>OX451738.1:28115994-28715994 GCA_948472305.1 Vicia faba
AGAGAGAGGAGAGAGAGAGAGAGAGAGAGAGAGAGAGAGAGAGAGAGAGAGAGAGAGAGAGAGAGAGAGAGAGAGAGAGAGAGAGAGAGAGAGAGAGAGAGAGAGAGAGAGAGAGAGAGAGAGAGAGCTGATTATTTGAATTTTCTCTCTTTGTATATCAATTTACCAATCTTTCCTCCCATTTTCTGCTGAGCTGTCAATTCTCTATTTCTGAGTTATTTCTTCTGATTTTTAGATGAGTTGTGAAATCCTATTGCTCCTCGACTTTTCTTCTTTCTCAAGCAGGGTCATGGTCCCTATTGGAACTGGTTTTTATGGATAGTTTATGTATAGGGCTGAACTGGTTTATTAGGACTTGATATTTCTTTTTCTGTTCAGTATTTTTCTGGTTCAATGTTCTGCAGGGACGCTTTTAATGTGAAGGGTATGTAGGAAGATTGATGGAGTTTAGGGAGAGATCTTGGGAATGTGAAGGGCATAGTTCAAAGTTGAAGACTCAGCCACAATGATTAGGAGATGACTTAGATTTTTTTCCAGTTTTGTAATGGCTTGAAGCATTATCTCACAACTTGAATTTGTAGTTGACTTGGATCTTGATTGAACCTATTGTATGACTTTTATCGAACTTTGGATTGAATTAAATTCTCTTTTCAATCGTACGAATCGTGAATGAAACCACTTTAAATACTTTGAATTTGAATCTTCCACTTGAATAGGGATTTAATGATATTTTGGAATAAACATGAGCTTTGACACCCTAGTTTGACTGAATCATGCATACATGAAAGCTTGACCCATGATTTGTAGCTTAAGCAATATGATTAAACACCTTGAATTGAAGAAAACAACATCAATGAGATCTCAATGGATGCCCCATGCTTTGCTCAAATAATAGGAACCTCATAGGAGTAGATATCTTGATTCAAAACTACAAAGAAATCATTGTATGCAAATCCGCTCTCTTGAATCCTTGAGGAGAAAACCTTAATGTCATAACTTGTGAAACAAGTAACTAGGAGGGGTTCTTAGATGGAGATCAAACTTAAGGATGCTCAAGATAACCAAAAGACAACATCATGATCCCTAGGATCCTCAGTTGAGATTATAATCATGCTAAAGTGAAATGAATAAGAAACCCACTAACTTTTGACCTTTGATGACCATTGAGAAGAAATGGCCTTGTATCTTGAGGAACTTTACCAAGAAAAATATTCGTGATGCTTGTAGATGACAAGAGGATTTTAGGGGGACAATTGGGGTATAAAACATGCTTCTCACCATATTCATAATGGATCAATTCTTCCTCTCGGCAACACTGATTTTTCTATGGTTATAAAGGGTGGTACTACTTCATTGCCACTATCTCCTCTTCATCAAATAACTTCCCAAAGTCATTTGAGACATACTCGCCTCCACCATCTGTTCTGAGAACTTTGAACACCGTGGCCGCTATGTTGTTAAACCATAGAGTCGAACTTCTTAAACACTTCGAATAACTCATCCTTTCTCTTGATTTGGTATGTCCATATCTTCCTACTAAAATCATCGATAAAAGTGACAAAGTATATATTCCCACCATACGAATCAACTTGCATCAGCCCAACACATATGGAGTACACCACCTTAAGGTTATGCTTGCTTCTAAAATTTGCATCCTTGTTGAATTTACCATTGTGTTGCTTCTCTTGCACGCGCTCTTCAAAATCTTAGCTGGAATGTTGATGGATGGAAACTTGGTTATCATTTTGTTCCTTTACAACACATTGAGATCTCGAAAATTGAGATGCCCAAGACGGTAATGCCACAACCACTCATCACGACTTGCCGGTGTTGGCAAGACACCCATGCCCCATCACTTTCAACTTAATATTGAAAGTTCTATTGGAAGCCATAGGAGCTTTAAGGACTAAAACCATGTTTGCATCCATAACACACAAAGTTTTGTCTTCCATGCGAATCTTGTAACCCTTCTCAAGCAATTGACCAATACTTAGAAGATTATATTTGATTCCAGGAATGTACAATACATATTTGATCAAGGAATGACCAACATCCCTTCTCATGATCAAAACATCATTGATCCCATCAGCCGCTAATTTGTGTCATCCACGAATTTCACTTTATTCTTCGTGGCTTGATTGAGTTTGACAAATCAATCCTTTTCTACCCATAAATGTGTGGTATAACCAGAATCTAAGTACCATTCTAAACTGCATTGGACTCCTTCTCTCACAATCACCATAACACTTTCTTCCGCAAATGTTTCTGCAGTGTTCTCAGAACTACTGTTGATTACCCTACAACCTGCTATTGTTGCATTCTCCTCGCGCGATCATGACCAACGAGTGTATTCTCATCATCCACCTCTTGTCTACCGACCTTAGCTTCATCTCCTAGATATTACCTCTATTTCGCATTGCATTCTCTTACAAAATGGCCAAGCTTTTCACAATTAAAGGCATTGTACCTTACTCTTATCAAACTTCTTGATTTCACCTCAAAAGTTCTTTGACCACCACTTTAATGCAACTGCTCTCTCACCATTTGAGAAGTCAAACTCTTTGAATTTTTGTGACTATTTCTCACCAAAATTCTGAAAATTCCATTTACTCTTCATAGTCATTTTTCCTTTCGACTTCTTGTTCTTCTCACTGAAACGTGCTTACAAAGCGATCTCTGCCTTTGCCTTGTCATTACTCCTCTCATCCATCCTTTTCTCATGAGCCTCAAGAGAGCTTTGAAGCTCATCTTTTATCAACGTTTCAAGATCCATCGACTCTTCAATCGCCACTAACAATATTGTTAAATCTTGTCGTTAAAGAATGTAAAATCTCGGGACACAATATTCTACTTCGAAAACCGTTTCTCCATAAGACTGATTTGAATTCACCAATCGCGTAGTTTGCATCGACCCAATCGTTTATCGCCTCATTTCCCCCTATTTGAATCAATTCAAATTGACATTTGTGAGTTTACAACCTCACCACCTTTGCCTTATCAGTCCATGCATAAGCCTTTTCCAAGATTTTCCACACTTTCTTTGTGATTCACTATCACCGATTTTCTCAAAGTTGTCACCCATCCACACATGAATGGTATAAAAAATAGCGCTTTGTAATCTTTCTTTTCTTTCTTTCTTTGTGCATTGTCCGTTGTGCATTTGTGGCACCTTCGAAAATGAATTCACCCCAATTCATGACCACTTCAAGAACATATTGGTAGCCAAACAAAACCTTCATTTGCTTGCACTAATTTATCGTAATCTTCAAGTCAAGAGTTGGTAGGTTGTAGCGACTCTATCATTGGAGACAAAATTCATGTTGCACAGCGGATTATGGATAGAACCAGACTCTTGATGTCAAATGCTAGAACAAATGAAGATTTAGTGCTTGTGGAGAAGATGATAGTGAGAGAAGAGAATTAGTAAGAGAAAACTAATTGAGGGTGCCTCCAAGATATTTATACAACTGTTTTAAAACAATTGAGACCTAAAACAAATCATTAAAACACATGAAAAAGCTAAAACAGAGGCTCGTAACAGGTTAACAAAACTGATTAATTAATTAATTACACAGACAAACACAAAAAATCTTCATAGCAGGTGTAACCGATTAACACATCTGATTAACCACTTACATCAACTCAAAAACAATTTTTTCAGTCTTCAGAAGTGTTTATTCTCCAGCTATAACCGGTTACACTCTTATATTAACCGATTATAATACTTAAATTACTGAATTTCATACAACAAATAAGAAATACAACAAATAAGACTTCATAAAATCTTTATCATTCTTAAAATGTTTAAATATAACCTTTTATTTTTTAATCCTGGTTCTTATATAATTAGACTATAGGAGCCTTCAAAAACTTAAAACAACTACGAAAGAAGGATTAGTAAAATTTGTAAAGAAAACCATGCAAGTATAAAGTAGATAAACTTGTTATTTTAATCTCTAACAAAAGAGACCGAGCTAAGATCGCTACTATTGTCTTTTGTTTGAGGATATCGATTTACATCAAAATTATACAAAAGTTTTTAATAAATAATGATTTCGTAAACTTGTCATTTTAATCATAAAAGAAATATTCTCAACAACAAATGACAGTCACTTAAGAATCTTTCCGGTCATTACCGATTTTTGGCTTACACTTATTTTAGTTTTAAATTTTTCAGTTAGAATATGAATATGAATTGATATCTTGTTCTAAAAATTTAATCTTATTTATTGGACCTTACCTAATATCTAGTACAATTATATTTGGATCGAATCTAATAATATAATGCAACAATGAAGATTTTCCGGTAATAAAAATAGTAAAGATTGGATAGTAGTAAAGAAGAATAATGCCTCATAATAGTAAACAACGAATCCATGTGCCAACTCGAAGGACGGGTGCTCGTAATGAATTAATTGTGACTTGTACTCACAATTACAATTATTGCGTAGGATTAAACTAAAGCCACTAAAATCCACCACGCATACTAATTATATATTTTTGTTATTATTTAAATTTGGAATCAAAATTAGTTTATATATATATATATATTGGATTTATATTTTATGAGATTAAAAGATATTTTTAAAATTGAAGGATGATTTCTCTTTTTTATTAATAACAAATGAGTAAATTATATGAGAATGTGAAAATGAATAAGAATCATTAGGTTAAAATGAAGAGTTGAGATTAAACCATAACTTTAAGTGAATCGTGTATCGAAAAATCTAAATTACACGAGCAAATATAAAAGAAAATATAATTAGGTATTTTTCAGAAGAAAGAGAAATAAAAAATTATAGTTTAAAAATATATTTTAATTAAATTAAATAATTATTATTAAATTCTCAAATTCTCAAGAATGAGTAAATTATATGAAAATGTAAGAATTTAATAATAATTATTGAATTTGAGTAAAATATATTTTTAAACTATGATTTTTTATTTCTCTTTCCTCTTAAAAGCATCTAATTATTTTTTCCTTTATAGTTGCACGTGTAATTTAGATTTTTGACACATGATTCACTTAAAGTTACCGTTTAATCTCAACTCCTCTTTTTAATCTGATAATTCTTATTCATTTTCACTTTCTCATATAACTTATTCATTCTTTATATATATATATATATATATATATATATATATATATATATATATATATATATATATATATATATATATATATATATATATATATATATATATATATATATATATATATATATATATATATATATATATATATATATAATATCATTTAATTAAGGAGGAAATTGAGTTACATAATCATGTTATTAATTTCTTAAAAAAAGTTAATTAAAAAAATAATTACAGTTATACTAATTTGGTAGAGAAAATTGTCCCACAACTTATAACTATTAGGGATGGGAAATATCTCCATAGAATCCCTCAGTCGGAGGATATTAAGAAAGAAATGACAAACACCTTTTGATTTTCAAGTCATACCATGAAAATAGGTTTTATGTAGAAAATCTACAACATGCATTAAGATTAAAGAGTCATCGATATTAAAGTTTAAGTAGACTTACATAAAACTATGTGATCTATTATATACATTAATAAAATGGCTACATCTAACCCCTAACATAAATATTATTATCTACACTTACTCATCGTAGTTGTGTTGCTAATTCCATGATGATGAACCTTGAAGGTTATCTACCTTGTCACTTGAGCCGCACTTCCGCCTTAATATCCCTTTCTTATTCTCCTATTGTAAAGTAAGGTGAACTTAATCTAATTATATACTAACTTACTTCACTGAAAAATCCCTTATAACTTAATTGGAATACCTTATTTTTAGGTGTGAATTCAAGGACCTCGCTAGGTGCCCTGCCATTTGCGCCAGTAAGCCTGCTTTTCCTGATTAAGCAATTCTAATTGTCTAACAGGTGGCCCTATCCCCCTCGGTTGTTGTTCGAACCTCCCTTGTGCTTTTGGAACAAACCCTTTCTTTACCATGATATAATTTAGCCTTGATATGCCATTTGTCCTCTTGAACTCGCTAAGTGTGAGTGCAAATTCACCATAAGATATTTTGCATGATGTCAAAACTAGGAAAACTTAGTATTTCTGTATATTATACGATATCTTTGTGTATTTTGGCGTACCCTTGCGTTAGAGGTCTTAGCAAGCATTCAAAACAAGTTTAAAATTGATCCAAGTCATGAAAAATCAGTTTATGCACAAAAAATAACATTTTTGCTTTAAAACTGCAGTACATGAGCCGACCTGAAAATCCTATGAGTCGACCTAGAAATTCTATGAGTCAGCACATGTACTGCATTATTAAAGCATGTAGATATTGTTTTGTATATGTCGGCTCATAACTTTTTCAGACCGGCTCATACTATTATGTGGGTTATTTTTGTATATTTTTTTTCATTTCGAAACTTCCCTCTTTTGCCAACAAAGTTCTCAACTATAAATATATCATTCATGCATCATTCCAACTTGACGATACCATAAAAATTTCG
Organism: Vicia faba; assembly: GCA_948472305.1. Lineage (NCBI taxonomy): Eukaryota > Viridiplantae > Streptophyta > Magnoliopsida > Fabales > Fabaceae > Vicia > Vicia faba. Next base: position 28,122,492 of record OX451738.1, read on the forward strand.
TACAATTTCTCTTCAACTTGAACCTCCAACTTATGCATACACACCAACAAATCATTGTAGTATTATTTTATTGGGGTTCTATCTAGACGGGGTTCGATAAAGTCCAATTAGGTTCTTATATAGTCGAGAATACTGGGTTGAGATTTGTGATAACGAGAAAACATATCGTATAATTAACATGCTTTTTACCGATTTTATATTTCATTAAGTCGTCTAACCCTCGATTATTCCGATATTATTTGTCTTTTTGCAGGTATAACACTTGTCGACTCAAACCGATAGAAAAGGACAACATGAAGAAGGCTAGACGAAAAACAAAGAGAAAAAGAATAAAAAAATACAAAGTTTGGACTTCTGGATCTGCGACGGTCGTCACGTCCCTGTGACGGGCGTAACACCCCACAACATAAGGAAACGCTCGTCACACACCACTGACGAGCGTAAGGCACCACTTCAGTGTGTGACGACCGTCACCCACCTGTGACGACCGTCACGCGCGTGAAGGTGGACGTTACGCATGGATTGAGACGTGGGCGTGAAGGGCAGACTCGTTCTCCCTCTTTCTACTGAGTCTCCTATTTTATTGCCACCACTATTGATGCTCATATATTTTCTCCACGAAGACTTCATCAAGAATTCAAATTAAACTGCTGATTTTTCCTGCTATATATATGAGTACCAGTACACAGTTCAAGGGTCGAAGAATTTTACTCAGAGCAAATATTATTTTATTTTACAGTTATTTTCCAATTTGTTTGTTTTGGAATTCTGTTTTCATTTTCTTGTAATTTTCATTCAAAGCCTTAGTTTCTATTTTTAAGTGTTAATTCTTCTTTCAAGAATTAACACGAATTTCTACTGCAAGTCAAGCTCGAAGATTGGATTACTGTATTACCTCAAGATTACTATAGCATCTTTAATTCCAGGTTTTTTATATTGCAATTATTATTTATTCAGTTTTTATAATATGCCAATTATTGCCATGAATTATATTTTAAACTTTATTGCTGTTAAGTTAATTATGTCTGGCTAAATTATGGCCAAAAATATTTACAAAACAATTTCTGGTTTCCAATTTCCAAGATTAATTTAACTATCCTTGTCACGAGAGTGAGAGGTTAATTAACACGATTTTGCCACGAGAGTGGGAAATTAATTAAGGCAAGGACCTGCATGCGAGAGCTGGGGTTCGACCCAGATAGTGGTAACGAAGCATTGACTTTTAAATACACGAGAGTGTTTTAATAAATTAACTAAATTCAAATTGTTTTCAAAAAGTGTTATTAAATTTAAAGTGCATCCAGTAGGTTTAGTAGCATGACTTATTTCATAAACACGAGAGTGTATGTCTCAGGTTTTTAAACAATTAGCTTTTACCGAAATACCTTATAGGCCAAGCGATTCATCGAATTCCCTAAGTCCGATTATCACATACCGGTATAATTAGTACTATTACTTTTAATTAAACTGTTTCCCCCAAAAATCGAATATTCATCGCTTAGTTAGACAAACTGTAGTATTAGATCGTATGCGATTGATCCTCAGTCTCTGTGGGTTCGATAATCTTTTAAAACTAGAACGACTGAACTGTATACTTGCAGTTAGTATCCCGACAGACTTATAAAGTCCCGATCAAGTTTTTGGCGCCGTTGCCGGGGACTGGTAGTCAATTAATTATGATTCTTCTGTTGCGCGTTTAGACTAAGCAACAGACACCCTTTGTCGATTTGTATGCCAAGGACTCGCTCACAAGGCGAACCACTTGACAAATCGACGGACGAACCTGAACGCATTCTTTCCGTAAGACATGCAGTCAGGGATTACTGCTTAAATCACGTTATTCCTTTACCCAAACCGAAATTAAGATTGATTCTGAAACTGATTCTAATTCTTCCTCTGAAACCGAAACCAATTCAGAATTAGACATGGCCGAAGAACAAAGGACCCATCCACTGAAGGAGTACGCAGCTCCATCACAACAAGAGCCCCATAACAGCATTGCTGCTCCAGCAATAAACCGAAACGATTTCGAGTTAAAGTCGTCATTGATATCAGCTATCCAACAACGCCAATTCTCTGGAGATCCTTCTGAGGATCCAAATGAACACCTTACAAAATTCGTTCAATTTGCCGACACAGTTATAGCAAATGCTGTTAGTAAAGATGCGATAAGATTACGTCTTTTCCCTTTCTCACTAAGAGATAGAGCTTGGGCTTGGTTGCAATCCTTGCCATCAAATTTCGTCACTACGTGGGAAGGACTGAAGATCGTATTCTTAGCACGATACTTTCCCCCAAGCAAGACCGCTGCACTAAGAGCCCAAATCAACGGATTTAGGCAGAAGGATACCGAATCACTATTTGATGCATGGGAGCGCTACAAAGATATGATGCGAATGTGCCCACATCACGGACTAGAAAAATGGCTGATAATCCACACGTTTTATAATGGACTCTTGTACAACACAAGACTATCTATAGATGCCGCCGCAGGTGGTACACTGATGGACAAGCCTTATGACGAAGCTAACCAACTCATTGAAAACATGGCTCAAAACCACTATCAGTGGGGAGGAGAAAGAACATCTGTGGAGAAGACTCAAGCCAAAGGCGGGATGTACGAGATTAGTAGCCTAGATAAAGTTAATGCTAAGGTAGATGCTCTTACCCAAAAGATAGAAAGCTTGACCTTACCTCCTGCAGCTACCGTAGCTGCAGTTACCCCAAGCTGCGAAGTTTGTGGAGTACCTGGTCATGTTGGAACTGAATGTCAAATCTTAGCAGGAATAACGGCTGATCAGGTAAATTACGCTCAAGGAAATCCTTATGCCAATACCTATAATCCTGGTTGGAAGAACCATCCTAACTTCTCGTACAAGAACAATAACGCTTTATATGCACCTGGCCAAGCACCTGCTGTACCTCCAGGTTATCAAAAACCCGCTGGTAATGTTCCTAACATTCCTAAGAAATCTAACCTTGAAATCCTAATGGAAAATTTTATCGCTAATCAAGCCCAACAAAACAAAGAATTCCTCAATCAAAACGTTCATACCGGTGAACAACTGAAGCTATTAGCAAACAAGGTAGATGCCCTAGCTAGTCACAACAAAATGTTAGAAACCCAAATCTCCCAAGTAGCACAACACCAAGCTAGTTCTGCCACACCTGCTGGTACATTTCCTGGACAGCCACAGCCCAATCCCAAAGGACATGCAAATGCTATCACATTACGAAGTGGGACAGCCCTTGATGGACCGGTAGATCCTAGACTCCAAAACCCGACCATGTATCAGAAGCCCGAAAAAGAAATAGAGAAGTCGAAAGATCAATCTGAAAATGTAGAGGAAGACGCGAATGAGAACAGAGAGGCCGCAGAAAAACCTTATGTGCCTCCACCACCATACAAACCACCAATTCCATACCCTCAAAGACTTGCAAAATCCAAGAATGAGGGACAATTCAAGAAATTTGTAGAACTTCTGAAACAACTAAACGTCACTATTCCGTTTACAGAAGCTATAACCCAAATGCCGTCATATGCTAAATTCCTAAAAGAAATATTGGCTAATAAGAAAAAAACCGTTGAGAACGAAACCGTTATGCTAACTGCCGAGTGTAGCGCCATAATTCAAAATAACATGCCTCCCAAGCTAAAAGACCCTGGTAGTTTCTCCATACCGTGTGTAATTGGAAAATCTGTCATAGACAAAGCTCTATGCGATTTAGGAGCCAATGTCAGTCTAATGCCCTTATCTATTTGCGAGAAGCTCAAATTAGGCGACATGAGACCTACCAAGATGTCCCTACAACTAGCAGACAGATCAGTCAAAATTCCTGTTGGTATGCTAGAAAACATTCCTGTCCGAATAGGACAATTTTACATACCGACTGACTTTATAATAATGGACATCAAGGAAGATTCAAACATTCCCATCATACTAGGAAGACCATTTTTAGCTACTGCAGGAGCCATCATTGACGTTAAGAAAGGAAAACTTACCTTTGAGGTAGGAGAAGAAAAAGTAGAATTCATTCTTTCCCAATTCTTTAAAGCCCCTGCTATAGATGACTCATGTTGTCTCCTAGATATCATTGATGAATGTGTCAAAGAACTTGAATACCAAGAGGACACCTACTCTGAGATGCTAAAAATTCAGACACCGACTATCCTCAAGAACGAAGACTGGAAACAAGAACACTTAGATGCCAAACTAAGCGAATGTTTAGCCTTAACACCCAATCCTGACTCAACTAATAAGAAACCCGGTATAGAACTTAAAACATTACCTGAAGATCTTAGGTATGAATTCTTAGATAAAGAACTCAAACGACCAGTTATAGTCAACGCCGAATTAGGAGAGATCGAAACCGAAAAACTTCTTAGTGTGTTAAGGAAATATCCAGCCGCATTAGGATATAATATATCAAACCTAAAAGGAATAAGCCCTTCTCTCTGTATGCACCGCATTATGCTGGAGGAGGACTGCAAGACTTCTAGAGAACATCAAAGACGAATAAATCCTATCCTAAGTGAAGTTGTTAAGAAGGAAGTGCAAAAACTACTAGAGGCAGGCATCATATACCCAATATCAGATAGCAACTGGGTCAGTCCAGTTCATGTGGTGCCTAAGAAAGGAGGTGTTACAATTATAACAAATACAAAAGGAGAATCGGTAGCACAACGTACGCAAACAGGATGGAGAATGTGCATCGATTATAGAAAACTAAACAAAGCTATGCGCAAATACCATTTCCCATTACCATTCATTGATCAAATGCTCGAGCGTTTAGCCAAACATTCCCATTTCTGCTATCTTGATGGGTACTCAGGATTCTTTCAAATTCCCATTCATCCTGATGATCAAGAGAAAACTACGTTCACATGTCCCTATGGTACCTTTGCATACAGGAGAATGCCATTTGGACTATGTAATGCACCCGCAACTTTCCAACGATGCATGATGGCGATCTTCGCAGACTTTTTAGACGGAATCATGGAAGTATTCATGGACGATTTCTCTGTCTGTGGAGAGAGTTTCGACGAATGTTTAACAAATCTTGAATTAGTACTGAAACGCTGTGTTAATGTCAACCTAGTGCTCAACTGGGAAAAATGTCACTTCATGGTGAGACAAGGAATTGTGTTGGGTCACATTGTATCAAACAGAGGGATTGAAGTCGACAAAGCAAAGATCGAAATTATCAAAAACCTTTAACCACCCAAAACAGTTAGAGAAATACGAAGTTTTCTAGGACACGCGGGTTTTTACCGACGTTTCATAAAAGATTTCTCTAAAATCACCAAGCCACTAACTGAGTTATTAATGAAAGAGGCTGAGTTTATTTTCGACGATAAATGCTTGAACGCATTCGAGACACTAAAAGAGGCCTTAATATCAACACCTATTATGCAACCTCCTGATTGGAATTTACCATTTGAAATAATGTGTGATGCGAGCGATTATGCTGTAGGCGCAGTCCTAGGACAATGCAAAGAAAAGAAGCTTCACGCTATCTACTACGCAAGCAGAACTCTCGACCCTGCACAAATGAATTACGCCACTACGGAGAAGGAACTCTTAGTTGTGGTATTCGCATTGGACAAATTTCGTTCCTACTTAGTAGGCGCTAAAATCATTATTTATACGGATCATGCTGCGATCCGATACCTACTAAGCAAGAAGGACGCAAAACCGCGATTACTCAGATGGATCTTACTCCTACAAGAGTTTGACTTAGAAATAAAAGACAAAAGAGGAACTGAAAACGTGGTAGCTAACCATTTATCGAGATTAGATGGAATCCAAACCGAGAGTGTTCCCATAAACGAAGATTTCCCTTATGAACGCCTCATTGCCAAGCTAGAGACAAACCCTACCGACAGTTTAGATCCACGCAATGAAACTTTCACAACTGCGGTAGTAAAATCCATTTGTACTAATACCACATTACCATGGTATGCTGACTTCGTCAACTATTTAGCTGCCGGTGTTTTACCACCTGATTTGACGTACCAACAGCGGAAGAAATTTTTCCATGACCTTAAGCACTACTTTTGGGATGAACCATTACTCTTTAAAAGAGGCGCCGATGGTATCTACCGTCGCTGCGTTCCCAATGATGAAATAAACGACGTCATTTCCCATTGCCACTCCGCCCCTTATGGTGGACACGCTAGTACATCGAAAACCTGTGCTAAAATACTTCAAGCGGGCTTCTTTTGGCCTACCTTATGGAAAGACGTCCACGTAGAAATTATGAACTACGATAGATGTCAACGCACAGGAAATATATCTAGACGTGACGAAATGCTGCAAAAAGGAATCCTCGAAGTAGAAGTTTTCGATGTGTGGGGAATCGATTTAATGGGACCTTTCCCCGCATCTTTTGGAAATAAATATATTTTGGTAGCCGTCGACTATGTATCCAAATGGATTGAAGCCATCGCCGCACCCACAAACGATACATGTGTGGTACTAAAACTATTCAAGAATATTATCTTCCCACGATTCGGTGTACCAAGACTAGTGATCAGTGATGGTGGCTCCCATTTTATCTCTAGAATCTTCGAAAGATTACTTTCCAAATATGGCGTTAAACATCGCATAGCCACACCATACCATCCTCAAACAAGTGGACAAGTGGAAGTTTCAAATAGGGAGATCAAACAAATACTTGAGAAAACCGTAGCCACATCCAGAAAAGACTGGTCCTCCAAGCTAAACGATGCTCTTTGGGCATATCAGACAACTTTCAAAACTCCTATCGGAACAACGCCGTTCAAGTTAGTTTATGGAAAATCTTGTCATTTTCCAGTAGAATTAGAACATAAAGCTTATTGGGCGATAAAAACCCTTAACTTAAATTATAAGAGTGCTGGCGAGAAACGAGTGTTAGATATCCATGAACTAGAAGAATTGCGTTTAGACGCTTATGAAAATGCTAAAATCTATAAAGAACGAACAAAAAAATGGCATGATAAGCGTATCTCGCGGAAAGACTTTAAGGAAGGAGACATCATACTCCTATTCAACTCTAGATTGAAAATTTTCCCTGGAAAATTACGTTCCAGATGGTCCGGACCGTTCGAAATTAACAAAGTTTTCCCAAGTGGTGCGATAGAAATTAAAGGTAGTTCTATCGAACCATTCATAGTTAATGGCCAGCGCTTAAAGCACTATTTTAACGTCGGAAATATCGACTTCTCGGCTTATCTTCAGTTAAGTGAGCCGCATACCCCGCTACCTAACTGAATAGGTATTTACTGTCGAGCCGTCGACATAAAATAAAGGCGCTTCGTGGGAGGCAACCCATGTTTTACTTTAATTATTTTTTTTCTGCTTTAATATGCTTTTATTTTTCTTTTATTTTTCTTAATCTTTAAAACATTTTCATGATTGCATTTCTTACTCCTTTCTATCTTTCTTCTGTTTTTATTTCTCCCTTTCATCTTTCTTTTTCTTTTTTATTTAACTTTGGCAATTTCCTAACCCGAAAATACTTACTTAATTTCCTTTTCTTTCAAACATTTATCAAATATTTTCAGGGGGGTATTTCTTTTTCTTTCACATCTCGCGCTATGGATTGTGCTAACTTCATGAATGTCAAATTGCGAAGCCGACACCAGAGAAGACGGTTTGCAGACCTGGGTGAACGGGAGATGTGTCCTACTATATACGCAGATGATCATGCTATGGCTGCCCTTGGAATTCGTGAGAGTGTCATGTACTTGCTGCACCAGATTGGTTGGGACACCGCTCCTATCCGTCGAAGGTTATGTACCTACAAAAGGCTGACTCTTGAGTTTCTCAGCACCTTGAGTTTCATTCCAAATCATGGAATGGGATTCAACCGTGGGTTGATCACATTCAGAATGTTTAACATGGATTACACTTATAACCTGCGGGAGTTTAGCCAGCTGCTTGGGTTCCCTTTTGGACCCGATGTTATCAGTATGACACAGGAGAACCTTTTGCCCGTATCTGAGCTTGACTATTTCTGGGGAAGCATTGCTGGTATTAACCATCCTGAGCCGTCCGATCTATACTCTGAATGCATTCATAACCCGGCTATCAGGTATTTCCACAAGATCATAGCCCACACTATCTTTGGCAAACAGCAAAATGTCACGTCTGTATCCCGCGATGAGTTGTTTATTATGTATTGTGCATCCCAGAACCATCCGGTGAACGGTGCAGCTTATATGCTCGCTAATATGGAGCGGATCATCCAGACTCCAAATGCACCGATCTTGTTGGGTGGGTTAGTTACCATGCTGTCTAATGCAATTGGACTCCGCTGGCCTATGCTCGGTTCTGCTCCGCTTTATGGAATAAAGCCGATGGACATTGCATTTTGTTTCAACACTAGCATGATCGGAAACCTTGGACCAGATCAGTTTGACCTGCTAGTTAATCATCAGATCGTCCACCATTTTAAGATTCCGGACCCAAGAACCAGTGTGCTCAACCGAGATAACTGGCTGTTTGACCTTCACCATCCTGCTTCACCACCCTCCTCACCATCTACAGTTGACATTTATGAGGTTCCAAACACTGCTAATACTGAAGAAGATCCTGCTACACCGCCAGGATACCATGATCTCCCTGATCCTTGGGAACAACAGGCTACTTCCGTCGAGACCGCGCCCCAGGTTCCTGAGACTACTCCACCTCCACCTGTTGTTACCCTGGACTCCCTACATGAGGCAATTACGGACATGCGGGGCGAGCTGACTTCTCTCAGGGTGGACTTCATAACCTTCATGGACTTGGTGACTGATCAGTTGGACTACATGCATCAGCATTGTAATTACAAGCTTCTCAAGTCATATTTAAAGCATTTGTTTTTGATGAAGACAACATGGATATCAACATTCAAAGGATGTGCAAAAAGATTATCAACATCATATAAAAGTCTTGAAGATTATAGAAGAATTATTGAAGAATCATCAAATGTCAAAATGGTATAAATAATTCTTAATCTTGAATATACATGTTCACAAAAATATGCATTCATCAACATATACATATCCCATAATTTTAACATCAAGAAAAACTTTGTTTGAAATATTTTTCAAAAAGTATTTTTGAAAATAACCCTTTAGGAACCGGTTCCTCCCTAACAGGGAACCGAGTTCCAGACTTTCTCAAAAAACATGTCCCTGGTTTTTGTACCAGGAACCGGGTTGTACCAAAAGGGGAACCGGTTCCTGCGTAATATTTTTTGAAATCTGACTTATAACGTTCACTAAGAACCGGGTTCTGTCAGTTTCGGAACCGGTTCCTAGCGAACCAGTGCAACTTTTCTTTTGGTTTTTGAACATTTTTCAAGTGGTATCTTTTCATGAATGCATTGCAACTTTTCATATGAATTGGCATGAATGAAGAGGTTCTTGTGACTTTATAAAATGCTGCAGATTTTCTTATTTCAAAAAGAATGCTTCAATTTTCAAATTAACAAATATACTTCTTCAATAAACAATTTTTCATCATTCACATTTGAATTCATACTTTCATGTGTTCATAAAATTTTGTGAAACTTGCCATATACACTTTCATTAAATCATTACAAGTTTCATACATTGTGAACATTTATATACATTGCTTGAGAATTGTTTTTATCTTGAAGAAGAAGATCAATTGAAGATTGATAAAGCTCTCCACATATTTCAAATCAATCATTGTATTACTTAAAGAATTTATTCCCTTACTATCCAGGATTGTTGGAAGTAAGTGTTGTGATTTGAAGAGGATTGTTCTTCATTCACATTAGTATTTGTTTGGTCTTAAAGGTGTTAAGAACCTTTGATCACCCTATAGGTTAGATAGTAAGTGTTGTACCCCAAAATTTTCCCTCCCATATTCTTCAAGATTTACCAAGATCAAGGTTCAAAATCTCTCAAGGGTTGCACAGTCCAATTGCCTCCTAACACAGTCAAAATTAGGGTTTTGGTTCTTGCAAAGAAATTGAAGTTTTCAAGGGTCCAATAAAGTCCCATATGCCCATAAACATTGTCAAGCATCCATATGTCAAGTTTCAAGACTCACAGCATCAAATTGCACAGTCAAAAACCCTAAATGCTTCACAGTCAACTGCAGGGGCAAAATGGTCATTTGACAGTCAAAAGTCAAAATTTTTGGTCAACATCTTATTTTGAAGCCACAAACATCATTTGATCAACTCTTGATCATGATTCTCAAAGCATGGCTCAAAAAGTCTCAAGATGCAAAAGTTTCTATTTTTGGACAGTTGAAAAAGTCAACTGCAAATTGACCAAGGCATAACTTCTTCATGGTTTATCAGAAAAATTCCATCCAAAGCTCATTTTGAATAGAATGACATTTCCTACAACTCATCTTCACACTTCAAGTCCAAGAAATGCTCTCACAAAAAGTTATCAATTTCAACATTATAGGTCATTTTCAAAAGTCAACAAAAAGACACTTTAAGTCAAAGACCATAACTTGAGATTGGTAAATCAAAATGACATGGGACCAAAGGCATTGATTAGAGGACTTCAAGACCTTTCCAAAATGTCCAAGAACATGATCATAGCTTCAAAATTGAGCAAGATATGCCTTGGAGAAGTTGGGAAATTTTTGGGAATTTTGAAAAGTCAACTTTGCTTCAAAAGCTTCAAAAATGCTAATGGGCCACAAATTCTTCCATGAATCATTACCCAAAGCATATGCACGACCCATTAAGCTCAAAGGGATTTATTTTCTTATTTTTAATTAATTAATTGAATTTTTATTCTTATTTATTCATTTAATTAGTTTTAAATATAAGAAAAATATCAAATCATGCCTTTTAAATCTTTTTTGTGTAGCAAATCAAACTAGGGCAAAGTGGTAAATCGTGCATCAATCAACAAGACCAAAATTTCCATAATTGGCATGGTTTTCATGGCAAAAAGATTGAAAAAAGATATGGAAAAATCAAATATTGAAAACATTAATACATGGACTTTGGGCTTGTTTTCTTGACCTAATTTGCTTCATGTACAAAGGCACAACTCAACCCTATTCAAGCACACGCAAAAAACTGCTCAGGAGGCCATAACCAAATTGCAACTTTTCATCCAAATTTTGGAAACTGAATTCATAGTTACAGGACGGTTCAAGGCTTGAAAAGCATCCTAATACGTTCCTGACATTGCTAGGAATCGATTGCAACCGTTTTCCAGTCTCCATACTCCAAGAATTGGTAGAACAGAGTCACACTTTTCATGAATATGTTCACAATCGTTTTCTAATTTTCATGCATTATTCACATGTTTTATTTGTTGCTTTACACTAACAATGATGTTCTGAAGTTATTGGTAATATTTAATTGAACTAATGATGCGTGTATCCAAAGCTGCCATGGTTGGAACTTAGGGTTTCAGAAGCTCTAAATTGGGGCTTTCCTCATATGAAAAAATTAGACCTTAAAACCTATGCCATTGAATTCGTGACCTCAAGACAAGACAAACCAATACCTCGCGCCCTTTTTATGTTAACCCAGGTGCTATTCGCTATTTTTACAGGTCTCATTTAGTGGGGGTTTAAAACCCCCGCTATTTGTTTGATAATTATAGGGAAAGCAAGGAAGAAGATGGACGTGGCTTGATGTTACTGGACAATTCAAATCTGGCGCGTGATTTCTTTGTTCATACCACAAACGCTTGTTTTTCTTTATAATAATTATCATCCATTATGTATACAAAGAAACGCGTTGGCTCGGTTGGTGGATGAGTTGTCCTGCAGGTATTGGGACCTGGGTTCGATTCCCAGGTCCCCCCATTTAATCCATAATTTTTGTTTCAATACTTTCCTGTGTAGCACTCACTCCATTGCTCACCGTGCACGTTCATGCTTATGCCTGCCAAGTGGCCAGAAGATCCCATCCAATGGCCAGAACGTGAATTCTATGGTGCACTCCAGTCAACAGTCAAACACCTGAACATGGAAAGTCAAAAAAGGCTTTGATGCATGGGGCCAAATTGCTTCCAAAAAACCTCCTAAATGGGCCTGATACCCCCCATGGTTTGCACCATTTTTTAATTTTTATTTGATTTTCTTTTAATTCTTTTTAGTGTTTTAATTATTTCTTTTAATTCCATAAAATAACTTTTCATAATATAAAATACAAAAAAATCAAAAAATGTTTATTTTATTAATATTAATTTCACCATTATTATTTTTGTAAATAAACTTTAACAATTAATTTAGCTAATTTAGGTTTCAATTTCAACATTTTTTCTTAATAAATTAAAATAGGTAGAATCAGGGTTTTGATATTTTTCACCTTTTCTTTTTAATAAATAATCTTCTCTCATTATTATTATTATTATTATTATTATTATTATTAATTACTATTTATTTTTTGTAAATAAACATGTACATTAATTAATTAGTGTAAATTAGGTTAAACTTTAATACTTTCTAAATAATTAAAAATAACTTAGAATTAGGGTTTCTTTTAATTTTTAATCTTTCTTTATTTTCATAAATACAAAAACCTAAAAAAAAAAACAATTTCTTTTCCTTTAATAAAATAATTAATTAACTTTTAATTCAATTTAATTTCAAAATGGTCAAAACCCTCGGACGTTCTATTTTTATTCTTTCGCACATTTATTTTCTTTTCGAATATTATGTAACTGCTCAAGGCTTGTAATAGTAATTAGGTCTTTTACTTTCCGCATTTTTATTAAAACAGGTCTTTGTAATTTGGCGATGTATAGACCCGCGCCTTGTAATAGCATAGGATTTTACTTTCCGCATTTAAATTTCAGCACTTTTAAATTCTAATTGCATGAAAGAATGTATGGCTAATTAAAAATAACTCGTAGCTCACAATACAATGCTCAAAGATAACTGTTAAACTGAAAACAACACACAAATTCACACACCACTCCTAGGGTACGCCTCACCTGTTGCCTTACCTTCGAAACGTGGTCGTCGAGTATAGGACGTTTTAGTAAGTCCTTATGTCCATGATCCAGTTGCCTCGAAACGGTTGCCTCGGATTAAAAAAGGATAAATGGCATAAGGGTAGCTTCTAAGGTGTCCTACTGTTGCTCTGGTGACCACACTGTCCCTACAAACGAATTGACCCGAACACCTCCAACGATGGTGCTACCTACCTCTCAATGGTGGGATGGCACTACCTTAAGGACATTTACACAACCTAATTCCTTAGGGTAGGTAGATGACTCATAGATACTTGCTCTATTCAAAAACCAATCAAAACTCTTTTCACACCGACACTTTCAAAAAAGCTTTCAAAACAAATTTTTCAAACACTCTTGAGGACTGATACAAGAGTCATTCTGAAATCTTTAAACGAAACTTTTTTCAAACTCACTCACAATTGAAAAGCAAACACTTTTGAAAACACAATGAGCAAGTATCTAAGAGCCCATGGATAACCATGGATAGAAAGGGTGCTAACACCTTCCCTTTCTATAAATCTACCTCCCGAACCGAGAAACTATCTCATAAGGAATTTTGCTGTGCTTTTGTCCTGTCCATGTTGGAGAAAATAAAAGACGGTGGCGACTCTTGCTTCCGCGACATTTCGTGATCCAGCGTTAAACAATCAGTTCTAAATCCACCGATCACAGAACTGGCGACTCTGCTGGGGACCTTATAAAAGTGAGGTGTACCTTAGGACTAAGATCACTTGTGTTTTCAATTGCTGTGTTTGTTTGCTTTATTATTTTGGGTACTGTTTCGGAGTTACATAGATCCTAACCCAGATCTGGGGATACCCTGTTAGGTAGCATAAGCTGTGAGGGACCTGTCTGGTGTAGACCGACATGGGTGAAGCAGTGGCTACGTTGGTGTGGCACCTTGGTCTGTACCGATATCCCTTGTGTCGCAACGAGGAGAATATGGGTCTTCTGAGGAGTCGTTAAGCACCAACCGACCTTAGAACCTTAAATGACCCAACTTGGCCAATAGAACAGTAGCAGTATGCTACGCCCATTGAAGCTAAACTCTCGTGATGGTTATGGCCGCAAGAAAAGATTGCGATGCTGGAGTTATGACCGATTGAGGGTAGTCAGTGATATTGGGATCCTCTAGAACCCGGTTACTTCTGATAGGACAGGTTTTAACCAACAAACTGAAAGAGGGTAATACCTAGACCTCATGCTGGCCTAAACTCTAAGGGCTGTCTTGTGTGACTTGTGTGCCTTATCATGTTTGCCTTTGTGAATACTTGTGGTGTGCTTTATCATAACATCATGCCATCATAAACATTGCATGCATCCTGCATAAAGACTGACCATTTCAAAGACAAGAGGGTTTCACCTTTGCTCTGTTTTGCAGGACATCATGATGCCTATGCGAAGGAATACTATCCGGTTCAACTTTGTTCACCCACCTGAGTTGCTTGAAGAATTGGTTAGCAGAATTCCAAATACTACTTCCTTCATCCAGAGGCATGGTTCTCTTCTCGACTTAGTCACTGCAAAGTGGGATCAACAACTGATGAGTGTCCTGACACAGTTTTATGATCCCTTGTACAACTGCTTCACCTTCCAAGACTTCCAGCTGGTCCCTACCCTGGAAGAGTTCTCTGATTTGCTTGGCATCCCTATCTTGGATCAGACTCCCTACACTGGTTGGGAAAAGACTCTTAGGCTTGAGGAGATTGCTGCAGCTCTTCCTTTGACCCACAAGGAGGTAATGGACAATTGGGTGACTAGAAGCAGAGTTAAGGGTTTCTTGGCCAAGTTTCTGATTGGTAAGGCTAACAGTTTCTGGAATGACCTGGACTTTAGGGCGTATGAAGACATCCTGGATCTCTTAATCTATGGTCTAGTCTTGTTTCCTAATCCTGATAACTTCATTAACGTCACTGCCATAAGGATCTTCATGTCTCGGAACCCTGTGCCCACTCTCTTGGGTGATATCCTGCAACAACTTTATGCTCGTACTTCCCGAAGACGAGGAACTCTGTGGTGTTGTATTCCTTCGTTAGTGAGGTGGTTTATTTCGCACCTCCCTAAGTTCGTGCTGAAGAACAAGGAAGGAAGAGGTTGGGCTCATAGGTTAATGTCTCTCACCGATAATGACATCATTTGGACTCTCAGAGGTTTGGATGAGATAGCTGTTATTGATCATTGCGGAGAATATCCTAATGTTCCTCTGATTGGTACCCAAGGAGGAATCTCTTATAATCCATGTCTAGCTCTCTGTCAGTTTGGAAGAGCCAGAAGAGCAGGTCCTCATGAGATGTTGGTGCCTCACATCAGCTTTGAGTTTCAGGTAGATAGTGACGAGCTGCGTCGTAGATTCATCAAGGCTTGGGACAGAATCCACAAAGCTGACCCACAAGAGTTGGGACCAAAGACTTCTCTACCTATGGAAGCCTACTACAAATGGGTCCGCATCCGTGCTCAGAAGTTAGGTATGCCATATGAAGCTGTCAGACCCGTTATTCTTGAATATCCTGATAGAGATGGGGTTCCTCCAACTGTTCTCCCTCCTCAGATACCTACTGATATTGATACACTAAAGAGGTCTTGGGCGCAACTACGGGAAGAACGGGATTCTTATCGGGAAAAGTTCAACGAGCAGGAATTGAAGATCCAGAAGCTGACAAAGCAGTTGGAGAACGAGTGAGCCTTGAATGATTATATCCGTACTGAGAAAAGGAGACCCTGGGATCAATAATGAGCTTTGGATGTTCTTTTACAGTTTCATTTCCCTTTTCAGTATTTCCATTTTATGTAACGCCTAAAGGCAATCTGCTGAACAATTTAAATTTCAAAGTTGAATCTAATGAAGTGTGTTCTTTTTTTGTTTACAAAGTTGAATCCTGATTGTCTTTGAAAACATCAATCATACGCATCCCATTCATCATGTGCATAGCAGGTATTCTTCTTTTCAGGTTGCTTAATGTTCTTCGCTGTTTATTCCAGCATCATGAACCCTGAATCATCTACCGAGCAGTCCATCAAGGCCCTTCAGGCTCAGAACGCCCAATTCTAAGAGCTGATCATGAGTTTGGCCCAAGGTCAGGAGGAATTGAAGGCTCTGTTGGTCAAGAAGAAGAAAAAGAGAACTGTACTATTCAACACGGGCCGGAGGTTTGGTAACACACTGTAGAATGAAGTTGATCAAGCTGGTTCTTCTGTAGGGAAAGGCAGTCCCCAGGGGGGAAGGGTTCCTAGTCCGGTGGTCTCTGACAACGAGACTGATTTTAATGAGGAGTAGTATCCTCCAGCTGAAGACAAGTACAAGCAGTTGGAAGACCGTCTGAATGCCATGGAAATTCAACAAGTGCCTGGTTTGGATTTCGGAGACTTGGGCCTATCTTCTGGTGTGGTCATCCCACACAAGTTCAAAGCACCATCTTTCACAAAGTATGACGGGGCGTCCTGCCCTAAGCTATATCTCAGATCTTATGTGCGGAAGATCCAACCATACACTGTGGACAAGAACTTGTGGATCCACTTCTTCCAGGAGAGTCTTTCAGGGACTCATCTCGAATGGTTCTATCAGCTGGATGGAACCAAGGTTCGTAACTGGGAGGAGTTGGCTACTGCTTTTTACAAGCAGTATCAATATAATGCCGACCTCTCTCCTACACGTACCCAACTCCAGGGTATGTCGCTAGGATCGGGAGAAGGTTTTAAAGAGTATGCGCAGAAGTGGAGGGACCTGGCTGGCAGGGTGCAGCCACCATTAACCGACTGTGAATTAGTGGACATGTTCTTGGGGACCCTATCCGGGCCATTCTTCAATCATCTCATTGGTAATTCGTCTGCAGGGTTTACAGATCTCATTCTGACTGGGGAAAGGATAGAGGCTGGTATGAAATCAGGGAAAATTCAGAAGGGTGCGTCCCCAAGCTCTGAGAAGAAACCTTTTAAAAAGGAAGCCAGTGCTGTGCATGGGCCTAGGAGGCAAAACAAACCAGAACGCCGCCAAACTGTCAACGTGGTGGTAATTGCAAAGCCTGCTGCCGCTCCTCGGCAACCTAACCAACCAAGGGGCGAGAGACCCAGAAGAGAATACACTCGGCTGAGTATGACCTTGTCACAAATCTTGCCGCAACTGCTATCGACCAACTTGGTGACCGTCAGAGAGGCTCCGAAGGTGGTGAACACCACCTCGCCGAAGTATAATCCCAATGCCCGCTGTGCTTATCACTCTGATAGCCCGGGGCATTCTACTGATGATTGCTGGGCCCTGAGAAATAAGGTTCAAGACCTTATTGACGCAAAGGAAATACAGTTTGAGGCACCCGAGAGGCCCAACGTTGTGACTGCTCCTATGCCCCAGCATGGAGTAAATGCCATTGAGGAAGACTTGTATGCCGTTTCTGTGGATGATGTTGCTACCCCTCTATTGACTGTTAAGAGGAACCTGTTGCTGGCCGGTTTATTTCCGGGTTGTAGCAAGGGTTGCCTTCTGTGTGCTGTTTCCCCTACTGGTTGTCCGTTGCTGAAGTCAGGCATCCAAAGCCTGATGGACAGCAAAGAGATTTTGTTCAAGAAGACCGCGGTTCCTTTTGTTCCTACCGAAGAAGTATCTGTCGTCACAATTTTCAACAATCCTACCAAGGCTCCCCCGAGGAAGCCCATTAAAATCATGTCTGTTGCACCCATTATCATTACTGTTCCGGGGCCCCTCCCCTATGAATCTAACAAGGCTGTCCCGTGGCACTATGGGGTAGATGTGTATGTGCTTGGAGTGAAGCAGGAGTTCAACACCGGTACCAGTATCAACAACATCACTGGTCCTGCCAAAGTAACTCGCAGTGGCAGTCTCTTCTCGCCTGACATTGCGCCACCAGTTATCCGAAGACCTCTTATAATTACGCCTGCAAGTGCGTCTGTTTCCACTTCTGATCCAGTTTCTACCCCTGCTGCCGAGTCATCTAATACTCGGGGCAAAGGGATGGATGATGAGCCTGCCCGGATGGAGGCACCAAAGACTGTCAATGTTGAAGCCTCCCAGCAAGAGATGGAGGAAATTCTTAAGATAATCAAGAAGAGTGACTTCAACATCGTTGAACAGCTAGGGCATACCCCCTCCAAGATCTCTATGCCATCATTGCTGCTGTGCTCAGAGGCCCATGCCAAGGCCCTGATTTCATTTCTGAAGACGACCCATGTGCCACAAGAGACATCTGCAGATCAATTCACTGACTGTGTGGCCAATCTGACAGCTGACAATGGTTTGGGTTTCTCGGATGCTGATCTTACTGCTAAGGGAAAGAACCACAATGATGCCCTGCATGTCTCCATTGAATGCAGGGGCACTACTCTTGCTCACGTGTTGGTGGACACCGGTTCTTCCCTGAATGTGTTGCCCAAGAAGGCCTTAGACCGATTGGATTGTGAGGGTCTGGAGCTGAAGCCTAGTAACATCATTGTCCGAGCCTTTGACGGGTCGAAGAGGATGGTACATGGTGAAGTGGATATTCCGATTCGTGTTGGTTCCCAAGTCTTCAATTCAACATTCTATGTGATGGATATCCGTCCATCTTATTCCTGTTTGCTGGGTCGACCCTGGATTCACAAGGCTGGGGATGTGACCTCCACTCTACACCAGAAGCTCAAGTACCCTGTCAGAGGGAAGATTGTTACTATGCAGGGGGGGGGGAAGAATACATGGTTAGTCATCTAAACTCGTTCCGGTATATTGAGATGGAAGGGGAGTTTATTGAAACCCCCTTTCAACATTTTGAAGAGGTACCTCCAACATTGGCGTCAGCTGAGACGGTAATTGAAGAAGACTTTCCTTTGAAGATGGCCTCCTTAAAGGACGCCCGGGCTGTGATTGAGAAAGGTGAATGTGCTAACTGGGGCAGGCTCCCTGATTTTACTCCTAAGACTGACAAGTTTGGACTGGGTTTCACTGCAGAGGCTCAGAGGGCTGTACGCAAAGCCAGGATCGGAAGACCTCCCGTGTTCATCACCAACCCGGGAGTGAATGCTATTGAAGGCGATGCGGAAGAATCAGAGTTTGATAGCTGGATCTACCCGACGACTGACGGTGGACTGACCAATTGGACCGCAAAAGACTACATACCTGTTACTTTTGTTATGCAGTAATGAATTCCTTTGTTTTTAATTTGTAATAAACAATAAACTAAAACTTTATGGCCCGGTGTCTTACCCGGGGCACCGTTGGCTTCATTTGTGAGGGCTTATTACTTGTCATTTCCATATATCATGAATAAAGACATTGGACGTTTTTCGCATTTCAAATCTTATGCTCCCTTTCTTTCTTTCTTTTATATATTGCAAAACAGCTATATTTACACACACTCACCCATACAGGTTTCAATCCACTCTGGATCTCACTGGTAACGACTCTGCTACCGCCATTTATGACTTCGAAAATCCGATCAACTTAGCCGAAGACGAAGGTGAAGATGATTGCGAAGTGCCTGGTGAGCTTGCAAGACTGTTACTCCAGGAAGAGAGGGCCATTCAGCCACATGAAGAGCCAGTGGAAACGGTGAATCTGGGTACCAAGACAGATAGAAAGGAAGTTAAGATTGGTTCCAACCTGGAGCTCAGCGTGAAACAACGGTTGATTCAGATGTTGCATGATTATGTGGAAATCTTTGCCTGGTCCTACGAAGACATGCCTGGGTTGGATACTGACATTGTGGTCCATCATCTGCCTACCAAGGAAGACTGCCCTCCGGTTAAACAAAAGGTCCGCCGTATGCGTCCAGAGATGTCCGAGAAGATCAAAGCTGAGATTATGAAACAGTTCGATGCCGGGTTTCTAGCAGTGACTTCTTACCCTCAGTGGGTTGCCAACGTGGTTCCAGTGCCAAAGAAAGATGGTAAGGTCCGAATGTGTGTTGACTACAGGGATCTGAACAGGGCAAGCCCCAAGGATGATTTCCCTTTGCCTCACATAGACATTCTGGTTGACAATACTGCTCAGCACAAGGTGTTCTCCTTCATGGATGGTTTTTCGGGTTATAATCAAATCAAGATGGCTCCTGAAGATATGGAAAAGACTACCTTTGTTACTCAGTGGGGCACCTTCTGTTACAAGGTCATGCCATTCGGGTTGAAAAATGTTGGGGCAACCTACCAACGTGCCATGGTTGCTTTATTTCATGACATGATCCACCATGAGATTGAAGTATATGTCGATGACATGATTGCAAGGTCCTAAACTGAGGAGGAACAGCTTGACCATCAGCAGAAATTGTTTGACCGTCTGAAGTTATACAAGTTGAGGTTGAACCCAAATAAGTGCACATTTGGGGTAAGATCTGGAAAGTTGCTAGGCTTCGTCTTGAGCGACAAAGGTATTCAAGTGGACCCTGCCAAGGTTAAAGCCATTCAAGAGATGCCAGTGCCTAAGACCGAGAAAGAAGTCAGAGGCTTTC
This sequence comes from Vicia faba, assembly GCA_948472305.1. Taxonomy (NCBI): domain Eukaryota; kingdom Viridiplantae; phylum Streptophyta; class Magnoliopsida; order Fabales; family Fabaceae; genus Vicia; species Vicia faba. The sequence goes on from OX451738.1 coordinate 28,142,862, forward strand.
TAGGACGTCTGAATTACATTGCCCGATTCATCTCGCACCTAACTGCTACTTGTGAACCAATCTTCAAGCTGCTGAAGAAAGATCAGGTAGTACGTTGGAACGATGAATGTCAGGCCGCTTTCGACCGAATCAAAGAGTATCTCTAAGAACCACCCATTCTTATGCCACCGGTTGAAGGGAGACCTCTAATACTATACTTGACAGTACTTGACAGCTCAATGGGGTGTGTGCTGGGGCAGCATGACGAGTCTGGCCGAAAAGAGCATGCCATTTATTACCTTAGCAAAAAGTTTACCGACTGTGAGACCCGATACTCACTGCTCGAGAAAACTTGCTGCGCTTTGGTATGGGCTGCTCGCCGACTGAGACAGTATATGCTGACTCACACTACCTTGTTGATCTCAAAGATGGATCCAATAAAGTACATATTTGAAAAGCCTGCTCTGTCTGGAAGAATAGCAAGATGGCAGATGATCTTGACAGAATACGACATCCAGTACACGACTCAGAAAGCTATCAAGGGAAGTGTATTGGCAGACCATTTGGCACACCAGGCAGTAGATGACTACCAGTCAATGAACTTCGAGTTTCCGGACGAGAGCATCATGATTGTGACTGATTGTGAAGTACCTGGACCGAATAAAGGACCTGAGGAAGGATCTCGATGGTCTATGCACTTTGACGGAGCCTCCAACGCTTTGGGTAACGGTATCGGCGCCGTGATCATATCCCCTCAAGGCACTCATACTCCACTTACTGCCCGGCTATGTTTCAACTGCACCAACAACATGGCGGAGTATGAGGCGTGTATCATGGGTCTTCAAGCTGCGATTGACTTAAGGATCAAGTTCTGAGTGTCTTCGGAGATTCCGCTCTCGTGATCAATCAGATCAAAGGCGAGTGGGATATGAAACATCCGAACCTTATTCCTTACAAAGAATGTGTGTTGACATTGATCCCCCATTTCACAGGGATCACTTTTGAACACTTCCCAAGAGAGGAGAATCAGTTGGCGGACGTGTTAGCTACGATGTCTTCTATGTTCAAAGTCAAGTGGGACAATGAGGCTCCCCGGATCATTATCTGGAAACTGGACGAACCTGCATACTGTTGCGATCTTGAGGCTGAGACAGTAACTGAAAAACCCTGGTATCATGAGGTGAAGAGGTACTTGGAAGCTCAAGAATACCCTGAAGGTGCATCCATCAATGACAAGAAGTTTCTGAGAAGGTTCGCAGCAAAGTTCTTCCTCAGCAACGACATTCTATACAAGCGAAACCATGATTCGACCTTAATGCGTTGTGTGGATAAGACTGAAGCAGAAAGGATCATGGCAGAACTACATGAAGGTACCTTCGGAACACATTCCAGTGGACACACCATGGCAAAGAAAATCCTTCGGGCAGAATATTTCTGGTCCACAATGGAAGCTGACTGTTACCAACATTCTCGGACATGTCACAAATGCCAGATTTATGCAGATAAGGTGCACGTTCCTCCAGTTCCTCTGAATGTCTTGACAGCACCTTGGCCTTTTGCAATGTGGGGCATAGATATGATCGGCGAGATTAAACCTACGGCATCTAATGGGCATTGCTTCATCCTGGTGGCGATCGATTACTTTACGAAGTGGGTTGAAGCAGCTTCCTACGCTACAGTAACCAAGAACGTCGTGGCACGGTTCATTCGGCATAACCTGATCTGTCGATACGGCGGCCTGGAAAGGATCATTACGGACAATGGTACCAACCTTAATAACAAGATGATCACTGAGCTCTACGAGAAATTTAAGATACAGCACCACAACTCTTCTCCTTACCGGCCGAAGATGAATGGGGCTGTAGAAGCAGCGAATAAGAATATCAAAAAGATTGTGCAGAAGATGACAGTGACCTATAAAGATTGGCACGAGATGTTACCGTTTGCTCTCCATGGGTACCGTACCTCAGCAAGAACGTCAACCGGGGCAACTCCTTTTTCTTTGGTCTATGGCATGGAGGCAGTCTTGCCGATTGAAGTCCAAATACCTTCTCTCCAGATAATGAAGGATGCAGATCTGAGCAAAGATGACTGGATCCAGACCCGACTTGATCAGTTAAATCTAATTGACGAAAAGAGACTCGCTGCTATTTGTCATGGTCAGACGTACCAAAAACGGATGATCAGGGCATTTAACAAGAAAGTCAGACCACAAGAGTATCAAGTTAGGGACCTGGTAATCAAACGCATCATTCTTCCTCAGAGTGATCCCAGGGGCAAATGGACGCCCACGTACGAAGGGCCATTTGTGGTTAAACATGTGTTCTCAGGAGGAGCCATGATCCTAACCACCATGGATGGTGACGACCTTCCTCACCCCGCCAATGCAGACATAGTAAAAAGATACTACACATGATAAAAGACCCGCTAGGTTGACATACCTAGGCAAAAATTAGGGCTTCCCGGCGAACCAAAAGGGTTCGGGAAAAATGAGGGATGAAATGAAAAAAATCTGTACACCCGGCAAGTCGAAAACCTGAAAAGGCGGCTTGGACAAAAATGGGTATCCCGGTGGACTGAAAACCCGAAAGGGCGGTCCAGGCAAAAGTTAGGGATTAAAGCGTAATACTATGTCTCATTGGATCACCTTGCATCCAGAATCCGGTATCAACATCAAGTTCAGATGGTATCGATCAATCAGCTTCATCGTCAACTGAGCAGCCAAGTGATGAGACACTCGAAGATATAAAGGCGATAGCAGAGTTGGAACCCAGTGGGATTACTCTTTTCACATAGCTGTTTTGTTTTCCCTTTTCACAAATTGTATAAACTCTGTTGTTCGGCGGCGTTCTCTTACTAGGACGTCGGCCTCCTGTACATAAACGCCTATTTACAGGCAACTCAAAAATCAATACAAATTCTCTTTTCAGACAAATTGCCAATTGTTTTTTCCTTTTTCTGTTTTGTTTTGCGAAGAACGTCCAAGGTTCAATTTGTGATATATGCATTTGACACTAATTACTAACTCATAAATATTTGCATACGAAACAAAGGATTAATTACAGGTAACATTAGAAACAGGGGCAATAATGAGTTGTCTAAGCGATCTAATTGATCTGTCCACCAAGGTACCAAGGTAAGTTCAGCTGAAGAGCGCAACCAAGATATCTTAATTCCCCAGAGAGTGAGCCAGGATTCAACAATTCTCTCCCAAGCAGTTAGTCTCCTCTCAGCCCCTAACAAGGCACAGTATCTCCTAGCAAGTCAGTGATACTCTCCCCAAGCAGAGTTAGCCTACTCAGTCAGCCTAAGGAAATTGGGTATTCCCAGTAGATCTCAACATTCCTCAGTGGAGCATACAAACATTCTTAACAAGCATCCCCGACAGTCTTGATCTAAGATTGTTCCCCGGCGGTATACAGACATTCAGTGGAGCCACTTCCCCAGTACATCTCAAAAATTTCCCCAGGAGAGTCCAGTCCAAAAGTTTCCCCAGGAAAGTGGAATCCATCTCCCCAGCAGGAAGCTTATCCCCAGTAGATTCTGGAAGCTTATCCCCTGCAAAGCACGAACGCATCTCCCGGCTTTATTCAAAGGTTATTTCCCCCACCAGGATATAACTGGGTTATCCTCAGCCAATTGCCACGGAAAGATCGTCCCCGGCGAAATCTTCCTATCCCCAGCGGAGTTCATCAATTCCCTCAACAGAGCTTATCAATGGTATCCCCAGCAGGAGTTATCACCAATCTCAGCAAGGCATCTCTCTTCCCACAGAGTATTTCCCCGCAGAGTAATCTATTCGCCAAGTTTATTCACCAACGGAGTCATCTTCTCCTACCGATATTCTTGCAACCATCATCCCCAGCGGAAGCGAGAGACTCTACTCTCGACATCAGCCCAGGAGTTAACTTCCCGGCATCCGTCAAGGATTTCTTTCCCTAGACAAACATACATTCATAAACATCATATCTTCATACATTATAGCATGCATATACGCATCATGAACAATACAATTTCACTTATTCTGAGAACATCTCGTATGTCATACATCATGACATCGCATACAACTAACGTTTTGTCTTTTCAGGACAAAAGTTAATACAAAGATAATTACTATCAATTGTCGTGATTCTAGATCCGATTCCTGTATCTTGCCAGGGTGTATCTGTTGAAGACTATTCCAGACTCGATTCCTGTATCCTGCCAGGGCACATCTGAAGAGTTCGAAGATCCGATTCCTGTATCTTGCCAGGGTGTATCTGTTGACGACTAACATTACCAGACTCGATTCCTGTATCCTGCCAGGGCACGTCTGAAGAGTTTGAAGATCCGATTCCTGTATCTCGCCAGGGTGTATCTGTTGACGACTATGTGCCAGACTCGATTCCTGTATCCTGCCAGGGCACGTCTGAAGAGTTTGAAGATCCGATTCCTATATCTTGCCAGGGTGTATCTGTTGACGACTAATTCCAGACTCGATTCCTGTATCCTTCTAGGGCACGTATGAAGAGTTCGAAGATCCGATTCCTGTATCTCGCCAGGGTGTATCTGTTGACGACTATGTGCCAAACTCGATTCCTGTATTCTGCCAGGGCACGTCTGAAGAGTTCGAAGATCTGATTCCTGTATCTTACCAGGGTGTATCTGTTGACGACTAATTTCAGACTCGATTCCTGTATCTTGCCAGGGCACGTCTGAAGAGTTCGAAGATCCAATTCCTGTATCCTGCCAGGGTGTATCTGTTAACGAATGTATTCTCCGGACCTGATTCCTGTATCTTGCCAGGGCACGTCTGAAGAGTTTAAAGATTCGATTCCTGTATCCATCCAGGACACATCTACATAAAGAGTTTGAAGATCAACTCCTGTAACAGGCCAGGTAATTATTTTTCTTTCTCAGGTACGCAAGTTCTCGCTAAGGAATCTCTTACGCGATCGACAACCTCCCGATGGCATCTGTAAGCCCATCCACATACCAACAGCTCTAAATGGCATCTATAAGCCCATTCCCGACAAGGTACTGTCACACTTCTAGATGGCATCTATAAGCCCATCTTCCTATCCATCAGTCTCCAAATGGCATCTGTAAGCCCATTCCCGACATCACACTGCTAATACTCTACTATGTGAGTGCAAATTTCTGGGCACTCTAGTGTTCAATCATCTTCCACCTTCGGATTACGAAAGGCACGCCAGCCAATCTACATCCTCAGGTCTAAGAAGATTGAACAGGGGCAACTGTTGTACCCCAAAATTTGCCCTCCCATATTCTTCAAGATTTACCAAGATCAAGGTTCAAAATCTCTCAAGGGTTGCACAGTCCAATTGCCTCCTAACACAGTCAAAATTAGGGTTTTGGTTCTTGCAAAGAAATTGAAGTTTTCAAGGGTCCAATCAAGTCCCATATGCCCATAAACATTGTCAAGCATCCATATGTCAAGTTTCAAGACTCACAGCATCAAATTGCACAGTCAAAAACCCTAAATGCTTCACAGTCAACTACAGGGGCAAAATGGTCATTTGACAGTCAAAAGTCAAAATTTTTGGTCAACATCTTATTTTGAAGCCACAAACATCATTTGATCAACTCTTGATCATGATTCTCAAAGCATGGCTCAAAAAGTCTCAAGATGCAAAAGTTTCTATTTTTGGACAGTTGAAAAAGTCAACTGCAAATTGACCAAGGCATAACTTCTTCATGGTTTATCATAAAAATTCCATCCAAAGCTCATTTTGAATAGAATGACATTTCCTACAACTCATCTTCACACTTCAAGTCCAAGAAATGCTCTCACAAAAAGTTATCAATTTCAACATTATAGGTCATTTTCAAAAGTCAACAAAAAGGCACTTTAAGTCAAAGACCATAACTTGAGATTGGTAAATCAAAATGACATGGGACCAAAGGCATTGGTTAGAGGACTTCATGACCTTTCCAAAATGTCCAAGAACATGATCATAACTTCAAAATTGAGCAAGATATGCCTTGGAGAAGTTGGGAAATTTTTGGGAATTTTGAAAAGTCAACTTTGCTTCAAAAGCTTCAAAAATGCTAATGGGCCACAAATTCTTCCATGAATCATTACCCAAAGAATATGCACGACCCATTAAGCTCAAAGGGATTTATTTTCTTATTTTTAATTAATTAATTGAATTTTTATTCTTATTTATTCATTTAATTAGTTTTAAATATAAGAAAAATATCAAATCATGCCTTTTAAATCTTTTTTGTGCAGCAAATCAAACTAGGGCAAAGTGGCAAATCGTGCATCAATCAACAAGACCAAATTTTCCATAATTGGCATGGTTTTCATGGCAAAAAGATTGAAAAAAGATATGGAAAAATCAAATATTGAAAACATTAATACATGGACTTTGGGCTTGTTTTCTTGACCTAATTTGCTTCATGTACAAAGGCACAACTCAACCCTATTCAAGCACACGCAAAAAACTGCTCAGGAGGCCATAACCAAATTGCAACTTTTCATCCAAATTTTGGAAACTGAATTCATAGTTACAGGACGGTTCAAGGCTTAAAAAGCATCCTAATACGTTCCTGACATTGCTAGGAATCGATTGCAACCGTTTTCCAGTCTCCATACTCCAAGAATTGGTAGAACAGAGTCACACTTTTCATGAATATGTCCACAATCGTTTTCTAATTTTCATGCATTATTCACATGTTTTATTTGTTGCTTTACACTAACAATGATGTTCTGAAGCTATTGGTAATATTTAATTGAACTAATGATGCGTGTATCCAAAGCTGCCTTGGTTGGAACTTAGGGTTTCAGAAGCTCTAAATTGGGGCTTTTCTCATATGAAAAAATTAGACCTTAAAACCTATGCCATTGAATTCGTGACCTCAAGACAAGACAAACCAATACCTCGCGCCCTTTTTATGTTAACCCAGGTGCTATTCGCTATTTTTATAGGTCTCATTTAGTGGGGGTTTAAACCCCCCGCTATTTGTTTGATAATTACAGGGAAAGCAAGGAAGAAGATGGACGTGGCTTGATGTTACTGGACAATTCAAATCTGGCGCGTGATTTCTTTGTTCATACCACTAACGCTAGTTTTTCTTTATAATAATTATCATCCATTATGTATATAAAGAAACGCGTTGGCTCGGTTGGTGGATGAGTTGTCCTGCAGGTATTGGGACCTGGGTTCGATTCCCAGGTCCCCCCATTTAATCCATAATTTTTGTTTCAATACTTTCCTGTGTAGCACTCACTCCATTGCTCACTGTGCACGTTCATGCTTATGCCTACCAAGTGGCCAGAAGATCCCATCCAATGGCCAGAACGTGAATTCTATGATGCACTCAAGTCAACAGTCATACACCTGAACATGGAAAGTCAAAAAAGGCTTTGATGCAGTGGGCCAAATTGCTTCCAAAAAACCTCCTAAATGGGCCTAATACCCCCCATGGTTTGCACCACTTTTTAATTTTTATTTGATTTTCTTTTAATTCTTTTTAGTGTTTTAATTATTTCTTTTAATTCCATAAAATAACTTTTCATAATATAAAATACAAAAAAATCAAAAAATGTTTATTTTATTAATATTAATTTCACCATTATTATTTTTGTAAATAAACTTTAACAATTAATTTAGCTAATTTAGGTTTCAATTTCAACATTTTTTCTTAATAAATTAAAATAGGTAGAATCAGGGTTTTGATATTTTTCACCTTTTCTTTTTAATAAATAATCTTCTCTCATTATTATTATTATTAATTACTATTTATTTTTTGTAAATAAACATGTACATTAATTAATTAGTGTAAATTAGGTTAAACTTTAATACTTTCTAAATAAATAAAAATAACTTAGAATTAGGGTTTCTTTTAATTTTTAATCTTTCTTTATTTTCATAAATACAAAAACCTAAAAAAAAAAACAATTTCTTTTCCTTTAATAAAATAATTAGTTAACTTTTAATTCAATTTAATTTCAAAAGGGTCAAAACCCTCGGACGTTCTATTTTTATTCTTTCGCACATTTATTTTCTTTTCGAATATTATGTAACTGCTCAAGGCTTGTAATAGTAATTAGGTCTTTTACTTTCCGCATTTTTATTAAAACGGGTCTTTGTAATTTGGCGATGTATAGACCCGCTCCTTGTAATAGCGTAGGATTTTACTTTCCGCATTTAAATTTCAGCACTTTTAAATTCTAATTGCGTGAAAGAATGTATGGCTAATTAAAAATAACTCGTAGTTCACAATACAATGCTCAAAGATAACTGTTAAACTGAAAACAACACACAAATTCACACACCACTCCTAGGGTACGCCTCACCTATTGCCTTACCTTCGAAACGTGGTCGTCGAGTATAGGACGTTTTAGTAAGTCCTTATGTCTATGATCCAGTTGCCTCGAAACGGTTGCCTCGGATTAAAAAGGATCAATGGCATAAGGGTAGCTTCTAAGGTGTCCTACTGTTACTCTGGTGACCACACTGTCCCTACAAACGAATTGACCCGAACACCTCCAACGATGGTGCTACCTACCTCTCAATGGTGGGATGGCACTACCTTAAGGACATTTACACAGCCTAATTCCTTAGGGTAGGTAGATGACTCATAGATACTTGCTCTATTCAAAAACCAATCAAAACTCTTTTCACACCGACACTTTCAAAAAAGCTTTCAAAACAAATTTTTCAAACACTCTTGAGGACTGATACAAGAGTCATTCTGAAATCTTTAAACGAAACTTTTTTCAAACTCACTCACAATTGAAAAGCAAACACTTTTGAAAACACAATGAGCAAGTATCTAAGAGCCCATGGATAACCATGGATGGAAAGGGTGCTAACACCTTCCCTTTCTATAAATCTACCTCCCGAACCGAGAAACTATCTCATAAGGAATTTTGCTGTGCTTTTGTCTTGTCCATGTTGGAGAAAATAAAAGACGGTGGCGACTCTTGCTTCCGTGACATTTCGCGATCCAGCGTTAAACAGTCAGTTCTAAATCCACCGATCACAGTAAGCATAGGCTGTACAATCATTCTAACTATAGTGAAATCTCTTTCGTGTTGGAAAGGGGACTGGAGTACTCACGGATTGTGAGGGGAACCAGGATATATCACCGTGTTCTTTACTTTTCCGCATTTATCGCTTTCATCACCATAATCAGGAAAAGATAAAGATATAAACAAAACCTTCAAACACTTAACCAAAAAGTTCTACAAATATTCTCATAAAACCGAATTAATTTTATAAGACCTAATTCACCCCCCTCTTAGGTACTCTGAGACTTACAATTGGTATCAGAGCAAGTTATAGGTAACTTGTTCCTAAAGATCCAGAATGGCTTCCGCAAATCCAAATCAAAATTCGGTTTTCAAAGATGGTGGCAGTAACAACAAGCCTCCACTGTTTTGTGGTGAATACTTCGACTTTTGGAAAATTCACATGAAGGCTCATCTTGAAGCGCAAGGATAAGAAATATGGAATGCTGTTGAGAATGGTCCATTTACTCTGGTGTGTGTTGTCAATGGTGTTGGGTCATCAAAGCCTAAAGCATCATGGGATGACGATGACAAGAAAAAAGTTCTCTTTGACAAAAAGGCAATCAATATTCTCCAAAGTGCTCTTAGTATGGATGAATTTTTCCGAGTATCGGCATGTACAACGGCAAAGGAAATTTGGGACACTCTTGTAGAAACTCATGAAGGAACCGCCGAAGTAAAAAGGTCTAGATTGAACACTTTGAGTCAAGAATATGAATTATTCAGAATGCTGCCCGGAGAATCCATCCTTGACTTGCAAAAGAGATTCGTTCACTTGACAAACCATTTGAAGGCACTTGGTAAGACTTTAACAAACGATGAATTAAATCTTAAAGTGCTTAGATCTTTAACAAGGGAATGGCAATCAAAAGTGACGGCAATATCCGAAAAGAAAAGCCTAGCAACTATGACTTCCGCAACACTTTTCGGAAAGCTTCAAGAATATGAGACGGAACTTGGAAGACTTGAAAAACATGAGAATAATGAGAAGAAATCCAAAGGCATTGCTTTGAAAGTTGATTCAAAAGAAAGTCAAGATAAAGATGCATCGGAGGAAGATGAAAATCCCTTGCTTCTTGTAAAAAGGTTAGGAAAATATTTTGGTCATAAAAATAATCTTCATAATGCTAACTTTGTCAAAAGAAAGAAATTCTATAAGCATAAAGACAAAGAAGCCTCCACATCAACACAAGATGTCACATGCTATGAATGTGGAAAGCAAGGTCACATAAAGCCGGATTGTCCAAAACTCTCCAAGAAAAATGGATTCAAAGGTAAAAAGGAGTTCAAGAACAAAAAGGCTTATGTTGCATGGGAAAATAATGAGATAATTTCTTCATCCGATTCGGAAAGCGACGAATGTGCAAATCTAGCATTGATGGCCTCACATCACTCCGACGATGAAGAAGAGGTTAGTAATGAATTTAATCTTTTTGATGATGATGTTCAAGGTGCTATTGATGAACTCTTGGGAGAATGCAAAAGTTTATACAAAAAGGTGTCAAATCAAGAAAAAGAACTTTTAATTTGTCTAGAAAAAATTGACACCATGACTAAAGATTTTGATCTTCAAAAACAAAATTTTATTAAAGAAAAGGAAAACTTTGCATGCTCCAAGTGTGAATCAAATGTCTTTCAAATTGTTCAATTGAAAAGAGTCATTGAACGATATGAAAAAGGACAAATAGGATTGGAAGGATTACTAAGCCAACAACGTTATCCAAATGATAAAAGAGGTCTTGGTTATGTGAATACTAAGAAACCAAGTAACAATCCCACTGTTTTTGTAAAGGCTAGTAATAGTTCCAATCCCAAGAAAGTAGAAAATAAGCAAGTTATTCATAATCATCAAAAGAAAAAGGCTAATGTATCGAAAAAGAAAACATTTCCTAAAAAGAAATCTTATCCTTCTAGATATAGAAGTAACTTTGAACCTACTTGTTTTTATTGTGGTATTAAAGGCCATACACCTAATGCTTGCTATGTTAGAAACTTTAGTACAACAAGTGGGCATTATGTGTGGGTGAAAAAGGGAACTAACTATGAAGGACCCAAGGCAACTTGGGTACCTAACAAAGAATAATTTGTTTTTGTAGGTATGCTTGAAATCCATATCAAATGTTTGGTATCTTGATAGTGGATGTTCAAAGCATATGACAGGAGATGTACACCAATTTTCATATCTAGTACATAAAGCCAAAGGGTATGTCACCTATGGAGACAACACCAAAGGAAAGATTCTTGGCGTTGGAATAGTTGGCACACCTCCATCCATTCAAATTGAGGATGTGCTCTATGTTGAAGGATTAAAGCACAATCTTCTTAGCATAAGTCAACTTTGCGATAGAGGGTTCAAGATCAAATTCAACAAAGATGAATGCCTTATTATGGATGAGGCAACCAATGAGGTAAAACTCAAAGGTATAAGAACTAACAATATTTTTATGATTACTCTAGATGATTTGTCTATGAAGGTACAATGTATTATGGTAAACAACAATGATGCTTGGTTATGGCACAAGAGGATTGCTCACATTCACATGGAGCACTTGAACAAATTGATTAAGCATGACTTAGTTATTGGTCTACCAAAGATGAAGTTCATCAAAGACAAATTATGTAGCACTTTCCAAAAGGGAAAACAGACCAAAACAACTTTCAAATCTAAGAATGTGGTGTCTACTACAAGGCCACTACAATTGTTACACATGGATCTCTTTGGTCCATCAAGAACAAAAAGCTTCGGAGGTAATGTATACGCATTGGTTATTATTGATGATTTTTCTAGATATTCTTGGACTTTGTTTCTTGTGCAGAAAAGTGATGCTTTTAAAACTTTTAAGAAGTATGCTAAGCAAATCCAAAATGAAAAATCACTAAAGATTGTATCCATAAGAAGTGATCATGGTGGAGAATTCCAAAATGCACAATTTGAAGAATTTTGTGAAGAACATGGTATCTCTCATAATTTTTCAGCACCAAGAACTCCACAAAAAAATGGAGTAGTTGAAAGAAAGAATAGGTTTCTAGTGGAACTTGCAAGAACAATGCTTAATGATGCAAATCTTCCTAAATATTTTTGGGCGGATGCAGTTAGTACGACTTGTTATGTTGGAAATCGAGTTATCATTAGACCTATAATAAAGAAGACTCCATATGAACTCTTCAAAGGAAGAAAGCCAAACATTGCTCACTTTCACATTTTTGGATGCAAGTGCTTTGTTCTTAACAATGACAAAGACAATCTCGGTAAGTTTGACGAGAAATCCGACGAAGGTATATTTCTTGGTTATTCTCTTTCTAGTAAAGCATATAGAATTTATAATAAAAGAACTTTAACTATTGAAGAATCTATGCATGTATCTTTTGATGAAACTAACCCCTCCAAGGAGGAAGTAGTTGTTTGTGATGATGATGATCCTATAGATTTACCCCCGGAAGATCTTTCAATTGATCAAGTTGTGAAATCACCGGAAAATTCAGAAAACATTGTTCAACAAGATTCAAACATCAATGATCTACCAAAAGAATGGAGAACTCATAGAAACCATCCTATTGACAAAATTATTGGTGACATTAGCCAAGGAGTATCAACAAGATTGAATCTAAAAGATGCTTGCTTAAACATGGCGTTTGTTTCTCAAATTGAACCTACCAAAGTTGATGAAGCCTTAGGAGATGATCAATGGATTATTGCTATGCAAGAAGAATTAAATCAATTCGAGAGAAATCAAGTTTGGGAGCTTGTTCCTAGACCAAGTGGTAAACACATCATAGGTACCCGATGGGTGTTTAAGAAAAAACTTGATGAGAATGGTCTAATTGTTCGAAACAAAGCAAGGTTGGTTGCCCAAGGTTACAATCAAGAGGAAGGAATCGACTTTGAAGAAACATTTGCTCCGATTGCAAGGTTAGAAGCTATACGTCTTTTACTTGCTTATGCTTGTTCATTAAATTTTCAGCTTTTTCAAATGGACGTCAAAAGCGCATTCTTGAATGGATACATCAATGAAGAAGTCTATGTCAAACAACCTCCGGGATTTGAAGACTTCAAACATCCTACACATGTCTTTAAGTTGAGAAAGGCTCTTTATGGATTAAAGCAAGCACCAAGAGCATGGTATGATAGACTTAGCAATTTTTTGTGTGAAAAAGGTTTCGAAAAGGGTAAGGTTGATAAAACTTTGTTCATTAAGAAAATCCAAAGTAACACTTTATTGGTTCAAGTCTATGTTGATGATATCATTTTTGGATCAACTAACAAAGAAATGTGTGAGGAATTCTCATTGATGATGCAAGGAGAATTCGAGATGTCTATGATGGGAAAGATGAACTACTTTCTTGGACTACAAATTAAGCAACTAAAAGATGGAATCTTCATCAATCAATCTAAGTATTGCAAAGAACTATTGAAAAAGTTTGATATGGAACATTGTAAAGCAATGAATACTCCAATGGGCTCCGGTACATATGTTGATCAAGATGAATCCGGTACTCCAATTGATATTACAAAATACAGAGGTATGATTGGCTCTTTATTGTATTTGACGGCAAGCCGTCCTGACATCATGTTTAGTGTTTGTCTTTGCGCTCGCTTTCAAGCAAATCCAAAGGAATCACACCTCATGGCAGTTAAAAGGATCATGAAGTATCTAAAAGGAACAACCAATGTCGGCTTATGGTATCCGAAAGGTAGTATTTGCACTTTAATTGGTTATTCTGACGCGGATTATGCAGGTTGTAAAACTGATCATAAAAGCACAAGTGGCACTTGTCACATTATTGGAAATGCATTAGTATCATGGGCTTGTAAAAAGCAAGCATGTGTTGCTCTTAGCACGGCTGAAGTAGAATACATAGCAGCAGGTAGTTGTTATGCACAAATTCTTTGGCTCAAGCAACAACTCCGTGATTACGGACTTGATCTCGGATGCATTCCTCTTTGATGCGACAATACAAGTGCTATCAATATTACAAAGAATCCGGTCATGCATTCAAGAACCAAACATATAGATATTCGACATCATTTTCTCCGTGATCATGTTCTTAAAGGAGATGTCGAAGTCACTTTTGTGGATACTCATAACCAACTCGCAGATATCTTCACAAAACCGCTCGCTCGAGAACCGTTCTTCAAAATCTGAAGAGAACTTGGTATTTTGGATGAAGGTGATATCTAAAGGTTTCTCATAAGGTGCACGTCTTAACTATTCAACAAGAATTTTTATGTTTCAGTACACTCTGCTTCTACTCCTTCTTTTATATGTTTTTATCGCCTTTTTTTAAAATACGTATTTGTTTCACTCTTTTCCCCATCCTTTTTGATGTTAACAAAGGGGGAGAAGAATATGCATATGTGTTGTTTTATTTTCAAAGAAATTGCAGGCCCAAATATCTATTATACTCACTCCAAAATTCAAGGAATCATGGACTTAGGGGGAGCATACAATTTAGGGGGAGCCTTGCATTTGCTCAACATATTTGCTACTCAAAACAACATAAACAATTCAAGAATCGTTTTCAAGACTTGGTTGTCATCATCAAAAAGGGGGAGAATGTAATTGCAAGCTTCTCAAGTCATATTTAAAGCATTTGTTTTTGATGAAGACAACATGGATATCAACATTCAAAGGATGTGCAAAAAGCTTATCAACATCATATAAAAGTCTTGAAGATTATAGAAGAATTATTGAAGAATCATCAAATGTCAAAATGGTATAAATAATTCTTAATCTTGAATATACATGTTCACAAAAATATGCATTCATCAACATATACATATCCCATAATTTTAACATCAAGAAAAACTTTGTTTGAAATATTTTTCAAAAAGTATTTTTGAAAATAACCCTTTAGGAACCGGTTCCTCCCTAACAGGGAATCGAGTTCCAGACTTTCTCAAAAAACATGTCCCTGGTTTTTGTACCAGGAACCGGGTTGTACCAAAAGGGGAACCGGTTTCTGCGTAATATTTTTTGAAATCTGACTTATAACGTTCACTAAGAACCGGGTTCTGTCAGTGTCGGAACCGGTTCCTAGCGAACCAGTGCAGCTTTTCTTTTGGTTTTTGAACATTTTTCAAGTGGTATCTTTTCATGAATGCATTGCAACTTTTCATATGAATTGGCATGAATGAAGAAGTTCTTGTGACTTTATAAAATGCTGCAGATTTTCTTATTTCAAAAAGAATGCTTCAATTTTCAAGTTAACAAATATACTTCTTCAATAAACAATTTTTCATCATTCACATTTGAATTCATACTTTCATGTGTTCATAAAATTTTGTGAAACTTGCCATATACACTTTCATAAATCATTACAAGTTTCATACATTGTGAACATTTATATACATTGCTTGAGAATTATTTTTATCTTGAAGAAGAAGATCAATTGAAGATTGATAAAGCTCTCCACATATTTCAAATCAATCATTGTATTACTTAAAGAATTTATTCCCTTACTATCCAGGATTGTTGGAAGTAAGTGTTGTGATTTGAAGAGGATTGTTCTTCATTCACATTAGTGTTTGTTTGGTCTTAAAGGTGTTAAGAACCTTTGATCACCCTATAGGTTAGATAGTAAGCATAGGCTGTACAATCATTCTAACTATAGTGAAATCTCTTTCGTGTTGGAAAAGGGACTGGAGTACTCTCGGATTGTGAGGGGAACCAGGATATATCACAGTGTTCTTTACTTTTCCGCATTTATCGCTTTCATCACCATAATCAGGAAAAGATAAAGATATAAACAAAACCTTCAAACACTTAACCAAAAAGTTCTACAAATATTCTCATAAAACCGAATAAATTTTATAAGACCTAATTCACCCCCCCTCTTAGGCACTCTGAGACTTACAAGCATTTGTTTCCACCTCCCCGTGGATAGAGTTACCATTGTTATTCATTTCCTTCTCTCTTGCATTTTTACGTACAGTGAGGACACTGTTAAGTTTCAGTGTGGGAGGGATTTTTAGTTATTATTTCAACATTATCATTATTTTTTATTTTTAGTTACTTTGAAACAATTTGTCATGAATTTATTCAATTAAAGTTTATTTTAATTTTCATTTCTTTTCATTCCCAGTCTACTGTTTTATTTACTGTCTATGTTTTATTTACTGTTGTTATTTACTGTCTATTTCGTTATATTTAAAACTCTAATTAATTAATTAACATATTTCAAACAAACCAAAAAATAAAAAAATATATAAATTATTCAAAAACCAATTACCAAGAAAATAATAATTACATCAACTCCCCAACGGTCCTGTAACGGATCTCTTATTTATGACTCTGTCTGCGTTACGACCGTCACACCCTTGTGACGAGCGTAACGCGCCTTTTTACCTCATGACGGGCGTCACACCCTTGTGACGACCGTCACGCAAACAGAGGCCACAACGGCTATTGGAGGGAACCGTTCCAACTTTCCTCTTTATAAATTCACTTCCTTCCTCCATTGTCACCATCACACAAAAAACCACCTATTCACTCCATTTTTTCTTCCAATTTCTAAACTCTCAACACCAAATTACCATCCTTACAATCTCCCATTCTCACATTCCCAAATCAAATCCTACCTCCACCATGGCAAACAACCCAAACGCTCAAGCCATCAATTTCAGAATCGGCGAACCTGGGGAGAATCAACGAGCAAAGTTTCAAAAATTCTAACGTCGAGGTCTCCAACCCACAAGGTACGTTGACATCGAATGCCTACGGAGTTTGGGACTACTCGATAGTGTCCGCCGATTATTACAAAGCGTGGATTTGTGGAACCTCTGTCGCGAACCAAGACCAATCTACGAAACTCTTACTCTTGAGTTCTTGAGTTCGTTTGTTTACCTCACTCCGCCGGGTGTCACAAACCAATTGTCAGGCGTGGCAAAATTTCGCATGTTTGGCATTGAGCACGAGTTGCCTCAAGCTGACATCGCGAGACTTCTAGGATTTTGCTCGGACGAAGGTGCTCATTTTTGGGTACCGGATAGTTTTAGTGAGGAGGCTTTCAACTTGTGGCACAGTTTAACGAACATCCGTGCCGGATCCTACGACCACCTCAACGCCACCCACATTCACAATCCGGCCATCCGCTACTTCCATCGCATCCTTAGTAACACCATCTTCGCCCGTGACAACAACCATAAGCTCAACTCCACGGAGCTCTTCTTTCTACATTGCGCGTTCACTGGGCAAAAGATAAATTCCGCCCCGTTCCTACTTGCTCACATCCACTCTATTTGTGCTAGAGGTGGAAAACCTTTCTATTTCGGAGGGCTGGTTACTTCAATTGCCATTGGTATGAATTACGGTGCTGCTCTCGCAACCTTGCCTTCTATGGCACCGGCTTTGCTAACCTTGGATCACTGCAAAGCCGCACACCTCATTTACGAGCAGGAAGACGGCAGATTCCACCCTGTAATCAGGAATACTGTCTATCAAAATATCATTTTTCCGAATAGGGACCGAATTGATCCAAGTAACCGAGCCAACTGGTTGTTCGACCCTGAAGTTCCCGCAGAGCCTGCACCTGCCCACGAAGACCAACCTGCAGCCGTCACAAACGATATACAAGAAGAGTTGGATAGTGCTCCGCCTGTCCATGATATTCCAGGATCCTCATCTACACCTCCTCCTATCAATCTTGAAGACATCCTCCGCGCCCTCCACATGCAAAATCAAATGAATGCGGCGCTTGAAAGGAGGCAAGCTGAGCAATTTGAGTCTCTGTGCGCCCAAAACGCTCAGATCTTGACTGGGAAGCGCAACATGAATGAGAGGTTAGATGAGGCGCTGTCAGAGATTAACGCCTTGAGGATAGATATGAACACCTATGGCTTCCAAGACACCGACGCTGAAGCCACTCCTACCAGACGCTCTCGCACCAGGAGCAGAGGACGTGGTCACCAGTAGTCTTTCTTTAATTTCTATGTAATTTGTTATTTTTCTGTTTCATTTCTTTTCCTTTTGTAATTGTACTTCCCCGCATATATACCGCAACATTGAGGACAATGTTGGATTTTGTATGGGAGAGGTACCTTTCAATCTTTTAATAAAACTAGTAAATTCTTACGATATGTCTCGATTCAAATTCTTCGCTTTCCTTTGCCATACTGAAAAATTTTTATTTTTGCATTAGCCCGACATACCTATTTTAACGAAATCCCAGTTGAGGAAGCCGAAAACAACATAACAAGATTGATACGGTTCTGTCACCGTAGACTTCCTACTTACGCGATCCGTTTCAATAACCATTATACCGATATCTGGAGTTTCAAGTTCTAGAAGTAACCCCTAGTAGTTTATACTAGCAGTCAGCACCGTCTTGATACAAACCACGTGGAGAATCGATGAATATAAGTGTTTGATGCCTGATTCTAAAAATATCCTTCCTATCTCGCTGCTAAAAGAAAAGAAAAATTTGTGTACCAAAATATACGGGCACATATAAGAGCTGAGCAAATAATGAAGGAATCCATTGTTGGTTGGTTTAGAGGTATCTGGTTCTGAACTCGGTAGAGCGTGCTACGGCTCGATCCCCCAAAACCTCCAATTTAGATAACATATGTAGGGTTGCCACATTCATGTACCAGACCCCGTGCTAAAGGATCAAAGTCGTTAACCAGTTACTCCACTACGTGCGTGCTAAGGCAAAGGGCTTAATGTAATTGCGCCAGAATGAAACCGGGTGAAATAGATACGAGGAACTCCGGGCAGAGTTATAACGGAACTGTTGGATAGCTCGTTTAAAATGGAAGTCTACATGTAAGCTTATTGCTTGTGTCATTAGCGTATCTTTAGTGTTTTACTCAAGTATTGGACGAACCAACGAGGATTTCCCGAAACCACTTTAAAAATCCAAGGTATGTCATGCTTATGCGCTTACCAGAAAACTTGTCCGACCTTTCGAATGACTATTTGCTTGGGGACAAGCAAAGGTTTAAGTATGGGGGAATTTGATAACGAGAAAACATATCGTATAATTAACATGCTTTTTACCGATTTTATATTTCATTAAGTCGTCTAACCCTCGATTATTCCGAGATTATTTGTCTTTTTGCAGGTATAACACTTGTCGACTCAAACCGATGGAAAAGGACAACATGAAGAAGGCTAGACGAAAAACAAAGAGAAAAAGAATAAAAAAAAATACAAAGTTTGGACTTCTGGATCTGCGACGGTCGTCACGTCCCTGTGACGGGCGTAACACCCCACAACATAAGGAAACGCTCGTCACACACCACTGACGAGCGTAAGGCACCACTTCAGCGTGTGACGACCGTCACCCACCTGTGACGACCGTCACGCGAGTGAAGGTGGACGTTACGCATGGATTGAGACGTGGGCGTGAAGGGCAGACTCGTTCTCCCTCTTTCTACTGAGTCTCCTATTTTATTGCCACCACTATTGATGCTCCTATATTTTCTCCACGAAGACTTCATCAAGAATTCAAATTAAACTGCTGATTTTTCCTGCTATATATATGAGTACCAGTACACAGTTCAAGGGTCGAAGAATTTTACTCAGAGCAAATATTATTTTATTTTACAGTTATTTTCCAATTTGTTTGTTTTGGAATTCTGTTTTCATTTTCTTGTAATTTTCATTCAAAGCCTTAGTTTCTATTTTTAAGTGTTAATTCTTCTTTCAAGAATTAACACGAATTTCTACTGCAAGTCAAGCTCGAAGATTGGATTACTGTATTACCTCAAGATTACTATAGCATCTTTAATTCCAGGTTTTTTATATTGCAATTATTATTTATTCAGTTTTTATAATATGCCAATTATTGCCATGAATTATATTTTAAACTTTATTGCTGTTAAGTTAATTATGTCTGGCTAAATTATTAATACCGGTATGTGACCGTAAGAACTGAAAGAATTCAATGATACCTTGGCCAAAAATATTTACAAAACAATTTCTGGTTTCCAATTTCCAAGATTAATTTAACTATCCTTGTCACGAGAGTGAGAGGTTAATTAACACGATTTTGCCACGAGAGTGGGAAATTAATTAAGGCAAGAACCTGCATGCGAGAGCTGGGGTTCGACCCATATAGTGGTAACGAAGCATTGACTTTTAAATACACGAGAGTGTTTTAATAAATTAACTAAATTCAAATTGTTTTCAAAAAGTGTTATTAAATTTAAAGTGCATCCACTAGGTTTAGTAGCATGACTTATTTCATAAACACGAGAGTGTATGTCTCAGGTTTTTAAACAATTAGCTTTTACCGAAATACCTTATAGGCCAAGCGATTCATCGAATTCCCTAAGTCTGATTATCACATACCGGTATAATTAGTACTATTACTTTTAATTAAACTGTTTCCCCCAAAAATCGAATATTCATCGCTTAGTTAGACAAACTGTAGCATTAGATCGTATGCGATTGATCCTCAGTCTTTGTGGGTTCGATAATCTTTTAAAACTAGAACGACTGAACTGTATACTTGCAGTTAGTATCCCGACAGACTTATAAAGTCCCGATCAATTTGCAGGGGTCTTCATCCGGAAAAACTATGAGTTTGTCCTCCAAGATCATTGGTTTATTTGAGGGTTTTCGTGCAAGACGTTCAAGAGAGGATTACGGCCTAGTGAAAGCCTTTGAAGATAAAGAACACAAAGGATCCTTTGGAGATAAAGAATGTAAAGGAAGTAGCGCGAGAACGACGAATCAAATTGAAGTCTTATGTTGCAATAGGTGCAATTGATGGTGTGTGAAAGCTTTAGAGATAAAGCACGCAAAGGAGTAGCAAGATCTGGATAATCAATTGCCATATATTATGTGCTTGATCTTATTGAAGATCAAAAGAAGATAAGGGGTTGAATCAACAAAAAACTGTTAGGGTTTGTAGGATTTCTCTTGAAAACTTCTCTTGTAATCATACTTTTTGCAAAGTAATAAAGTATCCTAATTCTACATTGGAATTGGGTTCATACGTACCCACACGCGAGGACGAAAATGAGAAACTGTGCAGACAAATTCTCGTGTCTCTTTTCGCTTATATTTTTACTTGCTTTAATTTCATATATCAAATTGTCAAATAACATTGAGTGATCGATCGACTCGTATGAATATTTTTGGACTGCTTTTTTTAATTGAGTTTTGATTTGCTTATAATCACTTTTGATTATAAGTGCTATTTTATATCAACACAACTCAAAGGAAAATTCTGAAAAAATTCGGTTGCACATAAAGTGTTTGACAAATTGTTTGATCGATTGACTCGTAAGAATTTTTCTGCAATTTTCTTTATTTAAATTGGTGTGTTGATTAACTTATAATCACTTTGATTATAAGTGGTTTTCATATCAACACAACTCAAAGAAAAATTCTGAAAAGTTGAACGCACACCAAGTGTTTGATAAATTGTGATGTTCTATATTTTTGTTTAAATTTCATTGGAAATAGGAAACCGTTGTGTTTGATATTAAAGTATTAATTGAGATATTATTATGTTGATTGATTTTATCATCATCATCTTAATTCCACATGGCTTGTGCATATCCTAGTTTCTAATAACAAGATTCGTTTAGACTACTTGTTGTACCCCAAAATTTGCCCTCCTATATTCTTCAAAGTTTATCAAGAATCATCTCTAAATGATTCAAGATTTCTCAAGGGTTGCACAGTCCAAATGCCTCCTAAGCCAGTCAAAATTAGGGTTTTGGTTCTTTCGTGGAATTTGAGGTTTTCAATGGCTCAATCAAGTCTCATGTGCCTATATACATCCTCAAGCATCTACATGTCAAGTTTCAAGACTCATAATGCCAAATTGCACAGTCAAAAGCCCTATTTGATTCACAGTCAACTGCAGCGGCAAAATGGTCATTTTTATAGTCAAAAGTCAGAATTTTTGGTCAACATCTTATTTTGAGCACACAGTCATCATTTGATCAAGTCTTGATCATGATTCCACAAGGATGGCTCAAAAATCATCAAGATGCAAAAACTTACTATTTTGGGATAGTAGAAAAGTCAAATGTATCTTGACCAGGGCATAACTTTTTCATGGTTCATCAGAAAAATTCCATCCAATGCTCATTTTGAAGGGGATGACATTTCCTACAACTCATCTTCACATTCCATGTCCAAGAAATGCTCTCACAAAAGTTACCAATTTCTACATTATAGGTCAATTTCAAAAGTCAACAAAAATGCACTTTAAGTCAAAGGCCATAACTTGAGATTGGTAAATCCAAATGACATGGAACCAAAGGCATTGGTTAGAGGACTTCAATAACTTTCCAAAATGTCCAAGAACATGTTCATATGATCAAAATTGAGCAAGATATGCATTGGAGAAGTTGGGAAATTTTTGTGAATTTGCAAAAGTCAACTTTGCTCAAAACACTTTGTTTTTGCTAATGGGCCTCAAATTTCTTCTTGAAACTTTATCCATGATCTATGCACGACCCATCAAGCTTATTTGAACTTATTTTTCTTATTTTTATTAATTATTTGGATTTTAAATCAATTTTAATTCATTTAATTAATTTAAATTGTAGGAAATACAAAGATTTGATTTTTCAATCTTTTTGTGAAGCAAAAGTGGTCAATATATGCTGGAAATTTCGTGTGCAAATCAAAGGGACAAGAATCTCCAAATTTAGCAAGTTTTTCCAATCAAAAAGATTCAAAAATATTTGATTTTCAATCAAATATACAATCATCAATTCCATGGATTTCTTGGCAAAGATTTGACCTAGTTTCATTCTCCTATAAGTACACAAGCCAACCCTACTCATGCATAGGTGAAAGCTGCTGCAAGAAAGCCATAATCACTTTGAAAAAAACTCAAGAAATTTGAAAACTAATTTCCATATTCTAACGTGATTCAAAGGCTTTTATTGATTCTAATCTATTGCAGGGGTTCCCAGAAACGTATTGCAATCAAAACCAAACGCTAAAGCTCAAGAAATCACCAAGAACAGTTTAACGGTTTGCATTTTATTTTCAGAATCGAATAACTTAATTCATGCATCATTAACGTGATTTTTTGTGTGTTTTGCATTGCTAGAACTCAGGTGAAGCTAATGGTACAGGTTAATTGAATTATAACACACAGAATCACAAATCGCCATTGACGAATTTTAGGGTTCATGAGTTCTCAAATTGGGGCTTTACAATACAGGAAAAATTGGAACTTTTAAGACCCATGGTTGAATTCGTTGAGACAAGACGAATCTAAAGCCACCCTCGCGAAATATTTATGTGTACCAGGGTCCTATTCGCTATTATTCCTCATGTCAAATTGTGGGGGTTAAAAACCCCCGCTATCTAATGTGTTTTATGTAGGTACAAGGAGGAAGATGAAGACGTGTTATCATGTCATTGGACCATTTGAAACGCGCGCGTGTTTTTGCTTTTGTGCAGCATATGAATTAATTATCTAATATAATAATTGCTTCTTATGTTATTAATGACTAAAGCGTGCAGCTCAGATGGCCAAGGCATTGGTGTATTGATCATTGGGACCTGGGTTCGAATCCCAGGTCCCCCAAAATAATTGTTTGTTATTTTTTCTTACATATTCACATGCAGGCATTTAAAGGCGTTCCACCATGCACTTTCACATCCCAGGCGCCAAGTGGCCACAAGCATGAATCTGATGGTCCAAAGATGGATGACTATAATGCTCCTGGTCAACCCACGCGTAGACAAGTCAAGAAAGTCAGAAGGGATTGAGTGTTATTGGGCTTGAAGATTACTTTCTCACCTCCAAAGCTGGCCCATCACCCCCTGGTTTCTCTATTCTTTTTTCTTTTCTATTTTAATTTCTATTTAATTATTCTATTAATTATAATTATTATAATTATTATTTAATTACCTCATAAATTAACTATTTTTTTATAATAAATTCAGAAAGCTAAAAAATGTAAATATTATTATTATTATTATTATTATTATTATTATTATTAATTTCACCTTTTATTTATTATTTTTGTGAATAAATGTAATTAATTAATTTAGTTTAATTAGGGTTAATTGTAATTATTTTCATAACAAATAAAATAAATTAGAATTAGGGTTTTCTTGACAATTTTAATTTCTTTTATTTTATTTTCATTAAAACATTAAAAAACTTAAAAAATATTTCTTTTAATTAATTAATTAGAATTAGGTTTAATTTAATTTAATGCGAAGGACCAAAATTCATTCTTTTCTCAAAAAGGGTCAAAACCCTAAGGACGTCTCCGATTCAATTTCTTTTCGCGCATATTATTCTTGATTATATTCATGTAACTGCTCCGAGGATGTAATAGATAATTAGGACCTTTTTACCGCTTTCTTTATTTTCTCGCATTTACTTTTCAAGGGTTATGTTTTTGGTGATGTAAATACCCGACGCCTTGTAATAGCGTAGATTTACTTTCCGCAAATTATTAACTGTATGTTAACTATGCATGACAAGACTTGTATGAAATTAAAATCAACTCGTAGCTCACCATGACATGTGCAAAGATAATTTAACTGAAACCTGACACACTCGCACATGCCACTCTTAGGGTACGCCTCACTTGGTTGCCTCTACGTGGTCATTGAGTATATGGTATTTTAGAGGTCGCCCTCATGTCTAAATATCCAAGTTGCCTCAAAACGGTTGCCTCGGATAAAAAAGGATCTAGGACATTAGGGTTACCGCTAAGGCGTCCTACTATTGCTTTGGTGACCACACATGTCCCTATAATCGAATTGACCCGAACAACTCCAACGACGGTGCTACCTACTTCTCAATAATGGGATAGTGCTGTCTAAAGGATATTTACACAGATTAATTCCTTTTGAGTAGGTAGAGGTTCTAAGGTACTCGCTCTTTCAAAACAAAATTTTTTTTTCGCACTTACACTTTTCTGACAAAAGTTTTCAAACAATACTTCATACACTCTTGAGGACTGATACAAGAGTTAAAAACGAAGTTTTCAAACAAACTTTTTTCAAAACCCACAAACACAAGAAAAGCAAAACATTTTTGAAAACATAGTGAGCAAGTACTTAAGAGCCCGTGGATAACCACAGATAGAAAGGGTGCTAATACCTTCCCTTTCTATAATCTACCTCCCGAACCCGAGAAACATCTCGAAAAGGAATTTTGATGTGCTTTTGTCCTTTCCATGTTGGAGAAAATAAAAGACAGTGGCGACTCTTGCTTACCGCGACATTTTGCGAAACGCAAACACGAACCAGCATTCCAAAACAGTCAGTTCTATTTCCACCGATCACAGAACTGGCGACTCTGCTGGGGACACTTAATAAAGTGAGGTGTACCTTAGGATTAGATCATTCTATGTTTTCAATTGCGTGCTTTGTTTGCTTTAATATTGTGGGCTTGCATCGGAGTTTCATAGATCCTAACCAGGATCTGGGGAATACCCTTTAGGTAGCAATAAACTGTGAGGGACCTATCCGGCGTAGACCGACACGGGTGAAGAAGTAGCTACGTTGGTGTGACACCTTGGTCTGTACCGATATCCCTTGTGTTGGAACGAGGAGAATATGGGTCTTCTGAGGAGTCATTAAGCACCAACTGACCTTAGAACCTTAAATTGACCCAACTTGGCCATAGAACAGTAGCAGTATGCTACACTCATTGAGGCTAAACTCTCGCGATGGTTCCGACCGCAAGAAAAGGTTGCGAAGCTGGAGTTATGACCGATTGAGGGTAGTCAGTGATATTGAGATCCTCTAGAACCCGGTTACTATTTTCTAGGACAGGTCTTAACCAACTGAAATTGAAAGAGGGTAGTACCTAAACTTCATGCTGGCCTGAACTCTAAGGGCTGTCTTGTGTGACTTATGTGCCTTATCATGTTTGCCTTTTGTGAATATTTGTGGTGTGCTTTATCATAACATCATACCATCATACCATTGCATGCATCCTGCATAAGGACTAACCCATTTCAAAGACAAGAGGGTTTTATCTTTGCTCTGTTTTGTAGGACATCATGATGCCTATGCGAAGGAATACTATCCGGCTCAACTTTGTTCACCCACCTGATTTGCTTAAAGAATTGGTTGATAGGATTCCAAACACTACTTCCTTCATCAAGAGGCATGGTTCTCTTCTCGGTTTAGTCACTTCAAAGTGGGACCAACAACTGATGAGTGTCCTGACCCAGTTTTATGATCCCCTATACCATTGCTTCACCTTTCAAGACTTCCAGCTGGTTCCTACCCTGGAAGAATTCTCTGATTTGCTTGGTATCCCTGTTTTGGAACAGACTCAATTCACTGGCTGGGAAAAGACTCTTAGGCTTGAGGAGATTGCTGCAGCCCTTCCCTTGACCAACAAGGAGGTAATGGATAACTGGGAGACTAGAAGTGGAGTTAAGGGCTTTTTGGCTAAATTTCTGATTGGTAAAGCTAATAGTTTCTGGAATGACTTAGACTTCAGGGCGTACGAAGACATTCTGGCTCTCTTGATATATGGTCTAGTATTGTTTCCAAATCTTGATACCTTTGTTAATGTCAACGCCATAAGGATCTTCATCTCTCGGAACCCTGTACCCACTCTCTTGGGTGATATCCTGCAACAACTCTATGCTCCTACTGCCCGAAGACGGGGAACTTTGTGGTGTTGTGCTCCTTTATTGGTGAGGTTGTTTATTTCGCACCTCCCTAAGTTCGTGTTGAAGAACAAAGAAGGAAGAGGCTGGGCTCATAGGATAATGTCTCTTACTGACAATGACATCATTTGGACTCTCAGAGGTTTACATGAGGTGGCTGTTATTGATCGTTGCGGAGAATACCCTAATGTTCCATTGATCGGTACCCAGGGAGGAATCTCTTATAACCCATGTTTAGCTCTCCGTCAGTTTGGAAGAGCCAAA
This sequence comes from Vicia faba, assembly GCA_948472305.1. NCBI lineage: Eukaryota > Viridiplantae > Streptophyta > Magnoliopsida > Fabales > Fabaceae > Vicia > Vicia faba. The sequence goes on from OX451738.1 coordinate 28,169,699, forward strand.
AGAGCAGGGCCTCATGAGATGTTGGTACCTCACATCAGTTTTGAGTTCCAGGTAGATAGTGACGAGCTGCATCGTAGATTCATCCGGGCTTGGGATAAAATTCACAAGGCTGACCCACATGAGTTGGGACCGAAGACTTCTCTTCCTATGGAATCCTACTGCAGATGGGTCCGCATCCGTGCTCAGAAGTTAGGTATGCCATACGAAGCGGTCGGGCCTATCACTCTTGAATTTCCTGATAGAGAAGGGGTTCCTCCAACTGTTCTTCCTCCTCAGATACCCACTGATGTTGATACACTAAAGAGGTCTTGGGCGCAACTGCAGGAAGAACGGGATTCTTATCGGGAAAGGTTCAACGAGCAAGAACAGAAAATCCAGAAGCTGACCAAGCAATTGGAGAACGAACGGATCATGAATGATTATATCCGTACTGAGAAGAGGAGGCCATGGGAGCATTGATGGGCCTTGGATGTTTCTTTTACAGTTTTTATTTACATTCCAGTATTTTCATTCCTGTAACGCCTAAGGGCAATTTGTTGAACAATTTAAATTTTAAAAGTTGAATCTAATAAAGTGTGTTTCCTTTTTTGTCTACAAAGTTGAATCTTGACTGTCTTTGAAAACATAAATCATACGCATCTCATTCATCATATGCATAACAGGTACCCTTTTTTACAAGTCACTTATCTTCTTCGCTGTTTATTTCAGCAATCATCATGTCTTCTGAACCTACTACTGAACAAGCTATCAAGGCCCTCCAGGCCCAGAACGCCCAGTTCCAAGAGTTGGTCATGAGCCTAGCCCAGGGTCAACAGGAGTTGAAGACCCTGATTCTGAAGAAGAATAAGAAGAGGACTGTATTGTTCAACACTGGACGCAAATTTGGGAATGGTTTGCAAAATGAGGTTGATCTGACTACTTCCTCTGTAGGGAAAGACAGTCCCTAAGAGAGAAGGGTTCCTAGTCCCGTGGTCTCCGACAACGAGACGGATTACAATGATGAACAGTACCCTCATGTTGAGGACAGGTACAAACAGCTGGAGGACCGCTTAAGTGCTATGGAGATTCAACATGTGCCCGGGTTGGACTTTGGAGACCTAGGCTTATCCTCGGGGGTGGTGATTCCCCACAAGGTCAAGGCACCTGCTTTTGAGAAGTACGACGGAGCTTCCTGCCCTAAGCTGCACCTCCGATCGTATGTAAGGAAGATCCAACCTTACACAGCTAACAAGAATTTGTGGATCCATTTCTTCCAGGATAGTCTTTCAGGGACTCAACTCGAATGGTTCTATCAGCTGGATGGAGCCAGTATTCGTAACTGGGAGGACTTGGCTACTGCGTTTTATAAGCAGTATCAGTATAATTCCAACCTCGCTCCTACGCGTACCCAACTCCAGGGTATGTCACTAGGGACGGGTGAAGGATTCAAGGAATACGCTCAAAAGTGGAGAGACCTTGCTGGAAGGGTGCAGCCACCTCTAACTGACCGTGAGCTCGTTGATATGTTCTTGGGGACCCTGTCTGGTCCTTTCTTCAACCATCTGATTGGGAATTCTTCTGCTGGGTTTACAGATCTGATCTTGACTGGTGAGAGGATAGAAGCTGGTATCAATTCTGGGAAGATACAAAAAGGTGCCTCCTCGAGCACTGAAAAGAAGCCCTTCAAGAAAGAATCTAGTGTTGTTTATGGTTCAAGGAGACAAAGTAAATCGGAACGCCGCCAAGCTATCAACGCGGTGGTAATTTCAAAGCCTGCTGCCGCTCCTCAGCAATATAACCAACCAAGGGGTGAGAGACCCAAAAGGCAGTTCACTCGGCTCAATATGACCTTGTCCCAGATATTGCCGCAGCTACTGACAACCAATCTGGTAACTATAAAAGAAGCTCCAAAGGTAGTGAATACAACATCTCCGAAGTACAATCCTAACGCCCGCTGCGCTTATCACTCTGACAGCCCGGGGCATACTACGGATGATTGTTGGGATCTGAGGAATAAGGTTCAAGACCTAATCGATGCTAAAGAGGTTGAGTTCGAGGCGCCTGAGAGGCCTAATGTTGTGACCGCTCCCATGCCCAAGCATGGAGTAAATGCTATTAGGGATGATGATGACGTGGAGGAATCGGAATTCGACAGCTGGATCTACCCAATGACCAACGGTGGACCAAGCAACTGGACTACGAAAGACTTCATACCTATTACTTTTGTCACTCAGTAATGAACTCCTTTGTTTTGAATTCGTAACAGACAATAATTTGAAACTTTATGGCCCGGTGTCTTACCCGGGGCACCGTGGCTTCATTTGTGAGGGCTTTTGTGTGTCATTTTCATATATCATCAATAAAAGCATTGGACGTTTTTTGCATTTCAAATCTTGCGCTCCTTGTCTTTCTTTATTATATATTGCAAAACAGCTATATTTACACACACTCACATATACAGGTTCCAATCCACTCTGGATCCCACTGGTATCGACTCTGCTACTACCAGTTATGACTTCGAAAATCCGATCAACTTAGCCGAAGACGAAGGTGAAGATGATTGCGAAGTGCCTGGTGAGCTTGCAATACTGTTACTCCAGGAAGAGAGAGCCATTCAGCCACATGAAGAGCCAGTGGAAACGGTAAATCTGGGTACTGAGACAGACAGAAAGGAGGTCAAGATTGGTGCCAATCTGGAGCTTAGTGTGAAACAACGGTTGATTCAGATGCTGCATGACTACGTGGAAATCTTTACCTGGTCTTACGAAGACATGCCTGGGTTGGATACCGACATTGTGGTTCATCACCTGCCTACTAAGGAAGAATGCCCTCCGATAAAACAGAAGGTCCGCCGTATGCGTCCAGAGATGTCCGAGAAAATCAAAGTTGAGGTTATGAAACAATTCGATGCCGGTTTTCTAGCAGTGACTTCTTACCCTCAGTGGGTTGCCAACGTGGTTCCAGTGCCGAAGAAAGATGGTAAGGTCAGAATGTGTGTTGACTACAGGGATTTGAACAGGGCGAGCCCTAAGGATGACTTCCCTCTACCTCACATCGATGTTCTGGTTGACAACACTGCTCAGAATAAGGTATTCTCATTCATGGACGGTTTCTCCGGTTATAATCAGATCAAGATGGCTCCTGAAGACATGGAGAAGACCACTTTTGTTACTCAGTGGGGCACCTTTTGCTACAAGGTCATGTCGTTTGGGTTGAAAAATGCTGGGGCAACCTACCAACGTGCCATGGTTGCTCTGTTCCATGATATGATCCATCATGAGATCGAAGTATACGTCGACGATATGATTGCAAGGTCCCAAACTAAGGAGGAACACCTTGACCATCTGCAGAAGCTGTTTGACCGGTTGAAGTTGTACAAGCTGAGATTAAACCCAAACAAGTGCACCTTCGGGGTGAGATCTGGAAAATTGCTAGGCTTCGTCGTGAGTGATAAAGGTATTCAAGTGGACCCTGCCAAAGTGAAAGCCATACAAGAGATGCCAGTTCCCAAGACTGAAAAAGAAGTCAGAGGCTTTCTAGGACGGCTAAATTACATTGCCTGATTCATCTCACATCTAACTGCTACCTGTGAACCAATCTTCAAGCTGCTGAAGAAAGATCAAGTAGTACGTTGGAACGATGAATGTCAGACCTCTTTCGAAAGAATCAAAGAGTATCTCCAAGAACCACCCATTCTTATGCCACCGGTTGAAGGGAGACCTCTAATATTATACTTGACAGTACTTGACAGCTCAATGGGGTGTGTGCTGGGGAAGCATGACGAGTCTGGCCGAAAAGAGCACGCTATTTATTACCTTAGCAAAAAGTTTACCGACTGTGAGACCCGATACTCACTGCTCGAGAAAACTTGCTGCGCTTTGGTATGGGCTGCTCGCCGGCTAAGGCAGTATATGTTGACTCACACTACTCTGTTGATCTCAAAAATGGATCCGATCAAGTACATCTTCGAAAATCCTGCCTTGTCCGGAAGAATAGCAAGATGGCAGATGATCTTGACTGAATATGACATCCAGTACACGACTCAAAAAGCAATCAAGGGAAGTGTGTTGGCAGACCATTTGGCACATCAGGCAGTGGACGACTACCAATCGATGAACTTTGAATTTCCAGACGAGAATATCATGGTAGTGACTGATTGTGAAGCACCTGGACCGGATGAAGGACCTGAGGAAGGATCCCAATGGTCTATGCACTTTTACGGAGCCTCAAACGCTTTGGGTAATGGCATTGGCGCTGTGATCATATCTCCTAAAGGCACTCATACTCCACTTACTGCCCGGCTATGTTTCAACTGCACCAACAACATGGCGGAGTATGAAGCATGCATCATGGGTCTTCAAGCTGCAATTGACCTAAGGATCAAGTTTCTGAGTGTCTTCGGAGATTCCGCTCTCGTGATCAGTCAGATCAAAGGCGAGTGGGATACGAAACACCCAAATCTTATTCCTTACAAGGAGTATGTATTGACGTTGCTTCCCCATTTCGAGGAGATAACCTTTGAACACTTCCCAAGAGAGGAGAATCAGTTGGCGGACGCGCTGGCTACGATGTCTTCTATGTTCAAAGTCAAATGGGACAACGAGGCTCCCCGGATCATTATTTGGAAATTGGATGAACCTGCACATTGCTGTGATCTTGAGATTGAGGAGGTAACAGAAAAACCTTGGTATCATGAAGTAAAGAGGTACCTCGAAGCTCAAGAATACCCCGAGGGCACATATGTTAATGACAAGAAGTTTCTGAGAAGGTTCACGGCAAAGTTCTTCCTCAACAATGGCATTCTTTATAAACGAAACCATGATTCCACCTTACTACGTTGTGTGGATAAGATTGAAGCAGAAAGGATCATGGCAGAGCTGCATGAAGGTACCTTCGGAACGCATTCCAGTGGATACATCATGGCAAAGAAAATCCTTCGGGCAGGATATTACCGGTCCACCATGGAAGCCGACTGTCACCAACATTCCCGGACATGCCACAAATGCCAGATCTATGCTAATAAGGTGCACATTCCTCCAGTTCCCCTGAACGTCTTGACTGCACCTTGGCCTTTTGCAATGTGGGGCATTGATATGATCAGTAAGATCAGACCTACAGCATCCAACGGGCATCGCTTCATCCTGGTAGCGATTGATTACTTTACGAAGTGGGTTGAAGCAGCTTCCTTTGCCACCGTAACCAAGAACGTCGTGGCACGATTCATTCGGCACAACCTGATCTGTCGATACGGCATACTAGAGAGGATCATTACAGACAATGGTACCAATCTTAATAACAAGATGATCACTGAGCTCTGCGAGCAATTCAAGATACAGCACCACAACTCTTCTCCTTACCGGCCGAAGATGAATGGGGCTGTAGAAGCAGCTAATAAAAACATTAAGAAAATTATGCAGAAGATGATAGTGACCTACAAAGATTGGCACGAGATATTACCGTTTGCTCTTGATGGGTACCGTACCTCAGCACGGACGTCAACAGGGGCAACACCCTTCTCCTTGGTCTATGGCATGGAGGCGGTCCTGCCCATCGAAGTTCAGATACCCTCTCTCCGGATAATGAAGGATGCAGGTTTGAGCGAAGATGACTGGATCCAGACTCGGCTTGATCAATTAAACCTAATCGACGAAAAGAGACTCACTGCTATTTGTCATGGTCATACGTACCAAAAATGGATGATCAAGGCATTTAACAAGAAAGTCAGATGACAAGAGTATCAAGTCGGGGACCTGGTAATCAAGCGCATCATTCTACCTCAAGGTGATCCCAGGGGCAAATGGACCCCTACGTACGAAGGGCCATTTGTGGTTAAGAATATCTTCTCAGGAGGTGCGATGATTCTAACCACCATGGATGGTGACGACCTTCCTCACCCCGCCAATGCAGACATAGTAAAAAGATACTACGCATGATTAAAGACCCGCTAGGTCGACTGGCCTATGCAAAAATAAGGGCTTCCCAGCGAACCAAAAGGGTTCGGGCAAAAATAAGGGATGAAAATGAAAAAATCTGTACACCCGGCAAGTCGAAAACCTGAAAAGGAGGCTTGGGCAAAAATGGGTATCGCGGTGGACTGAAAACCCGAAAGGGCGGTCCAGGCAAAAGTTAGGGATAAGCGTAATACTATGTCTCATTGGATCACCTTGCATCCAGACTTTGGTATCAACCATCAGGCTCGGGCGGCACCAATCAATCAGCTTCATCTCCAACTAAGCAGCAAAGTGATGAGACGCTTGAAGACATAAAGGTGATAGCAGAGTTGGAACCCAGTGGGATTTTTCACATAGCTGTTTTGTTTCCTTTTCACAAATTGTATAAACTCTATTTTGTTCGGCGGCGTTCTCTTACTAGGACGTCAGCCTCTTGTACATAAATGCCTATTTACAGGCAAACTTCAAAAAAATCAATAAAAGCTCGTTTCTCAGACAAATCGCCAATTATTTTTTCTTTATCTGTTTTGTTTTGCAAAGAACGTCCAATGTTCATTTTTGATATATGCATTTGACATTAATTGCTTCTCATAAATATTTGCATGCGAAACGAAGGACTAATTACGGGTGATATCAGAAACAGGGGCAATAAGAATTGTCTAAGCGATCTAGTTGCTCTGTCCACCAAGGTACCAAGGTAGGTTCAGCTGAAGAATACGACCAAGATACCTTCACTCCCCGGGAGTAAGACAAATCAATAATACTCCCCCAAGCAGAGTTGGTCTCCCATCAGCCCCGAAAAGGCACAGTATCCCTAGCAAGTTAGCAATACTCTCCCCCGAGCAGAGTTAGGCTACTGTCAGCCCTAAGGAAGTTGGGTATCCCCAGAAGATCTCAATATTCTCCAGCAGAGTATACAGATATTCCTCAGCAAGCATCCCCGGCAGACTTAATATAAGATTGTTCCCCGACGGAATACAAGATGCCCCAGCGGAGCCATTTCCCCAGTGTAGTCCAAAGTTTTCCCAGGAGAGTTGAACCATCTCCCCAGTAGATTCTGGAAGCTTGTCCCTTGCAGAGTACAAATATCTCTCCCCGACCATGTTCAAAGGTTATTCCCCACCAGAGCCTAACTAGGTTATCCTCAGCAAATTGCAACAGAAAGATCGTCCTCGGCGAAGTTCTTCCTATCCCCAGCGGAGTTCATCAAATTCCCCAACATAGCTTATCAACAGAATCCCCAGCGGAGTTATCGTTAAATTCTCAGCGAAGTATCTCTTCCCCACAGAGTAATTCCCCGCAGAGTAATCTTCACCATGTTTATTCCTCAACGGAGTCATCTTCTCCTACCGGTTTATTCTTGCAATCATCATCCCCAGCGGAAACGAAGAACTCTACTCTTCAACATCAGCCCAGAATTTAAACAAGCTCCCGGCATTTGTCAAGGATTTATTTTCCCAGACGAAAATACATTCATAAACATTTCACATTTCATATCTCCTATTTACATACATGATAAAGTGCATACGACACAATCTCATTTATTTTTGAGAACATCATGACATCATACATCATGACATTGCATACGACTAATGTTTTGCCTTTTCAGGAAAAAGTCAATCAAAGGATGATTGCCATCAACCTTTTGAAGTTCCAGATTCAATACCTGTATCTAGCCAGGGCATATCTGTGAGCGATTGATTGTAGATCTATACCTGTATCTAGCCAGGAAGTTATCTACATCAAGAGATTGAAGATCAACACCTATAACAGGCCAGGAAATTATCTTTCACTCTCAGGTCAGAGGTCTACACCTGTATCCAGCCAGGAAAGCTATCTCGACCAACCTTTTGAAGTTCCAGATTCGATACCTGTATCTAGCCAGGGCATATCTGTGAGAAATTGATTGTAGGTCTATACCTGTATCTATCCAGGAAAGTATCTGCATGAAGAGATTGAAGATCAACACCTGTAACAGGCCAGGAAATTATCTTTCATTCTCAGGTCAGAGGTCTACACCTGTATCCAGCCAGGAAAGCTATCTCGACCAACCTTTTGAAGTTCCAGATTTGATACCTGTATCTAGCCAGGGCATATCTGTGAGCAATTGATTGTAGGTCTATACCTGTATCTAGCCAGGAAAGTATCTGCATGAAGAGAGTGAATATCAACACCTGTAACAGGCCAGGAAATTATCTTTCATTCTCAGGTCAGAGGTCTACACCTGTATCCATCCAGGAAAGCTATCTCGACCAACCTTTTGAAGTTCCAGATTCGATACCTGTATCTAGCCAGGGCATATCTGTGGACGACTGATTGTAGATCGATACCTGTATCTAGCCAGGAAAGTTATCTACATGAAGAGATTGAAGATCAACACCTGTAACAGGCCAGGAAATTATCTTTCTTTCTCAGGTACGCAAGTTCTCGCTAAGGAATCTCTTACGCGATCGACACCCCTGGATGGCATCTTTAAGCCCATCCCCACAACTATCCATTACATCTCCAGATGGCATATGTAAGCCCATCCCCCGACAAGATTCTGTTACATCTCCAGATGGCATCTATAAGCCCATCCTCCTATCCATCATATCTCCAAATGGCATCTGTAAGCCCATTCCCGACATCACATTGCTGATACTACACCATGCGAGTGCAAATTTCTGGGCACTCTAGTGTTCAATCATCTTCCACCTTCGAATCACGAAAGGCACACAAGCCAATCTACATCCTCAGGTTTAAGAAGATTGAACAGGGGCAACTGTTGTACCCCAAAATTTACCCTCCCATATTCTTCAAAGTTTATCAAGAATCATCTCTAAATGATTCAAGATTTCTCAAGGGTTGCACAGTCCAAATGCCTCTTAAGCCAGTCAAAATTAGGGTTTTGGTTCTTTCATGGAATTTGAGGTTTTCAATGGCTCAATCAAGTCTCATGTGCCTATATACATCCTCAAGCATCTACATGTCAAGTTTCAAGACTCATAATGCCAAATTGTACAGTCAAAAGCCCTATTTGATTCACAGTCAACTGCAGGGGCAAAATGGTCATTTTTACAGTCAAAAGTCAGAATTTTTGGTCAACATCTTATTTTGAGCACACAATCATCATTTGATCAAGTCTTGATCATGATTCCACAAGGATGGCTCAAAAATCATCAAGATGCAAAAACTTACTATTTTGGGATAGTAGAAAAGTCAAATGTATCTTGACCAGGGCATAAATTTTTCATGGTTTATCAGAAAAATTCCATCCAATGCTCATTTTGAATGGGATGACATTTCCTACAACTCATCTTCACATTCCAAGTCCAATAAATGCTCTCACAAAAAGTTATCAATTTCTACATTATAGGTCAATTTCAAAAGTCAACAAAAATGCACTTTAAGTCAAAGGCCATAACTTGAGATTGGTAAATCCAAATGACATGGTACCAAAGGCATTGGTTAGAGGACTTCAATACCTTCCCAAAATGTCCAAGAACATGTTCATATGATCAAAATTGAGCAAGATATGCATTGGAGAAGTTGGGAAATTTTTGTGAATTTGCAAAAGTCAACTTTGCTCAAAACACTTTGTTTTTGCTAATGGGCCTCAAATTTCTTCTTGAAACTTTATCCATGATCTATGCACGACCCATCAAGCTTATTTGAACTTATTTTTCTTATTTTTATTAATTATTTGGATTTTAAATCAATTTTAATTCATTTAATTAATTTAAATTGTAGGAAATACAAAGATTTGATTTTTCAATCTTTTTGTGAAGCAAAAGTGGTCAATATATGCTGGAAATTTCGTGTGCAAATCAAAGGGACAAGAATCTCCAAATTTAGCAAGGTTTTCCAATCAAAAAGATTCAAAAATATTTGATTTTCAATCAAATATACAATCATCAATTCCATGGATTTCTTGGCAAAGATTTGACCTAGTTTCATTCTCCTATAAGTACACAAGCCAACCCTACTCATGCATAGGTGAAAGCTGCTGCAAGAAAGCCATAATCACTTTGAAAAAAACTCAAGAAATTTGAAAACTAATTTCCATATTCTAACGTGATTCAAAGGCTTTTATTGATTCTAATCTATTGCAGGGGTTCCCAGAAACGTATTGCAATCAAAACCAAACGCTAAAGCTCAAGAAATCACCAAGAACAGTTTAACGGTTTGCATTTTATTTTCAGAATCGAATAACTTAATTCATGCATCATTAACGTGATTTTTTGTGTGTTTTGCATTGCTAGAACTCAGGTGAAGCTAATGGTACAGGTTAATTGAATTATAACACACAGAATCACAAATCGCCATTGACGAATTTTAGGGTTCATGAGTTCTCAAATTGGGGCTTTACAGTACAGGAAAAATTGGAACTTTTAAGACCCATGGTTGAATTCGTTGAGACAAGACGAATCTAAAGCCACCCTCGCGAAATATTTATGTGTACCAGGGTCCTATTCGCTATTATTCCTCATGTCAAATTGTGGGGGTTAAAAACCCCCGCTATCTAATGTGTTTTATGTAGGTACAAGGAGGAAGATGAAGACGTGTTATCATGTCATTGGACCATTTGAAACGCGCGCGTGTTTTTGCTTTTGTGCAGCATATGAATTAATTATCTAATATAATAATTGCTTCTTATGTTATTAATGACTAAAGCGTGCAGCTCAGATGGCCAAGGCATTGGTGTATTGATCATTGGGACCTGGGTTCGAATCCCAGGTCCCCCAAAATAATTGTTTGTTATTTTTTCTTACATATTCACATGTAGGCATTTAAAGGCGTTCCACCATGCACTTTCACATCCCAGGCGCCAAGTGGCCACAAGCATGAATCTGATGGTCCAAAGATGGATGACTATCATGCTCCTGGTCAACCCACGCGTAGACAAGTCAAGAAAGTCAGAAGGGATTGAGTGTTATTGGGCTTGAAGATTACTTTCTCACCTCCAAAGCTGGCCCATCACCCCCTGGTTTCTCTATTCTTTTTTCTTTTCTATTTTAATTTCTATTTAATTATTCTATTAATTATAATTATTATAATTATTATTTAATTACCTCATAAATTAACTATTTTTTTATAATAAATTCAGAAAGCTAAAAAATGTAAATATTATTATTATTATTATTATTATTATTATTATTAATTTCACCTTTTATTTATTATTTTTGTGAATAAATGTAATTAATTAATTTAGTTTAATTAGGGTTAATTGTAATTATTTTCATAACAAATAAAATAAATTAGAATTAGGGTTTTCTTGACAATTTTAATTTCTTTTTTTTTATTTTCATTAAAACATTAAAAAAACTTAAAAAATATTTCTTTTAATTAATTAATTAGAATTAGGTTTAATTTAATTTAATGCGAAGGACCAAAATTTATTCTTTTCTCAAAAAGGGTCAAAACCCTAAGGACGTCTCCGATTCAATTTCTTTTCGCGCATATTATTCTTGATTATATTCATGTAACTGCTCCGAGGATGTAATAGATAATTAGGACCTTTTTACCGCTTTCTTTATTTTCTCGCATTTACTTTTCAAGGGTTAAGTTTTTGGTGATGTAAATACCCGACGCCTTGTAATAGCGTAGATTTACTTTCCGCAATTTATTTTCCGCAAATTATTAACTGTATGTTAACTATGCATGACAAGACTTGTATGAAATTAAAATCAACTCGTAGCTCACCATGACATGTGCAAAGATAATTTAACTGAAACCTGACACACTCGCACATGCCACTCTTAGGGTACGCCTCACTTGGTTGCCTCGACGTGGTCATTGAGTATATGGTGTTTTAGAGGTCGCCCTCATGTCTAAATATCCAAGTTGCCTCAAAACGGTTGCCTCGGATAAAAAAGGATCTAGGACATTAGGGTTACCGCTAAGGCGTCCTACTATTGCTTTGGTGACCACACATGTCCCTATAATCGAATTGACCCGAACAACTCCAACGACGGTGCTACCTACTTCTCAATAATGGGATAGTGCTGTCTAAAGGATATTTACACAGCTTAATTCCTTTTGAGTAGGTAGAGGTTCTAAGGTACTTGCTCTTTCAAAACAAAATTTTTTTTCGCACTTACACTTTTCTGACAAAAGTTTTCAAACAATACTTCATACACTCTTGAGGTCTGATACAAGAGTTAAAAACGAAGTTTTCAAACAAACTTTTTTCAAAACCCACAAACACAAGAAAAGCAAAACATTTTTGAAAACATAGTGAGCAAGTACTTAAGAGCCCGTGGATAACCACAGATAGAAAGGGTGCTAATACCTTCCCTTTCTATAATCTACCTCCCGAACCCGAGAAACATCTCGAAAAGGAATTTTGCTGTGCTTTTGTCCTTTCCTTGTTGGAGAAAATAAAAGACAGTGGCGACTCTTGCTTACCGCGACATTTTGCGAAACGCAAACACGAACCAGCATTCCAAAACAGTCAGTTCTATTTCCACCGATCACACTACTATTTTGATCTTGGACAAAAACCTTATGTTCAATATTGTTTTTTAAATAAGTTTTTAAATAACAATTTTTGAATGGTGATCTTTAATTTGGGGATCTATTCACCCCTCTAGATAAGTCGCTGTAGTCTAACACTATGTACGCCTATGATCATGGTCTAGCAAGCTTTGTTTTGTAGGGACTTGTCTTGGCTTGATATTTTTTTGTTGAATTTGTTGGACTTGAGACTTCATACATAAGAGGGGGGGGGGGGGGGGGGGGGGGGGTGAATTGTGTAGTTTGGAAAAATATGGGTTTGAAAACTTTTGTATGGTATATTTAGAGTTCAAAATTTTTTTGAAATATTTTGAGTAGCAAAAATTAAAGTATTAAATTTAAATGCGGAAATTAAAAAGATAAAGGAAAGAGAAGAACACATAGAATTATAGTGGTTCAGTCAAAAGAAAAAAGAACCTAATCCCCTCCTCAAGACTTGGTCTTGAGATTTTCCATTAATACTTGAGAGCTTTTAGTAAGGAAAGAGTAATGAACCTCCATATACAAGGAAATGATGGTTGACCTTCAACCAAAGTATTACAAGACATATGATATGAGCGTTTGTGTCTTTTCTCTAATAACTTGGTGAGAGTGAAGTGGACAAGCTTCCTTCCCAACTGTAGGTTGAATCGATTAGTCTTGTCTCCATGAGCACATACCTTGAAGCGATTAGTCTTCAAGTTCTAAAATATTTGGCTCCCTTTTGGTTTAACATGATAACCAAATAAATTATGAGATTTTAGCCAGGCAGATCTAATACCAATAGAGATTTTGTGACAAGTCTAATCTTCAACCTATCTTGGTTTTAGCTAAGCTAACCAAGAACCAATGACAATTTTAGAACAGGGCTAATCTTCAATCTATAACTATGAATGATCGCACAATCCCCAAAAGTAACTATAATGGTTGCTCACTGTGCAGAAATAAGAAAGCAACTCTGACTCCATAGTAGTGTAATACGGTGGGAGAACTAACTTTTGAGTTTTGCATTTTATCGTAAATGTTGCAGATAGCAAGAGTCGCCACCGACTTTTCTTTTATCCAATAAAGGAAAGGGTGAAAAGAACAGGAAAGACCTTTTGAGAATTTTCTGAGTAAAGGGGGTAGGTTATGAAAGGGAAAGTGTTAGCATCCTTTTCATCCATAGTTATCTACGGGCTCTTAATCGCTACCTCACTTTGAAAATGCTTTGTGTTTGTGTATGTTTGCAAATATTTTGAAAATGCATAAGTACAGAAATTTTCTAATGATTCTCGTATCGTTGAGGATGTACACAAAATGTTTGTTTCGAAAATATTTATGAAAGAGAGTGTTGTTTTGTGAAAAGATGTTTTGTTTTGAAAAGTTTGTGAGCAAGCTACCTACTCAAAAAGTCCTTGTTTTTTACTCCACCTTTAGATAGTGTTATCCTACCATTAGTTAGTAGGAAGCCCTATCATTAGATGTGAGGGACATGCGCGAGTCTTCATACAGTCATAGAAGGTGAAATGTAGGACGCTTTAGCAATTTTCATAAGGAACTAAGATCGTTTACCGAAGGCAGCATTGAAGGGTCATCGAGGGACTAAAATATTTTTAATCGAGGGTCTTTTCTAAAGCGTCCCACTTTCGAGGGACATGACTGTTTAAATCCGAAACAACAAGTGAGGGTATCCTAGAGGTGCGTGTGTGAATAGTGATTGATTTCAGTTATTTTTGTCTTGAAATTATGGTTTTGCTATCGGTTGATTTTAACCTTGCTATACAAACCCTAATTACTAACAGTAATAAGGAAAGCAGTAAATTGTGAAAATTAAATGTCATACGCTATTACAACTCTTCGGGAATGGGGGTACAAATTTATGAATGAGGATGAAAAGCAGTAAACCCTAATTAAAGCTATTACAGACCATTGAGCAGTTACAATAATCAAAAAAATGCGAAATAATAAAATACACGAAAAATGTAAAATAAAGAAAAGAGAAAGGAAATTGTTTTGTGATTCTTTTTTATAGAAAAAAGTTTGATGATTAACCTAATTATTTGATTAATTTTCATTAAAAAAAGTTTAATAAAAACCTAAAGAAACTAAATTAAATTTAATAATAAATGAAAAAAGGTCAATTAATTTAATTAATTAAAAAGAAAGCTAATTTAGTTAACTTGATTAAAAAAGTATCTAAGTCTAAATTAATTTTAATTTTAAAAAAAAAGAAACTAATTGTTAGAAAATAAATTTGATATTTTATTTAGAAAAATATTTTATAGTATAAACTCTAATTTTAATTAATTTACAAACTAATTAAAACAATAAAACAAAATGTGATTAAATTAAATTAATTTTTATTTATAAAAATTAAATTAATTAATTAAATCCTAAATCTATTTTTTTATGATTTTATGATTTTTTTATGATTTTATAAAAAATGATTAAAAAGAAATAATTAATTAAAACAAGAAAAAAGAAATTAAAAGGGTCTGATGTTGCAAAAGGAAAACTGGGGGTATGAAAAAGTAAAACATCTAGGCCCAAATCCAAAAGCCCAGGCGCCTGTGAGATTTAGTGTGAACAACTCAATGGGGTGTACCGTGGGGGAAATCTCCAGTAGCATCAGATCTGGATTGATTGAGATCAAGTGGTTGAGGGCTGAAGATGCATGGTATGCGCGTTGGATTGTTGTATAGGATCTGCAAGGAAAATATATAAAAAAACAAAAGGGTATCACTGGGGCCCGAACCCAGGTCCCTAAGGTTAACGCGCGCTTGTTTTACCACTGGGGTGGCTGTTTCATCCGGTTATGAAACGCCCCCAGTAAATATATTATAAACTCATTTAAAAAAAATGGAATTCCCACTTCTTCTTCTTCCTCGCGCCAGACAACAACACCAACATTTTTTAATATCTAAAAGCTTCATTTCTCAACCTTTTTGAAAAGTATAAACACCAAATTTGCTTGAAATTTAATCACGAATTCAACCATATAACTTATTTTAATCAACATTCAAAGGTAAGCATGAATTTCGGTTAGTACCAAAAACGAACCCTAACGGTTCAGAGTCAAAATTCTCATCACACAGTCAATTTAAATGAGAACTAAGAACGTGGTCAGCTTTAGAGGCATGATATCTACATTTTTACTTTAGAGTGTTTTTGCAAATGATGCTTAAATAAGGATATCACAGTTTGGAAAACTTACCTCTTGAAGTGAAAACTCAGAACGCGTATGGATGCTTCCAGGTGCAAGTAAATGATTTATTAAGCTTCCTTGTACCTCCCTGAAGTTGTTCCAATTCTTACTTTGTGCTGAAAGTGTTTGAATCTCCCCAACCAAGTCAACTTGCAAGGTGCCGTTTTTGAGTTTGGAATATGGTGATAAAGATATTACAGAAGTTGTTCTTGTGTTTGGACAACTTCTATATGATGTATGTTAGGTGTTTGGATGGTTGGCTTGAACAAATATTTCAAGGTTTATGAGTTTCGAAGAAATGGATTTCAAAAGCTCAAAAATGGAGTTTTATGGCTAATTCTGAGTTTGAGAGTGTATGAGAGGTTTAGAGGGATTGTCCATTCATCCATTGGCTTGAAAATGAACCCTTTATTTATAGGCAAAGGTTAGAGGGATTGTGCTAGTTGCAATCTGAAGATGTTAAGTTATGGCTTAGTTGGAAGTGAAATATCAAGTTATGGTGAAAATGGTGGTTTCAAGGATCAAGTACAAGCATGTTATGAAGTTTGTTGGGTGTAGGTAGGTTGCTTCTTCTCTTTAGGATTAAGTGTGATCAGAGGAAACAAATGAGGAGCTCAATGCGTTGACTTTTGCAAAAGGCTTGCTTTACTAGAATGGAAGTGTAACCTTTCTCCCCTTAATGGCAAAATGGATTGGATAATGCTTGAATAAAATGGACCATAGCTCAAAAGCTTGTGCAATCTTCTAATTAGAGATAGATTTACAAGTTTAGAGGCTTGCAAAGTAAGATCATATAGCTTAGGTTTGAGATTTGGCCATAAGGTTTTCAAAAGAAGTACCTATAATTCAAGTTTGACATGCCATCTTCATCTCTTGGAAACTTCTAGCTCAAGTATGATAAATTTATGTTCTTGGACATTTTGGAAAGCTTGAATCAAGATCTACAACTTTCATTTTGACTACTTTGGCTGATTCAAATGGAAACTTGGTGAAAATTGGCCAAGAAGTTTGGATAAAAAACTGATCAAAACTTGTTAAATTTTTTTCTAAGTGTTGGATAAAAAATATCAGAACTTCATGGGCCTATTTCTTAATCCAAGAACTTTTTGAGGATCATCCCACATTAAAAAAGTTGTAGAATTAATTAATCCTTACAACTTTCATGTTGAAAGTTTTCCTTGAATCAACTTTTATCTTGAGGAAACTTGCTTGTGAAGTTAGGGTTTTCTAAGCACAAAATACTTGAATTTTTTCTAAGTACTTGAAAATATTCCAAATTTGACTTTTGTTGCCTTTCTTGATTTTTTATGATAAAGTTTTATAGTTTTGGATGTTTTTATGATTCTTGATTTTTGAATTTCAATGTTGGCCAAAAAGTCAAAGTTTGACTTTTGTGTGACTGTTGACTTTTCATCAATTGACTCAATTATTCAACTATCAATCACTTGTATCTTTGGAAATTTCTTGAGCCATGTGATTAGGTCAAGATGTTTTATTTGAGCCCTTGAGATCATGCTTTAATCCATTAGGTCACGCACTAGGCAAAAAGTCAATGATCAGTCATCTTCAATCAAAACCCTAATTTTGGCAATTTTTGACCTTTGATGATTTGAGGGCTTTCCTTGAGGAATCATGATCAACCCTTGATGAAATGATGAATATCACCTAAAAATATTGATGTTGACAAAAAATCTTGAAGTTTGGCTGTATGTTGACAACTATTGACTTTTTACTCAATATAGTTGATTTTCAATCATCTGAGTCATTGACTGAGCAAACATGTGATGCAAGACTTGAAACTTGGCATAAGAATTATTGAGGACCTATGATGAACCATGAAAGTCATTTGAGACCCTTGCAACCCAATATTCTTTAAGAAGCACCAAACCCTAGTTGAAGACCCTTGCTTAGGAGGAGGTTTTACCAGTCAACTCTTGAGTAACTTTGAGTATTTGAGATCTTTGTGAACATGTTTTGAAGAAAATGGGATGGAAATTTTTGGGGTACAACAGTAGTCAATGTTGAATTGTACCAGAAGCAGAAACAAAGCACTTATAGTGAATCTAGAAGATCTTGAAATTTAGAGATTAGGGAAGTCTAAAGATAGGCGTTATCAAAAGCCAATAGAATTTGATGTATTTGAATACGACCTTAATCTTAGAACTAGCTTCATCTCAAATCTATCAGAAGCCTCTGATTCAAGTGGAAAACATCTGAAAGAAGATCTTATAGAAGCATCAAATCAAACTATAGAATCTAGGTTATCAAGTCAATGCACCATCAAAATCTATCCAATAGGCATTTAAGATAGACTCCATCCTTCTACAACTCTAATATCTCAAGTACTGAGTAACTCACTATGATCAAGCTTCATCATAATCCTCTGATTCAAAGTATTAAAGTACGAATAATACATTTGACATGTGATCAAGCTTCAACTAAACTCTATCAGAACCCTTTGACTCATGATGTTAGTTGTAACGAGAATAAGTGTAGAAACATTATTAAAAGAACATCTTCATGTGACTACAATATAACATCCTATCAACTTCACTATAATTCAGATAAAGGATTTTTCATTATATTGTTATTGTTCACACGTGTCATCCTAGCTCTGCAACAACCACTCTACTAGATTCTTGCCAACTTCTTCCAAATACTATCTGTTGTATGGATACTTAATATTTCTTTTCTCCAACATATATATTTTATTTATCTATTTAAGGAGAATTTAGAAGATTGATTAAGTTTGTGGAACCGTGTGTTAACAATGTAGACATATACACACACATAAGAGAGAGAGAGAGAGAGAGAGAGAGAGAGAGAGAGAGAGAGAGAGAGAGAGAGAGAGAGAGAGAGAGAGAGAGAGAGAGAGAGTCAAATCAAAAGAAAGAAGATGCTATCAGAAAAAAGAAGACCTGAAGAAGAAGAAGAAGACACATATAGAAGAAGAGAAACTTGTGTAAAACTTCTCAAACCAATAGAAAAGGTTGATAGAAGAAGAAGGAAAACTACCATGAAGAATCTACTTAAAGCAGAAGAATAAAGCTAACACATTGCAAATGGTAGCAAAAATAAGATCTAGAAAGATGGAAAAAGCATGTGAATATGAGGTCTTCAAGAACGTCAAAGACGGACACACTTAGAGTTTCAATTGTTAAAATATTTTAAGTGTTGTCTTTATATGCTTAAACTTTGTGTAATATGATTTATTAAGAAGCAATCTAGTATACACAAAATGTCTGTATTTTACACAAACGGTTAATTTCTTTGAGGGACAAGTTTGTGGTCAGTATCCTTGAGATGTCAATAACAGGAGTTATTGAGGCTTTCCTTGAGTGACTAAGTTTAGTCAGAATACTTGATATGTCATTGACATGTTGGCTTTGTGTTGTATTTTGTTGAGGGACTAAAGATTTAGTTAGGATCAGTGAGAAGACTTAGACAAGTTGTTTTTGTGGTTGTAATCATGTAATTAATTATTGGATTATGTCCTTATTATTAAGGAAAATCATCCCGAATGGGTGGAAAGGACTAACCTTGTTAACGATGAATCAGGATAAAAAAATTGTGCATTTTTACTATTGTTATTTACTTTGAGTATGAATATTATTTGTTTCTTGAGTGTTCGAAAAGATTTAAAATCTCGAAACCCAAATCAAACCTGTCTTTCTTGGGTTTCATTGAACCTTCTATTAATATGAGAGCCTGGTTTAATTATTGATTTTCTTCAAACACTTAATTGTGTCAGAGAAAATGATCCATTTCTTGAAACACTCTAAAAAATAATCCTTCACCTAGTGCCAACAACAAAAGCTTTGTGTCTCTGCACACTTGTCCCGGTAAAGCAACTCGGGAAGCAAAGATAGAAGGGTTTCAGATTTTACCAAATTTTTGGCTTTAGAAATTTGTCAAAGAGATGTTAAAGAAGGATCAAAAGGAGTCATAAGCAGTAAATACATGCGTTTAATGGTTGAATCTAAAAGTTGAAATCAACAAGTCATTCTTGTCAAGTACAAAAGCAGTCAAAGCTGAGTCGTCAATCTGAAGAATAGAATCCCTATGATCTATTGGTAATCATTCCTCTATTTTCATCTTGATTAAATTATTTTTATACTAACAAGTTTGATTGTGAAATCTCTATAACATTTCACGTTAAAATACTCTAAAAAGATCAAGCATACTTTTAACCTTGATATTTTGCATCATGATAAAACAAATCTATGTTGTTTGTTGGTAAGCTTGATTTCAACATTAGATTATATCTCAGGTTTTGAACAAAAAAATCCAAATCTCAGAAAATATCTTGCTAAACTCATTGGTTTTGAAGGAACTGGTAAAAGGTGTTTTGATAGAGGAGAAAAGCATCATGAAACTGAAACTGCTTCTATGAATTTATCACCCTCGGCTCAAACTGACATACCCAATCTCAATGAAGTTCTTCATGAAACCCCCATTGATCAAAGTGATTCGTCCAGTCTGCAAAATCCAGAAAGATATGTCTTATGAAGAAGTTGTGAAAATCTTCCTAGCCAGACTTGCTGAATCTCTAAAGATAGTTGTGGAACTTCAAAATATTTTGGATAAACCTCTGGCGCTCCCTGCACCATAACTTATCCTAGCCTCTAAAGAGATAGTTCTGAAAGAAAATGTTAAACTGAAGGCTTGGATGGATCGTCAGGAAGAATCAAACCTTGCTATTCAAAACTTGTTGAAAACCACTGTTTCTAGGCTTCCACCTTAAAATATTTATTACTTTATTATATATTATTATTATTATTTCTGTTTTGTTTTATTCCTTTTATTGTGATACTCAAAGTATGTTTTGTTGTGTGGATGATTAGACAACTATCATACTTTTGTCTGACAACACACAATACCACCCCCTTAGGTGAATCAATTTTTGAAAATAGACATTCATTGTTCTCATCTATATATTTATCTCTCTTCTTCTTCTTCTCTTTGTATATTTTCTTCTTTAAAAAAATGTCTTTCTCTCTCTATTTGTGAAAACCCTAATCATGAGATGACTTCAAGAACTAACAATGGTATTGAAAACCAGTTGGTTGTCATCAATGAAAGGTTTATTGATTTTGAAGAAATCATGGCTCTTGTTTTTGACCTTCAAAAGATCATATCTTTTCAAGGATAAAATGGACATGTTGATATACTCTTTGGTTTCACCTATCCTAATCTTGTAAAAGAATATGGGTAAAGGCTTCAATCAAAAAGCTCAATCATGAGTTGTGTATTCTTTCTGAAGTTTCTGTGGTTCCAATCACTATTACCAATGCTACCACTTCTAATTTAATAAAGTGTGAAGATGAAGGTGTCACTCCAGATCTTATGGTTTGGGAATATTATCTTCTATACTGTCTTATCTTGTATGATTTATGTGACATGTCGAAAGCCTCTATACTTAACTCCCATGCATCTGTTTGACATCAATTATTAATGACAAACTTTCTTTCTAGAGACAAGGATCAAGAAACTTTAACTTTAGATGACAAGTATCTTTTTATTTTTCTCAACTCAAGTGGAAAATTGATCTTTCTCAGATTATGTTTGACTACTTGAAGAAAACACTAATAGCCTTTCAAGAAGGAAAGAGTTTCTTCATTCTCTATGGACGAGTTCTATTAGAACTGTTTATTCATCAAGGGTTCACTCTAACTGAGGCTGATCATGTTTTCAAAACCTAAGGTGAAAAGTTGAAGACTTCAAGAAGCTAAGACAATAAAAAAAAGTGGCCAAGTATGGAAATTTTTTTGAGTGAACCCGTGTCCTTAGTTTTACCGTGATTGTCTCTAGTAGTTTTCTCCTTTCTTGTGTTATTTTTATGCATCTTGTATTTTTCTTTTATCAATGAAATATTCCTTTCTATTTCTAGCTCTATGGTTATCCTTTTTCATTTAATCTTTATGTTTATTAACAATCTTTTTGATTGATGAAAAAGGGGGAGAAAAAGGTGAATGGTTTTCATGCATCTGTTTTCCTTATAGAACCTAAACATATGACATATCTTAAGGGAACTCTGATATCTTGAGATAATATAATTGTCGTATCCATATATGCTCTAAAAAATCTTGTGTGCATGAATACTCTAATATATTCTTACTTGGCACAATACTCTAATTGTTGGCACTTTTAACTCTGATTAAACTATTGTGCATCTTTTAGATTGGTTAAACCAGGATCATTCTTATTGATTAACTTTTTTTTGAACTATAAAAAATTATCTAAATGATACTCTCAAAAGAATGTTGCAAACCTAACTCAAATATGCATGAAAATTTTCGATATTATTCAAAGGGGGAGCTTGCAAACCTCACTCCGTTGAAGTTGAAATTTGTAATAAGTTTTAAACTCAAGGGAAGCTTACAAACCTAATTATGATGTTTTAAACTATTGTGCATTTATCAAAAGAAAATTGTTCATCAAAATACATGGTATTGTGATCATCAAAAAGGGGGAGATTGTTGGAACAAGTTTGGTTCGACAATTAATCCTTAGAGTTTTGATGATAACAAACACTTTTGTATGGAGAACAATTTCATCTCTAATGGTTGTTCAATGTGCACAAAGAAGAAAAAAATGCGACTTTGTAGTAGTCAATGTTGAGTTGCTCCAGAAGCTAAAATGAAGCACTTATAGTGAATCTAGAAGATCTGATAAATCTGGAGATTGGCGAAGTCTAAAATAGGCGTAATTAGAAGCTAGTAGAATCTGACGTATTCAAAGAACGAATTTGATCTCTAAAAAATACTTATCTTAAATCTATCACAAGCCTTCGATTCAAAAGGAAAATGTCCGGAAGAAGATCTTATAGAAGCAACAAATCAAACTCTGAAACTTGGGTTATCAAGTCAATGCACTAAAGGCATCTAAGATAGACTGTATCCTTCTACAAGTATGATATCTCAAGCACCGAGGAACTCACTCTGATCAAGCTTCATTAAATTATATCATAAGTCTCTGACTCAAAGTATTTAATTATGGAGAGTACATCCAACCTTTGATCAAGCTTTACCAAAACTCAATCAGAAGCCTCTGAATCATGATGTTAGTTATAATAGGAATAACTATGGAAACATTATTAAATAAACATCTTCATGTGATTATAGTACATCACCCTATCAACTCCACTGCAAATCAGTTAAAAGACCGTTCACTGTATTGTTACTGTTCACACATATCAACCTAGCTCTACAACAACCACCATACTCTCTTCTAGCCAAAGTCTTCCAACAACTATGTTGTTAATTTCTTTGGGTTTGGCATTAAATTTAGTAAAACAAATATGGAAGAAATATGTTAAATAGGAAGAGTTAACTTGCTAAGAAAAACAAGTTGAATAAGAAGTCATATTTTATGAAGAAAAATATTGAGTTGAGAAGAGTCATCAAATGAATCAACATGTTGGACAAGATGTTCTATATAGGGTCATCCGATATCGTGACTGTATTGGACTGGGCTGTTGGATCGGTTTAAGATTTAACAAATGTAGAATATTATGGGAATACTATGCTATCCTATGTGGTGCTCAATTTGAAGATTGAAGAAGATTCAAGCTGATTTCAAGGAGTTTTATTAGTTCCTAATTATGGAGGCAAATTAGGAAACAAATGATAGAAGTCCTATTTTTATGCAGAAGATTCTGCAGTAATTTAGTAGCTGATTTATTGCGGTTTTGAAGCCCAATCCAGTCCAGAATATTGTTATATATAAAAGTTTAAAAACCTAGTTTTATGTATGTAATAGATTATAATGATTACTACTCCTTCCTTTAGGTTTGTATTCCTTAATAATTCTAAGCCTCTCGATTATCATGTTGATAAAAGAGTAGGATTATTGTTAGTTGAGTTGTAATTATGTATCACTCATTAGCTTTTAAGCATAGAGTTTATTATTGTTCTTGGAGGAAGCTTATAATAAATTCTAAGTATTGTTCTTAGTCAAGAGTCTTGGCTAGGTAGTGTCTTTGAAGCGTGCCTACTTCTTGACTGTGTGTTAGTGAAGTTTGTTTTCTAATTCGTTTGAATTGTGGTTGTGATAGTTAGGAAAGCGAGAGAGGTATCATATCTAGATGGTGATTTCTAGGTAGAAGTACAATTCTGTAGCGGTAAAAATGTTCAAGACTAAGCCATTGGATTGACTAGACTTTATACAAATCAAAAATAAAAAATCTCCACTGCGCTTTATTGTTTCCAAAGGAATGGGAAAAGAGCGAATAACCCAAAAAATGGGGGAAAGATTCAAGGTAAGGGGGTTGGTTATGCAAAGGGAAGGTGTTTTATCCTAAAATTTGTCCTCCCATATTTCTCAAAACATTTCAAGAAAGATCCCCAAGTTGCTCAAGGTAGTCCAAGGGTTGGCCAGACAAGCTCTCTTCTAAGGCAGTCTACCTCAAATCAGGGTTTCATGTTGCATCAAGATACTTGAGTCCAAGGGATCCCAAATGCTCACCAATGTCCTAATATTTTCTCAAGATCATCCATGTCAAGTTTCAAGCCTTGCAGAGGAAGTTTGCTAAGTCAATTACTCAAAGGCCTGAAAATCGACTGTGCTAGGGCAAAAGTCAATTGTGGCCCACATACAATCAAACTTCAAGATTTTTGGTCAACATTCTCATTTTGAAGGATATTTCATCATTTGATCAAGGATTGATCATTATTCATCAAGGATTGCTCATAATTCATCAAGACTCAAAAGTTGCTAAATTAGGGTTATGTAGGAAAACTCAACTCAACTTTGACCAAGCATAACTTTCTCATACTTTATGATAAATGACACATCAAAAGCTAATTTTGAATAGGATGAAATTCTATACAATCCATATTCATCTCCCAAGTTCAAAATATGCACTCACAAAAAGTTATGAATTTGGACATTATAGGTCATTTTGAAAAGTCAACAAAAACACCTTTTTTTTGTCAAAGCTTCATACTTGAGCATAGAATATCAAATTGAGATGAGACAAAAAGGGTTGATTATAGGACATCTCAAGCTTTCTAAAAAGCACAAGAAAACCTCCAAAGAGTAAAAATTGAGGAAGTTATGTATTGGTGAAGTTGACCTTTTTTGCAAAATTGCCAAAAGTCAACTATGCCTAAAACTTCAAATTTTGCCAAATGGGCCCAATCTTTTTCACTTGTGTTGAGTTGGAAACATAGTCCACGAGCTCTAGCCCTTTCCACTTGTCCTTATCATGTTTTTATTATTTATTTTGATTTTTATTTGAATTAATTCAATTTAAATCAAAACAAATCATATAAAATCCAAAACATTGAAAACACAAGATTTTGTGCTTGTTTCAGGTCTTAAATTACAGCTAGCAAGTATTCAAATTCGTATCAAGGCATGGTGTGTACAAAAAGATTGAAATAGGCTGGTTTTGGAAAGATTTTTAAGGTGTATCAAATCACAATCAAATTCAATAATGGAAGAAGATTGAGTACAACCTATCAACCC
Organism: Vicia faba; assembly: GCA_948472305.1. Taxonomy (NCBI): domain Eukaryota; kingdom Viridiplantae; phylum Streptophyta; class Magnoliopsida; order Fabales; family Fabaceae; genus Vicia; species Vicia faba. The sequence goes on from OX451738.1 coordinate 28,194,761, forward strand.
TAATCCCTTCCTTGATACATATAGAGGGCGTGCAGACCCAACGCTAGGTTGGAAGCAGGCGCAGCAAGCAGAACAAAAACTTGAAAAAACACCAAAAAGTGCAAACTCGAATTCAGTGTTCGAAGCATCCTCAAGGCATATAAGCTATCTCAATCAATTCCTGGGACTCTCAACAAGCTAAAGCAATCAAGAACCAAGCTTTTCTAGTACCAAAAAGCACTGTAAGTCCATCACGACATCTCTTCTTTTTTGAATTCGAATTTCATGATATGGGCATTGTTAGCATGAACTAATGGTATATTCATGATCCTTAAGACATATGCAAGCTTTATGTGTTGTTTAATTTCATTTATATAGCTTGTATTGGAATGTGCCATTGTTAGGGTTTCATAGCTCGCTTTGGGGTTTTTGAATCCAGGAAAAATTGGGCCATAAAAGGGCCACCAATGAAACCAGCAGGACCAGACGAATTCAACCATGGCCTTGGTTTTTATTTATCATGTTTGTGCTTGATTTTAAGAATGACAGGGACTATAGCTATGAACGAACGTCTGTAGGTAAAAGTTTGAAACTTTTACCAACGGATCCAAAGAAGGAGACGACTGCGTGGCGCCCCTCCACTGGCTCGTTCAAATTTTCGCGCGTGGATTTGACATACAGGGCCTTTTTAATATTTGTTTATTATTTTGCATTATTATGACAACAAGAGCAATTGGCCCAGTGGCAGCCAGACTGGTGTTAAGGCGTTGAGGAAGCTTGAGGTCAGGGGTTCGACCCCTACCTCCAACATGCGTTTACAAGTCCAAGGTCCATCATGTGACCTCACAATCCACCCAGCCAAGTGTCCTGAGGCCAGATCCAAGGGCCATGATGGGAGGAACACCAAAGGCAAGGTCAAAGCAATCACACAGGATCCAGGAAGTCAACGTGGACCTCATCTTTTTGGGCCCAAATCTGACAATTTGCACCCCTCCAAAATACTATTCATGCCCAAATTTCTTTCTCTATATTTTTTTTAAAATTATTTTATTTCATTTAGTTTATTTTTATTTACTAACAAATAATTTTTTTTTTCATAAAAAAATCATGAATTTTTTTTTCCACCAATTAGATTTAGGTATTTTTTATCAATAAATTTATTAATTTAATTAGATTTAATTTTAGGTAAAACTTTAATTATTTTGTACATAATTAAAATTAATTAGAACAAATAGGTTTTTTATTTCTAATTTAATTATATTTTATTTTTCCTAAAATAATCAAAAACCAAAAATAGGTCTTGTAATTATTTCTATTAATTAATTTAATCACTAATTAATTTGTACATTTATTTTTAAAACCTTAATTCTTTTCTTTAAAATATTAGAAAACAACAAAAAAACATTTTTCTTTTGATTAGTTTAAAAGGGGCAAAATCCTAATATTCTTCCCGGTCTTAATTTTTCTCGCGCGCTTTATTTTTATTATTTTTACCCTATTATTGTAACAGCCTACAATTTGTAATAGTTTAATTAGGACTTTTTATTTCCATTTACCGCTTTACTTTTCAAGGGTTTGTTTTTTGCTATGTAAATACCCGAAGCCTTGTAATAGCGTAGTTTAAATTCTGCACTTTAAATTCCGCAAATTATTAACTGTTAGATGTATGACATTAGGATGCATGACAAGAATGTATGTTTAATTTTAAAACGGTTAGATAACCCTAAATGTGCAAAGATAAATAAACTGAAATTGAATCACTCGCACATGCGCACTTCTAGGGTACACTCTCACTTGGTTGCCTTCGGTAAACGATCATTGAGTATAGGGTGCTTTAGTGGTCGTCCTTTTGTCCAAAGATCAAAGTTGCCTCGGAAGGGTCGCCTCGGATATTGTTTCCTCGGATAATTGATCTAAGACATTAGGGTTACTACTAAGACGTCCTAACATTGCTTTAGTGACCGTACATCCCTTTCGAATTGACCCTCAAAACTCCAACGATGGTGCTACCTACTCACTAATAGTGGGATAAAATTGTCTAAAGGAAACGAACATAGAACGATTCTTTTTTCGAGTAGGTAGATTAGTTCTTAGATACTTGCTCATTCCAAACAAATTTTTCACACTTACACTCCTTTACAAACAAAGTTTTCAAAAACACTTCATTACACTCTTGAAGACAGAAGCAAGAGTTAAATCGAAGTCAAAACAAAAACTTTTCAAAGCACACAAACACAAAGAAAACAATTTTGAGAATGATGAGCAAGTACCTAAGAGCCCGTAGATAACTACGGATAAAAAGGGTGCTAATACCTTCCCTTTCTATAATCTACCCCCCATACTCAGAAATATCTCGAAAAAGGAATTTTTCTGTGCTTTTTTCCTTTCCTTGTTGGATAAAATAAAAGACGATGGCGACTCTTGCTTACCGTGACATTTTGAAAACACAAACGCAAAATGCAAACCAACAATTCCTTAAAAAATAGGGAAACACGTCTCGGTTCTGGCCACTGTATCACAGAACTGGCGACTCTGTCGGGGAGCTGATAAGTGGGGTGTACCTTAGGATTAGTTCATCATATTGTTTTCAATTGTTTGATTTGTTTGCTTTATCTTTGCGGGCTTTATATCGGAGTTACTATAGAACCTAACCTGGATCTGGGGATACCCTTTAGGTAAGTAGAAATAGACTGTGAGGAATTGTCTGGCGTAGACCGATACGGTTGAAGCAATAGCTACATTGGTGTGACACATTAGTTGGTACTGATATCCCTTGTGGAGGAACAAGGAGAGTATGGGGCTGCTAATGGGTCATTAAGCATCAACTGACTTTAGAACCTATAATTGACCAACTTGGACATAGAAAAGTAGCAGTATGGTACACTCATTGAGACCATACTCTCGCGATAATTCCGGCCGCAAGAAAAGGTTTCTAAACTGGAATTATGACCGATCGAGGATGGTCAGTGATATTGAGAACCTCTAGAACCCGGTTACTATTACTAGGACAGGTTGAACCAACTAAACTGAAAGAGGGTAATACCTAAACTCCATGCCAGCCTGAAATTTAAGGGCTATTGTGTGACTTGTTTGCCCTTACCATATTTGCTATTTGTGATACATGTGCTGTGTTTTTATCATGACATCATGCATCATGACATCGCATTCATATTTCATTAGACTAACCATTTCAAAGACCGAGGGGATTCATCTTTGTTCTGTTTTGTAGATCATGGCTTATATGCGTAGAAATACCATTCGAGTCAACTTCGTGCAAGTCCCTGCTCAGCTTAGAGAGTTGGTTTCTAAGGTTCCTGATACTTCTTCCTTTGTCAGAAGACATGGTCATCTCCTTACCCTAGTCATTTCAAAGTTGGATGAGCAAATGATGAGTGTGTTATTCCAGTTCTTTGACCCGTTGCATCATTGTTTCACCTTCCCGGACTATCAGTTGGTCCCTACTTTGGAGGAGTTTTCTGATTTACTTGGCATATCTATTCTGGAGAAGACACCCTTTACAAGTTTGGAGATAGCTCCTAGGCCAGAGGATATTGCTTCAGCCCTACATCTAACAATGGCTGATGTAGTATCTAACTGGGAGACTCGGAGTGGGATGAAAGGTTTCTTGGCTAAGTTCTTGATTGATCAAGCTCAACAGTTCTGGGATAGTTTGGACTTTCAAGCATTTGAAGACATCCTAGCTCTCCTCATCTATAGCTTGGTTCTATTCCCAAATTCAGATTCTTTTGTCGATGTGAACGCAGTTAAGATCTTCATGTCCCATAACCCAATACCTATACTCTTGGGTGATATTCTACATGCTCTTTATACCCGTACTGTTCGGAAGAGGGGAACCCTCATGTGTTGTACACCACTTCTGGAGAGGTGGTTTATTTCTCACCTCCCCAAATCTGTATTGAAGAATGAGGAAGGTATGGGTTGGGCCTATGGAATCATGTCCCTTGCTCATACGGACATCCTTTGGAGTACTAAAGATATGGAAAGGGTAGCTGTCATTGATCGCTGTGGGGAATACCCCAATGTTCCATTGCTTGGAATTATAGGAGTGACAACCTATAATCCTTGTTTGGCCTTACGACAGTTTGGACGAGCTCGAAGGGACGGTCCTCATGAGTTGCTGCTTCTAGACATTGTCTTTGACTTCAAGGGGGATGTTAAGGGACATCACCGCAGATTTATACGAGCTTGGAACTGGGTTAACAGGTCTTATCCACATGAACTAGGAATGAAGACTTCTCTCCCGATGCAACCGTATCTCCAGTGGGTTCGAGCCCGTGCTCAAAAGATGGGGGTGCCATACGAAGTTGTTTTGCCGGTGATTATGGATCGTACTGATGAAGAAGGTGTTCCTTATACGATCCTCCATCCTTATATACCTATTGATATTGGGGCATTGAAGAGGTCTTGGATCCAGCTAAAGGAAGAAAGGGATACCTACAGAGAGAAGTATTATGAGCGGGAACAGAAGATCCCGAAGCTTACAAGGCAGCTGGAGACTGAGAGGACAATCAACGATTATGTCAACATGAAAGGAAAACGACCATGGAAATTATGATGTCTTTTACTATTTCTAGTTTAGATTTTCTTTTCAGTATTTCTTTTGTAACGCCTTAAAGGAATTTGTTAAACATTGTTTCAAGTTCTTATCTAATAAAGTGTGTTTTATTTTGGTTTCCAAATTTGAGTTTCCCTAAGTCTTTGAAATCATTTCATACGCATTCCATTCCCATGCACCTCATTACAGGTACCCTTACAGGTTTCTCATCTTCTTCGCTGTTTATTTCAGCATAATATGTCTTCTGAAACATCTACTGATCAAGCCATCAAGGCTCTGCAAGCTCAGAATGCTCAGTTCCAGGAAATGTTCTTGAACCTGGCCAAGAGTCGAAAATATTTGAAGACTCTTATCTTGAAAGACAAGAAGAAGAAGAAGAAGAAGAAGAAGAAGAAGAAGAAGGTGGTCCTCCTGAATATGGGTCACAGATTTGGGAACAGGTTGCGAGAAGAAGTTGATTTTTCCCACTCATCTGGAGGAGGAGAGAATCAAGAGGAAAGGAATGGTCCTAGCCCTGTGGTTTCTGACAATGACACTGACTTTGACGAAGACCAGTATCCTCCTACCGAGGATAGGTATAAGCAACTCGAAGACCGGTTGAGCGCAATGGAGATCCATAAGATACATGGGTTGGACTTCGGAGATTTGGGTTTGGCATCTGGGGTGGTGATCCCGCACAAGTTTAAAGCGCATGTCTTTGCTAAGTACGATGGGGTATCCTGCCCAAAGTTACACCTCGCTCGTACGTCAGAAAGATTCAACCATATACTGATGATAAGAACCTCAGGGTTCATTTCTTTCAAGATAGTCTGTCAAGGACTCAACTTGAATGGTTCTATCAACTAGAAGGAGATAATGTCTGCAACTGGGAGGACCTCGACGCTGCTTTTTACAAGCAATACCAGTATAATGCAGACCTCACTCCCACACGTACTCAACTTCAGGGTATGTCTATGGGTGCAAGCGAAGGTTTTAAGGACTACGCTCAGAAGTGGAGAGATCTTTCCGGAAGAGTAAAACCCCCTCTGGCTGATAGGGAGTTGGTGGATATGTTTCTTGGGACTTTGTCTGGTCCATATTTCGACCATTTGATCAGTAGTTCATCGTCCGGGTTTACTAAATTGATTATGATCGGGGAAAGAATTGAAGTCGGTATCAAAACTGGCAAGATACAGAAGGGTGTGTGATCGGTGGGAACGAGAACTGACCGTTTTGGAATGCTGGTTCGCGTTTTGCGTTTGTTTTTGCAAAATGTTGCGGTAAGCAAGAGTCGCCACCGTCTTTTATTTTATCCAACAAGGAAAGGACAAAAGCACAGAAAAATTCCTTTTCGAGATGTTTCCCGGGTTAGGGAGGTAGATTATAGAAAGGGAAGGTGTTAGCACCCTTTCTATCCGTGGTTATCCACGAGCTCTTAGGTACTTGCTCACTATGTTTTCAAAAGTTTGCTTTTCTTTGTGTTTGTGGGTTTTGAAAAGAGTTCTGTTTTTGAAGAAAGTGTAAGTGCGAAAAGTTTTTGTTTTGTTTTAAAAGGAGCAAGTACTTAAGAACCTCTACCTACTCAAAAAGGAATTAAATTGTGCAAATGTCCTTTAGACAGTGCTATCCCACTATTGAGGAGTAGGTAGCACCGTCGTTGGAGTTTTCGGGTCAATTCGATTTAAGGGACGTGTAGTCACTAAAGCCATGTTAGGATGCTTTAGCGGTAACCCTAATGTCTTAGATCATTTTTTATCGAGGCAACCATTTCGAGGCAAATTTGATCTTTGGACAGGAGGGCGACCTCTAAGACTTTCTATACTCAATGACCACGTTCGAGGAAACCAAGTGAGGTGTACCCTAGGAGTGGCATGTGCAAGTGTGTCAATTTTCAGTTATATTATCTTTGCATGTCATGGTGAGCTACTGTTGATTTTAATTTAAGAGTTAATCTTGTCATGCATAGCTTAGTTAGCATACATCTAAACAGTTAATATATGTACAGGAATTTAAGTGCGGGAATTGTAAATCCTACGCTATTACAAGGCTTCGGGGATGGGGATTATTTACATGTCTAAAATTGGGGGAATAAAGCAGTAAAAATGTAAAAAGTCTTAGTTAAGCTATTACAAACCAGTAGGCAGTTACAATAAAATAAGCGCGCGCGAAAAAATTGAATCGGAGTGTCCTTGGGGTTTGACCTTTTTTTATATTAAATAAAGCATATTTTTTTGTCATTTTTTTTATTTAAGAATTAAGCCTAACTAATGATTAATTAATTAAAAAGAAAATATTTTTTTGAGTTTTATTTTATTTGGAAAATGTTGAATGTTCAATTAAGTCAAATTTAATTAATTAAAAATACCGATTAAAATTAACTCTAAAACATACTTAATATTTTTTGCATTTTTTTGTTTATGAAAAGGATTGAATTCAAATAAATCCTAAGTCTACTGATTTTAAAATTGAAGAAAATAAGTTAAAATAATTAACTAAATTAAATCCTTAAAAAAAAAAGCCTAATTCTAAGTTACTTATATTTTTTATGATTTTTATGTTGATTAAAAAAAAACTAAAAGAAATAAACAAAAACAAAGTAAACACGTATAAATGGGCCAGGCAGGAAAAGTAAACAGGGGGTGGAGCGTAGGCATGGATCCAAAAGAGGCCCATGTTGCCTTTCGATCCAATTAAGGAGTCCTTCGAAGGTTCATGGTGAGGCGTACATTTGAAGCCTTCAGATCTGGATCAGATGGGGGTCCATTGGTTGTGATCATGTGGTGTATGGTGTACGCGTGGAATCTGCAAGCATTTGATCTGCAAGACAATTGTTAGAAAAATGAAATGCACGACCTGGGTATTGAACCCAGGCCTCTTCCCTTTGGTTCTACCCCTCCTAATTCGAACTCCCTGAGTCCGAATCTGGGTTGTTTTGGCCTGAAATGGCCTATATCACGAGTTTCGAAAGTAATAAGCTTCGATGGCCCTAACAATGGTATCCTGTCGTTTGGACACTGCAACTTACATGTATCACATTAAATCATTCATAAACAACAATAATAATGTGAATATGCAATCAAAATGAATTTAAATCAGAGATCGAATGAGTTTGAGATTAGATTTTTTTTACCAAACAAAGGTGCTTTGATCTGTAGTTCTGAGCGTGGAATGGCTTGTGCAAGGATTGGGTATGGCTTCCTGGAAGCCTCAGGAGAACCAATCTGGTATTCGTTTGTAATGAGGGAGCTTGCAAAGCTGGTTTTGTATTAGACAACTTATAAGATTTTTCAGAGTTTTTGAGATGGTTTTCTGAGGAAGTGTATGCGTGTGGCTCTTTGGGGCAATTTTTTTTTCTGCTCTGTGTTTTTTTCTGTCCTCTGCACTACATGCTTGCCCCTGTATTTATAGGGGTGTGAGGGTCTTGTAACGGCAAGAGACAGTCATTAAACAGGCCATTAAAGCCATTAGACAAGAATCAGACACATTAAAACATTTCCCTTTTTGAAATGTTCGTGTCTCTTGAATGAACCTAGACACTTTGATTTTCGAATGCCTTTAGGCCACTGCTCTTCGATTGGCCTGGAAGGAGTTCTTTAAATGGCCCTGTCGAAGTTGCCTTGACACAATGCTAGATCGAAGGATCCCTTGGTATACCAATTGAAAGGCTTGGTCCAGGGTGCCAAACGAAAAGGTCTTTCAGAATTCTAATTGAAGGCCTCTTTCAGAATGCCAATCGAAGGCCTTGACATAATGCTAATCGAAAGGCTCCTTTAGAATACCAATCGAAGGGTCTTTCAGAATGCCAATCGAAGGGTATTTCAGAATGTCAATCGAAGGGCTTGTCCATAATGCCAATTGAAAGGCTCCTTCAGAATACCAATTGAAGGGTCTTTCAGAATGCAAATCGAAGTGCTTGTCCATAATGCCAATCGAAAGGCTCCTTCAGAATACCAATCGAAGGGTCTTTCAGAATGCAAATCGAAGTGCTTGTCCATAATGCCAATCGAAAGGCTCCTTCAGAATACCAATCGAAGGGTCTTTCATAATTCCAATCGAAGGCCTTGACATAATGCCAATCGAAAGGCTCATCCATAATGCCAATCAAAAGGCTCCTTCAGAATACCAATCGAAGGGTCTTTCAGAATGCCAATCGAAAGGTACTTAAAGCACCACTCAAAAAATTTCTTTTTCCTCAGGCAAGGGTTTGTGATCTACCGTGCAGGGGGAAGACTTTGGAAAACATGAGAGGGAAAATTTTGGGGTGCAACAGTTGCCCCTGTTCAATTTTCTTAAACCTGAGGATATAGATTGGCTTTCGAGCCTTTCGTGATCTGAAGGTGGAAGATAATTAAACACTAGAGTGCCCAGAAATTTGCACTCGCATGGTGTAGTATCAGCATTGTGACGTCGAGAATGGGCTTACAGATGCCATTTGGAGATTGTTGGTAGGAGGATGGGCTTATAGATGCCATCTGTAGGAGTGTCGATCGCATAAGAGATTCCTTAGCGAGAACTTGCATACCTGTTGTTGTAGAAGATTCCACTGAGGAAGTCTAACTTTTGTTGAGATTTAGGAACTGACTCGTGCTCATTGGGAGTATACCGTTGAGGTTATAGAACTTGTCCTGTCTGGTTCCAAGTATTAATATTCAATCTCTTCGTTGTAGATGGTTTTCCTGGCCTGTTATAGGTATTGCTCTACAATCAGTCGTTCACAGATAGCCTTCCTGGCTTGTTACAGGTATTGATCTGGAACTTGAAAAGGTTGGTCGAGGAGATAGCTGTCCTGGATGGTTTCAGGTATTAATCTATGACCTGAGAACGAAAGGTCTTCCTGGCTTGTTACAGGTATTAATCTTCAATCTCTTCATGTAGATAATTTTCCTGGCTTGTTACAGGTATTAATCTATGATCAGTCGTCCACAGATATTTTCCTGGCTTGCTACAGGTATTAAACTGGGACCTGAAAAGGTTGGTCGAGGAGATATCTGTCCTGGCTGGTTTCAGGTATTAATCTCTGACCTGAGAAAGAAAGGTCTTCCTGGCTTGTTACAGGTATTAATCTTCAATCTCTTCATGTAGATACTTTTCCTGGCTTGTTACAGGTATTAATCTACAATCAGTCGTCCACAGATATTTTCCTGGCTTGCTACAGGTATTAAACTGGGACCTGAAAAGGTTGGTCGAGGAGATATCTGTCCTGGCTGGTTTCAGGTATTGATCTCTGACCTGAGAAAGAAAGGTCTTCCTGGCTTGTTACAGGTATTAATCTTCAATCTCTTCATGTAGATAATTTTCCTGGCTTGTTACAGGTATCAATCTACAATCAGTCGTCCACAGATATTTTTCCTGGCTTGCTACAGGTATTGATCTGGAACTTGAAAAGGTTGGTCGAGGAGATATCTGTCCTGGCTGGTTTCAAGTATTGATCTCTGACCTGAGAAAGAAAGGTCTTCCTGGCTTGTTACAGGTATTAATCTTCAATCTCTTCATGTAGATAATTTTCCTGGCTTGTTACAGGTATTAATCCACAATCAGTCGTCCACAGATATTTTCCTGGCTTGCTACAGGTATTAAACTGGGACTTGAAAAGGTTGGTCGAGGAGATATCTGTCCTGGATGGTTTCAGGTATTGATCTCTGACCTGAGAAAGAAAGGTCTTCCTGGCTTGTTACAGGTATTAATCTTCAATCTCTTCATGTAGATAATTTTCCTGGCTTGTTACAGGTATCAATCTACAATCAGTCGTCCACAGATATTTTCCTGGCTTGCTACAGGTATTAAACTGGGACCTGAAAAGGTTGGTCGAGGAGATATCTGTCCTGGCTGGTTTCAGGTATTGATCTCTGACCTGAGAAAGAAAGGTCTTCCTGGCTTGTTACAGGTATTAATCTTCAATCTCTTCATGTAGATTATTTTCCTGGCTTGTTACAGGTATCAATCTACAATCAGTCGTCCACATATATTTTTCCTGGCTTGCTACAGGTATTGATCTTGAACTTGAAAAGGTTGGTCGAGGAGATATATGTCCTGGCTGGTTTCAGGTATTGATCTCTGACCTGAGAAATAAAGGTCTTCCTGGCTTGTTACAGGTATTAATCTTCAATCTCTTCATGTAGATAATTTTCCTGTCTTGTTACAGGTATTAATCCATAATCAGTCGTCCACATATATTTTCCTGGCTTGCTACAGGTATTAAACTGGGACTTGAAAAGGTTTGTCGAGGAGATATCTGTCCTGGATGGTTTCAGGTATTGATCTCTGACCTGAGAAAGAAAGGTCTTCCTGGCTTGTTACAGGTATTAATCTTCAATCTCTTCATGTAGATAATTTTCCTGGCTTGTTACAGGTATCAATCTACAATCAGTCGTCCACAGATATTTTCCTGGCTTGCTACAGGTATTAAACTGGGACCTGAAAAGGTTGGTCGAGGAGATATCTGTCCTGGCTGGTTTCAGGTATTGATCTCTGACCTGAGAAAGAAAGGTCTTCCTGGCTTGTTACAGGTATTAATCTTCAATCTCTTCATGTAGATAATTTTCCTGGCTTGTTACAGGTGTTAATCTACAATCAGTCGTCCACAGATATTTTTCCTGGCTTGCTACATGTATTAAACTGGGACCTGAAAAGGTTGATGGTAGCCATCTTTTGATTGACCTTTTCCTGAAAAAGGTAAAACGTTAGTTGTATGCAATGTCATGATGTATGAAATGCATGATGTCATGATGTTCTCAAAATAAATGGGATTTGTGTTGTATGATGCGTATGCACGTCATGATGTATGAAGATGTGATGTTTTTAGCTGGGGAAAATAAATCCCGGAGCTACTGGAGAATAGAGTTGAGTTCTTCGTTTCCGCCGGGGATGATGAACGATGATGGTTGTGAGAATAAACCTGCAGGAGAGAGGAACTCCGTTGGGGAATAAACACGGTGAAGAGATTACTCTGCGGGGAGATACTCTGTGGGGGAAAGATGTTCTGTTGAGGAATATTAAGACTGTCGGGGATACTCTTATGCTTTCTGGGGAATATCTTTATACTCCGCTGGGGAATATTAAGACCTTCTGGGGATACCCAACCTTTTTAGGGCTGATGGTAGACCAACTCTGCTTGGGAAGAGTATTGCTGATTTGTTCATAGTTGCAAGTCTCAGTTGAGAGAGCTATCATCACTATTTTACTCTGCGGGGAGTGAAAGTATCTTAGCCCTATTCTTCAGCTGAATATATACCTTGGTACCTGGTGGACAGAGTAACTTGTACAGTTCGGACGATTCTTATTTGCCCCTGTTTTTATGGGAGAAGGTGCCTGTAGAGGCCTTGTGGATCGAGTATTATCCCAACCTATGAGGTGCTTGGTCATTGCCGATTGAAGTGACAAATATTCTTCTGGTAGGCAAGTGACGAGATGACGGGACATAGTCGTACGCTTTGATCCCTAATTTTTTCCTGGACCGCCCTTTCTGGTTTTCAGTCCATCGGGATACCCTTTTTTGCCCAAGCCGCCTTTTCAGGTTTTCGACTTGCCGGTTGTACAAATTTTTCATTTTCGTCCCTTATTTTTGCCCGAACCCTTTTGGTTCGCCGGGAAGCCCTTATTTTTGCCTAGGCCAGTCAACCTAGCGGGTCTTTGATTATGCGTAGTGCTTTTTTGACTATGTCCATGCTCTCAGAGTGTAGGGAGTTGTCACTGTCAGTAGTGTAGTGTTGCCATACTACCATAAGATCTTCGTTTGATCATGCAAGATTCGTTGCTGGAATTCATTTCCAATGTCCCAATTGATTCAGATGGAGATCTGCCCCTGGCTACTTGGCATTTTGAGAGATTCCTTGAATCTTGACTTGACTGCCCCAGATGATGGACAAAGATCATGCCATACCCCTTGATTGGAAGTGTTTTTCCACTTGAGGTGATCCTTTTTATTGAGAAGGTTTTTGTTCACTAGATATTCGTCGTGCGAATTTCTCTGCTATTTGAATAAATAGTCATATGCAAACAATGTTATTTTAAGAATGCAAAGCTTATGTCTGTTTTGAAGTTTTTTTTTTTGAAAATGCAGTTTTTCAGTAAGATAGGAAAATTTTGTAAAATGTGATGTCAACTCAAGATTTACAGCAAGCCCTACAGGAGTCAGGATACCTTTTGTAACAGTATGCTTTTGAACTAACACGTGCTTCAGCTAGGACTTTTTAAGGGTTATAACATGGTCTGGTTCACGGTTTAAGAAACAAAGGATAAATGTTCAAATTATATTTGTACCCACCCGCTCTTCGTGATGTTCTTCGATCCTAAACTCAGCTTAATTGTTCATTTAGATCCTGTTTGAGTCTTTGCTCTGATATTCCAGTGATGGTTCGGATACTGACAATCTATTTTGAATAGGCAGTCATTTTTGCAACATTTTTCATGTTGTTGAGGATTTGTAGCGACCTCGTTCTTTTGATTTGTTATCCCTAGCTTTTGCCTGACTGTTCCTGTTTTCGAGATTACAGTCAGCGGGATGCCCCAGTTTTGTAAGTCTCCTTCATAGGTTTTGACTTAATGGGCTTTATTTCTGAGAGATAATGACTTCCTGTCCTTACGATTATACGGAACCATCGCCGTCTCTTGTTTTGGAAGGACTTCTTTGATGCCATTCATTGTGCACCTGGATCAACTGAGAAAACTACCCTGCCCCAGGTTATAATTAAGGGTTTTAATTTGTGAAAAGAAAAACTCCAACTTCTTTGGCTCAAAGGGGTTGACTAGGGATTATCTTCCTTATAACTCCACTATTTAGGATTTGAAACAATGCCTGTACCTCATCAGCGGGGTCTATTCCAAAGCATACTGTAAAGATTGTGGTATCGTTTTCGTCATCCTCCCTCTAAAGGCTTAGAGTTTTTTTTAATCAAGAGTTGAACATCACAAAAAGGAAATATGAAGCAATTTAAGCATAGTGAAAACAATTAATTCAAAATAGACACGTGCATTGCATTAATGAAATAAAAAAAGTTTGTTACGACAATAATTGTTTGAATAAGCAAAGAAAAATACAACTTCAGAATTCAAATGAACAAAAGTGCTTTCAATCCTAGCCATATTTTGGCAAGGGAGTAGTGATGACATTGGGAGTCTCAAGAGGGCCGAGTTCGATCTCTTTCGCATAAATAAAGTCTTGGAACTTATTCTTCAAAGCCCAACAATCATCCGTATTATGCCCCGGGCTATCAGAGTGATAAGCGCAGTGGGCGTTAGGGTTATGCCTTGGTGATGTTGTATTTAAAATCTTCGGAGCTTCTTTTAGAGTCACCAGATTGTTCTTCAGCAACTGTGGCAACATCTGAGATAAAGTCATGCTGAGACGAGTGTATTGCCTTCGAGGTTTCTCATCCCTTTGTTGGTTATGATGCTGAGGAGCACCAGCAGGTTTTGAAATAACAACTGCGTTGACAGCTTGGCGGTGTTCAGGTCTATTCTGTCTTCTTGAACTGTAGACAACACTGGACTCTTTCTTAAACGACTTCTTATCAGTACCCGATGAGGCACCCTTCTGTATCTTCCCAGCCTTAATACCAGCTTCAATCCTCTCACCAGTCAAGATAAGGTTTGTAAACCCGGCTAAAGAGCTTCCAATCAAATGGTTAAAGAATGTACCAGATAGGGTCCCCAGAAACATATCAACCAGTTCACGATCAACTAAAGGTGGTTGCACCCTTCCGGCAAGATCTCTCCATTTTTGGGCATACTCTTTAAATCCTTCACCCGTCCCTATTGACATACCCTGGAGTTGGGTACGTGTAGGAGCGAGGTCGGAGTTATACTGATACTGCCTATAGAATGCAGCAGCCAAATCCTCCCAGCTGCGGATACTGGCTCCGTCCAACTGATGGAACCACTCAAGCTGAGTCCCTGAAAGACTGTCTTGAAATAAATGGATCCACAAGTTCTTATCAGCAGTGTAAGGCTGGATCTTTCTTACATATGACCGGAGATGCAGCTTTGGACAGGAAGCTCCGTCATACTTGGAAAAGGCAGGTGCCTTGAATTTATGAGGAATTACCACCCCAGATGATAGACCGAGATCCCCGAAGTCCAGACCGGGTACCTTCTGAACTTCCATAGCATTCAACCGGTCCTCCAGCTGTTTGTACTTATCCTCAGTAGGAGGATACTGTTCTTCATCATAGTCCGTCTCGTTGTCGGATACCAAAGGGCTAGGAGCCCTCCTTTCTTATGGACTATCTTTCCCTCCAGATGGGGTGGCCAGATCAATTTCATTCTGCAATCTATTTCCAAACCTGCGTCCAGTGTTGAACAGGATGGTCCTCTTCTTCTTCTTCTTCCTCTCTTTCAGAATCAGGGTCTTCAAGTCCTGCTGACCCTTAGCTAGGCTCATGACCAACTCTTGAAACTGGGCATTCTGGGATTGGAGGGCCTTGATAGCTTGCTCAGTGGAAGGTTAAGTAGACATGATGATTGCTTAAATAAACAACGAAGAAGATAAGAGACCTGTACTGGGGGACCTGTTATGCAATGTAATGTATGATATATGTATGCAATGTTTTCAAGGATCTCGTGGGGTAAACAAGAAACTGTTAGAATCTGAATCTGGTAGCTTGATTGAAGGAGCTTCATGTTGTTGAGAGTCCTTCTTCAAGAGTCAAGCTCACCATATCGAGTGGGTCATAGCCCCTGACTCAAGTTATCGTGTTTGGATTTCTAGACAACCTTGACTAGAGGAAAATAAATCCCCTTTGCCCCTTGCTAGCCCTTTGATTTACCATAACCTGCATCACAGATCCTTGAGATCCTTGAAATGGTTAAGGAAATGTTAAAGCATGATATTATGATGTGTATGCTATGCGTTTAAGCAAAAGTGTGAGGTGATGTAAGTAAGCCCTGCAATAAGTCCAACTTATTGGATAAGGACTGTAAACAAAACCTGTAAGGAACTCATGTTGTCAGATAACAAGAATGTGCAAGTAGTTCAAGTTTGAAGGCACACAAGTCACACATATAGCCTTAAGTTTAGGTTGGCGTGGAGTTTAGGCATTACCCTCTTTCAGTTTAGTTAGTTAAGACCTGTCCTAAAAAATAGTAACCGGGTTCTAGAGGATCTCAATACCACTGACTACCCTCAATCGGTTATAATTCCAGTTTAGCAACCTTTTCTTGCAGCCGAAATCATCGCGAGAGTTTAGTCTCAATGAGTGTAGTATACTGCTACTGTTCTATGGTCAAGTTGGTCAATTTAAGGTTCTAAGGTCAGTTGGTGCTTAATGACTCCTTAGAAGACCCGTATTCTCCTTGTTTCAACACAAGGGATATCGGTACAGACTAAGGTGCCACACCAACGTAGCTACTGCTTCATCCGTGTCGGTCTACGCCGGACAGATCCCTCACAGTTTATTGCTACTTACCTAAAGGGTATCCCCAGATCCGGGTTAGGATCTATAGAACTCCAATACAAGCCCACAAATTTTTAAAGCATACAAAGCATACAATTGAAAACACAAGTGATCTAATCCTAAGGTACACCTCACTTATAAGAATAAGTCCCCAGCAGAGTCGCCAGTTCTGTGATCGGTGGGAACGAGAACTGACCGTTTTGGAATGCTGGTTCGCGTTTTGCATTTGTTTTCGCAAAATGTTGCGGTAAGCAAGAGTCGCCACCGTCTTTTATTTTATCCAACAAGGAAAGGACAAAAGCACAGAAAAATTCCTTTTCGAGATGTTTCTCGGGTTCGGGAGGTAGATTATAGAAAGGGAAGGTGTTAGCACCCTTTCTATCCGTGGTTATCCACGGGCTCTTAGGTACTTGCTCACTATGTTTTCAAAAGTTTGCTTTTCTTTGTGTTTGTGGGTTTTGAAAAGAGTTTTATTTTTGAAGAAAGTGTAAGTGCGAAAAGTTTTTGTTTTATTTTAAAAGGAGCAAGTACTTAAGAACCGCTACCTACTCAAAAAGGAATTAAATTTTGCAAATGTCCTTTAGACAATGCTATCCCACTATTGAGGAGTAGGTAGCACCGTTGTTGGAGTTTTCAGGTCAATTCGATTTAAGGGACGTGTGGTCACTAAAGCCATGTTAGGATGCTTTAGCGATAACCCTAATATCTTAGATCATTTTTTATCGAGGCAACTTTGATCTTTGGACAGGAGGGCGACCTCTAAGACTTCCTATACTCAATGACCACGTTCGAGGCAACCAAGTGAGGTGTACCCTAGGAGTGACATGTGCAAGTGTGTAAATTTTCAGTTATATTATCTTTGCATGTCATGGTGAGTTACTTTTGATTTTAAGTTAAGAGTTAATCTTGTCATTCATAGCGTAGTTAGCATACATCTAAACAGTTAATATATGTACATGAATTTAAGTGCGGGAATTGTAAATCCTACGCTATTACAAGGCTTCGGGGATGGGGATTATTTACATGTCCAAAATTGGGGGAATAAATCAGTAAAAATGTAAAAAGTCTTAGTTAAGCTATTACAAACCAGTAGGCAGTTACAATAAAATAAGCGCGCGCGAAAAAATTAAATCGGAGTGTCCTTGGGTTTTGACCTTTTTTTATATTAAATAAAGCATATTTTTTCGTCATTTTTTATTTAAGAATTAAGCCTAACTAATGATTAATTAATTAAAAAGAAAATATTTTTTTGAGTTTTATTTTATTTGGAAAATGCTGAATGTTCAATTTAGTCAAATTTAATTAATTAAAAATACTGATTAAAATTAACTCTAAAACATACCTAATATTTTTTGCATTTTTTTGTTTATGAAAAGGATTGAATTCAAATAAATCCTAAGTCTACTGATTTTAAAATTGAAGAAAATAAGTTAAAATAATTAACTAAATTAAATCCTTAAAAAAAACCTAATTCTAAGTTACTTATATTTTTTTATGATTTTTATGTTGATTAAAAAAAAACAAACTAAAAGAAATAAACAAAAACAAAGTAAACAAGTATAAATGGGCCAGGCAGGAAAAGTAAACAGGGGGTGGAGCGCAGGCATGGATCAAAAAGAGGCCCAGGTTGCCTTTCGATCCAATTAAGGAGTCTTTCGGAGGTTCATGGGGAGGCGTACATTTGAAGCCTTCAGATCTGGATCAGATGGGGGTCCATTGGTTGTGATCATGTCGTGTATGGTGTACGCGTGGAATCTGCAAGCATTTGATCTGCAAGACAATTGTTAGAAAAATGAAATGCACGACCTGGGTATTGAAACCAGGCCTCTTCCCTTTGATTCTACCCCCCCTAATTCGAACTCCCTGAGTCCGAATCTGGGTTGTTTTGGCCTGAAATGGCCTATATCACGAGTTTCGAAAGTAATAAGCTTCGAAGGTCCTAACAATGGTATCCTGTCGTTTGGACACTGTAACTTACATGTATCACATTAAATCATTCATAAACAACAATAATAACGTGAATATGCAATCAAAATGAATTTAAATCAGAGATCGAATGAGTTTGAGATTAGATTTTTTTTACCAAACAGAGGTGCTTTGATCTGTAGTTCTGAGCGTGGAATGGCTTGTGCGAAGATTGGGTATGGCTTCCTGGAAGCCTCAGGAGAACCAATCTGGTATTTGTTTGTACTAAGGGAGCTTGCAAAGCTGGTTTTGTATTAGACAACTTATAAGATTTTTCAGAGTTTTTGAGATGGTTTTCTGAGGAAGTGTATGCGTGTGGCTCTTTGGGGAAATTTTTGTGTTTTTTTTCTGCTCTGTGTTTTTTTCCGTTCTCTGCACTGCATGCTTGCCCCTGTATTTATAGGGGTGTGAGGGTCTTGTAACGGCAAGAGACAGCCATTAAACAGGCCATTAAAGCCATGAGACAAGAATCAGACACATTAAAACATTTCCCTTTTTGAAATGTTCGTGTCTCTTGAATGAACCTGGACACTTTGATTTCCGAATGCCTTCAGGCCACTGCTCTTTGATTGGCCTGGAAGGAGTTCTTTAAATGGCCCTGTCGAAGCTGCCTTGACACAATGCTAGATCGAAGGATCCCTTGGCATGCCAATTGAAAGGCTTGGCCCAGGGTGCCAAACGAAAAGGTCTTTCAGAATTCTAATCGAAGGCCTCTTTCAGAATGTCAATCGAAGGCCTTGACATAATGCTAATCGAAAGGCTCCTTCAGAATACCAATCGAAGGGTCTTTCAGAATGCCAATCGAAGGGTATTTCAGAATGTCAATCGAAGGGCTTGTCCATAATTCCAATTGAAAGGCTCCTTCAGAATACCAATTGAAGGATCTTTCAGAATGCAAATCGAAGTGCTTGTCCATAATGCCAATCGAAAGGCTCCTTCAGAATACCAATCGAAGGGTCTTTTAGAATGCAAATTGAAGTGCTTGTCCATAATGCCAATCGAAAGGCTCCTTCAGAATACCAATTGAAGGGTCTTTCAGAATGCCAATCGAAGGCCTTGACATAATGCCAATCAAAAGGCTCATCCATAATGCCAATCGAAAGGCTCCTTCAGAATACCAATCGAAGGGTCTTTCAGAATGCCAATCGAAAGGTACTTAAAGCACCACTCAAAAATTTTCTTTTTCCTTAGGCAAGGGTTTGTGATCTACCATGCAGGGGGAAGACTTTGGAAAACATGAGAGGGAAAATTTTGGGGTGCAACAGGGTGCTTCATCAAGTACAGAGAAGAAGCCTTTCAAGAAGGAATCTAGTGCAGTTTACAGCTCGAGGAGCCAAAACCGACCCGAACGCCGCCAAGCAGTTAATGCGGTAGTAATATCAAGACCTGTTGTTTCCCCATAATGAAACACTCAATAAAGAGCAGATAGTCCATAGAGACAATTCACTCGGCTCAGTATGACCCTATCTCAAATTCTGCCGCAGTTGTTGAAGACCAACTTGGTGACTCTGAGGGAAGCCCTAAAGAATCCCATTACCACCTCTCCGCTATATAATCCAAATGCCCGTTGTGCTTTCCACTCCGATAGCCCAGGGCATGATACCAATGACAGCTGGGCTTTGAAGAATAAAGTGCAGGATCTAATTGATGCTAAGGAGATCGAGTTTGAAGCGCCAGAAAAGCCTAATGTCATGACTGCTCCTATGCCCAAGCATGGAGTAAATGCTTTGGACGATGATTCATTTGTAACCTCTGTAGAAGACATTTATACTCCGTTGTTGACCTTTAAGAAGAACTTATTGTTGGCCGGTTTATTTCTGGGTTGTGGTGAAGGTTGCCACCTATGTTCCATCCTACCTGCTGGTTGTCATTTGTTGAAATCAGGTGTTCAACACCTGATGGACAACAAAGAGATCTTGTTAGAGAAAACTTTGGTTCCATTGATTCCTGTTGAAGATGTTTCCATAATCACCATTTTCGCCAATTCTTCCAAGGATTCCTCGAGAAAGCCTGTTAGAATTACATCTGTTATGAGAGTTGCTCCATTGATCATTACTGTTCCTGGACCCGTCCCTTACACGTCGGATAAGGCTGTCCCGTGGCACTATGGGGCCGACGTATATTATCATGGGAGTAAACAAGACCTGAAGGTTAAGGAGGCTGATACGGATGTCAGCAATATCGTTGGGTCTAGCAAAGTCACCCGCAGCGGAAGACTCTTCTCTCCTGAGATCTCCCCACCAACTGTTCGGAAGCCTGTTGCTATTACACCTGCCAGTACATCTACTACTGTCCCTGTTCATGTTCCAATCATTATCCCTGTCGCTGAGTCATCTGACGCTCGGGGAAAAGGGATCACCGGTGAGCCTGCCCGGACAGAGGCACCGAAGAAGATTATTGTTGAAACCTCTAGGCAGGAGATAGAGGAAATTTTGAAAATCATCAAGAAAAGCGACTACAACGTAGTCGAATAGCTGGGGCAAACCCCGTTGAATATCTCCATGTTATCTTTGTTGTTGTGCTCAGAAGCCCATGCTAAGGCTTTAATTGCTTTCCTGAAAACTGCGCATGTGCCGCAGGAGACATATGCTGACCAGTTCAAAGACTGTGTGGCTAGTTTGACCGCTGACAACGGGTTGGGTTTCTCCGACGCAGATTTGACTGCCAAAGGAAAGAATCACAATGACGTTTTACATGTTTCGATCGAGTGTAGGGGCACTACTTTGGCCCACGTGCTGGTGGATACTGGGTCCTCGTTAAATGTTTTACCCAAGAAAGCGTTAGACCGGTTTGACTGTAAAGGGTTGGTGCTGAAGCCAAGTAATATTGTGGTTAAGGCCTTTGACGGGTCTAAAAGGATGGTACATGGAGAGGTGGATGTTCCAGTTAAGGTTGGTTCTCAGAATTTCGCGTTTACATTCTATGTGATGGAAATTCGACCATCTTATTCCTGTTTGATGGGTTACCCGTGGATTCATAAAGCTGGGGCAGTAACTTCTACGCTCCATCAGATGTTAAAGTACCCAGTGAAGGGGAAAATCGTTACAGTACAAGGAGAAGAGGAGTACATGGTGAGCCACCTTAACTCTTTTCGGTATGTGGAAATGGATGGGGAGTTCATTGAAACCTCGTGTCAAAACATTGAAGAAGTCCCCCAGACTCTGGCGTCGATTGAAACTGTTGCTGAAGATCCTCCAATGAAGATGGCTTCCCTCAAGGATGCCCAGGCTGTTATTGAAAAAGGTGGGTATGCGAATTGGGGCGAACTCCCTGACTTTGCACACAAGACTGACAAGTTTGGTTTGGGTTTTACTGTAGAAGCTCAAAGGGATGTTCGGCGTGCACGGATTGGAAGACCTCCCCTGCGTATCAGTAATTCAGAAGTGAACGCAATTGAAGATGATGATAAAGAGTCTGAGTTTGACAGCTGGATCTACCCGACTACCGACGGCGGATTAAGAAATTGGACGGCAAAGGACTTCATGCCCATTTCTTTTATTACACAGTAATAGACTTTTGTTTTAAGTTTGTAACAAAAAATTTAAAACTTTACGGCCCGGTGCCTTACCCGAGACACCGTGGCTTTGTTTGAGGGCTTATTATGTGTCATTTCCATATATCATCAATAAAAGCATTGGACGTTTTCTTGCATTACGAATTTTGTGCTCCTTGTTTTTCTTTTCTATCTTGCAAAATAGCTATTGTCTTACACACACTCACATATCATGATCCACATCCACTCCGGATCCCACTGATAACGACTCTGCTACTGTTATGACTTCAAAAGTCCGATCAACCAAGCCGAGGATGAAGGTGAGGACGATTGTGAAATGCCTGAGGAGCTTGCTAGACTGTTACTTCAGGAAGAGAGGGCCATTCAGCCGCATGAAGAGCCAGTGGAAACAGTGAATCTGGGTATAGAAGAAGACAATAAAGAGGTCAAGATCGGTGCAAATCTGGAGTCTAGTATTAAGCAACGGTTGATTTAGATGTTGCGTGTCTATGTTGAGATCTTTGCTTGGTCTTATGAAGATATGCCTGGGTTGGATACCGATATTATGGTTCACCGTCTGCCCACCAAGGAAGATTGTCCTCTAGTGAAGCAGAAAGTTCGTCGAATGCGCCCGGAGATGTCTGAGAAAATCAAGGTTGAGGTTATGAAACAGTTTGATGCCGATTTTCTAGCTGTCACTTCTTACCCGCAGTGGGTCGCCAACGTGGTTCCGGTGCCAAAAAAAATGGTAAGGTTAGAATGTGTGTTGACTATAGGGATCTGAACAGGGCAAGCCCCAAGGATGATTTCCCCTTGCCTCATATCGACGTTCTGGTTGACAACACCGCACAACATAAGGTCTTTTCCTTTATGGACGATTTTTATGGTTATAATCAGATTAAGATGGCTCCCGAGGATATGGAGAAGACAATGTTCATTACACAGTGGGGTACCTTTTGGTACAAAGTCATGCCTTTCGGGTTGAAGAATGTTGGGGCAACATATCAGCGCGCCATGGTCACTTTGTTCCACGACATGATTCACCATGAGATTGAGGTATACGTTGACGACATGATTGCAAGGTCCTAGACCGAAGAAGAACATCTTGACCATCTTCAGAAGTTATTTGACAGGTTGAAGTTGTACAGGCTGAGGTTAAACCCGAACAAGTGCACCTTCAGGGTGAGGTCTGGTAAGCTGCTGGATTTCGTCGTTAGTGATAAAGGTATTCAGGTGGATCCTGCAAAGGTGAAGGCTATACAGGAAATGCCAGCTCCCCGAATAGAAAAAGAAGTCAGAGGTTTTTTGGGACGTCTGAACTATATTGCCCGATTTATCTCAAACCTGACTGCTACTTGTGAGCCAATCTTCAAGTTGCTGAAGAAAGATCAAGTGTTAAGATGGAACGATGAATGTCAAGCCGCTTTCGAAAGGATTAAGGAATATCTCAAAGAGCCTCCTATTTTGATGCCTCCAGTTAAAGGGAGACCTTTAATCTTATACTTAACAGTACTCGACAATTCGATGGGGTGTGTGCTGGGGCAGCATGACGAGTCTGGCCGAAAAGAGCATGCTATTTACTACCTTAGCAAAAAGTTTACCGACTGCGAGACCCGATACTCGTTGCTTGAGAAAACTTGCTGCGCTTTGGCATGGGCTGCTCGCCGGCTGAAACAGTATATGCTGACTCACACTACTCTGTTGATATCAAAGATGGATCCAATCAAGTATATCTTTGAAAAGCATGCCTTGTCCGGAAGAATAGCGAGATGACATATGATCTTGACTGAGTATGACATCCAATACACAACCCAAAACGAAATTAAGGGAAGTGTGTTAGCAGATCATCTGGCACATCAGGCAGTGGATGATTACCAGTCTATGAACTTCGAGTTCCCGGATGAGAACATCATGTTGATGACTGACTGTGAAACACCTGGACCTGAGGAGGGATCCCGATGGTCTATGTACTTTGATGGGGCTTCAAACTCTTTGGGTAATGGAATTGGCGCCATGATCATATCTCCTGAAGGCTCTCATACTCCATTCACCGCCCGACTATGTTTCAACTGCACCAACAATATGGCGGAGTATGAAGCATGCATTATGGGTCTTCGAGCAGCTATTGACCTAAGGATTGAGTTCTTGAGTGTGTTCGGAGATACCGCTCTCGTGATCAGTCAGATCAAAGGCGAGTGGGATATGAAACACCCAAATCTTATTCCTTACAAAGAGTATGTGTTTACTTTGCTTCCACACTTCGAGGAGATAACCTTTGAACACTTCCCGAGAGAGGAGAATCAGTTAGCGGACGCGCTAGCTACGATGTCTTCTATGTTCAAGGTCAGATGGGACAACGAGGCTCCCCAGATTACCATTGAAAGATTGGATGAACCTGCACATTGTTGCGGCATTGAGACTGAAGAAGTAGCAGATAAACCCTGGTTTCACGAGGTAAAGAGGTATCTTGAGGCTCAAGAATACCCTGAGGGTGAATATACTAATGATAAGAAATTTCTGAGGAGGTTCGCGGCGAAGTTCTTCATCAGTAATGGTATCCCTTACAAGCATAACCATGATTTAACCTTACTGCGTTGTGTGGATAAGAACGAGACAGAAAGGATTATGGTAGAGTTACATGAAGGTACTTTCGGAACTCATTCCAGTGGACATACCATGGCAAAGAAGATCCTTCGGGAAGGATATTATTGGTCCATCATGGAAGCCGACTGTTATCAACATTCTCGGACCTGTCATAAGTGCCAAGTTTATGCTGATAAGGTGCATATACCTCCAGTTCCTCTGAACGTCTTGATAGCTCCTTGTCCCTTTGCAATGTGGGGCATCGACATGATTGGTGATATCAGACCTACTGCGTATAACGGGCATCGTTTCATCTTGGTAACTATTGATTACTTTACGAAGTGGGTTGAAGCAGCTTCCTTTGCTACTGTAACCAAGAACGTCGTGGCACGATTTATTCGGCACAATCTGATCTGTCGATATGGTGTACCAGAGAGGATCATTATGGACAATGGTATAAATCTCAACAATACGATGATCACCGAGCTCTGCAAGTAGTTCAAGATACAACATCACAACTCTTCTCCTTACCGGCCGAATATGAATGGGGTTGTTGAAGCGGCTAATAAGAATATCAAGAAGATTGTGCAGAAGATGACAGTGACATACAAAGATTGGCACGAGATGTTAGAATTTTCTCTTCATGGGTACCGTACCTCAGCGCGGACGTTAACAGGGGTAACACCCTATTCCTTGGTATATGGCATGGAGACCGTCTTGCCCATTGAAGTTCAGATACCCTCTCTTCGGATTATGAAGGACGCAGGTTTGAGCGAAGATGATTGGATTCAGACCCAGCTTGATCAGCTGAACTTAATCGACGAAAAGAGACTTACTGCTATTTGTCATGGTCAAACGTATCAAAAGCGTATGATCAAGGCATTTGACAAGAAAGTTAGACGACAAGAGTATCAAGTTGGGGATCTGGTGATCAAGCGCATCATACTGCTGCAAGGTGATCCCAGGGGAAAATGGACCCCTACTTATGAAGGGCCATTTGTGGTTAAGAACATATTCTCAAGAGGAGATATGATTCTAACCACCATGGATGGTGACGACCTTCCTCACCTCGTCAATGCAGACATAGTGAAAAGATACTACGCATAATCAAAGACCCGCTAGGTTGACTGGCCTAGGCAAAAATAAGGGCTTCCAGACGAACCAAAAGGGTTCGGGCAAAAATAAGGGATGAAAATGAAAAATCTGTACACCGGGCAAGTCGAAAACTTGAAAAGGCGACTTGGGCAGAAAAGGGTATCCCGATGGACTGGAAACCCGAAAGGGCGGTCCAGGAAAAAAATAGGGATTAAAGCGTAAACACTATGTCTCATTGGATCACCTTGCAACCAGACTTCGGTATCAACTATCAAGCTTGAACGACGCCAAACAATCGGATCCGCCTTCAACCAAGTAGCGAAGTGATGAGATGCTCAAGGACATAAAGGCGATAGCAGAGTTGGAACCCAGTGGGATTGTTCACATAGCTGTCATTTCTTTGTTTTTCACAAATTGTATAAACTCTATTGTTCAGTGGTGTTCTCTTACTAGGACGTCAGCCTCTTGTACAAAAAACGCCTATTTACAGGCTAATTTCAAAGTTAATACAATTCATTTTCACAAAGAAATTTCAAATTATTTTCTGTTTTCTATTTTGTTTTGAAAGAATGTCCAGTGTTCATTTTGTGATATATGCATTTGACATTAATTGCTGCTCGTGAAATTTTACATGCGAAACAAAAAGACGATTACTCGTAATATCAGAAACAGGGGCAAACGAGAAATGTCCAAGTCTTACAGTTGCTTTATTCACCAGGTATAAGGATAGACCTAGTTGGAGAAAACGATTAAAAGTACATTCACTCCCCGCAGAGTAGGAGAAGGACAATGGTGTTAACTCTCCCCAGCTGAGGCTCACAACCACGAATGAGTCGGCGATATTCTCCCCAAGCATAGTCAATCTACCATCAGCACTGAAAATTATCCCCAACGGAGTATGATAAATTATCCCCAATGGACTTTGGAAGAAAATCCCCATTAGAGTCTAAAAGATTATTCCCCGTGAAGACGCAACTGGAAAATCATCCCCAGCGGAGTTCATTCCTTTTACAAACAAAAACTCAATCCCCAACAGAGTTTTTCATCACCGGAAATGATGATTCATCCCCAACCGAGGTTATTTCTCCAAATCAACAGGTCCTCTAGCAGAATATGTTCTCCCCACAGAGTCATTTACTTGTAAGTTTATTCCCTAGTGGAATTATCCTCTCCTGCAGGTTTATTCTCACAATCATCTTCATCCGCTATCCCCAGCGGAAACAAAGAATTCAACTCTTTTCTCCAGCAGCAATCCGGGATTTATTTTCCTCAACTAGAGAGCGTCATAAAAACATCACATTTCCATACATCATGGCACATGCATATACGCATCATACAAAAACAATCTCATTTATTTTGAGAACATCATTGCTTGATACATATCATGCATTACATACAGCTAACCTTTATCTTTCAGGAAAGATACAATCAAATTCTCACAAAAATTCAAGCCGTGAAACCTGGATTACGACCGGATAATAGCTCAACAAGTTATTATGAAGCCTGGATTACGACCAGACAGTAATACAAGTTCCTGTGAAACCTGGATTACAACCAGATAGCGGTTAAAGACACTGTGAAGTCTGGATTCCGACCAGATAACAGTAAGGGATACTGTGCAGCTTGGATTACGACCAAATAGCAGTTCACCTAGCCAGATACTATGAAGCTCAGATTACAACCGAATGTTAGTAGGCCCAAAGCCAAAGGGAAGCCCGGATTACGACCAGACAACCATTTGATCTTCTCTGAAGACTGGATTACGACCAGATGAGAAGTAAAGTACTGTGAAGTCTGGATTTTGACCAGATAACAGTAAGGGATACTGTGCAGCTTGGATTACGACCAAATATCAGTTCACCTGGCCATATACTATGAAGCTCGGATTACGACCAGATGTTAGTAGGCCCAAAGCCAAAGGGAAGCCCAGATTACAACCGGATAGCCATTTGATCTCTTCTGAAGACTGGATTATGACCAGATAAGAAGTAAATTATTGTGAAGACTGGATTGCGACCAGATAGCAGTACAAGACCCTGTGAAGTTTGGATTTCGACCGAATAGCAGTTTACCTAGACAGTTACTAAGAAGCCCGAAGTCGATCGGATATTGTTGTGCCCTAAATTCAAGTTAAAGCCCGGATGCGACCGGATAACATTTGAATTCCTATGAAGCCTAGACCATGACCAGATAATAGTTCATTTTCACCTCCTCGGCTAAGAGACGACTCACCAGTAGAATAACGGACGACCGAAGTTCCTAAAATTCAACAGAGATGATTCCTCGATAGAATAACGGACGACTGAAGTTCCTAAAAATTCAAATAGAGACGACTCACCAGCAGAATAACGGATGACCAAAGCTCCTAAAATTCTACTTCTCTCAACAAATATCAGCCTTCCCCAGCGGAATCTTCCTTAACGACAGGTATACAAGCTCTCGCTAAGGAATCTCTTATGCGATCGACACTCCTTCAGATGGCATCTTCAAGCCCATCCCCTCGTCAGCAATTTCCAAATGGCATCTGTAATCCCATCCCCTCGTCAGCAATTTCCAAATGGCATATGTAAGCCCATTCCCGATATCGCAAGATAGACACCACTTCATGCGAGTGCAAATTTCTGGGCACTCTAGTGTTAAATCATCTTCCACCTTCGGATCACGAAAGACACGAAAGCCAACCTACATCCTCAGGTTTAAGAAGATTGAATAGGGGAATCTGTTGTACCCCAAAATTTTCCCTCCCATATTTCTCAAAACATTTCAAGAAAGATCCCCAAGTTGCTCAAGGCAGTCCAAGGGTTGGCCAGACAAGCTCTCTCCTAAGGCAATCTACCTCAAATCAGGGTTTCATGTTGCATCAAGATACTTGAGTCCAAGGGATCCCAAATTCTCACCAATGTCCTAATATGTTCTCAATATCATCCATGTCAAGTTTCAAGCCTTACAGAGGAAGTTTGCTCAGTCAATTGCTCAAAGGCCTGAAAATCGACTATGTTAGGGCAAAAGTCAACTGTGCCACACATACAGTCAAACTTCAAGATTTTTGGTCAACATTCTCATTTTGAAGGATATTTCATCATTTGATCAAGTTTTGATCATGATTCATCAAGGATTGCTCATAATTCATCAAGACTCAAAAGCTGCTAAATTATGGTTATGCAGGAAAAGTCAACTCAACTTTGACCAAGCATAACTTTCTCATACTTTATGAGAAATGACCCATCCAAAGCTCATTTTTAATATCATGCAATTATCTACAATCCATATTCATCTCCCAAGTTCAAAATATGCACTCACAAGAAGTTATGAATTTGGACATTATAGGTCATTTTGAAAAGTCAACAAAAACACCTTTTTTGTCAAAGCTTCATACTTGAGAATGGAATATCAAATTGAGATGAGACAAAAAAGGGATGATTAGAGGAAATCTCAAGATTTCTAAAAAGCCCAAGAACACCTCCAAAGAGTCAAAATTGAGGAAGTTATGCATTGGTGAAGTTGACCTTTTTTGCAAAATTACCAAAAGTCAACTATGCCTAAAACTTCAAATTTTGCCAAATGGGCCCAATATTTTTCACTTGTGTTGAGTTGGAAACATAGTCCACGAGCTCTAGCCCATGCCACTTGTCCTTATCATGTTTTTATTATTTATGTTGATTTTTATTTGAATTAATTCAATTTAAATCAAAATAAATCATATAAAATCCAAAACATTGAAAACACAAGATTTTGTGCTTGTTTCAGGTCTTAAATTACAGCTAGCAAGTATTCAAATTCGTATCAATGCATGGTGTGTACAAAAAGATTGAAATAGGCCAGTTTTGGAAATATTTTTAAGGTGTATTAAATCACAATCAAATTCAATAATGGAAGAAGATTGAGTACAACCTATCAACCCTAATCACTTCCTTGATACATATAGAGGGCGTGCAGACCCAAAGCTAGGTTGGAAGCAAGCGCAGCAAGCAGAACAAAAATTTGAAAAAACACCAAAAAGTGCAAACTCGAATTCAGTGTTCCAGGCATCCTCAAGGCATCTTAGCTATCTCAATCGATTCCTGGGACTCTCAGCAAGCTAAAGCAATCAAGAACCAAGCCTTTCCAGTACCAAAAAGCACTGTAAGTCCATCACGACATCTCTTCTTTTTTGAATTCGAATTTCATGATATGGGCATTGTTAGCATGAACTAATGGTATATTCATGATCCTTAAGACATATGCAAGCTTTCTGTGTTGTTTAATTTCATTTATATAGCATGTACTGGAATGTTCCATTGTTAGGATTTCATAGCTCACTTTGGGGTTTTTAAATCCAGGAAAAATTGGGCCATAAAAGGGCCACCAATGAAACCAGCAGGACCAGACGAATTCAACCATGGCCTTGGTTTTCGTTTATCATGTTTGTGCTTAATTTTAAGAATGACATGGACTATAGCTACGGACGAACGTTCATAGGTAAAAGTTTAAAACTTTTACCAACGGATCCAAGGAAGGAGACGACTGCGTGGCGCCCCTCCATTGGCTCGTTCAAATTTTTGCGCGTGGATTTGACATACAGGGCCTTTTTAATATTTGTTTATTATTTTGCATTATTATGACAACAAGAGCAATTGGCCCAGTGGCAGCCATGCTGGTGTTAAGGCGTTGAGGAAGCTTGAGGTCAGGGGTTCGACCCCTGCCTCCAACATTGTTATTTTTCTTAAAATCTTTCAGGTAATCACATGCATTTACAAGTCCAAGGTCCATCATGTGACCTCACAATCCAGCTAGCCAAGTGTCCTGAGGCCAGATCCAAGGGCCATGATGGGAGGAACACCAAAGGCAAGGTCAAATCAATCACATAGGATCCAGGAAGTCAACGTGGACCTCATCTTTTTGGGCCCAGATCTGACTATTTGCACCCCTCCAAAATACTATTCAGGCCAAAATTTCTTTCTCTATATATATTTTTAATTATTTTATTTCATTTAGTTTTTTTTTATTTACTAACAAATAATTATTTTCTTTCATCAAAAAATCATGAAAAATATTTTTCACCAATTAGATTTAGGTATTTTTTATCAATAAATTTATTAATTTAATTAGATTTAATTTTAGGTAAAACTTTA
The DNA here is from genome assembly GCA_948472305.1 of Vicia faba. NCBI lineage: Eukaryota > Viridiplantae > Streptophyta > Magnoliopsida > Fabales > Fabaceae > Vicia > Vicia faba. Next base: position 28,224,932 of record OX451738.1, read on the forward strand.
ATTATTTTGTACATAATTAAAATTAATTAGAAAAAATAGGTTTTTTATTTCTAATTTAATTATATTTTATTTTTCCTAAAATAATCAAAAACCAAAAATAGGTCTTGTAATTATTTCTATTAATTAATTTAATCACTGATTAATTTGTACATTTATTTTTAAAACCTAAATTCTTTTCTTTAAAATATTAGAAAACAATAAAAAAACATTTTTCTTTTGATTAGGTTAGAAGGGTCAAAACCCTAATATTCCTCCCGATCTTAATTTTTCTCGCGCGCTTTATTTTTATTATTTTTTACCCTATTATTGTAACTGCCTACAGTTTATAACAGTTTAATTAGGACTTTTTATTTCCATTTACCGCTATACTTTTCAAGGGTTTGTTTTTGGCCATGTAAATACCCGAAGCCTTGTAATAGCGTAGTTTAAATTCCGCACTTTAAATTCCGCAAATTATTAACTGTTAGATGTATGATATTAGGATGCATGGCAAGAATGTATGTTTAATTTTAAAATGGTTAGATAACCCTAAATATGCAAAGATAAATAAACTGAAATTGAATCACTCGCACATGCGTACTCCTAGGGTACACTCCCACTTGGTTGCCTTCGGTAAACATTCATTGAGTATAGGATGCTTTAGTGGTTGTCCTTTTGTCCAAAGATCAAAGTTGCCTCGGAAGGGTCGCCTCGGATATTGTTGCCTCGGATAATTAATCTAAGACATTAGGGTTACTACTAAGACGTCCTAACATTGCTTTAGTGACCGTACGTCCCTTTCGAATTGACCCTCAAAACTCCAACGACGGTGCTACCTACTCACTAATAGTGGGATAACATTGTCTAAAGGAAACGAACATAGAACAATTCTTTTTACGAGTTGGTAGATTAGTTCTTAGATACTTGCTCATTCCAAACAAATTTTTCACACTTACACTCCTTTACAAACAAAGTTTTCAAAAACACTTCATTACACTCTAGAAGACAGAAGCAAGAGTTAAATCTAAGTCAAAACAAAAACTTTTCAAAGCACACAAACACAAAGAAAACAATTTTGAAAATGATGAGCAAGTACCTAAGAGCCCGTAGATAACTACAGATAGAAAGGGTGCTAATACCTTCCCTTTCTATAATCTACCCCCCGTACTCAGAAATATCTCGAAAAAGGAATTTTTCTGTGCTTTTTTCCTTTCCTTGTTGGATAAAATAAAAGACGGTGGCGACTCTTGCTTACCGCGACATTTTGCCAACACACACAAAACGCAAACCAGTAATTCCTTAAAAAATAGGGAAACACGTCCCGGTTCTGGCCACCGTATCACATAAGGTATTAGCACCCTAAACATCTACGGTACTCCGTAGGAACCTATTTGTAAAATCTGTATATTTTGGATATAAAATGTGTTGTATATAAAATGGATGGTGGAGGTGAGAAAAGAAATATATTTTTTATAATTTTTGCCCCCGCCGCGGTTGCGAACCTTTAATGCTTACGTACCACCTTTCGTGCAATACAGGATCAGGGTACACGTAGTTCCTCTTTTAAAAGTTTGAAACACAAGTGGGTTGATTAATTTTAAGAGATAAGACATCATCGTCATTGTCCGTGTGGAAAACATACTTACTACCCACAATCATGAGAAAGGAGAATTTGCATCATCTCAAAGTGGATGATATGGATTGGATTTTAAAATCAACAATGCCTCACTCAACACCCAAGTGAAAAATATCTCTCTTCACTACATATTGTAGAAGTATAATTTTTTGCATCACTACAAGGATTGACAGGAGTCTAATCTTTTAAGAAAAGTTAAAGGTAAAAGCCAAAGTGGCAAAATGATTTGAAATGAGATTGATTGACTTTTAGTCTTCTCACAAAAATGTCAAGGTATTGTTAAGTTGATTGAATTTTATTTATGAAAATGCTTGGACCTAAGTCCAAGTTTATTATGAAAGTGGTTTATGTTTCAAAACAAGAAGGGTTTTTAAAAGGAGGGAGAAATTTTTTGAAATTAAAGAAGATGGGAGGAGTAGAAGAGACTATCCTAAAGCATAAGGTAAAAGCTAAGGATAAGGACCATCTAACCAACAAGAAGCCAAAACTTGACATTATGAGCCAAGATAGAATTCCCATTCTTTAGATTGAAACCAAGCAAGAAAAGATACTAGACCTCTTCAAGTGTATTAAGTCTTCACAAAAATTAGGCAGAGTAACGGCTGTATACAAGTGAATTCCATATTACAAACAAAGGATGTAATCACAAAAACCTGCACACAAAAACAAACAAGCAACCCAATGTCTTGAGGTAAACCTCAAGAGCTACAAACAAAATAATCAGATAAGATCACAAGGTCTCCAAGATAGGCCAAGGTTTATAATCCTAAGTCCAAGAAATAGTCCCATGCTCCATAATGCCAAGGATAGTAACCAAATAATCCAAGTACCATTAAGAGTTTTTTAGGATTTATGTTGATTGTTAAGTATCTTAAGAAAGTAAAAGAAAAGCTCAAGTGAGCAAATTAAAAATGACAAGAAAATAAATGCTCAAATGAGCAAAAATGAAAATGACATGAAATGTAAATGCTAAAAGTAAATAGTACATAAAGCATAAAAAAAGGAATAAAAGCATAAGATAAAACAAGTCAATAATTAGTGGTTAGTTGGATGATCATCTCGAAACTTGCATTTGGAACTCATTAGAGGATTGGTAGAACCAAAGCCTCCACACAACAAGTTGCATTTGCTTTTTGTCAAGTATATCATCCATTTGAAATTCTCACAAGTACCATTTAATGATCAACGGTGTTTAAGTGATCCGCCTTGACCAAAGGTGTTGTAGATCCATTAGAGGATTGGTAGAACCAAAGCCTCCACACAATAAATCTCAAGGTTATTGGATCAAAGAGATCAAATTAACATACTTGGGCTTGCAATCATAAGTTTGGGCCACGAATGATCATTTATTCAAATCGGGACAAAATTTAGCGCTATGTTAAGCAATCGTAAGTGGACTTATATAGAAGCCGCACCTATTTTGAGGCTGATCAATAACAATCTATGCACCATTTGTTTTGAGATATGATATAGAGATCATGCTCCAACAATATTTAGTGCAATGAGAAGGGGATGAGATGAAGAGGAGTTAGGGTAAAAAGAGAAACCACATTTGAATTAATATTTAATCAAACTATTATTAAAATCATTCCTCCATTTTTTGTGGAGTTAAACTCAATACCGTAGATCCAATGATGTTAATAAAGCCATGACTAAAAAAATCAACCCAAGACAGCCAGAAAATATTCACAAAATAATAATATAATTAATATATACATTAAAGGGTTTAAAAATGTTTAAAAAAATGGAAAATAATGAAGAAAATGCCAATTATATTCAAATTAATCAATAAATGAAAAATAAGACCATAGAAAAATCAGAAAAGAGGCCAAGTGATTTTATAAATTTTTTGGGAATTTTTAAAAGTCAGAAACTATTTTTAAAAAATTAAAATTAATGGGTAAAATAAACAAAAATAGTAAAAAATAGTAAAGTCAGAAACAAAAATAAAATAAGGTTACCAATATTTGTCACAATATCATTGGATCATTCCAGAATTTTTTCAGAATTTTAAAATGTGTAAAAGTATTTTTAAACATTTTAAACAAATCAAATAAGTGTAAAATTAAAAAAAATACCAAAACACAAAATTAAATTGTGAAAAAATAAAAATCAGAAAGAGAATAATCAAAAATATATTTCATAATTTTTTCAGATTTTTTGGACTAAAAATGAATTTTCTATGATTTTTTGAAATTTAAAACAATTAAAATATAAACATCAGAAAAAGAAAATAAAAGGAAAAGATGTGGACCATTGGATGAGAGTCAAAACGCGTTAGTAATTAAGTCCAAGGGATCTGACGCGTTGTGCATATCATGGTCTTTAATGAATAATGTACAGAATCATTAATAAAATTAGAATTTGAAAATAACAAATGTCACGCTTTCATTGGTTAGAAGATGACACGTTGGTCATCTTCAACCTCCAGCTCTCACGAATTGCAGATCTCTCAAACTTTAAAATTAGAAGCTCAGACCTATGTCATTCGCTTCGTTTCTTCAAGACAAAGACAACCACACCCTCGCGCCAAATTTATATAAAATGTAGCTCAAGCAATTTGGAAAGAAAGTTTTGAAAAGGGATTTGGAAATTCATGGTCAAAACGTGCTTCCAGATGAAAGTAAGTGTTGCGACTAGAACCAGGGAAATGAGAGAAACACAATGATACCAAAGTTTTGAAGAATTGATGAAGGAATATACCTATTGAAGTTGAGTTGCAGAGCTCTGAAACTGGACTTCTATGGAGCAATATAGGGCACTATTCTTGAATGTAATTATATGGTTAGCTTCAGGGAAGATCAAGGAAGGTGAATTGATGGAAAAATGGATTGAAAAAGGCTTGAGAATAAGATTAGAAGTAGCTGATTTCTGAGTTGTGAAGCAAGTTTGGCAGGGTGATTCTGGCTATCTAAGCTTGGGAAATTGAATGGGGGATGACCCTCTATTTATAGGGAATCAAATGGAATGTTCAAGCGTGTGAAATGATGGAGTTTGGAGGGAAATCGTGTGAACCTGATGCACGAGCAAAGTGTGATCTGATTTGCATCAAAACTTATATAATCCTTGCGTTTCAAGGCTCTAATCCACTTTGGCAACTTGGTTAAACATGTTTAGATCATAAACACGTGCTAATTTAATGTTTAAAGGCCAAAACATGAATTTCAAATTCTGACTTTATGTAGAAACTTTAGTTCCAAGTTACCAAGTTCAATCCAATGGCATTTCCACCTCAAGGGATCTTAGGGAAAAATTCTTGATGCTTTGGAAAGATGAGGTAACAAGCTTTGCAATGGAAAAAGAATGGAATCAAATGGATGCTTGAGCTGAAAGTTACATGGAGTCAAAGTTGAAGAAAAAGAGTTGACTTTCCATACTTAGAAATATTTCAAATTCTTCTTTAAAAATAACCTATAATCTCTTTCATCCAAACATGGCCTTCCACTTAGAATTTTCTCTTGACCAAAAAATATGGAATGAAGTAGATCTCCTGAATGAAATTTTGCAATTTGAACCACTCAAAATATCCAAAAATTGAGCAAGTTATGACTTGTTGAAGTTGGCCAAAAATCATGAAATGACCTATAATCTTTTGCATTCTTAAGGAAAATTCCATCCATTTTTTTACTTTGCACATAAAAGAAGGCATGAATTACACATCTTTAAGATCAACATGAAAAAATAATAGGCTCAAGGTGATAAAAATTGACCAAGTTATGACCATTTGAAGTCACATAGGGAAAATTGGGGATTCATTTGGGTGCCTTGTAATCTTTCTTCTTCACCAAGTTCCTTCCACATGAAAAATCCTTGGAAATTTTGAAGTGATTTGTTGGTAAATCGTTGAAGAGAATAATGTTTTTGGAATCACTCAAAAATACCAAAAGATGAGCAAGATATGCCCCTTTGAAGTCCAAAACCCTAGCCTCTAGATTAAGAGAATGCTTGGTGGAACTTTGCCACATTTGAACAATATTTTTGTGCCAATATTCTTCCTTTGTGAATAGAAATTGTTGAGGATGATGATGAGGACTCATGGCCACCAAAACCACTTCCATACCAAATTCAAAACAACTTCAATGGTGAGGTTTGAATTTCTCAAGCTATTGACTAGGGCATGGAAATAAACTCATGAACCCATGAAGCAACTTGCTAAACCTCATCGCCTTTACCTACATTATTAACAAGTAAGGCAAACCAATATTGCATTTTGTTAATTAGTGAGAAAATCAAAGAAAAATATCCATGATCACTAAAGGAAATAAGTTAAGGTACTTGGTAATTCCTCAGAAAAGCAAGGCTAAAGATAGGGAGAAGAACCAAAAGCTCTAATGTGATTTTGTTGTGATTGAAATAACATGGTATGATGAAGGGATCTTAGGGGCAAAAATTGGGGTACAACAACTGCCCTTATTTAAGTTTCTTCTATCCGGAGATACGAAGGTTAAAAATCTTTGCGTCGACGTGATCGAAGACACCTAAATATAAAACAAACCCTGTTTTGGCCCTAAGATGCCATGCAAATGCTTATGCATATGAATGCATATGAACAAAACCAAAGAGACGTAAAGTAACATTGGGGATGCAACAAAAAAATGTAGAAACAAAGGAGCAACCTCACCAGGAAAGTAAATCACTAGTGAACCACAAGAACATAATCATAGAGGAAGATAACAAGCATCGACGTTTACTGCCGATGTACTGCCAACGTTTACTGAATACATCATACCACCGCCGTTCACTGACGATGAACTATCGACGTTCACTGAAGATAGCAAAAAGATAAGAAACAACGACGTTCACTGTCGATGTACTACCAACGTTCACTGAAGGTAGAAAGATAAAATATCATATCACCGCCATTCACTGACGATGAACTATCAACGTTCACTGAAGATAGAAAAAAGATAAGAAACACTGACATTCACTGCTGATGTACTACCAACATTCACTGAAGGTAGAAAGAGAAAATATCATATCACCTCCGTTCACTGACGATGAACTATCAACGTTCACTGAAGATAGAAAAAAGATAAGAAACACCAACGTTCACTGCCGATGTACTACCAACGTTCACTGAATGTAGAAAGAGAAAATATCATATCATCGTCGTTCACTGACGATGAACTATCAACGTTCGCTGAAGATAGCAAAAAGATAAGAAACACCAACGTTCACTGCCGATGTACTACCAACATTCACTGAAGGTAAAAAGAGAAAATATCATATCACCGCCGTTCACTGACGATGAACTATAAACCTTCACTGAAGATAGCAAAAAGATAAGAAACACCGACTTTCACTGCCGATGTACTACCAATGTTCACTGAAGGTACAAAGAGAAAATATCATATCACCGCCGTTCACTAACGATGAACTATCAACGTTCACTAAAGAAAGCAAAAAGATAACAAACACCGACGTTCACTGCCGATGTACTACCAACGTTCACTGAAGGTAGAAAGAGAAAATATAATATCACCGTCGTTCACTGATGATGAACTATCGATGTTCACTGAAGATAGCAAAAAGATAAGAAACATCGACGTTCACTGCCGATGTACTACCAACGTTCACTGAAGGTAGAAAATAAAATATCATATCACCGCCGTTCACTGACGATGAACTATCAACGTTCACTGAAGATAGCAAAAAGATAAGAAACACTGACGTTCACTACCGATGTACTACCAACGTTCACTGAAGGTAGAAAGAGAAAATATATCAAGTTTCCTCAAGGTTCTAGTGTTTTTCCAAGAACGGGTCTCAACTTCTTTTTTAACCAAGGAAATCTGCCTGGAAAGGGTAATACGTAATCTGTCTGAAATAAAAAGACTTCCACTCATTGTTAAGGGGAATTGCGAAGAGAAATGGCTTTCTGGGGATAGAAATATAACTTTCGGGGGAAATGCCACGATATTCCTGCTGAGGAGATAAAGTCCTCCTGTGTAAAATAAATGCACAAACCAAAACTCAAAGTTTTCAGAAATCCAATATAAATAATATTGTCATGTAGCCACAAATCCAATTCAGAAATAAACTAGAGCAAGACGGCCAATGCAGATACATCCTTTGAGAAATAAACTCAAGAGGGAAAACCAAATTCCATTAAGCAAAGAGCACTGCAGGAAAGGTCAGAACACAATGTCAATGAACAATGATTTTTAGCAATGCATGATGTATGTATGAATGCATGAGTGCTATCATGCATATGCTGGTAAAAAGGATACATAATCAGTGCAACAAAAAAAACCGCCTCAGGTACTAACAACATTGGGCTAAACTTCAACCAGAAAGATCAATCCAAGAAAGGTAAAAGCAACTGCGGAAACCAAACCTATTGCCTATCCTAACTTCACTGAGGAGAAACATAATCCAGATGTAGCCAAATCAAACAGATACCAGGATAGAACACCCTTCTTCCGGTTTTATCAGAGAAAACAGTTTTCCAAAAGCAACATGCCTACTGGAGATTGCAAGACCAACCTCAAATAAAGAAGACTGACGCCGAAATAACCAAGCCTCACTGGGGGATTCAAGCCTACCTCCCTGGAGAAAAATTACGGACTGAAACTTTCATCACGAATACTCATTCCAACAAGAGATGCCATGGGATAATCTTTCCGGGAAATCAAGAAGTCAACATTAATGCCAATACTGTAAAAAGAGCGACATCTCATCACACCAAGGGAATAAAACCTTTCATTATATGAGGGAAGACTTCGTTGGGGAATCTGGGACGGAGGCTTCTGATCATGCAAACCCCAAAAAAAACGAACCAAGACTTGACTGGGGATAATGGGGTCACAAACCCAATACTGTATCTTGTACCCACTGATATTATCTTTAACTATCTGAGAAACACACAAAGATTGCGCACACCAGCAAAATGACCTGAGAAAACCTTCATGAAGGAAGTAAATCTTCTTAAAACAAACGAAGTTTTTTCATTCTTGGGATCACCATTTTTGTTGTCATTGTTTCAACACAAATCCCAAAGTAAATTGAATTGTAAAGATCTCTTCTCTTTTTTGAAAAGTTAATTTTGCTTCTTTTAATCTTTTTGGCTTTAATAGTTATTATCAGTAATAAATGAAGTCTTTGTAAGCTAAATAAAAATAAGAACACAAAGAATTAGACAAAAGCTTGAATTTTATTAATAGAATGGTAGTCTGCGAATGGCGAGACTCCATGGATGATTACAAAGTTTGGGAAATGGTAATATATAATAGAAAAGATACATTGAGATACAATGACCACTATCCCCCCTAACAACTTTTGAAATCCTGAGCAGCAGCTTTCGTTGAAGTATGGTGAGGATCCGAGAAGATTGTTGCTTCAACGATCAAGTCTCATCTGACGTAGTTACTTGCCAAGAAAATGCCTAACTTTTGCCTAAGCTGCCCTCGCGGGTTTTCAACTTAGCGGGAAATTTATTCTGTTTATGTCTCTAATTTTTTCCTAGACCGCCCTTTCGGGTTTTCGGCCTACCGAGATGCTTCTTTTTGCCTAAGCCGCCCTTTCGGGTTTTCAACTTAGCGAGTTGTTCTTTTATTTCTTTAGGCAAAGTATTTCTTGACTACGTCAACATTCATGGGACGTGAGAACTCCTCGCCATCCATAGTTTCAAGAATTAATGCACCACCAGAGAAGGCTTTCTTGACAACATATGGGCCTTCAAAATTTGGTGTCCACTTGCCCCTAGAATCGGTGTTGAAAGACATGATCTTCCTGAGCACGAGGTCGCCTTCTCTGAATTCACGAGGTTTGACCTTTTTATCAAATGCTTTCTTCATTATTTTCTGATATAACTGCCCATGACATAAAGCTGTCATCCTCTTCTCTTCAATCAAATTCAATTGGTCAAACCTGTTCTGGACCCATTCAGCCTCTGTCAGCTTGGCTTCCATTATCACACGCAACGAGGGAATCTCTGCCTCGATAGGGAGTACAGCTTCCATTCCATACACTAGGGAGAACGGGGTTGCTCCTGTTGAAGTGAGAACAAATGTTCGATATCCATGCAGAGCAAAAGGGAGCATTTCATGCCAATCCTTATAAGTGACAACCATTTTCTGGATAATTCTCTTGATATTCTTATTAGCAGCTTCAACAGCCCCATTCATCTTTGGCCTGTATGGAGATGAATTGTGATGGACAATCTTGAATTCTTCGCACAGTTCAGTCATCATCTTGTTGTTCAAATTCGAGCCATTGTCGGTGATGATTCTGCTTGGCACACCATACCGGCATATAAGATTATTTTTGATGAAACGCACAACCACCTATTTGGTAACATTGGCATATGAAGCAGCCTCTACCCATTTGGTAAAGTAATCAATTGCTACCAAGATGAAACGATGTCCATTCAAAGCTTTGGGTTCTATCATCCCGATCATGTCAATACCCAACATAGAGAAAGGCCATGGGGAGGAAATCACATTGAGAAGTTTCAGAGGCATATGGATCTTATCTGCATAAATCTGGCATTTATGGCACTTCTTTGCAAATTTGTAACAATCAAATTCCATTGTCAACCAATAATAACCTGCCCTTAGCATCTTTTTAGCCATCGAATGTCCATTAGCATGAGTGCCAAATGAACCTTCATGAATCTCATGCATCAACATGTCTGCTTCGTGGCTATCTACGCATCTGAGCAAGACCATGTCATAATTTCTCTTGTATAACACATTTTCACTGAGGAAGAAACTACCTTCCAATCTTCTCAGTGTCTTTCTATCTTTCTTCGACGCACCAAACGGGTATTCCCGAGTCTGAAGAAAATTCTTTATATCATAATACCAAGGTTTTTCATCTGCTACCTCCTCTGTCACAAACATATGAGCGGGCCTATCTAGCCGTCGGACTATAATTCGGGGTATATCATTCTAAGCATTTACTTGGTACATGGAAGCCAGAGTTTCCAGAGCATCCGCCATTTGATTTTCATCCCTAGGAATGTGATGGAATTCAACTTTATTGAAGAAGGGTAGTAATCTTCTAGCATAATATTTGTAAGGGATCAAGCCATGGTGACGAGTGTCCCATTCTCCTTTAATCTGATTTATTACCAAAGCTGAATCGCCATATGACAACCCTATGCACAAGTCCATATGATTCATGGAGATTTGTTGAACTGATTCTATCTGATTTATTCCATGATCTGATGCACAAATACAATATATATTCTATCTGAATCGCCATATAGCTTCGGATAGAATCAGTTCAACAAATCAGATGCACAAATCCAAAGCTTCTATTAACAATTCTAGAAGATTCAGCTTTGGATCATAGCTTCTGTTTTTAATCAGTTGCTACATATATATAATAAATCATCTTTTGGACTAGCTTTATTTAGATCTCTGTAATCTACGCACATGCGGACTTTTCCGTCTTTTTTCGGTACTGGGACAATATTGGCAACCCATTGAGGATACACTGACGTCACAAGAAAACCAGCATTAATCTGCTTTAGGACCTCCTCTTTGATCTTTACTGCCATATCTGTGTGATTTCTTCTCAGCTTTTTTTAACTGGAGGACACTCTGGCTTCAACAGAAAACGATGCTCGACAATGTCTGTATGTAGACCAGGCATATCATGATAAGACCAAGCGAAAATATCCACATACTCTTTCAACAGCTCAATCAACCCGCTCTTTACATCAGGATGCAACGATGCTCCAATCTTGACTTCCTTCGAATCTTCTTCTGAACCCAAATTAACCACTTCCAAAGGCTCCTTATATGGCTGAATGGTATTTTCCTCGTGCTCAAGCAACTGTGAGACCTCTTCTGGAATCTCATCATAATCTTCTTCTTCAGCCCCAAACACAGGACAATCAAAGTTGGGAGAGGGTACAGGGTCATTGTATTCAACGTGTTTTTTAATTAATATGCACATATGATTTATGATTGTGTTGTACCCCAAAATTTGCCCTCTTATATTTCTCAAAACATTGCAAGAAAAATCTCCAAGTGTCTCAAGATTGCTCAAGAGTTGGACAGTCAAGCTATCTCCTAAGGCAGTCAACCCCAAATTAGGGTTTTGTGTTGCATTAAGATCCTTGAGTCCAAATGACCTCAAGTTCTCCCCAATGTATTAATATGTTCTCAAGGTCATCCATGTCAAATTTCAAGCCTTGCAGAGGAAGTTTGCTCAGTCAATTGCTCAAGGGGTCTAAAAATCGATTATGCTAGGGCGAAAGTCAACTGTGACTTACAAACAGTAAAACCTCAAGATTTTTTGTCAACATTCTCATTTTTAAGGATATTTAATCATTGTATCAAGGGTTGATCATGATTCATCAAGGATTGCTCAAAATTCATCAAGACTCAAAAGTTGCTAAATTAGGGTTTTGTAGGAAAAGTCAACTCAACTTTGACCAAACATAACTTTCTCATACTTTATGAGAAATGACCCATCCAAAGCTCATTTTTAAGAGGATGCAATTTAATACAATCTATATTCATACCCCAAGATCATAAAATGCACTCACAAGAAGTTATAAATTTGGACATTATAGGTCATTTTTGAAAGTCAACAAAAACACATTTTTTTCCAAAGCTTATAACTTGAGAATGGAATATCAAAATGAGATGAGACAAAAACGGTTGCTTAGAGGACATCTCAAGCTTTCTAAAAAGTCCAAGAACAGTTCCAAAAGTTCAAAATTGAAGAAGTTATGCATTGTTGAAATTGGACATTTTTGCAAAATTGCCAAAAGTCAACTATCCCTAAAACTTCAAATTTTGTCAAATGGGCCCATTCTTTTCCACTTGATTTGAGCTTGCATCATTGTCCACGTGTCCTAGCTTCAGCAATGTGTCCATTTCTCAATTTTATTATTTTATTTGTTTTTTTATTGAATTATTTCATTTTAAATCAAATAAAATCAAATAAAATCCCAAACTTTGATTACATGAGATTTTTTGCTATTTTCAGGTTTGGATTCTCATCAATATCATCATCAAATTCGTATCACACAAGATCATGTGCAAAAAGATGGTTTTTTAACAAATTTGGCAAGTTTTCAAAAGTGAATCAAATCAAATATGGGTGCATTGATTTAGAGAGATTGGATTCATGATTCTTGACCTAATGCATTCCATGATACATATAGAAGCCAAAGGACACGAAATATGGGCTAGAGGCTGCAAGAACAATCAAGACAAAACTTGAAAAAGTGTGGAAAAAGCTTGAATCCGAATTCATACTTAGAGGCGATCTCAGAAGCCAAGAAGGGTCTCAATCAATTCCTGGAGGTTCACTGAGTTGAAACCAACCCAAAGCAAGCTCCCATACACGCCCAAACACACTGTAAGTACCACGCGGATCCGTTTCTTTCTTGAATTCGTAAATCCTTATTCTGGCATCTTTTGGACAATAATTACATGTTTGTGATCACCAAGACATTTGCAAACTTTTTGTATTATTGAATTTCGTTTATATGACATATACCAAGAATCACCATAGCTAGGGTTCTTGGAGCTTTTTTGGGCGTTTTTGTTACAGGTAAAATTAGCCTTAATGATGGCTATGGACGTCACCGGGAGAGGAAGACGAATGCAACCATGGTCTTGGGAGGAATTTATATAGCCTGAGATGAATTTTAGGAATGACCTATGCATTTAGCTGCGTATTCAAATCCGCAGGTAATTTTGTTTCAGGCCTGAGGACCGGGACGACATCGTGTCCTCCTCTGATTGGTCCTTTTCAAATTTTCGCGCATTTTTTTTTATTTTCTGGCATATTAACGTGTTTTAGCATATTATGTTTTGTTTGTATTTTATTAACAATTGAAGCAAAGTGCCCTAGTGGTTAGCGTGTCTATTTCCAAGGCGTGGATGGCTGGAGGTCAGGGGTTCGATCCCTGCCTCCAGCGCTTTGTATTTTCCTTTGTTTTTTTCATGTAATCAGGTGCAAATCTAAGAGTGCAGCTCACCATATGCCTCCACGTGTCCAGCAGCCAGATGGCCAAAGGCCAGATCTGGTGATCCAAATTGAGAGTCCACCATGGAGTCAAGTCAACACGCACTCACTGGATCTCACAAAGTCAGCAAAGGGCCAGCTCGTTTGGGCCATAGAATTTGCTTCCCAAACACTCCAATCAGGCCCATACCCCCCTAACTCTCTCTATTTCATTTATTTTTGTTTTATTTTGATTTAATTATTTTCATTATTAATTAAGCGATCAAAATTCTTTTTCTATAAAATTAAAACTACAAAAATATTTTCTTCATAAAATCAATTTTTTTAATAAATACTAATTAATATAACTTAGGTTTTAATTAGAATAACTTTAATATATTTTTTGTAATAATTAAAATTAAATTAGACTTAATTAGGTTTTTACTAACTCAATTAATTTTTATTTATTTCTTAAAATAACACAAAAAAACCCCAAAAATGATTTATTTTTATTAATTAATTTAATTTAGTAATTAATTTAGTTAATTTCTTTCTTAATTCAAAAAAACAATAAAAAAAATCTTTTTCTTTAACAAAAAGGGTCAAAACCCTACTTATGCTCGATTTAATTTCCCGCACGCGATCTATTTATTCCATATTGTATTTGTTCCCGGAATGTAATAGATAATTAGGACCATTTAATTATTTTTATTGCTTTATTTATTTTTTCGCATTTAAATTTCAAAGGGCTGCTTTTGGCGATGTAAATACCCGACGCCTTGTAATTTAATTCTCGTAATTTATTTTCCGCAAAATATAACTGTTAGATGTTTGATAATAGGTATGCATGAAAAGATTGAATGTTTCAACCTAAAATCAACATAGATCACCATTAACATGTACAAAGATAAAATTAACTGAAAACGACACACTCGCACATGCGCACTCTTAGTCGCCTCGAAAAAGTTGCCTCGGATATTGTTGCCTCAAAATAAATGATCTAAGACATTAGGGTTACCGCTAAGACGTCCTAGCATTGCTTTAGTGATCGTAAGTCCCTAAATTCGAATTGACCCTTAAACTCCAACGACGGTGCTACCTACTCATCAATAGTAGGATAGCATTGTCTAAAGGAAGATAGCATAGAACGATTCCTTTTTCGAGTAGGTAGATGGTTCTTAAGTACTCGCTCTTTCAAAAACAAAAACTTTTCACACTTACACTTTCAAACAATGTTTTCAAAAACACTTCGCACACTCTTGAGGACAGAAGCAAGAGTTAAATCGAAGTTTTCAAACAAATTTTTTTTCAAACCCACAAGCACAAAGAAAGAAATTTTTGAAAACAATTGAGCAAGTACCTAAGAGCCCGTGGATAACCACAGATAGAAAGGGTGCTAACACCTTCCCTTTCTATAATCTACCCCCCGAACCCAAGAAAAATCTTGAAAAAGGAATTTTTCTGTGCTTTTTTTCCTTTCCTTGTTGGATAAAATAAAAGTCGGTGGCGACTCTTGCTTACCGCGACATTTTGCGAATAACAAACGCAAAACACAAAACCAGCATTCCAAAAAACATTCAGTTCTTTCCCACCGTATCACAGAACTGGCGACTCTGCTGGGGACACTTATAAGTGGGGTGTACCTTAGGATTAGATCATTGCGTTTTCAATTGTTTTCTTTGTATGCTTTATATTTGTGGGCTTGAATCGGAGTTACTATAGATCCTAACCCGGATCTGAGGGATAGCCTTTAGGTAAGTAGCAATAAACGGTGAGGGAACTGTACGACGTAGACTGATACGGTTGAAGCAGTAGCTATGTTGGTGTGGCACTTTAGTATGTACCGATATCCCTTGTGGTGCAACGAGGAGAATATGGGTCTGCTAAGGGGTCATTAAGCACCAACTGACCATAGAACCTTTAAATTGACCAACTTGGCCATAGAACAGTAGCAGTATGCTACACTCATTGAGACTAAACTCTCGCGATGATTCCGGCTGCAAGAAAAGGTTGCTAAACTATAATTATGACCGATCGAGGGTAGTCAGTGATATTGAGATCCTCTAGAACCTGGTTACTATTTTTAGGACAGGTTTGAACCAACTGAACTGAAAGAGGGTAGTACCTAGACTCCTTGCCAGCCTGAAATCTAAGGGCTCTTTGTGTGACTTGTGTGCCTTTACCATGTTTGCTATTTGTGGATACTTGTGGTGTGCTTTCTATCATAACATCATAACATTGCATACATCTTGCATTGGACTAACCTATTTCAAAGACAGGAGAGATTCATCTTTGTTCTGTTTTATATGTCATGGCACCTATGCGTAGGAACACCATCCTGATCAACTTTGTCCAGATTCCCACTATGCTTAAAGAGTTGGTTGCAAAGATGTCATATACTACTTCCTTCATCAGAAGACATGGGCATCTTCTTAGTTTGGTCACCTCCAAATTGGATGAGCTGATGATGAGTGTCCTAGTCCAGTTCTTTGATCCACTGTACCATTGCTTTACGTTTCAGGACTACCAGTTGGTCCGTACCTTGGAAGAGTTCTCTGATCTGCTTGGTATCTCTATTCTGGAGCAGACCCCATTTACAGGTTGGGAGAAGATCCTTAGGCCAGAAGAGATTGCTTCAGCCCTTCATCTGACAAAGGCTGAAGTGATGTCTAATTGGGAGACTAGAAGTGGAGCAAAGGGCTTTTTGACTAAGTTCTTGGTTGGTAAGGCTAATCATTTCTGGGATAGTCTATACTTCCAGGCATTCGAAGATATTTTGGCTCTTCTGATATATTGCTTGGTATTGTTACCTAACTCTGACTCCTTTGTTGATGTGAATGCGGTAAAAATCCATTTCTGGTAATCCTGTACCCACTCTCTTGGGTGACATTCTTCATCAGCTTTATGCCCGTACTGCTCGGAAGCGGGGAACCTTGATGTGCTGTGCTCCACTGTTGGCGAGGTGGTTTATTTCTCACCTCCCCAAATCAGTTCTGAAGAACAAGGAAGGCATGGGCTAGGCTTATAGGGTTATGTCTCTCTCTCACAATGACATCATTTGGACTATTAAGGGTATGGATGAGGTGGCCATTATTGATCGCTGTGGGGAATACCCCAATGTTCCACTAATAGGAACCAATGGAGGAATTACTTACAATCCATGCTTGGCCTTACGTCAGTTTGGGCGAGCCAGAAGGGAAGGACCTCATGAGCTGCTAATGCATAGTATAATCTTTGATTTCCAAGGGGACAGTGACGAGCAACGCCGCAGATTCATAAAGGCTTGGGATAGAGTACACATATCTGATCCACACGAGCTGGGTGCGAAGACTTCTCTACCAATGGAGCCATATCTCCGATGGGTTCGCATACGTGCCCAAAAGCTGGGAATGCCCTATGAAGCCGTCTTGCCTATTATTGTTGAAGTTGCTGATGAGGAAGGGGTTCCTCCTACTATATTACACCCTTACATGCCTACCGACATTGGGGAATTGAAGAGGTCCTGGATGCAGCTAAGGGAAGAGCGGGATACTTATCGAGAAAAGTATCACGAGCAAGAGCAGAAGATTCAGAAGTTGACAAGGCAGTTGGAGAACGAGCAGATCCTCAATGACTACGTCAGCACCAAAGGAAAATGACCATGGGAGCGCTGATGTCCTTTGATTACTTCCAGTTTTATTTACTTTTCAGTATTTCCTTTCTTGTAACGCCTTAAGGGCAATTTGTTGAACAATTGAATTTCAAGTTTATCTAATTAAAGTGTGTTTCATGTTTGGTTTAAGAATTTGAATCTCTCGACGTCTTTGAAATCATATCATACGCATTTCATTCCATACACCTCATAACAGGTACCCTTACAGGTTTTCTCATCTTCTTCGCTGTTTATTTCAGCATCATGTCTTCTGAACCATCAACTGAACAAGCAATCAAGGCTCTGCAGGCTCAAAATGCCCAGTTCGAGGAATTGTTCATGAATCTAGCTAAGGGTCAGCAAGATCTGAAGGCCCTTATCTTGAAAGAGAAGAAGAAGAAGAAGAAGACGGTCCTGTTTAACATGGGCCACAGGTTTGGAAATAGGCTACGAGATGAAGTTGATTTGACCACCTCATTTGGAGGAAAAGATAGTCAGGAAGAAAGGAGGGCTCCTAGCCCCGTGGTTTCAGACAACGAGACAGACTTCGACGAAGACCAGTATCCTCCGGCTGAGGATAGATACAAACAACTGGAAGACCGGTTGAGTTTGAAGGAAGTACAGAAAGTTCCTGGTCTGGATTTTGGTGATTTAGGTCTGTCATCTGGGGTGGTGATTCCCCACAAGTTCAAAGCACCAACCTTTGCTAAGTATGACGGGGTTTCTTGTCCAAAACTGCACCTCTGTTCGTATGTTAGGAAGACTCAATCGTACACCACTGACAAGAATCTTTGGATCCACTTCTTTCAAGACATTCTCTCAGGGACTCAGCTTGAATGGTTTTACCAGTTGGAAGGATCTAGCATCCGTAATTGGGAAGACTTGGTTGCTGCTTTCTACAAGCAGTACCAATACAATGTCGACCTCGCTCCCACTCGTACCCAACTCCAGGGTATGTCAATGGGTGAGGGCGAAGGTTTCAAAGATTATGCTCAGAAGTGGAGGGACCTCGCTGGAAGAGTGCAACCACCCTTGGCTGATAGGGAGTTAGTTGATATGTTTCTGGGGACCTTGTCTGGTCTGTATTTCAACCATCTGATTGGAAGTTCTTCGTCCGGATTTACGGAGCTGATTATGACTGGGGAAAGGATTGAGGTTGGTATTAAGTCTGGTAAAATATAGAAGGGTGCTTCATCAGGCACCGAGAAGAAGCCTTTTAAGAAGGAGTCCAGTGCTGTTTACAGTTCGAAAAGCCAGAATAGACCTGAACGCCGCCAAGCTGTTAATGCGGTTGTTATTTCAAGACCTGCTGGTGCTCCTCAGCGCAACAATCAGCCAAGGTCCGAGAAACCTCGAAGATAATTCACTCAGCTCAGCATGACTTTATCTCAGATTCTGCCACATTTATTGAAAACCAATTTAGTGATTCCAAGGGAGGCCCCACAGAATCCCAACACTACATCACCAAAGTACAACCCTAATGCCCGCTGTGCTTTTCACTCTGAAAGCCCGGGGCATGATACATATGATTGTTGGGTTTTGAAGAACAAAATACAGGACTTGATCGATTCTAAGGAGATTGAGTTTGAAGCACCTGAAAGACCTAATGTTGTGACTGCTCCTATGCCCAAGCATGGAGTGAATGCTATAGATGAAGACTCGTTTGCAGTTTCCGTGAACGACATTTTTACCCCTTTAATGACTGTAAAGAAGAACCTTTTGTTAGCCAGTTTATTTCCGGGTTGTGACGAAGGTTGCCGTATGTGTTCTGTCCTACCTACTGATTGCCATATTTTGAAGTCAGATGTCCAACGCCTGATGGATAATAAAGAAATTCTGTTTGAGAAGACTCTTGTTCCTTTGGTTCCTACTGAAGAAGTTGCTATCATCACCATTTTTGACAATTCTTCCAAGGCTTCCTCGAGAAAGTCTGTTAGAATTACATCTATTCCAAGAATCGCGCCGTTGATCATCACTGTTCCAGGGCCTATCCCCTATACATATGATAAAGCTGTCCCTTGGCACTACGTGGCTGATGTTTATTATCACGGAGTTAAACAAGATTTGGATGCTGATACTGACGTCAGCAACATTGTTGGACCTGTCAAAGTCACCCGCAGCGGAAGACTTTTCTCCCCTGATATCTCTCCACCAACTGCCCGGAAACCTGTTGTTATTACACTTGTCAGTATACCTGCTACTATTCCTGTTCAAATTCCCATTCTTACCCCTGTCGCCGAATCATCCCATACTCGAGGCAAAGGGACCACTGATGAGCCTGCCCAGACGGAGGCACCAAAGAAAATTACTGTTGAAGCCTCTAGACAAGAGATGGAGGAAATTTTGAAGATTATCAAAAAGAGCGACTACAATGTAGTCGAGCAGCTGGGGCAAACCCCATCCAAAATCTCTATGTTGTCATTGTTGCTATGCTCAGAGGCCCATGCCAAGGCTCTGATTGCATTCCTGAAGACTGCACACATACTTCAAGAAACATCAGCTGATCAGTTTAAAGATTGCGTGGCTAGTCTGACAGCAGATAATGGTTTGTGTTTCTCTGATGCCGACTTGACTGCCAAGGGGAAGAATCACAATGATGCCCTGCATGTCTCCATTGAATGCAGGGGCACTACTCTTTCTCATGTATTGGTGGATACTGGTTCCTTATTGAATGTTTTGCCTAAGAAAGCTCTAGACCGGTTGGACTGTGAAGGGTTGGAGCTGAAACCAAGCAACATTGTCGTTAGGGCCTTTGATGGGTCTAAGAGGATGGTGCACGATGAAGTGGATATTCCAATCAAGGTTGGTTCTCAGTTTTTTGCATCTACATTCTATGTGATGGACATTCGACCATCTTATTCATGTTTGCTGGGTCGTCCGTGGATCCACAAAGCTGGGGCAGTGACATCTACGCTCCATCAGAAGCTAAAGTACCCAGTGAAAGGGAAAATTGTGACAGTGCAAGGAGAAGAGGAGTACATGGTGAGCCATCTCAACTCTTTCTGATATGTAGAAATGGACGAGGAGTTCATTGAGACCCCATTTTAGCATTTTGAAGAGGTTCCCCGGACACTGGCATCAACTGAGACTGTTGTTGAAGATCCTCCTATGAAGATGGCTTCCTTCAAGGATGCCCGGGTTGTTGTTGAGAAAGGTGGGTGTGAAAATTGGGGCCAACTCCCTGATTTTGCACATAAGACTAACAAGTTTGGTTTGGGTTTCACTGCAGAAGCTCAAAAGGTTGTTCTGAATGCACGGATCAGAAGACCTCCCTTGTTCATTAGCAATTCAGGAGTGAATGCCATTGAAGACGATGTTGAAGAGTCTGAGTTTGACAGTTGGATCTACCCAACTATCGACGGTGGACTAAGCAACTGGACAGCAAAGGACTTCATCCCAATTTCTTTTGTTACCCAGTAATGAGACTTTTGTTTTGAATTTGTAACAAACAATGTATTAAACTTTATGGCCCGGTGTTTTACTCGGGGCACCGTGGCTTCATTTTGTGAGGGCTTTATGTGTGTCATCTACATATATCATTAATAAAAGCATTGGATGTTCTTGCATTTCAAATTTTGTGCTCCTTGTTTTTCTTTTTTTACATATTGCAAAACAGCTATTTTACACACACTCACATATACATGTCTACATCCACTCTAGATCTCACTGGTAACGACTCTGCTACTGCCAGTTATGACTTCGAAAGTCCGATCAACTTAGTCGAAGATGAAGGTAAAGATGATTGCGAAGTGCCTGGTGAACTTGCAAGACTGCTACTTCAGGAAGAGAGGGCCATACAGCCGCACGAAGAGCCCGTGGAATCAGTAAATCTGGGTACAGATATAGACAAGAAAGAGGTCAAGATCGGGGAAAATCTGGAGCTTAGTGTGAAGCAACGGTTGATTCAGATGCTGCGTGACTATGTTGAGATATTTTCCTGGTCTTATGAAGATATGCCTGGGTTGGATACCGATATTGTGGTTCACCGATTGCCTACCAAGGAAGATTGTCCTCCAGTGAAACAGAAGGTCCACCGAATGCGCCCAGATATGTTTGAGAAAATCAAGGGTGAAGTTATGAACAGTTCGACGCCAGTTTTCTAGCAGTTACTTCTTACCCTCAGTGGGTGGCCAACGTGGTTCCTGTGCCGAAAAATGATGGTAAGGTTCGAATATGTGTCGACTATAGGGATCTGAACAGGGCAAGCCCCAAGGATGATTTCCCTCTGCCTCATATCGAAGTTCTGGTTGACAACACCGCACAACATAAGGTATTCTCCTTCATGGATGGTTTCTCCGGTCATAATCAGATTAAAATGGCTCCCGAAGACATGGAGAAGACAACCTTTGTTACTCAATGGGGTACCTTTTGCTACAAGGTCATGCCTTTTGGATTAAAGAACGTTGGGGTAACGTATCAGCGTGCCATGGTCGCCTTGTTCCACGACATGATCCATCATGAGATTGAGGTATACGTCGATGACATGATTGCAAGATCCCAGACTGAAGAAGAGCATCTGGACCATCTGCAGAAATTATTCGACAGGTTGAAGTTGTACAAGCTGAGATTAAACCCGAACAAGTGCACCTTCGGGGTGAGATCTGGTAAGCTGCTGGGTTTCATCGTAAGCGATAAAGGTATTCAAGTGGATCCTGCAAAGGTGAAAGCGATACAGGAAATGCCAGCTCCCAGAACAGAAAAAGAAGTCAGAGGCTTTCTGGGACATTTAAACTACATTGCCCGATTCATCTCACACCTGACTGCTACTTGTGAGCCAATCTTCAAGCTACTGAAGAAAGATCAAGTGGTAAGATGGAATGATGAATGTCAGGCCGCTTTCGAAAGGATCAAAGAGTATCTCCAAGAGCCACCTATTTTGATGCCACCAGTTGAAGGGAGACCTTTGATCTTATACTTGACATTACTCGACAACTCAATGGGGTGTGTGCTGGGGTAGCATGACGAGTCTGGCCGAAAAGAGCATGTTATTTATTACCTTAGCAAAAAGTTTACCGACTGTGAGACCCGATACTCGTTGCTCGAGAAAACTTGTTGCGCTTTGGCATGGGCTGCTCGCCGGCTGAGACAGTATATGCTGACTCACACTACTCTATTGATATCAAAGATGGATCCAATCAAGTATATCTTCGAGAAGCCTGCCTTATCCGGAAGAATAGCAAGACGGTAGATGATCTTGACTGAGTATGACATCCAGTATACGACCCAAAAGGCAATCAAGGGAAGTGTGTTGGCAGATCACTTGGCACATCAGGCAGTGGATGATTACCAGTCTATGAACTTTGAATTTCCGGATGAGAATATCATGATAGTGACTGACTGTGAGACACCTGGACCGGATGAAGGACCTGAGGAGGGATCCCAATGGTCTATGTACTTTGATGGAGCTTCGAACGCTTTGGGCAATAGCATTGGCGCCATGATCATATCTCCTAAAGGCTCTCATACTCCGCTCACCGCCCGACTATGTTTCAACTGCACCAATAACATGGCCGAGTATGAAGCGTGCATCATGGGTCTTCGAGCAGTAATTGACTTAAGGATTAAGTTTCTAAGTGTTTTTGGAGATTCTGCTCTCGTGATCAGTCAGATCAAAGGCGAGTGGGATACAAAACACCCAAATCTTATTCCTTACAAAGAGTATGTGTTGACGTTGCTTCCGCACTTCGAGGAGATAACCTTTGAACACTTCCCTAGAGAGGAGAATCAGTTAGTGGACGAGCTAGCTACGATGTCTTATATGTTCAAAGTCAATTGGGACAACGAAACTCCCCGGATTATCATTGAAAGATTGGACAAACCTGTACATTGCTGTGATATTGAGACTGAAGAGGTAGCAGATAAACCCTAGTTTCATGAGGTAAAGAGGTACCTCGAGACTCAGGAATACCCCGAGGGTGCATCTGTTAATGACAAGAAGTTTCAGAGGAGGTTCGCGGCAAAGTTCTTCATCAACAATGGCATCCTTTACAAGCACAACCATGATTAAACCTTGCTGCGATGTGTGGATAAGAATGAAGCAGAAAGGATCATGGCAGAGTTACATGAAGGTACTTTCGAGACTCATTCCAGTGGACATACCATGGCAAAGAAAATCCTTCGGGAAGGATATTTTTGGTCCACAATGGAAGATGACTGTTATCAGCATTCTCGGACATGTCACAAGTGCTAGGTCTATGCTGATAAGGTGCACATACCTCTAGTTTCTCTGAACATCTTGACAGCTCCTTGGCCTTTTGCAATGTGGGGCATCGATATGATCGATGAGATCAGACCTACAACATCTAACGAACATCGTTTCATCCTGGTAGTGATTGATTACTTCACGAAGTGGGTTGAAGTAGCTTCATTTGCTACAGTGACCAAGAACGTCGTGGCACGGTTCATTCGGCAAAATCTGATCTATCGATATGGTGTACCAGAGAGGATCATTACGGACAATGGTACCAATCTCAACAACAAGATGATCACTGAGCTCTGCAAGCAATTCAAGATACAGCATCACAACTCTTCTCCCTACTAGTCGGAGATGAATGGGGCTGTTGAAGCGGCTAATAAGAACATTAAGAAGATTGTGCAGAAGATGAAATTGACATACAGAGACTGGCACGAGATGTTACCTTTTGCTCTTCATGGGTACCGTACCTCAGCACGAACGTCAACAAGGGCAACACCCTATTCCTTGGTATATGGCATAGAGGAAGTCTTGCCCATTGAAGTTCAGATACCCTCTCTTTGGATCATAAAGGATGCAAGTTTGAGCGAAGATGACTGGATTCAGACCCGACTTGATCATCTAAACCTAATCTACAAAAAGAGACTTACTGCTATTTGTCATGGTCAAACGTAATAAAAACGGATGATCAAGGCATTTAACAATAAATTTAGACGACAAGAGTATAAAGTTGGGGACCTGATTATCAAACACATTATCTTACCACAAGGTGATCCCAGGGGCAAATGGACCCCTACTTACGAAGGGCCATTTATGGTTAAGAACATTTTCTCAGGGGGAGCTATGATTCTAACCACCATGGATGGTGATAACCTTCCTCACCCCGTCAATGCAGACATAGTGAAAAGATACTACGCATAATCAAAGACCCGCTAGGTTGACTGGCCTAGGCAAAAATAAGGGCTTCCCGGCGAACCAAAAGGGTTCGGGCAAAAATAAGGGATGAAAATGAAAAAAATTTGTACACCCGGTAAGTCGAAAACCTGAAAAGGCGGCTTGGGAAAAAAAGGGTATCCCGGTGGACTGAAAACCCGAAAGAGGAGTCCAGGCAAAAATTAGGGATTAAAGTGTAACACCATGTCTCATGGGATCACCTTGCATCTAGACTTCGGTATCAACCATCAAGCTCGGATGGCGCTAATAAATCTGATCTACCCTCAACCAAGTGGCAAAGTGATGAGATGCTCGAGAACATAAAGGCAATAGCAGAGTTGGAACCCAGCGGGATTATTCACATAGCTGTTTTGTTTTTCACTAATTGTGTAAATTCTATTATTCGGCGGAATTCTCTTACTAGGACGTCAGCCTCTTGTACAAAAACGCCTATTTACAGGCCAAACTTCAAAATAAATACAATTCATTTTCAAAGAAATTTCAAACTGTTTTTCCTTTATCTGTTTTGTTTTGCAAAGAAGGTCCAATGTTCATTTTTTATATATGCACTTGACACTAATTGCCGCTCATAAATATTTGCATGCAAAACAAAAATATGATTACTGGTAATATCAGAAACATGGGCAAATAAGAATTGTCCAAACTGTACAGTTGCTCTATCCACCAGGTACGAAGGTATATTCAGCTGAAGAATACGGCCAAAGTACATTCACTCCCCGCAGAGTAAGACAGTAATGATAACTCTCCCCAGCTGAGACTTGCAACTGTGAATGAATGAATCGGTAATATTCTCCCCCAAGCAGAGTTTATGTACCACCAACACTGAAAAGGCTTAATATCCCCAGCAATCTTAATATTCCCCAGCGGAGTATAAGAATATTCCCCGGCAAAATACAAGATATCCTCAGTGGAGTTAAAATTTCCCAACGCAGCTTGAAAAAGCTTCCCCAGTGGAGTTGAAGAATCATCCCCAGTAGACTCTGGAAGTTTGTCCCCGGCGGAGTATAAAAATAAATATCCTCAGCCGAGTTCAAAGGAAGATTGTCCCCAGCAAAGCTCAAAGGATTATCCCCATTAGAGTCTAAAAGGGTTATCCCTAGTGAAGTCGCAACTGAAAGATCATCCCCAACGGAGTTATTTCCTTTCACAAACAGGAATTCAATCCTCAACAGGATTCAATATCACCAGCAACGGTAATTCTTCCCAAACAGAATTTATTAGTGGAATCCTCAGCAGAACATATCTTCCCCACAGAGTAACCTCTTCCTCAGTTTATTCCCTAACAGAGTTATCTTCTCCTACAAGTTTATTCTCGCAATCATCTTCGTTCACCATCCCCAACGGAAACAAAAAATTCAACTCTATTCTCCAGCAGCTATCCGGGATTTATTTTCCCCAGCTAAAGCATTACATTCTCATACATCATGATACATGCATATAAGAATCATACAACGTGATCTCATTTATTTTGAGAACATCATTGCTTGGTCCATATCATGCATTGCATATGACTGACCTTTACCTTCCAGGAAATATGCAGTTAAGTTCTCAGCTTAGTCGAAGACCTGACCAGTTCTTAAATCTCAACTGAATTATCCTTGGTTGAATTTCAGATAAGGTTCTCAATCTCGATAATTTTCCTCCATCAAAGTGTGGACGAGTTCTACAATATCAACAGTATACTCTGTTGAAGACCAGACAGTTCCTAGATCTTGATGAAGATGTTTCCCTCAGTCGAAGATCTGACCGGTTCTTAAATCTCAACTGAATTATCCTTGGTTGAATTTCAGATAAGGTTCTCAATCTCGACAATTCTCCTCCGTCAAAGTGTGGACGAGTTCTACAATCTCAACAGTATACTACGTTGAAGACCAGAAAGTTCCTAGATCTTGATGAAGATGTTTCCTCCATCATAGTGTGGACGAGTTCTACAATCTCAACGGTATACTACGTTGAAGACCAGACAGTTCCTAGATCTTGATGAATATGTTTTCCTCTGTCATAGTGTGGACGAGTTCTACAATCTCAACGGTATACTACGTTGAAGACCAGACAGTTCTTAGATCTTGATGAAGATGTTTTCCTCCGTCATAGTGTGGACGAGTTCTACAATCTCAACGGTATACTACGTTGAAGACCAGACAGTTCCTAGATCTTGATGAATATGTTTCCTCCATCATAGTGTGGATGAGTTCTACAATCTCAACGGTATACTACATTGAAGACAAGACAGTTCCTAGATCTTGATGAAGATGTTTCCTCCGTCATAGTGTGGACGAGTTCTACAATCTCAACGGTATACTACGTTGAAGACTATACAATTGCTAGATCTTGATGAAGATGTTTCCTCCGTCATAGTGTGGACGAGTTCTACAATCTCAACGGTATACTACGTTGAAGACCAGACAGTTCCTAGATCTTGATGAAGATGTTTTCCTCCGTCATAATGTGGACGAGTTCTATAATCTCAACGGTATACTACGTTGAAGACCAGACAGTTCCTAGATCTTGATGAAGATGTTTTCCTCCGTCATAGTATGGACGAGTTCTACAATCTCAACGGTATACTACGTTGAAGACCAGACAGTTCCTAGATCTTAATGAAGATGTTTTCCTCCGTCATAGTGTGGACGAGTTCTACAATCTCAACAGTATACTACGTTGAAGACCAGACAGTCCTAGATCTTAATGAAGATGTTTCCCCCAGTTGAATTATGGACAAGTTCTTAAAACTCAGCAAAGATGTTCTCTTAGTTGAAGTACAGGCAAGTTCCTAAATTTCAACAAAGATCATACTTCCCCCAGCGGAATCTTCCACAACAACAGGTATGCAAGTTCTCGCTAAAGAACCTCTTATGCGATCAACGCTCCTTCAGATGGAATCTTTAAGCCCATCCTCCTATCAATAATCTCCAAATGGCATCTGTAATCCCATTCCTGACATCACAAGGCTGACAACACTTCATGCGAGTGCAAATTTTTGGGCACTCTAGTGTTCAATCTTCTTCTACCTTCGGATCACGAAAGGCACGAAAGCCAATCTACATCCTCAGGTTTAAGAAGATTGAACAGGGGCATCTGTTGTACCCCAAAATTTTCCCTCTTATATTTCTCAAAACATTGCAAGAAAAATCTCCAAGTGTCTCAAGATTGCTTAAGAGTTGGACAGTCAAGCTATCTCCTAAGGCAGTCAGCCCCAAATTAGGGTTTTGTGTTTCATTAAGATCCTTGAGTCCAGATGACCTCAAGTTCTCCCCAATGTCTTAATATGTTCTCAATGTCATCCATGTCAAATTTCAAGCCTTGCAGAGGAGGTTTGCTCAGTCAATTGCTCAAGGGGTCTAAAAATCGACAGTGCTAGGGCAAAAGTCAACTGTGACTTACAAACAGTCAAACCTCAATATTTTTTGTCAACATTCTCATTTTGAAGGATATTTAATCATTTGATCAACGTTTGATCATGATTCATCAAGGATTGCTCAAAATTCATCAAGACTCAAAAGTTGCTAAATTAGGGTTTTGTAGGAAAAGTCAACTCAACTTTGACCAAGCATACCTTTCTCATACTTTATGAGAAATGACCCTCCAAAGCTCATTTTGAATATGATGCAATTTCCTACAATCCATATTCATACCCCAAGATCAGAAAATGCACTCACAAGAAGTTATAAATTTGGATATTATAGGTCATTTTTGAAAGTCAACAAAAACACCTTTTTTTCCAAAGCTTATAACTTGAGCATGGAATATCAAAATGATATTATACTAAAAGGGTTGGTTATAGGACATCTCAAGCTTTCTAAAAAGTCCAAGAACACTTCCAAAAGTTCAAAATTGAAGAAGTTATGCATTGTTGAAATTGGACATTTTTGCAAAATTGCCAAAAGTTAACTATCCCCAAAACTTCAAATTTTGTCAAATGGGCCCATTCATTTCCACTTGATTTGAGCTTGCATCATTGTCCACGTGTCCTAGCTTCAGCCATGTGTCCATTTATCAATTTTATTATTTGATTTGATTTTTTATTGAATTATTTCATTTTAAATCAAATTAAATCAAATAAAATCCCAAACTTTGATTACATGAGATTTTTTGCTATTTTCAGGATTGGATTCTCATCAATATCATCATCAAATTCGTATCACACAAGATCATGTGCAAAAAGATTGTTTTTTGACAAATTTGGCAAGTTTTCAAAAGTGAATCAAATCAAATATGGGTGCATTGATTTAGAGAGATTGGATTCATGATTCTTGACCTAATGCATTCCATGATACATATAGAAGCCAAAGGACACGAAATATAGGCTAGAGGCTGCAAGAACAATCAAGACAAAACATGAAAAAGTTTGGAAAAAGCTTGAATCCGAATTCATACTTAGAGGCGATCTCAGAAGCCAAGAAGGGTCTCAATCAATTCCTGGAGGTTCACTGAGTTGAAACCAACCCAAAGCAAGCTCACATACACGCCCAAACGCACTGTAAGTACTACGCGGATCCGTTTCTTTCTTGAATTCGTAAATCCTCATTCTGACATCTTTTGGACAATAATTACATGTTTGTGATCACCAAGACATTTGCAAACTTTTTTTATTATTGAATTTCGTTTATATGACCTATACCAAGAATCACCATAGCTAGGGTTCTTGGAGCTTTTTTGGGCATTTTTGTTACAGGTAAAATTAGCCTTAATGATGGCTATGGACGTGACCGGGAGAGGAAGACGAATGCAACCATGGTCTTGGAAGGAATTTATATAGCCTGAGATGAATTTTAGGAACAACCTATTCATTTAGCTGCGGATTTAAATCCGCGGGTAATTTTGTTTCAGGCCTGAGGACGGGGACGGCATTGTGTCCTCCTCTGATTGGTCCTTTTCAAATTTTTGCGCATTTTTTTATTTTCTGCCATATTAACGTGTTTTAGCATATTATATTTTGTTTGTATTTTATTAACAATTGAAGCAAAGTGCCCCAGTGGTTAGCGTGTCTATTTCCAAGGCGTGGATGGTTGGAGGTCAGGGGTTCGATCCCTGCCTCCAGCGCTTTGTATTTTCCTTTGTTTTTTTTCATGTAATCAGGTGCAAATCTAAGAGTGCAGCTCACCATATGCCTCCACATGTCCAGCAGCCAGATGGCCAAAGGCCAGATCTGGTGATCCAAATTGAGATTCCACCATGGAGTCAAGTCAACGCGCACTCACTAGATCTCACAAAGTCAGCAAAGGGCCAGCTCGTTTGGGCCATAGAATTTGCTTCCCAAACACTCCAATCAGGCCCATACCCCCCCTAACTCTCTCTATTTCATTTATTTTTGTTTTATTTTGATTTAATTATTTTCATTATTAATTAACCGATCAAAATTCTTTTTCTATAAAATTAAAACTACAAAAATATTTTCTTCATAAAATCAAATTTTTATTTTTATTTTTTTTGATAAATACTAATTAATATAACTTAGGTTTTAATTAGAATAACTTTAATATATTTTTTGTAATAACTAAAATTAAATTAGACTTAATTAGGTTTTTACTAACTCAATTAATTTTTATTTCTTTCTTAAAATAACACAAAAAACCCCAAAAATAATTTATTTTTATTAATTAATTTAATTAATTTAATTTAGTAATTAATTTAGTTAATTTCTTTCTTAATTCAAAAAAACAATAAAAAAATATTTTTCTTTAACAAAAAGGGTCAAAACCCTACTTGCGCTCGATTTAATTTCCCGCACGCGATCTATTTATTCCATATTGTATTTGTTCCCGGAATGTAATCGATAATTAGGACCATTTAATTATTTTTATCGCTTTATTTATTTTTTCGCATTTAAATTTCAAAGGGTTGCTTTTGGTGATGTAAATACCCGACGCCTTGTAATTTAATTCCCGCAATTTATTTTCCGCAAAATATAACAGTTAGATGTTTGATAATAGGTATGCATGACAAGATTGAATGCTTCAACCTAAAATCAACATAGATCACCATTAACATGTACAAAGATAAAATTAACTGAAAACGACATACTCGCACATGCGCACTCTTAGGGTACACCCCACTTGGTTGCCTTCGTACACTGTCATTGAGTATAGGTCGTTTTAGAGGTCGCCCTCTTGTCTAAAAGATCATAGTCACCTAGAAACAGTTGCCTCGGATATTGTTGCCTCAAAACAAATGATCTAAGACATTAGGGTTACCGCTAAGACGTCCTAGCATTACTTTAGTGACCGTAAGTCCCTAAATTCGAATTGACCCTTAAACTCCAACGACGGTGCTACCTACTCATCAATAGTAGGATAGAATTGTCTAAAGGAAGATAGCATAGAACAATTCCTTTTTCGAGTAGGTGGATGGTTCTTAAGTACTTGCTCTTTCAAAAAAAAAACTTTTCACACTTACACTTTCGGACAAAGTTTTCAAAAACACTTCGCACACTCTTGAGGACAGAAGCAAGAGTTAAATCGAAGTTTTCAAACAAAATTTTTTTCAAACCCACAAGCAGAAAGAAATCAATTTTTGAAAACAATTGAGCAAGTACCTAAGAGCCCGTGGATAATCACAGATAGAAAGGGTGCTAACACCTTCCCTTTCTATAATCTACCCCCCGAACCCGAGAAAAATCTCGAAAAAGGAATTTTTCTATGCTTTTTTTCCTTTCCTTGTTGGATAAAATAAAAGTCGGTGGCAAATCTTGCTTACCGCGACATTTTGCGAATAACAAACGCAAAACGCAAAACCAGCATTCCAAAAAATAGTCAGTTCTTTCCCACCGTATCACAGATTGCTTTTAGAAACTGACACATATAACAAGTGATCATGTAGATTAATTTTCAGTTATTATTTATTTTAAAAGGGATTTTTTTTACCATTTCCCAAAAAAAAAGCAGAAAATAAAAGACACAATTTTGGAAGCAAATATAACTTTTATTAATGATCTTAAAAGTTATAGTAAACAGATAAGCCCTTCAACATTAATACTTCCACCTTGGGCAGAGTGAAAGCTTTTCAAAAGAAAGAAACAGATTAACAAAACAAATTACTTTGAAACATGTATGCAAGAAGGAATATCAATGGTGACCCAGTTCTGAACTCGGACTCCGTGCGTCACATAATTCGGTACTTCCTGCTCTGCTTTATCCTCTTCAACAACATTAATTCCAGAACCAATTGGATGGAGGTAGCCTCCGCTACTGAAAACATCATGATAACTGTTCACAGAAGACTTCGACTTTAAACTTTCGCCTTTGCCATTCCTCGAAGAGAAACCAAAACCAGTTCTGTTCTTGTTCACAGGTGGATCCACAAGTCGTCCCCAAATTGTATTATGTCCATTACGCACAACCTGTTGTGTGTCCTTCAGCGAGACCACAAAATTCTCATTCTTCCTTATGTTGTCAATGGATATGGCTTGGAACTGGGTTCCAACAGCAGCCTCATCTTCTTCTATAATACTGAAAGAGGATAGGTGGGATATCAACAATGCCTGCTCCCCATTTACGATCACTACCTTCCCTTCACGCACAAATTTTAGCTTCTGGTGTAGAGTTGAAGTGACAGCCCCTGCTTCATGTATCCATGGCCGTCCTAGCAAATAGCTATATGCGAGAATAATGTCCATTACCTA
Organism: Vicia faba; assembly: GCA_948472305.1. Lineage (NCBI taxonomy): Eukaryota > Viridiplantae > Streptophyta > Magnoliopsida > Fabales > Fabaceae > Vicia > Vicia faba. The sequence goes on from OX451738.1 coordinate 28,256,859, forward strand.
GAAGGTTATCAAGAATAAATATGGTCCTATGTGGATGGGTAAGTCCACCTCACCGATGACAGATTTCCTCGACCCATCAAAAGCCTTCACAATGATGCCACTCGGGCGCATAGGTGTTCCCTGATACTTTAACTTCATGAGGGTACTTCTCAATATAACATTCAACGCAGATCCGTTATCAATTAGCACATTGGATAGCGAATCATTCTTGCAGTTCATGGATATGTGGAGGGCCAGGTTGTGATTCCCCCTTTCATCTGGTAACTCATCATCGCAGAAACTCAAGTTGTTACATGACGTAATGTTTCCAATTAAGGTGCTGAATTGATCTAACGACATGTCATTCTTTACAAAAGCCTGGTCTAGTACTCTCATCAGTGATTCTCTATGAGCGGAGGAATTCATCAATAAAGCTAGGATGGATATCTTTGAAGGAGTCTGCAATAGCTGATCTACAATTTTGTAGTCGCTCATCTTAATTATCTTCAAGATATCATCCACTTCTTTCTCTAATGTAGCTCCACTAGTCTCTCCTGCAGTCTTCTTAAGCTCATCGTTCTCAGTAATTTTCTTTCCAGCAACAACATCTCTTCGAATAACCGGCACAAACACACGACCACTATGGGTCACCCTGCTATTATCAGCTATATTTCCAACATATGGCATTGGCTGGATAGGAATTTCCACCCCATCTTCTAAGATTGTAGCGTTGTATTTGTAAGGCACAACCTTATCTTATTTATAGGGAACAGGTCTTGGCAGACTAATTACCAATGGGGTAATAGCTGGTTTGCTATGGTACTCCACCTCAAGATGAGCGGGTGCACCAAAACAAGGTACAATGATGTTTACACCTTCCTCAACATAATCAGCACTCAAAAGGTCATTTTCGGCAAACAAATCTTCGTCTGAAGAGAAATACTCATCCGCAGAGGCATACTCCTCCTCTAACTCTTCTCCCATCAAACAAAATTCAACCATATCAATCTCGTGATAATCATCTCTCTGACCTGTGATCTTGATAGTTCCATTATTTAACGGTAATTGAACTCCCTCTCTCACAATAGAACATCCTCGGGGGTCTTGACAGCATACTACGCATCATCCATATTGGTGTTCCACCTGACCAGCAATACGGCAGAAGGTAGCATGCAACTTCACGATATCTTCATTCAAATGCTCCACTTTAAAAGTTCTGAATTCACCCAGACATCCAGACACCATATTCACTTCCTCTTCATATTTTTCCCTAGGCCTGATTATATGAATTAGACCTTCATCCATCATCTCCTGTAAATCAACCTTTATCTTCTCACAACTCTGTATGTTTGTACCACAAATAGCACAATCGGCGTAGTCATGTGTATAATAACTGAATTCACAGAGGTCTTTGTGCATCTTCACCAAATCTCCTCTAACCAGATTAATGTCAAAAATTCGGAAGTCACCTGGACAACCGGCCACCATATTCACAGCATTCACTCCCCCGTGCTTGGGTAGATGATTGTCTTTCACGTTAGGTCCCATATCTTTGAAAGATAAAATTCTAGACTTCACCAACCTTTGCACTTCAGTCCTCAAAGGATAACAATTTTCAACACTATGCCCTGTGCTCCCTGATGAAAGGCACACGTCTGGTCTACTTTGTAATACCAAGGCAATGGTGATAGTACTGTTGGAAGTGGTCGTGTCTGGACCAACTTCTTCTGAATCAATGCTGGTAGTAGCTCTACATAACTCATGGGGATAGGGTCGTAGTTCTCCCTTCTCTGATTATTCCCTTGGTTCCCCTGCTGGGACTGTTTTTGATAAGCAACGGTAGTCGGAGCGGCATTCATAACAGGAGTCACTGAGGCAACTTGCTGGTGACGCTGATAATTCCTTCTAGGAGCGTTCACTCTCCTCTCTTGTATGACAACATTGGTATCCCCTTATTTCTTCTTTGTAAACCCATAAGCTGACTTTTGCAAACCTCCGGATCCTTCACCCTTTGTCAAACGACCTTCTCTTACTGCCTCTTCTAGGCGGACACCCATCCCTACCATTTCTGTAAAATCACTTGGGGCACTTGCTACCATTCTTTCGTAGTAGAAAGCGCTTAGCGTCTTCAGAAAATGTTTAGTCATTTCCTTCTCCGCCATGGGAGGAATCACTTGTGCAGCCACTTCGCGCCATGTTTGCGCATACTCTTTGAACGATTCTCTGTCTTTCTGAACCATGGCCCTAAGCTGGTCATGGTCAGGCGCCGTGTACATATTGTACTTGTATTGTTTAATGGATGCTTCTCCCAAATCATTAAAAGTTTGGATGTTGGCACTGTCTAAACTCATGTACCATTTCAACGCTGCACCGGTCAAACTATCCTGGAAAAAGTGAATCAGCAGACGCTAATCATCAGTGTGAGTAGACATTCTCCTCACGTACATCACCAAGTGAGCACGAGGGCAAGTGTTGCCCTTGTACTTCTCAAACTCCGGGATCTTGAACTTAGCAGGCACTTTAACATTCAAGACCAAACACAGCTCATTCACATTCTGCCCAAATAACTCTTTTCCCCTAAGAGCCTTCATCTCTCTTTGCATTTTATCAAACTGCTCTTAGAAATCATCCATTCTGTCACAAAGACCCAAATCTTCACTCAGTGGAGGGAACGAACGACATGCATCTTCATTAACAAACGAAACCAAATTCACTGAAGGAGGTGCAACAGGAACAGTATGCACCACAGGAGGTGCTAGAGTAACAACATTTGGAACTACTGGAGCATCTTGGGGGCCCAAATTGAAACCTTTAGGTGCAAAATTCTCTGGCATTTCCCACTGATAACCCTGAGGCATGCAGTTTTGAACAACAGTCGGAGTAGCGGATACATGAATAGTAGGAACTTCAGCATTTTCCCTTGTTGGTTGAGGTTGAACACTCGGTGGTTGATTCTGAGAAACCACCAGATCTTCCATCAGAGTAGTCAAGTTGGCCAAGCCAGCCTTCAAAGCAGAAACTTCTTCGTGTAGCTCGCGATTCTCCTGTTCCAAGTTGTCCATCTTCTTTTTGAAGTTAGCCCGAGTGTTGTAGCGATGAGTCAGCTTGCTGGATGTAGTAAAAAGCTGGGTAAGGCACCTGGATATGCATAATAAATGCAAGGAATATGTGCAATATGATGTATGACATGCAATGCACATGATTATTTTTGCTTTATTATTTAATATTTCAAGAGATTTGACGTTTATAGACATATTGCAAACATCAAAATAATAACACATTTGAAATACTGAAATTTTTTTATTATAATAACTTCAAAAATGGATTACAAGTTTCAATGATCCCAAGTACAAGATGAAAATACAATCTAAAAATCCTGAGAGAAAGAAACTGACAGAGATCAATCTGTACGCTGTCGCTTCCCTGTGAGCCTGGAAATCTGAGCCCTCAACCTCTTGTTTTCTCCTACGTGCCTGATGGAAATTTCCTTCCAATCCTCTGAAGCAGGAAGTGAGTGTGTGATACGGTGGGAGAACTGACTTGAGGTTTTGCGTTTGTATTCGCACTTGTTCGGTTTAGCAAGAGTCGCCACCGACTTTTTATTTATCCTAAGGAAAGGTCAAAAAGCACAGGAAAGACCTTTTGAGATGTTTTCGTGGGTTCGGGGGGTAGATTATGAAAAGGGAAGGTGCTAGCACCCTTTTCATCCATGGTTATCCATGGGCTCTTAGTTACTTGTTTTAGATCACTTGCCTTTGCTTTTCAATTGTTTGAAATGGTGCTTTGTGTGTGTGGTTTTGAAAATGTTTTGAAAAAGATGCCTTGTCTAGGCAACCATTGAAACAATTCTTTACTCGAATGTTTGACAAAGGTGTTTGTCTTTTTGAAAATATGTTTCAATGTTTTGAAACTTGTTTTGGAGGTTGTGTTGTGATGTGTGTTTTGAAAAATTGCAAGTGTGTTTTGCAAGTTTGATCAAGTAACTAAGAGCTATCTACCCTAATTTACTCAAAGATCTTTCTTATGTTTTTAACCCTTTTAACAGTGTTGTTTCACCATTGTATTTGGTGAACAACCTTGTGTTAGGATGTTAACGGGACGGGCGCGGGTCATCGTTTAGACCATGAATGCAATAGTGTCAAGTATTTTGGCAATTTTCTTGAGGGACTATGATCATTTTGTTTAGGCAACAAGATAGCGTCATCGAGGGACTATGATCATTTTGTTTGTTTTTTTGTTTTGTTTTGTTTTGCCAAAGTACTTGACATGCAAACATGGCCCTTTTTGAAGGCAACAAGTGGATGTAACCCTAGGGGCGCAAGTGTGAATTGTGTATTGATTTTCATGCATTTGTCTTGTATTAGGTTATCTAGCGGTTTATTTTGAATCTTCGCATACAAACCCTAATTACTATACAGTATACAGAAAGCGATAAATTGCGGGAATTTAAAGTCTAAGCTATTACAAATAAGTATCCGGGGATGGGGGTACAAATGTTTACAAATGGGGATGAGTCTTATCAGGATAGTAGTGTCCAAATGTTATTTACAACCAAATCGAATCGTCACATTCTCAATGTAAAAATATAGCAAAGTATAAGGATCAAAGAGAAATAAAAATATTATGCCATGCATATGATTATTTACAAATGAGTAAAAATTGTAACCTAAAAAGATTATCATCATTTTTTGTATTTTTGTTAATTATATAAACAAGGGTTCTAAAGAAAAGAAAATTTTAACTTAATAAAATCTATTTTTATGTATTTGTTAAAGTTATTTAGGAATTTATATAAAAAGATTTAAACAAAAGTCTTTAAAACTAAAAAAAACTATTATTTACATATTTTTTTAAAATGTAATAAACATTAAGAAAGTTTTGTACAAAAGGTTAATGTATTATTTTACTTAACAAAATAAATTTTAAAAAAAAGGAATAAGGTGATAAAAAAAAGAATTAATATAAAAAAAAGTTAAGGATCTAAATGGGCTTTAGGTTATGCTTGGCCCAAGTGAGAAACAAACAAAATATAACAAAATGGGGTGCATGTGCCATATTTGTTGGCCCTAAGGGGTTTACGCGTGAAGCAGGCCCAAATGCATTTGACAATGTTTTAGGGTTCGTTTGTGTCTTGCTCAGAGTTAAGCTTTACAGTTTTGGAACGGTGCCTCTCTCCATCTTCTTCATCTCTTCCTCTTCATCCTTCTTAAGCAAAGCTTCTGAACGAAACTCCCTCTCCACCTATGGCCACCAGAGCGATGCCTCCATTCTCCTCTCTTCACGGTTACACAGGGTGATAAGAAAAGGTATTGATTTCTCTTCAAACGCGCTTTAGGGTTTCAAGTTCTTATCTTGCATGTTTTATCTTTTTCATGTTTTAATCATGGATGTTCGTGTTTGTGTGAGATGTGAAGAAGAAAAAGGAAAGGGGGACAATACCTTTAGGGTTTTGGAGACGAAGGAGTGGACGGTGGCGCTTCTCCGGCGGCCAGGGTGGAGGGAATATGATGACGAGAAAAGCTTTATTCTGTTACTTGTATCTTTGCTTTGTTTTATGATGAATGTTATGCTTCTGAAAACCCTAGGGCGTCTTCTTTTCTTCTTCTGATTGCTTGCTTTGTTCTTGTTAGCTTGATACTGATGATGCTATTATTCTGATGACTGTGTGCTTCTGAGTTGCCTATTTCTGAGTTTGATGATGTTGTTGTTGCCTTATTATGAGAATGTCTTTTTGGCTATTGTGGATTGGGTTTCTGTTTTGGCCTATGATGAACTTTAGTTCTGAGGCGTTTTGGCTTGAATGCTATGCAGTTTGACAGGCTTGAATGCTGAGTTTGTTCAGGTTTATTGTGCTTGGCTTGCTTGTGTTTGACAGGCTTGAGGCAAGTTTGGGAGATTTGTTTCTGGTTTTTGATGCAGGCTTATTTTCTTAGGCTCGAGCAGGTTACTATGTTTTGAGTTTATGCAGGTTGATATGCTTGTTTAGGGGACAGGCCTGAAGCAGGTTTGGGTGTGACTGGTTTCTAAGCTTGAGGCAGTTTGAAGCTTGTTTGTTTTTGAGAGGCTTTGATGCAGGATGTTTGGTTTTGGGCTTGTTGTTTATGCAGGCAAGCTTGGTTTTGTAAGTTTGTTGGTAACAGGAAGGCTGTTGTTTGCTTGCTTAGGATACAAGCTTGGAAGGCTGTAACAGGTTTTTTAGGCCTGTTGAAGAGTGTTTACAGTTTTGTGTTCTATTTCTCTCTATGTGTTCTATGTGTTCTGCCCCCTTCTTAACAGTGTTGATTTGTTATATTTATCTATCTCTAAGCCTGCCTAAAAAACTTTAAGCCTGCTACTTTTTTACTCTCTTTTTCTCTCTCCAGAAAGCATATCTTTGCTTAGAATATCTTTCCTTTCTGAAAAGGTTTTGGCCAGAAAATGATGAAAAATGTACTTTTACAAGCTTGCTTGCATCTTGGTTTTGCTTCTGCATACTTCCAGATTTTCTGCATTTGCTTTTTGCGTACTTGTATGCAGCTTTGTTGACAGCTCTTGGACAGTTTTGTTGATATCTCTTTTTGACAGTTTGGAACTTGTGACTTAGTTTGCCCCTTTGACAGTTTGGTTTGCCTAGTTTGATAATGCAATTCAGTTTGGATTTATACAGCTTTGCGTATTTTGCTTAAATGATTTGTATGCTTGCAAACATTTTACTTCCCTCTTTGTGAACCAAGAAGAGACATCTTCTTGCGATTTGCAGAGAGGACGAACAAACTGATTCCGGCCAAAACCTTTAATGATGAGTTTTTGATTAACTGTCTGAAAAATACTTTTTCCAAATTAATTGCGTTGACTTCTCCTTTTCTGGCTTTGCAGGTAAACGCCAATTGGGGCAAGGGAAGCAGCAGTAACAGATGAATATTTCAAGAAACTTAGGATATAGTTTTATTTTATTTTAATCATTTGTAATAAACATTATTATAAATACTGTAAATAAAATTACTGTATTTAAATAACACTTGTACCAATAATTAAAAATAAATAAAAGTCCTTTTTTGTCAGATATCTCTTTTAATTCTTCTGCACTTGTTTATTTAATTACTTAAATTTATTGAATTATAATAATTGGAAGTTATCCCAATAATTTTAACTTAGAAATTATAAATAATCAACAAACGTCCGGCGTTCCAAATAACCAAAAGCATTGCACAGTTAAACAAACAAACGTCCATACACCTTTCACTTTACTGATTAAACCAACACTTCAAACTCTCAATCAGAAGCCTCAGCTTCTATCCCAAATCTTTAGATTTTGAGAAACAAACAGGAATCTTGAACAAGCGTCAAAACCATGTGACAGTCAATTGAAAAGAACCGTAGAATTAATTCTTTCTGAGAATGCGCGCGCAAACCCTAATTTGGGGATTTACTGTTAAAGAAGCGTCTGTTCGATCAAACCCTGAGCCAAACTCAAACAAATCAAAAGAAACCCTAATAATCTGCTTGACTGATTCCAAATCAATGAAAACCCTAATTTTGTCTGACTGATGAGAAAAGTCTGTTTGACCGATTCTTGAGCCAATCTGAAAAATCAGGAAAAGCCCGAAGCTGTGATTTCTTGTGAAAAAGGGGAGGGCAAATTTTAGGGTACAACAGTTTCCCCTGTTCAATCTTCTTGAACCTGAAGAGTTAGATTGGCAGGTTTTCCGTTCGCGACTCAAAGGTAAAAGGAGATTGGACACTAGAGTGCCCAAAAAATTTGCACTCATCAAAGCGTAGTTTGAGGGAATGGGCTTAAAGATGCCATTTGGAAATGGGCTTAAAGATGCCATCTGGAGATGTGACAGAATCTTGTCGGGGGATGGGCTTAGAGATGCCATCTGGAAATTGTTGGTAGGAGGATGGGCTTATAGATGCCATCCAAGAATGTTTGTATCTTGTTAGAGATGGGCTTGTAGATGCCATCTAAGAATGTTTGTTGAACTGTATGTCGTTGGTGAGTGGGTGAGTATCAGAAAGATATCCATGTTTAGAATATCTCTGGACTGGGGGTCTGAATAAGCAATAAATTGACATCCATATCTGGAGAACCCGTAAACTGTTTTCAGAGGTCTTGGGGTTGAATAAGCAATAGGTTAACATCCGTGTCTGGAGAACCCGTGAACTGTTTTCAGAAGTTTGGAATCTGAACAAGCGATAGGTTAACATCCGTATCTGGAGAACCCGTAAACTGTTTTCAGAAGTCTTGAATCTGAACAAGCGATAGGTTAACATCCGTGTATGGCGAACCCATGAACTTTTTTCAGAAGTCTTGAAGTTGAATAAGCAATAGATCAGCATCCATGTTGGGAAGCGTCCGTAAACTGTTTTCAAAAGTTAAGTCTGAACTAGCGATACATTAACGTCTGTGTTTGGAAAATCCGTAAACTGTTTTCAGAAGTCTTGAATCTGAACAAGCGATAGGTTAACATCCGTGTCTAGAGAACCCATGAACTGTTTTCAGAAGTCTTGAAGTTGAATAAGCAATAGATCAGCATCCATGTTGGGAAGCGTCCGTAAACTATTTTCAAAAGTTGAGTCTGAATAAGCGATAGATTAACATCCGTGTTTAGAGAATCCGTAAACTGTTTTCAGAAGTCTTGAATCTGAATAAGCGATAGGTTAACATCTGTGTCTGGAGAACCCGTGAACTGTTTTCAGAAGTCTTGAAGTTGAATAAGCAATAGATCAGCATCCATGTTGGGAAGCGTCCGTAAACTGTTTTCAAAAGTTGAGTCTGAACAAGCGATAGATTAACATCCGTGTTTGGAGAATCCGTAAACTGTTTTCAGAAGTCTTGAATCTGAACAAGCGATAGGTTAACATCCGTGTCTGGAGAACCCGTGAACTGTTTTCAGAAGTCTTGGAGTTAAATAAGCAATAGATCAGCATCCATGTTGGGAAGCGTCCGTAAACTGTTTTCAAAAGTTGAGTCTGAACAAGCGATAGATTAACATCCGTGTTTGGAGAATCCGTAAACTGTTTTCAGAAGTCTTGAGTCTGAACAAGCGATAGGTTAACATCCGTGTCTGGAGAACCCGTGAACTGTTTTCAGAAGTCTTGAATCTGAACAAGCGATAGGTTAACATCCGTGTCTGGAGAACCCGTGAACTGTTTTCAGAAGTCTTGAATCTGAACAAGCGATAGGTTAACATCCGTGTCTGGAGAACCCGTGAACTATTTTCAGAAGTCTTGAATCTGAACAAGCGATAGGTTAACATCCGTGTCTGGAGAACCCGTGAACTGTTTTCAGAAGTCTTGAATTTGAACAAGCGATAGGTTAACATCCGCGTTTGGAGAACCCGTGAACTGTTTTCAGAAGTCTTGAAGTTGAATAAGCAATAGATCAGCATCCATGTTGGGAAGCGTCCGTAAACTATTTTCAAAAGTTGTTAATCTTATCCTGAAAAGGATAAAATATTAGCTGAAACACAAAGTTATGTTGCATGAAATGTATGATGCAATATATGTTATATCAATGTTTATGATATGAATGTAATGAATGCGCATGTAAGCTGAGTAGCTGTCTTGCTGAGGATGGATGAATCCTGGATAGCCGGAGATGATAGAATTTTGATTGTTGTCAGGGAAAGTGAATCCTTGACTGTTGTAGGGGATTGCAAGAATCTTTTGATCATTGAAAATGAGAAGTCCTGGGACCACTGTTGGCGAATCAGGAGCTTGGGTTGTATGCCAATCTACTGGGGATTCCTGTCTTGAGGAGATCTTCACTGGGGAATGTCTGAATATCCTGTGAGGAACTGAGAATGAGAGTCTTCATTTTGCTTAGGGAATTAAGAATTCTGTGGGGAATAGCCATACTGTTGAAAAGTAGCTATCCTGTTGGAGAGTAAAACTCAGGATTCTGAAAAGCTTATTCCTGTCTGGAAGAAGTTTAGGAGTTTAAGTTGTTTGCCACTTTGAGAATGAGAATCTTCATTCTGTCGGGAATATCAGGAACTCAGGTTGTATACCACTTTGAGAATGAGAATCTTCATTCTGTCGGGAATATCAAGGGGTTGAATTGTATGTCAATCTGCTGGGTTTTCAAGGATGAGAATCTTCATTCTGTTAAGGGTCGGGAGGTTGGGAGTATACCAATCTTCTGAAGTTTCAAGGATGAGAATCTTCATTCTGTTAAGGGTCGGGAGGTTGGGAGTATACCAATCTTTTGAGGTTTTAAGGATGAGAGTCTTCATTCTGTTAAGGGTCAGAAATTGGGAGTATACCAATCTTCTGAGGTTTCAAGGATGAGAGTCTTCATTCTGTTAAGGGTCAGAAATTGGGAGTATACCAATCTTTTGAGGTTTCAAGGATGAGAGTCTTCATTCTGTTAAGGGTCAGAAATTGGGAGTATACCAATCTTCTGAGGTTTCAAGGATGAGAGTCTTCATTCTGTTAAGGGTCAGAAATTAGGAGTATACCAATCTTCTGAGGTTTTAAGGATGAGAGTCTTCATTCTTGAGAGAAACAGATTTTCAGGAGCTTCGTTTGTCTGTTATCTTGTTGGTGGTTGTAACTTCCAGCAGGTGATGAAGGAAATTTTGAACGCTCTTGAATTCCAGCAGGTGATGAAGGAATTTTTGATGATGATCGTAACTTCCAGCAGGTGATGAAGGAAATTTTGAACGACCTTGAATTCCAGCAGGTGATGAAGGAATTTTTGATGATGATCGTAACTTCCAGCAGGTGATGAAGGGAATTTTGAATGACCTTGAATTCCAGCAGGTGATGAAGGAATTTTTGATGATGATCGTAACTTCCAGCAGGTGATGAAGGAAATTTTGAACGACCTTTCAACTTAAAATGTAATTTGTTTTGGAGAATAAATCCTTGACAAATGTTGGGGAAATAAACCCATGACCGCAAGTCTGTTAAAGAGGTGATGAACTCCTCGAGGACGCTTGAATTTCTTTTCAGAAAGATTTCAGAGAGGTTTCATCACTGCCCCTAGTATCAAATGTTTGTGGCACTGCCAGGACACTTGGACTGCATGTAACCCTTTGATGAGATTGAAGTTTAAATGCCCCAAGTGATGGAGATGGAGACTTGCCCCAGGTTACTCTGTAATTGAGAGATTTCTTGAAATCTTGACTGGACTGCCCCAGGTTAACTGAGCTTTGAAAGATTTGTTGAAATCTTGACTGGACTGCCCCAGGTGTGCTGGATAGTGACATGTCATGCCCCCTTGTTGATAGGAGATTTTTCAATGGAAGTGTCATCCTTTTTGAAATGATTTTGCTCACTGAGAGGACCTTTGTTCACTGGATATTCATTGTATGAATTTCTCCGCTGTCAAACAAATAACCATATGCAAACAATGATATTCAAGTAATGCAACGTTTATGCTTGTCTCGAAGTTTTGAAAAATGCGTTTTTTAGCAGAAAACCTTTTATAAGACAAATTCAACACAAGATTTAGGGCAAAGCCTTACAGGAGTCAGGATACCTTTTGTAACAGTATGATTTTGAACTAACCCATGCTTCAATTAGGACTTTTGCAGGGTTGTAACGTGGCTTGGTTCACGGTTTAAGAAACAAAGGATAAAGGCTCAAAGTATATTTGTACCCACCCGCTCTTCGTGATGTTCTTCAATCCTAAACTCAGTTAATTGTACGTCGAACTCCATTCGAGTTTGGAACGACTTTTTTTTTGTGATGGTTCACACAAGTTGAATTTGGAAGGCAGTCATCATCTCCTTTTTCTTTTGCAACATTTTTCATGTTGTTGAGGATTTGTAATGACCTCGTTCTTTTGATTTGTTATCCCTAACTTTTGCCTGACTGTTCCTGTTTTCGAGATTACAGTCAGCGGGATGCCCCAGCTTTCTTAAGCCTCCTTTGTAGGTTTTGGCTCAGTGGGATCTTCTCTTTTGAGAGATTGACTGCCTATGAGATAAGGAACCATCACTGTCTTTTTGATTCCAAAGGAATGTTTTTTTTATGTCGTTCGTTGTATTACGAACTGAGAGTTTGCGACTTCAATGCGCATCTTTTTTGAATTAACTGAGCGACTACCCTGCCCCAGGTTTAATCAAAGGTTTCAATTTGTTTAGAACATAAAACTCCTACTTCTTTGGCTCGAAGGGGTTGACTAGGGATTATCTTCCTTATAACTCCAGTGTTTAGGATTTGAAAGAAACGCCTGTACATCATTAGCAATGTCTATTCAAAAGCATACTGTATGAGATTATGGCATTGTTTCGTCACCCTCCCTCTAAAGGCTTGTAGCTTTTTATCAAGAGTTAAATATCATAAAGAAAGCATAAGAGTAGTGAAAACGAATGGATGAATTCAAGACAAACATATGCAATGCATTAATGAAACAGAGTTTGACATTAATAGATAATTGTTTGAATAACAAAAGAAATTACAACTTGAAAATTCAAATGGAACAAAAGTCTCTCAGTTCGGGCTTTGTCATTTCAGGTGGAGAAACCCTTAACGGAAGATTTTCATCTCGCCATCCGGCATGAATTTCAACACTCCATTGTCAATCAGATCCTGAATTTTGTTTTTCAAGGCCCATCAGTCATCGGTGTCATGTCCAGGACTATAGGAGTGGTATACACAAAATGCGTTAGGGTGATAGCTAGGAGCAGAGGTATTGGGCTTCCTAATAGGATCCCTTAAAGCAATCAGATTGATCTCCAACAAGCGTTCCAGTATTAGAGATGATGGTATGTCAGTCTCAGTGAACTGTCTTCCAGACGTATTTTGCTTACGATGATTACCCCGTTGGCGCTGTCGAGGTTGTGGCTGGGCGTGTGACCCTGAAGCAAGTTGAGGGGCCTTTCCCTTGTCTTCTTGTCTCAAAGGGGGTTGAATGATGACTTGATTTCCAGCCTTAGGTGTTTTCCCCACTTGGTTATCCCGAAGCAGCTTGTTGACGAGGACCCTGAGCTCTTCTTGTCCTTGTGCCAGAACATCTCTTGAAGTTGGGCGTTTTGAGCCCGGAGATCTCGGTTGTCTGGTTAGAAAGCCATTGCTGAAATAAATAGCGAGAACATGAGAGACCTGTATTGGGAGACCTGTTATGCAATGATATGTATGATATATGTATGCAATGTTTTCAAGGATCTCTCGGGGTAAACACAAGAAAATGTTAGAGGTTGAACTTCGATCCACATCTTTGATTGGAGAACTTTGTATCAGTGGATGTCTTTCCACGAGAATCAAGCTCACCATATCAAGTGGGTCATAGCCCCTGATTCAAGTTGTTGCAATTGATCTTTGATGGCATTTGTTTATAGGATAACCCGCTTTCCCTTTGGTAGACGTCTGGTTCAACGTGCCCCTGCATCAAAAGACCCTCGAGATCCTTGAAATGGTTATTGTAAATGCTATGGTATGATGTTATGATGTTATGTACATGTATGCAAAAGCAAGTAAATGTATATACAGGTAATCATATTCACACAAAGCAAACAAGTCCTTAGGTTTAGGCTTGCATGGGGTTTGTAGGTAAGTACCCTCTTGAAGTTAGTTGGCTCATCCTGTCCTAAAATAGAAACTGGGTTCTAAGGAGCTCAATATCATTGGATTATTTTCTATGTTCATTGTTTTGGTTTAGCCACTTAACTGGCGACCAAAATATTCCAAGAAAACAACCCTCAATGAATGTAGTATCGAGTATCTACCAACTTCGGACTGCACCAAAGTCGGTCATCTCACTACCCCTAAAAAGGCCAAGATGGTCAAGTAAGGTTCTAAGAGTTCGTTAGTGCTTCATGACATCGCTCAGCGGCCCCTTATTCTCCTTGACTACTCAAGGGCTACCGGTACTCACAAATATGTCACACTAACATAGCTACTGCTTCAACCATGTCAGTATACCCGCACAGTTCCCTCACAGTTTATTGCTATTTACCTAAAAAGGTGCCCCCAAATCCGGGTGTAGGATTTACAACAAACCCAAACAAGGAACCCAAAAAGTAAAGCAATCAAAGCAAACAAAGCAAGTATGTAAAGGTGATCTAAAACCCTAAGGTAACCCCACTTTTAGAAATGTCCCCAGCAGAGTCGCCAGTTATGTGATATATTGGGAGAACTGACTTGAGATTTTGCGTTTGTATTCGCACTTGTTCGGTTTAGCAAGAGTCGCCACCGAATTTTTATTTATCCTAAGGAAAGGTCAAAAAGAACAGGAAAGACCTTTTGAGATGTTTTCGTGGGTTCGGGGGGTAGATTATGAAAAGGGAAGGTGCTAGCACCCTTTTCATCCATGGTTATCCATGGGCTCTTAGTTACTTATTTTAGATCACTTGCCTTTGCTTTTCAATTGTTTGAAATGGTGCTTTGTGTGTGTGGTTTTGAAAATGTTTTGAAAAATATGCCTTGTCTAGGCAACCATTGAAACAATTCTTTACTCGAATGTTTTACAAAGGTGTTTGTCTTTTTGAAAAGATGTTTCAATGTTTTGAAAGTTGTTTTGGAGGTTGTGTTGTGATGTGTGTTTTGAAAAATGGCAAGTGTGTTTTGAAAGTTTGATCAAGTAACTAAGAGCTATCTACCCTAATTTACTCAAAGATCTTTCTTATGTTTTTAACCCTTTTAACAATGTTGTTTCACCATTGTATTTGGTGAACAACCTTGCGTTAGGATGTTAACGGGACGGGCACGGGTCATCGTTTAGACCATGAATCCAACAGTGTCAAGTATTTTGGCAATTTTCTTGAGGGACTATGATCATTTTTTTTAGGCAACAAGATAGCGTCATCGAGGGACTATGATTATTTTGTTTGTTTTTTTGTTTTGTTTTGTTTTGCCAAAGTACTTGACATGCAAACATGGCCCTTTTTGAAGGCAACAAGTGGATGTAACCCTAGGGGTACAAGTGTGAATTGTGTATTGATTTTCATGCATTTGTCTTGTATTAGTTTATCTAGAGGTTGATTTTGAATCTTCGCATACAAACCCTAATTACTATACAATATATAGAAAGCGATAAATTGCGGGAATTTAAAGTCTAAGCTATTACAAATAAGTATCCGAGGATGGGGGTACAAATGTTTACAAATGGGGATGAGTCTTATCAGGATAGTAGTGTCCAAATGTTATTTACAACCAAATCGAATCGTCACATTCTCAATGTAAAAATATAGCAAAGTATAAGGATCAAAGAGAAATAAAAATATTGTGCCATGCATATGATTATTTACAAATGAGTAAAATTTGTAACCTAAAAAGATTATCATCATTTTTTGTATTTTTGTTAATTATATAAACAAGGGTTCTAAAGAAAAGAAAATTTTAACTTAATAAAATCTATTTTTATGTATTTGTTAATGTTATTTAGGAATTTATATAAAATGATTTAAACAAAAGTCTTTAAAACTAAAAAAAACTATTATTTACATATTTTTTTAAAATGTAATAAACATTAAGAAAGTTTTGTACAAAAGGTTAATGTATTATTTTACTTAACAAAATAAATTTAAAAAAAAAGGGAATAAGGTGATAAAAAAAGAATTAATACAAAAAAAAGTTAAGGATCTAAATGGGCTTTAGGTTATGCTTGCCCCAAGTGAGAAACAAACAAAATATAACAAAATGGGGTGCATGCGCCATATTTGTTGGGCCTAAGGGGTTTACGCGTGGAGCAGGCCCAAATGCATTTGACAATGTTTTAGGGTTCGTTTGTGTCTTGCTCATAGTTAAGCTTTACAGTTTTGGAACGGCGCCGATCTCCATCTTCTTCATCTCTTCCTCTTCATCCTTCTTAAGCAAAGCTTCTGAACAAAACTCCCTCTCCACCTATGGCTACCAGAGCAATGCCTCCATTCTCCTTTCTTCACGGTTACACAGGGTGATAAGAAAAGGTATTGAGTTCTCTTCAAACGCGCTTTAGGGTTTCAAGTTCTTGTCTTGCATGTTTTATCTTTTTCATGTTTTAATCATGGATGTTCGTGTTTGTGTGAGATGTGAAGCAGAAAAAGGAAAGGGGGACAATACATTTAGGGTTTTGGAGACGGAGGAGTCGACGGTGGTGCTTCTCCGGCGGCCAAGGTGGAGGGAATATGATGACGAGAAAAGCTTTGTTCTGGTATGTGATCGGTGGAAATAGAACTGACTGTTTGGAATGCTGGTTCGCGAAATGTCGTGGTAAGCAAGAGTCTCCACCGTCTTTTATTTTCTCCAACAAGGAAAGGACAAAAGCACAGCAAAATTCCTTTTCGAGATGTTTCTCGGGTTCGGGAGGTAGATTATAGAAAGGGAAGGTGTTAGCACCCTTTTTATCCGTGGTTATCCACGGGCTCTTAGGTACTTGCTCACTATGTTTTCAAAAATGTTTTCTTTTCTTTTGTTTGTGGGTTTTGAAAAAAGTTTGGTTTGAAAACTTCTAGGTAACTCTAGTATCAGTCCTCAAGAGAGTATGAAGTGTTTGTTTGAAAACTTTTGTCAGAAAAGTGTAAGTGCGAAAAGTATTTTTGTTTTTGAAAGAGCAAGTACCCAGGAGAAATCTACCTACTCAAAAGAAATTAAGTTGTGTAAATGTCCTTTAGACAGTACCATCCCACTATTGAGAAGTAGGTAGCATCGTCGTTGGAGTTATTCGGGTCAATTCGATTATAGGGACATGTGTGGTCACCAAAGCAATAGTAGGACGCCTTAGCGGTAACCCTAATGTCCTAGATCCTTTTTTATCTGAGGCAACCGTTTCGAGGAAACTTGGATCTTTAGACAGGAGGGCGACCTCTAAAACACCCTATACTTAATGACCACGTCGAGGCAACCAAGTGAGGCGTACCCTAGGAGTGGCATGTGCATGTGTGTCAGGATTCAGTTAAAGATTATCTTTGCACATGTATCATGGTGAGCCACGGATTGATTTTATTTTTCAGGCAAGTCTTGTCATGCATAGTTAACAGTTAATAGTTTGCGGAAAGTAAATTGCGGAAAGTAAATCTATGCTATTACAAGGCGTCAGGTATTTACATCGCCAAAAACATAACCCTTGAAAAACAAATGCGAGAAAGTAAAGAAAGCGATAAAAGAGATCCTAATTATCTATTACATCCTCGGAGCAGATACATAAATATAATCAAAATAATGAATAAAAAATAAATATGCGCGCGAAAGAATTGAATCGGGACGTCCTTAGGGTTTTGACCCTTTTTGAGAAAAGAATGGAATTTTGGTCCTTTTTGCAATTAATTCAAATTAAACCTAACTTACTAATTAATTAATTAATTAAAAGAAAAAGTATTTTTGTGTTTTTTATGTTTTAATGAAAATAAAATAAAAAGGATTAAAATTGTCAAAAGAAAACCCTAATTCTAGATTGATTTTATTTATTGTGAAAAAGATTAAATTAAACCTAATTAAACTAAATTAATTTGTTAGCATTTATTTACAAAAATAATAAACTAAGGTGAAATTAATAAATAATAATAATAATAAAAATATTTACATTTTTTAATTGTCTGAATTTATTATGAAAATAATTTGTGAATTAAATAATAATAATAATTATAATTAATAAAACAATTAAATAGAAATTATAAAAGAGAAAAATAAGAAAACAAAAACCAGGGGATGATGGGCCCGTTAGGAGGTTAGCAAGCAATTCTCAAGCCCATTAAGCTTCCAGGCCTGTTTGACTTCTGGGATCGTCCATGGCACGTGTTGACTGGGAACACCATGATCACCATCTTCTGGCCACTGGATCTGCTTTGCCAGCCACTTGGCACACTGAGGCGTGAGGTTCATGGTGGAACACGTTGGAAAAGCTGCACACAATCATGTTAAACAAAATAATATAGAGTTTTGGGTGGACCTGGGAATCGAACCCAGGTCCCAATGATACACAGCCAGCGCACCATCCACTGAGCCAACTTGCACGCTTTGATATTATGATAAGCAATAAAAATAATATATCAAAAGTAATCCCTATGCTGTAAACATAAAAACAAGCGCACATTTTTTTGAATTGTCCAATGGTGTACCAACGCGTCATCATCTTCCTCAATTGTTCCTGCAAAATACAAACAAATAGCGGGGTTTTTAACCCCCACAATATGGAACGAGGAATAATAGCGATTAGCTCCCTAGGCTATATAAATATGGCGCGATGGTTGGGTTAAGTTCGTCTGAGTCTCCTGAATTCAACCATGTGCATTAGAGGTTCCAATTTTTCCTGGGCTGTAAAGCCCCAAATTCAAAGCTTGGAAACCCTAGATTTCTTCAATGGCAACTTTCGATTCTGGGTGTTTTAATCCAATTAACCTATGCCAAAAGCTTTATATGAACTCAAGCAATGCAAAACAATGATTAGAACATGTTAATTATGCATAAATCATGAGTTACGATTATGGAAAAGTCAAGCAAACCGTGGGTCTGTGAATGATGAATTCTTGAGCTTGGGCGTGTGATTTTAATTGCAAAAGGTCCCTGGGAGTTCCTGCAAGGTATTAGAAACCACAAAATGCTTTTAATCACGTTGGAACTTGGAAAACAGTTTTCAAGTTTTCTTGATTTTTTTCAATATGCTTATGGTTTTTCTGCAGCAATTTTCACGTCCAATGCATTAGGTTTAGGTTGTATATTTATAGTAGAATGGAATTAGGTTAAATCTTGGCCAAGAAATCCATGGAATTATGACTTGAATATTTGATTGAAAATCAAATATTTTTCAATCTTTTTGATTGGAAAAACTTGCCAAACATGGAGATTCTTGTCCCTTTGATTTGCACACGAATTGCCAGCATATCTTGAGCTTGTTTGCTTCACCAAAAGATTGAAAAAACCATATCTTTGAATTTCCTACAATTTAAATTAATTAAATGAATTAAAATCAATTAAAAATCCAATTAATTAATAAAAATAAGAAAATAAATTTAAATAGGCTTGATGGGTCGTGCATAAGTCATGGATAAAGTTTCAAGAAGAAATTTGAGGCCCATTAGCAAAAACAAAGTGTTTTGAGCAAAGTTGACTTTTGCAAATTCATGAAAATTTCCCAACTTCTCCAATGCATATCTTGCTCAATTTTGATCATATGAACATGTTCTTGGACATTTTGGAAAGGTCTTGAAGTCCTCTAACCAATTCATTTGGTCCCATGTCATTTGGATTTACCAATCTCAAGTTATGGTCTTTGACTTAAAGTGCATTTTTGTTGACTTTTAAATTTGACCTATAATGTAGAAATTGATAACTTTTTATGAGAGCATTTCTTGGACTTGGAATGTGAAGATGAGTTGTAGGAAATGTCATGCCCTTCAAAATGAGCATTGGATGGAATTTTTCTGATGAACCATGAAAAAGTTATGCCTTGGTCAAGATACAGTTGACTTTTCTACTGTCCAAAAATAGTAACTTTTTGCATCTTGATGTTTTTTGAGCCATCCTTGTGGAATCATGATCAAGACTTGATCAAATGATGTTTGTGTACTCAAAATGAGATATTGACCAAAATTTCTGACTTTTGACTGTGAAATGACCATTTTGCCCCTGCAGTTGACTGCTAGTCAAATGAAGCTTTTGACTGTGCAAATTGGCATTGTGAGTCTTGAGACTTGACATGTAGATGCTTGAGAATGTATATAGGCCTATGGAACTTGATTGGACCATTGAAAACCCCAAATTTATTGAAGGAACCAAAACCCTAATTTCAGCTGTCTCAGGAGGTGGTTGGACTGTGCAATCTCTTGAGTAATCTTGAACCATTTGAAGATGATTCTTGACAAACCTTAAAGAATATGGGAGGGAAAATTTTGGGGTACAACAGTTGCTCCTGTTCAATCTTCTTAAACCTGAGGATGTAGACTGGCTTGCGTTCCTTTCGTGATCCGAAGGTGGAAGATGATTGAACACTAAAGTGCCCAGAAATTTGCACTCGCATGGTGTAGTATCAGCAATGTGATGTCGGGAATGGGCTTACAGATGCCATTTGGAGAGATGATGGATAGGAGTGGAGATGGGCTTACAGATGCCATCCAGGGGTGTCGATCGCGTAAGAGATTCCTTAGCGAGAACTTGCATACGTGTGTAGGGTTGCCTGATGATGGTCAAGTAGATAGTTGTCCTGTCTGGTTTCAGGTATAGATCTACAATCAGTCATCCACAGATACTTCCTGGCTAGTTACAGGCATTAATCCGGCACTTAAGAAAGGGTGGTCGGGATAGCTTTCCTGGCTGGATACGGGTGTAAATCTCCGACCTGAGAATGAAATATAATTTCCTGGCCTGTTACAGGTGTTGATCTTCAAGCTCTTCATGCAGATACTTTCCTGGCTAGTTACAGGTATAGATCTACAATCAATCACTCACAGATATGCCCTGGCTAGATACAGGTATCAAATCTGGAACTTCAAAAGGTTGATGAGTTGTCTCTACTAACAGGTTATCTCAGAAAAATCTTTAGGAATCGATTTAAATGAACCAGGGAAGGTTTTGTCTTCTTTGACGAGTTGTCTCTTTTAACGGGTTGTCTTTATGGACGGGCTGTCTTCATTGACAGGTTGTCCTCATTGACAGGTTGTATTTATTGACGGGCTGTCTTCATTGACCGGTTGTCTTCATTGATAGGTTGTCTTCATTGACAGGTTGTCTTCATTGACGGGTTGTCTTTATTGACGGGTTGTCTTCATTGACGGGTTGTCTTCAATGACATGTTGTCTTTATTGACGGGTGTCTTCTATGACGGGTTGTCTTCATTGACAGGTTGTCTTCCTTGACGGATTGTCTTTATTGACGAGATTGTCTTCATCGACGAGGTTGTCTTCATTGACAGGTTGTCTTCCTTGACGGATTGTCTTCATTGAAGGATTGTCTTTATTGACGGGTTGTCTTTATTGACAGGTTGTCTTTATTGACGAGATTGTCTTCATCGACGAGGTTGTCTTCATTGACAGATTGTCTTCCTTGACGAATTGTCTTCATTGACGGATTGTCTTTATTGACGGGTTGTCTTTATTGACAGGTTGTCTTTATTGACAGGTTGTCTTCATTGACGGATTGTCTTCAATGACGGGTTGTCTTCATTGACGGGTTGTCTTCATTGACAGATTTTGTGTCAGAAAAATCTCTAAGAATGGATTTAACTGGATTTGTCTTCTTTGACTGGATTAGCCTCAGAAAAATCTTTAGGAATCGATTTAACGGGTTTTGTCTCTTCTGACTGGATTTGTCTTCTTTGACTGGATTTGTCTTCTTTGACTGGATTTGTCTCTTTTGACCGGATTTGTCTCCTTTTGACATAGCTGATCATCTAACTGTATCTTTCCTGAAAGGTAAAGGTCAGTCATATGCAATGCATCATGATATGATGCGTATATGCATGTATCATGATGCATGACAATGTGAGGTTTATGAATGTATCTTCGTCTGGGAAAATAAATCCTTGACGAATGTCGGGAAGTTCATTCAATCCTGGGCTGATGTTGGGGAGTAGAGTCCTTCGTTTCCGTTGGGGATGATGAACGAAGATGATTGTAAGAATAAACTGGTAGGAGAAGATGACTCCGTTGGGGATAAACCTGGTGAAGAGATTACTCTGCGGGGAATTACTCTGTGGGAAGAGATGCTTCGCTGAGATTTTAACGATAACTTCGCTGGGGATTCCGTTGATAAGCTCTGTTGAGGATTTTGATGAACTCCGCTGGGGGATAGAAAGGACTTCGTTAGGGACGATCTTTCCGTTGCAAATTGGCTGAGGATAACCCAGTTATACCCTGGTGGGGGAATAACCTTTGAACATGGTCGGGGAGAGATGCATTCTGCAGGGGATAAGCTTCCAGAATCTACTGGGGAGATTGATTCAACTCTCTTGGGGAAACTTTTGACTACACTGGGGAAATGGCTCCACTGGGGTGTCTGGTATTCCACCGGAGAACAATCTTATATTCTGTCGAGGAATATTAAGACTGTCGGGGATGCTTGCTAGGGAACATCTGTATACTCTGCTAGGGAATATTAAGATCTTCTGGGGATACCCAGCTTGTTCGGGACTGGTAGTAGACCAACTCTGCTCAGGGGAGAGTATTACTGACTTGCTGGGGATACCGTTCCTTTTTGGGGCTGTTGGGAGACCAACTTTGCTTGGGGAGAGTATTGTTGAATCTTGTCTTACTCTGCGGGGAGTGAAAGTATCTTGGTCATATTCTTCAGTTGAATCTACCTTGGTACCTCGGTGGACAGAGCAACTAGATCGCTTAGACAATTCTTATTGCCCCAACTTCTGTGGGAGAAGAAAGCATATGAGATGCTTGATAACTGCCGACTGACGAATCTTCTTCTGGTAAGCACGTGACGAGATGACGGGGCATAGTCGTACGCTTTGATCCCTAACCTTTGCCTGGACCGCCCTGCCGGGTTTTCAGTCCACCGGGATACCCATTTTTGCCCAAGCCGCCTTTTCAGGTTTTCGACTTGCCGGGTGTACAGGTTTTTTTCCATTTTCATCCCTTATTTTTGCCCGAAGCCTTTTGGTTCGCCGAGAAGCCCTTATTTTTGCCTAGGCCAGTCAACCTAGCAGGTCTTTGATTATGCGTAATATTTTTTCGACTATGTCCACGCTCCCAGGATGCAGGGAATTGTCACCGTCAGTAGTGTTGTGTTGTCATACTACCAGAGGATGTTCGATCGTGCAAGATTCGTTGCTGGAATTCAAGCCCAATGCCCTAGTTGACTCAGATGGAGATCTGCCCCTGGCTATTTGGCATTTTGAGAGATTCCTTGAATCTTGACTTGACTGCCCCAGATGATGGATAATGATCATGCCGTGTCCCTTGATTGGAAGTGCTTTTGTTCACTAGATATTCTTCGTGCGAATTTCTCTGTTGTTCGAACAAATAGTCATATGCAAACAATGTTATTTTAAGAATGCAAAGCTTATGTCTGTTTCGAAGTTTTTGAAAATGAAGTTTTCAATAAAACAAATGAATTTTTGTAAAAATGTGATGTCAACTCAAGATTTTACAGCAAGCCCTATAGGAGTTAGGATACCTTTGGTAACAGTATGCTTTCGAACTAACCCATGCTTCAGCTAGGACTTTTAAGGGTTATAACATGGCCTGGCTCACGGTTTAAGAAACAAAGGATAAAGGCTCAAAGTATATTTATTCCCACCCGCTCTTCGTGATGTTCTTCAATCCTAAACTCAGTTAATCGTGCATTAGATCGTGTTTGAGTCTTTGTTCTGATATTCCAGTGATGGTTCAGATATTGACAATTTATTTTGAACAGACAGTCATTTTTGTTGAGAGTCTGTAGGATCTCTTTCTTTTTGATTTCATTATCCCTGTTTTTTGCCTGAACTGTTTCTTTTGTGATTACAGTCAGCGGGATGCCCCAGTTTTTGTAAGTCTCCTTCATAGGTTTTGACTTAATGGGATTTTATTTCTGAGAGATAATGACTGTCTATCCTTACGATTATTTGGAACCATCACTGTCTCTTGTTTTGGAAAGAATCTTTTGATGCCATTCATTGTGCACTTGGATTAACTGAGAAAACTACCCCGCCCCAAGTTATAATTAAGGGTTTTAATTTTTGAAAAGAAAAAACTCCAACTTCTTTGGCTCAAAGGGGTTGACGAGGGATTATCTTCCTTATAACTCCACTGTTTAGGATTTGAAACAATGCTTGTGCATCGTCAGCAGGGTCTGTTCAAAAGCATACTGTAAAGATCGGGGTATCGTTTTCGTCATCCTCCCTCAAAAGGCTTAGAATTTTTAATCGAGAGTTGAACATCACAAAAAAATGAAAGCAATTTGAATATAGTGAATACGAATAGATTGATTCAAAACAGACATATGCGATGCATTAATGAAATAAAAAAGTTTGCCATGACAATGATTGTTTGAATAAGTAAAGAAAAATACAACTTCAGAATTCAAATGAACAAAAGTCTCTCGATCCTAGCCATGTTTTGGCAAGGGAGCAGTGATCACATTGGGAGTCTCGGGCGCTTCGAACTCGACCTCCTTTGCATCAATTAGGTCCTGAACCTTGTTCCTCAAAGTCTAACAATCATCTGTAGCATGCCCCGGGCTGTCAGAATGATAAGCGCAGCGGGCGTTGGGGTTATACCTTGAAGGTGTAGTGTTCGGATTCTTAGGAGGGTCCCTTAGAGTTACCAAATTGGTCTTCAGAAACTGTGGCAATATCTGGGACAAGGTCATGCTGAGAGGAGTGAATTACCTTCTAGGTCTCTCTTCCCTTTGTTGGTTGCGATGTTGAGGAGCACCGGCCAATTCTGAAATAACTACCGCGTTGACATCTTGGCGGTGTTCGGACCTATTCTGTCTTCTTGAACCATAGACAGCACTGGATTATTTCTTGAATGGTTTCTTCTCAGAGCTCGACGAAGCATCCTTCTGTATCTTCCCAGACTTGATACCAGCTTCAATTCTCTCACCAGTCAAGATAAGGTCTGTAAACCCGGCAGAAGAATTTCCAATCAGATGGTTGAAGAACGGACCAGACAGGGTCCCCAAGAACATATCAACAAGCTCACGATCAGTTAAGGGTGGCTGCACCCGTCCAGCAAGGTCTCTCCACTTTTGAGCGTACTCCTTAAATCCTTCACCCGTCCCTAGTGACATACCCTGGAGTTGGGTACGAGTAGGAGCGAGGTCAGAATTATACTGATACTGCTTATAGAACGCAGTAGCCAAATCCTCCCAGTTACGAATGCTGGCTCCATCCAGCTGATAGAACCATTCGAGTTGAGTCCCTGAAAGACTATCCTGGAAGAAATGGATCCATAAATTCTTGTCAGCAGTGTAAGGTTGGATCTTCCTTACATACGATCGGAGGTGCATCTTAGGGCAGGAAGCTCCGTCGTACTTTGCAAAAGCAGGCACCTTGAACTTATGTGGAATCACCACCCCAGAGGATAAGCCTAGGTCTCCAAAGTCCAACCCGGGCACATTTTGTATCTCCATAGCACTTAAGCGGTCTTCGAGCTGTTTGTACTTATCCTCAGCAGGAGGGTACTGCTCTTCATTATAATCCGTCTCATTGTCGGAGACCACGGGACTAGGAACCCTTCCTTCTTGGGGACTGTCCTTCCCTACAGATGGGGTAGTCAGCTTAACCTCATTCTGCAGTGCATTCCCATATCTGCGTCCAGCATTGAACAAGACGGTCCTCTTCTTCTTCTTCTTCCTTTCCTTCAGAATCAGAGTTTTCAAATCCTGTTGACCCTAGGCTAGGCTCATAACCAAATCCTGGAACTGGGCATTCTGGGCCTGGAGGGCCTTGATAGCTTGTTCGGTGGACGGTTCAGTAGACATGATGATTGCTGAAATAAACAGCGAAGAAGATAAGTGACATGTAAAGAAGGGTACCTGTAATGCAATGATATGTATGATATATATGCAAATCTTTTCAAGGATCTCGCGGGGTAAACAAGAAAATTGTTAGAATTTGAAATTTGTAGCTTGATTGAAGGAACTTCATGTTGCTGAGAGTCCTTCTTCAAGAGTCAAAGCTCACCATATCGAGTGGGTCATAGCCCCTGACTCAAGTCATCGTGTTTTGATCTCTAAACAACCTTGGCTAGAGGAAAATAAATCCCCTTTGCCCCTTGCTAGACATTTGGTTCATCATGATCTGCATCACAAACCCTTGAGATCCTTGAAATGGGTTAGTCCTTATGCAGGATGTATGCCATGTTATGATGTGATGATATCATGTACGTGGATGCAAAGGTGTGAGGTGTAAGTAAGCCCTGTAATGAGTCCAGATTAAGGACTGTAAACCAAACCTGCAAGGAACTCACGTGTCAGATAACAAGTATGTGCAAGTAGTTCAAGTTTGAAGGCACACAAGTCACACAAGACAACCCTTAGAGTTCAGGCCGGCATGAAGCATAGGTACTACCCTCTTTCAGTTTCAGTTGGTTAAGACATGTCCTAGAAAATAGTAACCGGGTTCTAGAGGATCTCAATATCACTGACTACCCTCAATCGGTCATAACTCCAGCTTCGCAACCTTTTCTTGCATCCAGAACCATTGCGAGAGTTTAGCCTCAATGAGTGTAGCATACTGCTACTGTTCTATGGCCAAGTTGGGTCAATTTAAGGTTCTAAGGTCGGTTGGTGCTTAATGACTCCTCAGAAGACCCATATTCTTCTCGTTCCAACATAAGGGATATCGGTACAGAACAAGGTGTCACACCAACGTAGCTACTGTTTCACCCGTGTCGGTCTACGCTGGACAGGTCCCTCACAGTTTATTGCTACCTAAAGGGTATTCCCCAAATCCGGGTTAGGATCTATGAAACTCCGATACAAGCCCACAATATTAAAGCAAACAAGGCATACAATTGAAAACATAGAATGATCTAATCCTAAGGTATACCTCACTTATTATAGTCCCTAGAAGAGTCGCCAGTTCTGTGATCGGTGGAAATAGAACTGACTGTTTGGAATTCTGGTTCGCGAAATGTCGTGGTAAGCAAGAGTCGCCACCGTATTTTATTTTCTCCAATAAGGAAAGGACAAAAGCACAACAAAATTCCTTTTCGAGATGTTTCTCGGGTTCAGGAGGTAGATTATAGAAAGGGAAGGTGTTAGCACCCTTTCTATCCGTGGTTATCCACAGGCTCTTAGGTACTTGCTCACTATGTTTTCAAAAATGTTTGCTTTTCTTTTGTTTGTGGGTTTTGAAAAAAGTTTGGTTTGAAAACTTCTAGGTAACTCTCGTATCAGTCCTCAAGAGAGTATGAAGTGTTTGTTTGAAAACTTTTGTCAGAAAAGTGTAAGTGCGAAAAGTAAATTTTTTTTTTTGAAAGAGCAAGTACCCAGGAGAAATCTACCTACTCAAAAGAAATTAAGCTGTGTAAATGTCCTTTAGACAGTACCATCTGTGATACGGTGGGAGAACTGACTATGAGTTTTGCGTTTGATTCGCACTTGTTCGGTTGAGCAAGAGTCACCACCGACTTTTTATTTTATCCTAAAGGAAAGGTTAAAAAAGCACAGCAAAAACCTTTTGAGATATTTCGTGGGTCCGGGGGGTAGATTATGAAAAGGGAAGGTATTAGCACCCTTTTCATCCATGGTTATCCATGGGCTCTTAGTTACTTGGTTTTTTAGATCACTTGCCTTGATTTTTGATTGCTTGAAAATGGTGTATGTGTGGGTGTTTTTGAAAATGTTTTGGAAGAGATGCCTTGTCTTAGGCGACCAATGTATTTGACTCGTGTTTGAGTGTTTTACAAAAGTGTGGATCTTATCGAAAAGATGGTTCAAATGTTTTTGAGAGTTTGTTTGAAAGTGTTGTGGATTGTGGTTTTTGAAAAGAAGGCAAGTGTTTTTGCAAGTTGATTCTCAAGTAACTAAGAGTTTTGTCTACCCTATTGTACTCAAAGGTTTTTGTTATGTTTTAACCCCTTTTAACAATTTTGTTCCACCATTGAATTTGGTGGACAATCTTGCGTTTAGGAAGTTTATTCGGGACGGGCGCGGGTCATCGTATGGACCATGAATGCAATGATGCCAAGTGTCTTTGGCAATTTATCTTGAAGGGATTATGATCATTCCGTTTAGGTAACATTCGAAAGCGTCATCGAGGGACTTATGATCATTTGATTTTGTCTTGCCAAAGAAACTCGACGTGCAAGCATGGCCCATTTTGGAAGGCAACATGTGGGATTACCCTAGAGGGTGCAAGTGTGATTGTGTATTGATTTCATGTATTTGTCTTGTATTAGGTTATCTAGCGTTTGATTTTATGTACATGCAAGCCCTAGGTCTAACCATGGTATAATTGAAAGCGGTAAATTGCGAAAATGTAAAATCTACGCTATTACAAAATAAGCATCCGGGAGTGGGGGTACAATATTCACAAATGGGGATGAGACTTATAGTATCCAATAAGTTACAACCAAATTGAATTTGCGATCAAATGTAAATAACGTATATCAATGCATAAGATAAACCAATGTGTATAGGAGCAATGTAAAGGTATTTGTATTGTGTAAGTGAGAGATGTGAAATGTATTGGTGTAAGTAATCATTTACAGGTGCGACAATGTGAATTTTGATATGTATTAAGTATTGTTTTAACTTAAAGAATTTAAATGTTTATTTACTTTAATTAATGATCTTGTATTTTTTAATATGTATGAAAAGAAAAATATTCTAAGTTCGAAAGTTATTATTTTCATTTGACATAAGAAAGTGTCTTTGTATTATTAGTAAGAATATTTGAATTAAAAGAAAAAAAGTATTTTCAATTATGATGTAAAAAATTTATTTTTGTTATTTATGTACAAAAAGTGTTTAAATGTTAAGAAATTAAATTATGCAAAAATGTATTTTTGTTATTTATGTACAAAAGTATTTTAATTAAAAGAAAAGAAAAAAATGCTTTCAATCTTAATTATGTTGTGTAATAAAAGATACATTTTTATGTATTTGTGTTTAATATATATATTCAAAAAAATGTTTTAAATAAATTAAATTAGGTATATAGAAAAGTGTATTGATTAAGTACAAGAAAAATATTTCAATTATATGTTTAAAGAAAAATGTATTTTCAATTAATGTATTAAACAAGGGTATTTTATTTGTAATAAAAATTATTGTAAAGAAAAAAAAAGTGTTTGTTTAAGTTTTCATTAAGAAGAGAATAAAGGAATTAAAAGAGCAGATGCGTTGGGCTTAGGCATTCAGAATGGGCAAGGCCCACGTTTGGGCTCATAAAGTTTTAGGGTTTGCTTGGGTTTTCATTTGGGAACATGTTTTAGGGTTTGTGTACAGCGGCGCTCATCTTGTCTTCTTCGCGCGCATTTGAGTTCTTCAGCCCAAGGCCACCAGCTTCTATGCCTCCTTCTTCCCTCCAATGGCAACGTTAAGGTGACAGAATTAGGTAACAAATCTCAATCTTAATTCGTTAGGGTTTGTTAAGATTGTGCATGTCGCGATTTATGTTCATTTCTGATTCTTATTCTTATTGCAATGATTGTTGAGGCATCATGAAAGAAAAGTGAGGGTGAAATACTACCTGGAGAAGGAGGAAGGAAGGTGAAGAAGGCTAGGAGGCCAAGGGCGGAGGGAGAGGCGGAGGCGCGACGGACTTGGAACCCTGGTTCGCGTATTCTTTCCTTTTCTTCTTTGCCACTGTATGCTTGTTGCTTCTTTTTCCACCCTATGATGAACTCAGAGTTCTGAGGGGCCTCGCCTGTATGCTTTGATGTTGCTTCTGAACGATTTGCCTTTTGAGTTGCTTTTTGAAATGTTTGTTGCCTTGGTACTTTGCTTTGAGTTGCCTTTTGCCCAATGATGTATTCACTGAGGGCTTGATGTTTGGATGGTATTATGCAGTATGCTATGATTTCACTGGTTTTAGGCAGTATGATTGCAGGTCTGAGGCTTTTATGGTTAAGGCTTATCAGTTTAGGACTTGGTTTGGTCTTGTGGCTTTTGAAGGTAAAGCTAATGCAGGTTTTGTTTTCGACAGTAGGTGGGTTTATTTTGAATGTGATGATAGGCACAAGGTTTTTTTTAGCATATGCTGGTTTTTGATGATTAGGCTTTGAATGTTTAAGGTTTGAACTGGACAGGTTTTGCTGGAGGTGTTTGAGTTTAAGGTTTGTGAAATAGCAGGTTAAGGGTTTTTGGCTCTTAGAGTTTAAGGGCTTGACAGGTTTTGATGGTTAGGCCGGGTTTTGAAGCTTTGGTTGGTAAGGCTGATGAACTTGAACAGGTTTTAGAATTATTTTTGTTAGGCTTCAGGCAGGGCTGTGCTTCAGGCTTGAACTGGTTTATTATGCTTCAGGTTTGATGCCTTTCAGGCAGGTTAGGCTAATGCAGGTTAATTATTTGCGTTTTTGTGTGGCTTGTTTGCAGGTTATGTGTTTGGAGGTTATGCTGGTTTTTAGCAGATGGAAGGTTTTGTATGTTTATGCTTGTCTGTTTAGACAGGATGAGGCTTAACAGTTTATCCTCTCTTTTTGGTTCTGTGTTCAGTTATTTTTGTATATTTCTTTCTTCTGCCTAAAGCCTAAAAACCTGCTTACTTTTTATCTCTCCACTCTCCTCTCTCAGTACAGTTGAATATGTTAAAATATGTTTGTTGTTGTACTTTTCTGAAAGGGTCACATGGGGAAATGATGAAAGTGTAGTTGCTTGCATATCCCATTTTCTCTGCATATCTTCTTTGGCCAGCTTGATATCTTTGTGACAGTATGCTTTATATTTTTGGCAGAAAGTTATACTTTTGGATTTTGACAGCAAGTTGCAATTTGATTTTTAGTTGGGTTTGAACTTGGAGTTTGAGATTTTGAATTTATGCAGTTTGACACTTTGAATTATGCAATTTGGCTTTTGTGCATTCATACTTTAGCAAATAAAACTCGTCCCTCTTTGTGAACCGGGAGCAATCCCGTGATTTGCAGAGAGGGTTAACTGATCCCCATCAGTGGCCCTTAATGATGACTGTAATTTTATCTGTCTTTTTGACTGTTATTTGACTTTTCTCTTTTCTTTTGCAGATAAAAAATGGAGCACTGGAGCGAGGGATAGCGGATGAAGATTTGAAGATTAGAAAAATAATTAGGATAGTCTTTTATTTAGCTTTAAATAAATGTAACATTATTTTTGTCAACATTTTGTAAACAAAAACAATTTATACAAATGACTTAAAGATAAATAAAAGTCCTTTCATTTAATTAATTCTTCTCTTCTTCAATTGTTCGTTTATTATTTATAGTTCTTTAAATTAAAATAAATTGAAAATAAATTCCAACTTATTTAATCTTTAGAATAATAAATAATTAACTAAACAATATTTCAGTACTGATCAATTAATAAAACTTGATGCTTCCAATGTTCAAGGCAAAATAAACAGTTAATCACAACAATTGATCAGACGCATTCCCCCCTTTTCACTGATTCTTACCAAACACTGTAAATCCAAACTGCCTATCTCTTTTGACTGGTTCAATCAAAACGAACGTGAATTCAAACCAACTGCAGTCTTTTACTGATTAAATCAAATAATGCGAATTCAACCCAAATCTCGGAATGTCTTGCAAAACACTGTAGAATTTAGACCTTCCTGAGAACGCGCGCACAAACCCTAATTTCTGATTAAATGCCAAAGAGCATTCGCCTGATCAAAGTTGATCCAGAATCAACCAAAACCCTAAGCCAACTGTGTGAAACAATCCAGAGCCCTGAAAAATCAATAAAACCCTAATTTTTGTTTGACTGACGAGAAAAGTCCGTTTGTCCGATTCTTGAACCAATCTGAAAAATCAGGAAACACCTGAAGCTGTGATTTCTTGTG
This sequence comes from Vicia faba, assembly GCA_948472305.1. Taxonomy (NCBI): domain Eukaryota; kingdom Viridiplantae; phylum Streptophyta; class Magnoliopsida; order Fabales; family Fabaceae; genus Vicia; species Vicia faba. Next base: position 28,288,102 of record OX451738.1, read on the forward strand.
AAAAAATGCGAGGGCAAATTTTGGGGTACAACAGTTGCCCCTGTTCAATCTTCTTGAACCTGAAGAGTTAGATTGACAAGTTTGCCTTTCGCGACTTGAAGGTAAAAGAAGATTGGACACTAAAGTACCCAGAAAATTTGCACTCGGCGATGTGATGGTAGAGGTGAATGGGCTTACAGATGCCATTTGGTGATGGGCTTAAAGATGCCACCTGGTACGATAGAGTCTTGTCGGGGAATGGGCTTAGAGATGCCATCTGATAATGGGCTTAAAGATGCCATTTGGTGATGGGCTTAAAGATGCCATCTGGTGACTGCTGGTAGGAGGATGGGCTTATAGATGCCATCTGGTTATGTTGAACTGTATGTCAATGGTGAGTGGACAAGTATCAGAAGGCCACCCATGTTTTGGAACATCTCTGAATCGGGGGTCTGAGCAAGCAATAGATTGACATCCACGTTTCGGAGAATCCGTAAATTATTTTCAGGAGTTGAGATTCAATAAGCAATAGAGCAGCATCCGTTGTTGGGAAGCGTCCGTAAACTGTTTTCAAAAGTTGAGAAGAGTCTGAACAAGTTGGTAGATTAACATCCGTTGTTGGGAAGAATCTGTAAACTGTTTTCAAAATTGCACCTGAATAAGTTGGTAGATTAACATCCGTTGTTAGGAAGAATCCGTAAACTGTTTTCAGACGTCTTGAAAAGGAACCGGTGTAGGGTTTCCCGATGATGAGCTCGTGTAAAGCTGCATTTGGATGAATCTGGAATAAGTATCAGAATGTCGCCGTGTCCGGGTCACATCTGAGTAAACTTGGAAGATGATCTTTGTCTGCCGACTGATCTTACCTGAAAAGGCAAAGGGTTAGTTGTATGCAATGTTATGATGCATGATGCAATGTATGTGACATCAATGGTTATGACATGAATGCGCATGTAAGCTGAAGAGCTGTCTTGCTGAGGATAAATGAATCTGAGATGGCTGAAGATAAAAGCATCTTGATTGCTGCCGGGGAAAATAAATCCTTGGCTGCTGCTGTGGAGGGCAAGAGTCTTCAATTGTTGAAAATGAGAGGTCTAGGGACCCTTGTTGGGAAAATCAGAAGCTTGGGTTGTATGCCAAACTACTGGGGTCTTCCTGTTTTGAGGAGATCTGTGTAGGATTTCCTAATGATGAGTCCGTGTAGAACTGCATCGGGTTTTTGAACACTTTTGACATTCGAATGCCCCAAGTGGTGATGTAGATAATTTCCTGGCTTGTTACAGGTGTTGGTCTACAATCGGTTGTTCACAGATGTTTTCCTGGCTTGTTACAGGTGTTGATCTGGAATTCTTCAGACGTGCCCTGGCTGGATACAGGAATCGAATCTGGAAAGGTGATAGTTAACAGATATGCCCTGGCTGGATACAGGAATCGAATCTTCAAACTCTTCAGACGTGCCCTGGCTAGATACAGGAATCGAGTCTGGAAATATGGTCAACAGATATGCCCTGGCTGGATACAGGAATCGAATCTGGAAAGGTGATAGTTAACAGATATGCCCTGGCTGGATACAGGAATCGAATCTTCAAACTCTTCAGACGTGCCCTGGCTAGATACAGGAATCGAGTCTGGAAATAGTCGTCAACAGATATGCCCTGGCTGGATACAGGAATTGAATCTTCGAACTCTTCAGACGTGCCCTGGCTAGATACAGGAATCGAGTCTGGAAATGCGGTCAACAGATATGCCCTGGCTGGATACAGGAATCGAATCTGGAATTGTAATAGTTGATTTGTTTGAACACTTTTGACATTCGAATGCCCCAAGTGGTGGTGAAGGGGTCTTGAATCAGATTACTCTACATATTGAGAGATTTCTTGAAATCATGACTGGACTGCCCCAGGTTAACTGAACTTTGAAAGATCTGTTGGACCTTGACTGGACTTCCCCAGGTTAATTGAATTTTGAAAGATCTGTTGGACCTTGACTGGACTGCCCCAAATTAATTTAATTGTGACATGTCATGCCCCTTGCTGATAGGAGATTTGCAATGGAAGTGTTATCCTCTTGAAGTGATTTTTACTTACTGAGAGAGTTTTCGTTCCTCTGAACATTCGCTGTATGAATTTCTTCGCTGTCAAACAAAAAGCCAAATGCAGACAGTGATATTCAGGTAATGCAAAGTTTATGTTTGTCTTGAAGTTTTGAAGAATGCGTTTTTAGCAGAAAACTTTTTATAAGACAAATCAACACAAGATTTAGAGTAAAGCCTTACAGGAGTCAGGATACCTTTTGTAACAGTATGCTTTCGAACTAACCCATGCTTCAATTAGGACTTTTGAAGGGTTGTAACGTGGCCTGGTTCACGGTTTAAGAAACAAAGGATAAAGGCTCAAAGTATATTTGTACCCACCCGCTCTTCGTGATGTTCTTCAACCTAAGCTTAGTTAATTGTGTCTCACACTCTGTTTTGAGTTTGGGAACGACTTTTGGGCGATGGTTCACCAGTTGAATTCGGGGAGACAATCATCATCTCTTCTTTTCTTTTTTCAACATTTTTCATGTTGTTGAGGATTTTGTAATGACCTCACTATTTTGATTTTGATTTATTGTCCCTAACTTTTGCCTGACCGTTCCCGTTTTTGAGATTACTGTCAGCGGGATGCCCCAGCTTTCTTAAGCCTCCTTTATAGGTTTTGGCTCAGTGGGCTTTTTTCTCTTTTGAGAGATTGACTGTCTATGCGATAGGGAACCACCCTTGTCTTTTGATTCCAAAGGAATGCTTTCTCTTTTTTTTTCGTCGTTCATTGTATTACGAACTGAGAGTTTGCGACTTCAATGCGCATTTTCTTTTGAATTAACTGAGATACTACCCTGCCCCAGGTTTATATCAAAGGTTTTGATTGTTTAGAACAGAAAACTCCTACTTCTTTGGCTCGAAGGGGTTGACTAGGGATTAACTTCCTTATAACTCCAGTGTTTGGGAATTGAAAGAAATGCTTGTACATCATCAGCAAGGTCTGTTCAAAAGCATACTGTATAAGATCATGGTATTGTTTCGTCATCCTCCCTCTAAAGGCTTGCAGCTTTTTATCAAGAGTTTAAATATCATAAAGAAAAGCATAAGAGTAGTGAAACGAATGGATTAATTCAAGACAAACATATGCAATGCATTAATGAAAACAGAGTTTAACATCAACAGATAATTGTTTGACAGCAAAAGAAATTACAACTTTGAAAATTCAAAAAGAAGCAAAAGTCTTTCAGCTTGAGCTTCGTCACTTCAAGTGGAGAACCCTTTAACGGAAGATTTTCATCTCACCGTCTGGCATGAATTCCAGCACCCCAATGTCGATCAGATCTTGAATCTTGTTCTTCAAGGCCCAACAGTCGTTGGTGTCGTGTCCCGGGCTGTAGGAATGGTAAACACAGAATGCATCGGGATGATAGTTAGGAGAGGAGGTATTGAGCTTCTGAGGAGGATCCCTTACGGTAAGCAAGTTGACCTCCAACAGGCGCTTCAGTATGAAAAAAGATGGTATTTCAGTCTCCGTGAACTGTCTTCCCGATGTTTCTTGCTTACGCCGATTACCCCGTTGACGCTGGCGAGGTTGTTGATGGGCTTGTGACCCTGAAGCAAGCGAAGGAGCCTTCCCCTTGTCCTCTTGAGTGGATGGAGGTTGAGCGGTGACTTGCTCTTCGACCTCAGATATTTGCCCCAGTTGGTTGTTTGGAAGCAAATGGCGGACAAGAACTCTGAGTTCCTCTTGTCTTTGGGATAGGTCTTGGATGAGAGCCATCTGGCCCACCAACTGTCCCATCACTTGGGTCCTCAAGGTTGTCAGATCAAACTGTAGCTCCGCAAGCTGGTCACTCCTGGCATTGTTGGAATTCTCCAAACCCTTTGTGAGGAGAGCTTTCATCTCTTCTTGCCCCAGAGACAAGTTTAGGAACATCTCTTACAGCTGAGCAGTCTGGTCTTGGATGTCTTTGACAGACCTTTTTAGAGCCATCTCTTACTGAAATAAACAGCAGGAGAGTAAGGAAACCTGAAAAAGGAAAGATTTTCAAAATGCAATGCATGATATGTGGATGCATGCTTTCAAGGATCTCTTGGGGTAAACACAAGAAAATGTTAGAGGTTGAACTCTGCTCTTGGATTGGAGAACTTTGCACCGGCGGATGTCTTTCCACTAGAATCAAGCTCACCATGTCGAGTGGGTCATAGCCACGGATTCAAGTTGTTGTACTTGATCTTTGATCGGAGCGCTTTGTATCGGTGGATGTCTTTCCACGAGAATCAAGCTCACCATGTCGAGTGGGTCATAGCCACTGATTCAAGTTGTTGTTCTTGAACTTTGATTGGAGAACTTTGTTTAGAGGAGAAACCCCTTGCCCCTTTGGTAGACGTTTGGTTCAACGTAACCCTGCATCCAAAGAACCCTCGAGATCCTTGAAATGGTTATTGAAAATGCTATGGTATGATGTCATGATGTTATGTACATGTATGCACAAGCAAGTGAGTGTATATACAGGCAAACATATTCACACAAAGCAAACAAGTCCTTAGGTTTAGGCTTGCATGGGGTTCAGGTACTACCCTCTTTCAATTCGTTGGTTAAAACCTGTCATATCAAAAGTAACCGGGTTCTAGAGGATCTCAAATCATTGGCTACCCTCGATCGGTCATAACTCCAACATCGCTATCTTTTCTTGCGGTCGGAACCATCGCGAGAGTTTAGCCTCAATGAGTGTAGCATACTGCTACTGTTCTAATGGCCAAGTTGGGTCAATTTAGGGTTCTAAGGTCGGTTGGTGCTTAATGACTCCTTGGAAGACCCATATTCTCCCCGTTTCAACACGAGGGATATCGGTACAGACCAAGGCGCCACACCAACGTAGCCACTGCTTCACCCATGTCGGTATACCCCGGACAGGTCCCTCGCAGATTATGCTACCTAAAAAGGTTTCCCCCAGATCCGGGTTAGGATCTATGAAACTCCGATACAAAGCCCACAAATGTAAAAGCAAACAAAGCAATCAATCGAAAATAAAGGTGATCTAAACCCTAAGGTAACCCCACTTTAAAATTCTCCCCAGCAGAGTCGCCAGTTCTGTGATACGGTGGGAGAACTGACTATGAGTTTTGCGTTTGTATTCGCACTTGTTCGGTTGAGCAAGAGTCTCCACCGACTTTTTATTTTATCCTAAAGGAAAGGTTAAAAAAGCACAGCAAAAACCTTTTGAGATATTTCGTGGGTCCGGGGGGTAGATTATGAAAAGGGAAGGTATTATCACCCTTTTCATCCATGGTTATCCATGGGCTCTTAGTTACTTGGTTTTTTAGATCACTTGCCTTGATTTTTGATTGCTTGAAAATGGTGTATGTGTGGGTGTTTTTGAAAATGTTTTGGAAGAGATGCCTTGTCTTAGGCGACCAATGTATTTGACTCGTGTTTGAGTGTTTTACAAAAGTGTGGATCTTTTCGAAAAGATGTTTCAAATGTTTTTGAGAGTTTGTTTGAAAGTGTTGTGGATTGTGGTTTTTGAAAAGAAGGCAATTGTTTTTGCAAGTTGATTCTCAAGTAACTAAGAGTTTTGTCTACCCTATTGTACTCAAAGGTTTTTGTTATGTTTTAACCCCTTTTAACAATTTTGTTCCACCATTAAATTTGGTGGACAATCTTGCGTTTAGGAAGTTTATTCGGGACGGGCGCGGGTCATCGTATGGACCATGAATGCAATGATGCCAAGTGTCTTTGGCAATTTGTCTTGAAGGGATTATGATCATTCCGTTTAGGTAACATTCGAAAGCGTCATCGAGGGACTTATGATCATTTGATTTTGTCTTGCCAAAGAAACTCGACGTGCAAGCATGGCCCATTTTGGAAGGCAACATGTGGGATTACCCTAGAGGGTGCAAGTGTGATTGTGTATTGATTTCATGTATTTTTCTTGTATTAGGTTATCTAGCGTTTGATTTTATGTACATGCAAGCCCTAGGTCTAACCATGGTATAATTGAAAGCGGTAAATTGCGAAAATGTAAAATCTACGCTATTACAAAATAAGCATCCGGGAGTGGGGGTACAATATTCACAAATGGGGATGAGACTTATAGTATCCAATAAGTTACAACCAAATCGAATTTGCGATCAAATGTAAATAACGTATATCAATGCATAAGATAAACCAATGTGTATAGGAGCAATGTAAAGGTATTTGTATTGTGTAAGTGAGAGATGTGAAATGTATTGGTGTAAGTAATCATTTACAGGTGCGACAATGTGAATTTTGATATGTATTAAGTATTGTTTTAACTTAAAGAATTTAAATGTTTATTTACTTTAATTAATGATCTTGTATTTTTTAATATGTATGAAAAGAAAAATATTCTAAGTTCGAAAGTTATTATTTTCATTTGACATAAGAAAGTGTCTTTGTATTATTAGTAAGAATATTTGAATTAAAAGAAAAAAAGTATTTTCAATTATGATGTAAAAAATGTATTTTTGTTATTTATGTACAAAAAGTGTTTAAATGTTAAGAAATTAAATTATGCAAAAATGTATTTTTGTTATTTATGTACAAAAGTATTTTAATTAAAAGAAAAGAAAAAAATGCTTTCAATCTTAATTATGTTGTGTAATAAAAGATACATTTTTATGTATTTGTGTTTAATATATATATTCAAAAAAATGTTTTAAATAAATTAAATTAGGTATATAGAAAAGTGTATTGATTAAGTACAAGAAAAATATTTCAATTATATGTTTAAAGAAAAATGTATTTTCAATTAATGTATTAAACAAGGGTATTTTATTTGTAATAAAAATTATTGTAAAGAAAAAAAAAGTGTTTGTTTAAGTTTTCATTAAGAAGAGAATAAAGGAATTAAAAGAGCAGATGCGTTGGGCTTAGGCATTCAGAATGGGCAAGGCCAACGTTTGGGCTCATAAAGTTTTAGGGTTTGCTTGGGTTTTCATTTGGGAACATGTTTTAGGGTTTGTGTACAGCGGCGCTCATCTTGTCTTCTTCGCGCGCATCTGAGTTCTTCATCCCAAGGCCACCAGCTTCTATGCCTCCTTCTTCCCTCCAATGGCAACGTTAAGGTGACAGAATTAGGTAACAAATCTCAATCTTAATTCGTTAGGGTTTGTTAAGATTGTCCATGTCGCGATTTATGTTCATTTCTGATTCTTATTCTTATTGCAATGATTGTTGAGGCATCATGAAAGAAAAGTGAGGGTGAAATACTACCTGGAGAAGGAGGAAGGAAGGTGAAGAAGGCTAGGAGGCCAAGGGCGGAGGGAGAGGCGGAGGCGCGACGGACTTGGAACCCTGGTTCGTGTATTCTTTCCTTTTCTTCTTTGCCCCTGTATGCTTGTTGCTTCTTTTTCCACCCTATGATGAACTCAGAGTTCTGAGGGGCCTCGCCTGTATGCTTTGATGTTGCTTCTGAACGATTTGCCTTTTGAGTTGCTTTTTGAAATATTTGTTGCCTTGGTACTTTGCTTTGAGTTGCCTTTTGCCCAATGATGTATTCACTGAGGGCTTGATGTTTGGATGGTATTATGCAGTATGCTATGATTTCACTGGTTTTAGGCAGTATGATTGCAGGTCTGAGGCTTTTATTGTTAAGGCTTATCAGTTTAGGACTTGGTTTGGTCTTGTGGCTTTTGAAGGTAAAGCTAATGCAGGTTTTGTTTTCGACAGTAGGTGGGTTTATTTTGAATGTGATGATAGGCACAAGGTTTTTTTTAGCATATGCTGGTTTTTGATGATTAGGCTTTGAATGTTTAAGGTTTGAACTGGACAGGTTTTGCTGGAGGTGTTTGAGTTTAAGGTTTGTGAAATAGCAGGTTAAGGGTTTTTGGCTCTTAGAGTTTAAGGGCTTGACAGGTTTTGATGGTTAGGCCGGGTTTTGAAGCTTTGGTTGGTAAGGCTGATGAACTTGAACAGGTTTTAGAATTCTTTTTGTTAGGCTTCAGGCAGGGCTGTGCTTCAGGCTTGAACTGGTTTATTATGCTTCAGGTTTGATGCCTTTCAGGCAGGTTAGGCTAATGCAGGTTAATTATTTGCGTTTTTGTGTGGCTTGTTTGCAGGTTATGTGTTTGGAGGTTATGCTGGTTTTTAGCAGATGGAAGGTTTTGTATGTTTATGCTTGTCTGTTTAGACAGGATGAGGCTTAACAGTTTATCCTCTCTTTTTGGTTCTGTGTTCAGTTCTTTTTGTATATTTCTTTCTTCTGCCTAAAGCCTAAAAACCTGCTTACTTTTTATCTCTCCACTCTCCTCTCTCAGTACAGTTGAATATGTTAAAATATGTTTGTTGTTGTACTTTTCTGAAAGGGTCACATGGGGAAATGATGAAAGTGTAGTTGCTTGCATATCCCATTTTCTCTGCATATCTTCTTTGGCCAGCTTGATATCTTTGTGACAGTATGCTTTATATTTTTGGCAGAAAGTTATACTTTTGGATTTTGACAGCAAGTTGCAATTTGATTTTTAGTTGGGTTTGAACTTGGAGTTTGAGATTTTGAATTTATGCAGTTTGACACTTTGAATTATGCAATTTGGCTTTTGTGCATTCATACTTTAGCAAATAAAACTCGTCCCTCTTTGTGAACCGGGAGCAATCCCGTGATTTGCAGAGAGGGTTAACTGATCCCCATCAGTGGCCCTTAATGATGACTGTAATTTTATCTGTCTTTTTGACTGTTATTTGACTTTTCTCTTTTCTTTTGCAGATAAAAAATGGAGCACTGGAGCGAGGGATAGCGGATGAAGATTTGAAGATTAGAAAAATAATTAGGATAGTCTTTTATTTAGCTTTAAATAAATGTAACATTATTTTTGTCAACATTTTGTAAACAAAAACAATTTATACAAATGACTTAAAGATAAATAAAAGTCCTTTCATTTAATTAATTCTTCTCTTCTTCAATTGTTCGTTTATTATTTATAGTTCTTTAAATTAAAATAAATTGAAAATAAATTCCAACTTATTTAATCTTTAGAATAATAAATAATTAACTAAACAATATTTCAGTACTGATCAATTAATAAAACTTGATGCTTCCAATGTTCAAGGCAAAATAAACAGTTAATCACAACAATTGATCAGACGCATTCCCCCCTTTTCACTGATTCTTACCAAACACTGTAAATCCAAACTGCCTATCTCTTTTGACTGGTTCAATCAAAACGAACGTGAATTCAAACCAACTGCAGTCTTTTACTGATTAAATCAAATAATGCGAATTCAACCCAAATCTCGGAATGTCTTGCAAAACACTGTAGAATTTAGACCTTCCTGAGAACGCGCGCATAAACCCTAATTTCTGATTAAATGCCAAAGAGCATTAGCCTGATCAAAGTTGATCCAGAATCAACCAAAACCCTAAGCCAACTGTGTGAAACAATCCAGAGCCCTGAAAAATCAATAAAACCCTAATTTTTGTTTGACTGACGAGAAAAGTCCGTTTGTCCGATTCTTGAGCCAATCTGAAAAACCAGGAAACACCTGAAGTTGTGATTTCTTGTGAAAAAATGCGAGGGCAAATTTTGGGGTACAACACCATCCCACTATTGAGAAGTAGGTAGCACCGTCGTTGGAGTTATTCGGGTCAAATCGATTATAGGGACATGTGTGGTCACCAAATCAATAGTAGGACGCCTTAGCGGTAACCCTAATGTCCTAGATCCTTTTTTATCCGAGGCAACCGTTTCGAGGCAACTTGGATCTTTAGACAGGAGGGCGGCCTCTAAAACACCCTATACTTAATGACCACGTCGAGGCAACCAAGTGAGGCGTACCCTAGGAGTGGCATGTGCATGTGTGTCAGGATTCAGTTTAAGATTATCTTTGCACATGTATCATGGTGAGCTACAGATTGATTTTATTTTTCAGGCAAGTCTTGTCATGCATAGTTAACAGTTAATAGTTTGCAGAAAGTAAATTGCGGAAAGTAAATCTACGCTATTACAAGGCGTCGGGTATTTACATCGCCAAAAACATAACCCTTGAAAAACAAATGCGAGAAAGTAAAGAAAGCGATAAAAGAGGTCCTAATTATCTATTACATCCTCGGAGCAGATACATAAATATAATCAAAATAATGAATTAAAAATAAATATGTGCGCGAAAGAATTGAATCAGGACGTCCTTAGGGTTTTGACCCTTTTTGAGAAAAGAATGGAATTTTGGTCCTTTTTGCAATTAATTCAAATTAAACCTAACTTACTAATTAATTAATTAATTAATTAAAAGAAAAAGTATTTTTGTGTTTTTTATGTTTTAATGAAAATAAAATAAAAAGGATTAAAATTGTCCAAAGAAAACCCTAATTCTAGATTGATTTTATTTATTGTGAAAAAGATTAAATTAAACCTAATTAAACTAAATTAATTTGTTAGCATTTATTTACAAAAATAATAAACTAAGGTGAAATTAATAAATAATAATAATAATAAAAATATTTACATTTTTTAATTGTCTGAATTTATTATGAAAATAATTTGTGAATTAAATAATAATAATAATTATAATTAATAAAACAATTAAATAGAAATTATAAAAGAGAAAAATAAGAAAACAAAAACCAGGGGGGTAATGGGCCCATTAGGAGGTTAGCAAGCAATTCTCAAGCCCATTAAGCTTCCAGGCCTGTTTGACTTCTGGGATCGTCCATGGCACGTGTTGACTGGGAACACCATGATCACCATCTTCTGGCCACTGGATCTGCTTTGCCAGCCACTTGGCACACTGAGGCGTGAGGTTCATGGTGGAACACTTTGGAAAAGCTGCACACAATCATGTTAAACAAAATAATATAGAGTTTTGGCTGGACCTGGGAATCGAACCCAGGTCTCAATGATACACAGCCAGCGCACCACCACTGAGCCAACCTGCACGCTTTGATATTATGATAAGCAATAAAAATAATATATCAAAACTAATCCCTATGCTGTAAACATAAAAACAAGCGCGCATTTTTTTGAATTGTCCAATGGTGTACCAACGCGTCATCATCTTCCTCAATTGTTCCTGCAAAATACAAACAAATAGCGGGGTTTTTAACCCCCACAATATGGAACGAGGAATAATAACGATTAGCTCCCTAGGCTATATAAATATGGCGCGATGGTTGGGTTAAGTTCGTCTGAGTCTCCTGAATTCAACCATGTGCATTAGAGGTTCCAATTTTTCCTGGGCTGTAAAGCCCCAAATTCAAAGCTTGGAAACCCTAGATTTCTTCAATGGCAACTTTCGATTCTGGGTGTTTTAATCCAATTAACCTATGCCAAAAGCTTTATATGAACTCAAGCAATGCAAAACAATGATTAGAACATGTTAATTATGCATAAATCATGAGTTACGATTATGGAAAAGTCAAGCAAACCGTGGGTCTGTGAATGATGAATTCTTGAGCTTGGGCGTGTGATTTTAATTGCAAAAGGTCCCTGGGAGTTCCTGCAAGGTATTAGAAACCACAAAATGCTTTGAATCACGTTGGAACTTGGAAAACAGTTTTCAAGTTTTCTTGATTTTTTTCAATATGCTTATGGTTTTTCTGCAGCAATTTTCACGTCCAATGCATTAGGTTTAGGTTGTATACTTATAGTAGAATGGAATTAGGTTAAATCTTGGCCAAGAAATCCATGGAATTATGACTTGAATATTTGATTGAAAATCAAATATTTTTCAATCTTTTTGATTGGAAAAACTTTCCAAACATGGAGATTCTTGTCCCTTTGATTTGCACACGAATTGCCAGCATATCTTGAGCTTGTTTGCTTCACCAAAAGATTGAAAAAACCATATCTTTGAATTTCCTACAATTTAAATTAATTAAATGAATTAAAATCAATTAAAAATCCAATTAATTAATAAAAATAAGAAAATAAATTTAAATAGGCTTGATGGGTCGTGCATAAGTCATGGATAAAGTTTCAAGAAGAAATTTGAGGCCCATTAGCAAAAACAAAGTGTTTTGAGTAAAGTTGACTTTTGCAAATTCATGAAAATTTCTCAACTTCTCCAATGCATATCTTGCTCAATTTTGATCATATGAACATGTTCTTGGACATTTTGGAAAGGTCTTGAAGTCCTCTAACCAATTCATTTGGTCCCATGTCATTTGGATTTACCAATCTCAAGTTATGGTCTTTGACTTAAAGTGCATTTTTGTTGACTTTTGAATTTGACCTATAATGTAGAAATTGATAACTTTTTATGAGAGCATTTCTTGGACTTGGAATGTGAATATGAGTTGTAGGAAATGTCATCCCCTTCAAAATGAGCATTGGATGGAATTTTTCTGATGAACCATGAAAAAGTTATGCCTTGGTCAAGATACAGTTGACTTTTCTACTGTCCAAAAATATTAACTTTTTGCATCTTGATGTTTTTTGAGCCATCCTTGTGGAATCATGATCAAGACTTGATCAAATGATTTTTGTGTACTTAAAATGAGATATTGACCAAAATTTCTGACTTTTGACTGTGAAATGACCATTTTGCCCCTGCAGTTGACTGTTGGTCAAATGAAGCTTTTGACTGTGCAAATTGGCATTGTGAGTCTTGAGACTTGACATGTAGATGCTTGAGAATGTATATAGGCCTATGGGACTTGATTGGACCATTGAAAACCATAAATTTATTGAAGGAACCAAAACCCTAATTTCAGCTGTCTCGGGAGGTGTTTGGACTGTGCAATCTCTTGAGTAATCTTGAACCATTTGAAGATGATTCTTGACAAACCTTGAAGAATATGGGAGGGAAAGTTTTGGGGTACAACATGGTACTTGTATCTTTGCTTTGTTTTATGATGAATGCTATGCTTCTGAAAACCCTATGGTGTTTTCTTTTCTTCTTCTGATTGCTTGCTTTGTTCTTGTTAGCTTGATACTGATGATGCTATTATTCTGATGACTGTGTGCTTCTGAGTTTCCTGTTTCTGAGTTTGATGATGTTGTTGTTGCTATATTCTGAGAATGTATTTTTGGATATTGTGGATTGGGTTTCTGTTTTGGCCTATGATGAACTTTAGTTCTGAGGCGTTTTGGCTTGAATGCTATGCAGTTTGACAGGCTTGAATGCTGAGTTTGTTCAGGTTTATTGTGCTTGGCTTGCTTGTGTTTGACAGGCTTGAGGCAAGTTTGGGAGATTTATTTCTGGTTTTTGATGCAGGCTTATTTTCTTAGGCTCGAGCAGGTTACTATGTTTTGAGTTTATGCAGGTTGATATGCTTGTTTAGGGGACAGGCCTGAAGCAAGTTTGGGTGTGACTGGTTTCTAAGCTTGAGGCAGTTTGAAGCTTGTTTGTTTTTGAGAGGCTTTGATGCAGGATGTTTGGTTTTGGGCTTGCTGTTTATGCAGGCAAGCTGGTTTTGTAAGTTTGTTGGTATCATGCAGGTTGTTGTTTGCTTGCTTAGGATACAAGCTTGGAAGGCTGTAACAGGTTTTTTAGGCCTGTTGAAGAGTGTTTACAGTTTTGTGTTCTATTTCTCTCTATGTGTTCTATGTGTTCTGCCCCCTTCTTAACAGTGTTGATTTGTTATATTTATCTATCTCTAAGCCTACCTAAAAAACTGTAAGCCTGCTACTTTTTTACTCTCTTTTTCTCTCTCCAGAAAGCATATCTTTGCTTAGAATATCTTTCCTTTCTGAAAAGGTTTTGGCCAGAAAATGATGAAAAATGTACTTTTACAAGCTTGCTTGCATCTTGGTTTTGCTTCTGCATACTTCCAGATTTTCTGCATTTGCTTTTTGTGTACTTGTATGCAGCTTTGTTGACAGCTCTTGGATAGTTTTGTTGACAGCTCTTTTTGACAGTTTGGAACTTGTGACTTAGTTTGCCCCTTTGACAGTTTGGTTTGCCTAGTTTGATAATGCAATTCAGTTTGGATTTATACAGCTTTGCGTATTTTTCTTAAATGATTTGTATGCTTGCAAACATTTTACTTCCCTCTTTGTGAACCAAGAAGAGACATCTTCTTGCGATTTGCAGAGAGGACGAACAAACTGATTCCGGCCAAAACCTTTAATGATGAGTTTTTGATTAACTGCCTGAAAAATACTTTTTCCAAATTAATTGCGTTGACTTCTCCTTTTCTGGCTTTGCAGGTAAACGCCAATTGGGGCAAGGGAAGCAGCAGTAGCAGATGAAGATTTCAAGAAACTTAGGATATAGTTTTGTTTTATTTTAATCATTTGTAATAAACATTATTATAAATACTGTAAATAAAATTACTGTATTTAAATAACACTTGTACCAATAATTAAAAATAAATAAAAGTCATTTTTTGTCAGATATCTCTTTTAATTCTTCTGCACTTGTTTATTTAATTACTTAAATTTCTTGAATTATAATAATTGGAAGTTATCCCAATAATTTTAACTTAGAAATTATAAATAATCAACAAACGTTCGACGTTCCAAATAACTAAAAGCATTGCACAGTTAAACAAACAAACGTCCATACGCCTTTCACTTTACTGATTAAACTAACACTTCAAACTCTCAATCAGAAGCCTCAGCTTCTATCCCAGATGTTTAGATTCTGAGAAACAAACAGGAATCTTGAACAAGCGTCAAAACCATGTGACAGTCAATTGAAAAGAACCGTAGAATTAATTCCTTCTGAGAATGCACGCGCAAACCCTAATTTGGGGATTTACTGTTAAAGAAGCGTTTGTTCGATCAAACCCTGAGCCAAACTCAAAAAAATCAAAAAAAACCCTAATAATCTGCTTGACTGATTCCAAATCAATGAAAACCCTAATTTTGTCTGACTGATGAGAAAAGTCTGTTTGACCGATTCTTGAGCCAATCTGAAAAATCAGGAAAATCCCGAAGCTGTGATTTCTTGTGAAAAAAGGGAGGGTAAATTTTGGGGTACAACAGAGTGATCAGCACCTGTTTGAGGCTTAGGAGAAAATAAATCCCCTTGCCTCTCCATAGACTCTACAACTCGACTCTCAAGGATCTCCATCAAATCGACTTTCTCCTTCAGGTCTGCTCTGTAGGAACTCTCTAAAGTCTGGAACTTGTTCTTCCAAGCATCCCTTTCTTGTTTCATCCTAACCAAAGCAAGCTGCAGCTCTTCTAGATCGTCTAATAAGGGAGGAGTGGTCTTCACAAACAAATCAGGCATGGATGTCTCCCGAGTATACGATATCTTCAACATAATGGCTCTTGATCAGACCCACTGAAGATATGGCTCCAAAGAAACAGCACCCCTAGGTCCCAAATCCTTCCTACTCTTCTTATGAATATGACACCAGGCCTTCGCAATCTGCTCCCTAGCTTCCCTGTGGTCTTCTCCTTCCTTCAGAAAGAAACTACTCAAATGAATACTGTTCGGTTTATCCCTCATCGGATAACCAAGTTGTCGTCGTGCAAGAACATGGTTATAGTTAATCCCTCCCTTTGTACCAAGAAGAGGTACATTGGGGAAACTACCACAACTGTCAATAATATATATATATATATATATATATATATATATATATATATATATATATATATATATATATATATATATATATATATATATATATATATATATATATATATATATATATATATATATATATATATATATATATCCTGATAAGCTCGATGATACCAATCAATATCCGAGTGAGTAAGTTCCATGATCTTAGGAGCCCAACGGGATTCCTTCTTGACATCCCAAAAAGCATCAGACTGAGGCATATGAAAGATAAACCACCAGTACAACAAAGGCGTGCAAAAGATAATCATTCCCCCATGATAAGAACTCCGAAGATGAACAGAGTAATAAGCATCACCCAACAGTGTAGGAACCGGATTTCCAATCATGAAAATCCTGATAGCGTTAATGTCGATAAACTTGTCCACATTAGGGAATAAGAATAATCCATAAGCAAGTAAAGCAAAGATGGACTCAAAAGCAACTGTACTCTTCATTCTGGAAAAGTAACGAGCTTTCTCCAATCAGAACTGAGCTGGTAATCCTCTAATCCCTCCTTTAGTAGTCATATGGGCTTCCACCTCAGACTTCCCCAGATGAATCAAAGCAGCAATCTCATGTGGTTTTGGCTCACCCTCCAAACCAGTAAAAGGAACACGATCGGTAATAGGTAAATCTAAAAGATAAGAATACTCCTCCAGTGTAGGCATCAACTGATAATCAGGAAAAGTAAAGCAGTGATACACCGGATCATAGAACGGGACCAAGGTTGAGAGAATACCCTCCTTCATCTTCAGCTTCATGAGAGGAATGATGGATCCATACTTCTTCCGAAAGTCTGCAGGATACTCAATCTCTGGAATTAGACTGATCAACTCATCTATCTTGGGATCCTTGAAACTGTATTTCCCTGTCTTTCTCTTTCTAGAATCCATGATTAAAAGTACCTGAGATATTCACAAATATTCAACCTTTAAATCCCTTGAAATATTATTTTCTTCAAAAGATGCTTATGAGTGCATGGATGCATGATGCAACAATCACACACAATATCACACATATAGGGTTCATAGGTTCAACATCACGAGTATGAGGTCGAAGGTACTACCCATAAGGTGTTTGGTCTAAGAGTTATCACAAGCTGAACAAGGTTCTAGAGGTTCCCATAGTCTACATCCTTCCTTCGGATATTACCAACTTCCCGATTAACTCGGTAATTAGTAATATTCTCAAGAAAGACTCGTCCGAGCGAAGTATCGCGTAACAACTATTTCCGGATTACTCCGTCATAGCTTCCGCACTACACCTAAAAGGCCAAGATGGGTTTGGTATTCTACGGTCCTCAGTTTCAGCAGGCTCCCAGGTCGAAAGTAGTACGTCTTCCCGATTACTCGGTAAACGACACTATAGTCAAAGGGGCCTCCACTGAGTGGGGGATCTCATTCCTCCTTTTTTGGGATTACTCCCTCAAAGTTAACATGACTATACCGTCGTTCCTATCTTAAAGTTTGCCCAAGTCCGGGTATAGGACTTATGAGTAATCACCAAGCACCCTGAAAACCAGGAAAATCCAAATAAACATATATACCAAATATAACACATAAACAACAATAGCACATATACAGATATAAACAAAGATAGGCTCAACCCACTTAGGGATGGACCAGCAAGAGGTCAATCTTTCCCCAGTGAAGTCGCCATTTTTATGTAGCGGTAGAAATGTTCAATACTAAGCCATTGGATTGACTAGACTTTATACAAATCAAAAATATAAAACCGCCACCGCGCTTTATTGTTTCCAAAGGAATGGGAAAAGAGCGAATAACCCAAAAAAGGGGGGAAAGATTCAAGGTAAGGGGGTTGGTTATGCAAAGGGAAGATATTAGCACCCTAAGCATCTACGGTACTCCGTAGAAACCTCTTTGTAAAATCTGTATATTTTGGCTATAAAATGTGTTGTATATAAAATGGATGGTGGAGGTGAGAAAAGAAATATATTTTTTATGATTTTTGCACCCACCGCGGTTGCGAACCTTTAGTGTCTACGTACCACCTTTCGTGCAATAGGGGATCAGGGTACACATAGTTCCTCTTTTAAAAGTTTGAAACACAAGTGGGTTGGTTAATTTTAAGAGATAAGACATCATCGTCATTGTCCGTGTGGAAAACATACTTACTACCCACAATCAAGAGAAAGGATAATTTGCATCATCTCAAAGTGGAGGACATGGCTTGGATTTTAAAATCAACAATGCCTCACTCAACACCCAAGTGGAAAATATCTCTCTTCACTACATATTGTAGAAGTATAGTTGTTTGCATCACTACAAGGATTGACAAGAGTCTAATCTTTTAAGAAAAGTTAAAGGTAAAAGCCAAAGTGGCAAAATGATTTGAAATAAGATTGATTGACTTTTAGTATTCTCACAAAAATGTCAAGGTATTGTTAAGTTGATTGAAGTTTAATTATAAAAATGCTTTGAAAATGCATGGACCTAAGTCCAAGTTTATTATGAAAGTGGTTTATGTTTCAAAAGAATAAGGGTTTTCAAAAGGAGGGAGAAGATTTTTGAAATTAAAGAAGATGGGAGGAGTAGAAGAGACTATCCTAAAGCATAAGGTAAAAGCTAAGGATAAGGACCATCTAACCAACAAGAAGCCAAAACTTGACATTATGAGCCAAGATAGAATTCCCATTCTTTGGATTGAAACCAAGCAAGCAAAGATACTAGACCTCTTCAAGTGTATTAAGTCTTAACAAAAATTGGGCAGAGTAACGGTTGTATATGGGTGAGTTCCATATTACAAACAAAGGATGTAATCACAAAAACCAGCACACGAAAACAAACAAGCAACCCAATGTCTTGAGGTAAACCTCAAGAGCTCCAGACAAAATAATCAGATAAGATCACAAGGTCTCCAAGATAGGCCAAGGTTTCTAATCCTAAGTCCAAGAAATAGTCCCATGTGTTAGAACAAGATTAGTTCTGATATATCTCAGAGTTTTGATGATAACAATAAATTATATTTTAGATAATTTATACTCTGATGAACGTATTTGAATGTTTCAGATAATTTTCTGACAAGAAGCATTCTGAAGTGCTAAGCTAAAAATTATGAAGAAGTTCTTTAATGAAAGAACCTTTTTGTTCTAAGTGCATCTACTGACTC
This sequence comes from Vicia faba, assembly GCA_948472305.1. Taxonomy (NCBI): domain Eukaryota; kingdom Viridiplantae; phylum Streptophyta; class Magnoliopsida; order Fabales; family Fabaceae; genus Vicia; species Vicia faba. The sequence continues at coordinate 28,306,710 of OX451738.1, forward strand.
TGGTAATACAATCTATTTAAAAATATCTTCTAACATTTAGCAGGTTTCCTTGCTCAGAAGATTACTTGAAAACAAGCACTGATCAAGTTCTTATCAAGCAAAGCACTGCCTAGAAGATGAAGTAAAGCATGCTCTGAAATCAAGACATTGAAGCATGTTCTGAAACAAACGTTAAAGCCAACTTGTCTTGTCAAGCGTAGGAAACATGTTCTTACAAGTTGTCGTTTGCTCATTAATGCAAAGACGACTGCAAGCACTCAAGTGTCTAAAGCTAGTTTCTTCGAAAATGGAATAGTGCAAGGAAACACGCAAGCATTTAATGCTCTCCACTTTTCTGAAGGAAGCAACGATCATTTTGTTCTTACTATAAATAGAAGGACATTTATTGCAAGTCGACTAACGAATCATATTTCAAAAAGAAGCAAGAAACTACGTGAAACATTCTGGGCTCACAAACTCTTTGTTCATACACTTTGTGCAATTTATTCTAAGTGAAAAATCACAGTTGTGATATAGCTTGATTAGAAGCAAATTTTATTTCAATATCTATAAAGATTAAACTCTTGTAATTGTTCCTTGAGAGACCAAGTTTGGTCAGATTTCTCAAGCAGACTAGGACTAGATTTAAGTCTTAGTGGTGTTAGTCACTTGTAAGATTACTTGTGCATTGTTAGTCACAACAGTTGTTGTATGTTTGTAATAAATTGATTATAGTGGATTAAGTCCTTGTTGAGAAAGGTGAAATCACCTTGACGGGTGGACTGGAGTAGTTTGAGTTTAAACGAACCAGGATAAAAATAAGCTTGTCATTCCATTATTGTTGAGCTTTGTTTTGAAAAGAAAAAGAGTCACTTATTCAACCCCCCCTTCTAAGTGTTTTCTTACCCCTTCAATTGGTATCAGAGCTTGACTCTGAGCACAACACTTAACCGTATCAGGAAAAGATCCAGAAGAAAACACAATGGCTGCTGAACAAAACAACAATAGGTACAACAAACCTCCTGTTTTTGATGGAGAAGATTTTGAGTACTGGAAAGACAGACTAGGAAGTTTCTTTCTAGGTCATGATAGTGATCTATGGGATATAGTTTTGGATGGTTACACACATCCTACTGACTCAGAAGGAAACAAAGTTGATAGAAAAAATATGGATAGACTACAAAAAGCTGAATTTAAAAATCATCATAGAGCTAGAAATATTTTTCTAAATGCTATCTCTAAAGTTGAATATGAAAAAATCACTAATAGAGATACATCGCATGATATGTTTGAGTCTCTTAAAATGACTCATGAAGGAAACGCTCAAGTTAAAGAGTCTAAAGCTCTGGCTTTAGTTCAGAAGTATGAAGCCTTCAAAGTTGAAGAAAGTGAGTCTATAGAAGCAATGTTCTCTAGGTTTCAAACTCTGATCGCTGGTCTAAGAGTTTTGAACAAGGGATATACTAAAGCAGATCATGTTAAAAAGATCATCAGAAGCTTACCCAGAAGATGGGCACCAATGGTCATTGCTTTCAAAGTTTCAAAGGATCTGAACAACGTGTCTCTGGAGGTACTCATCAGCGCTCTCAGAAGTCATGAGATAGAACTTGATAAGCACGAGCCTCTGAAGAAAGGTAAGTCTCTAGCCCTTAAATCAATTAAGAAATTTGATACTAACGCTTTTCAGGCTGAAGAGGAAAACTCTGAAGAATCAACGTCAGAAGAAGACGAACTATCCTTGCTCTCCAGAAGGATCAATCATCTGTGGAAGCACAGACAAAAGAAGTTCAGAAACTTCAAGAATTCAGAAGATAAACCTGAATCTTCTGGACACAAAAAGTTAAACAGAAGAGAGATCATCTGTTATGAATGCAAAGAACCTGGTCACTACAAAAGTGATTGTCCAAAGCTTCAAAAAGAAAAACCAAAGAAAAGTTTTGGTAAGAAGAAAGGGATGATGGCAACCTGGGATGACTCAGACTCTTCTGAAGATGAATCTGGTTATGAAGATGAAAATGCCAACGTAGCTCTGATGGCTACCACAACAGATGACTCGGACTGTGAGTCTAAACCAAGAGAGGTATTTTCTGAATTCACTAGAAATGAACTTGTTGTTAGTTTATCAAAACTTCTGGAAAACTATAGTAAACTCAAAATCAAATACAAGAAACTCAAGAAGAGTCTTGCATCTGATATTGAGAAACATGAAGCAGAAAAATCTGAACTCTTAGAAAATAATTTTAAACTTAAAGAAGAAATTCAAAATGTTCAAAAAACTTCTAGTTCAGAATCTGTGTCTAGTTCAAAAGATATTCTGAAAGAATATGACTATAGTTTTCAAACTTTCCTAGCTAAAAGCATAGATAGAAGCAAAATGGCTTCAATAATCTATGGAGTTAGTGGGAAAAACAGAAGAGGAATTGAATATGAACCTCCCAAAGGGAATGAGACATACATACCAAAACCTGTTTCTAAAATGACTTTCACTTACAAACCTCTGAATAAACAATTCAAGTTTGGACACTCACATGATATAAAATATACATCACATTCTGGAAACTCTTATGCTAACCCAAAGTTCAAATAGAACTTTAAACACTCTAACCCAAAAGGACACAAAAAGATATGGGTAACTAAGGATAAAACAATATTTGTTACAGATGTCCTTAACAGCTCAATTGAGACACCAGTCATGGTACCTGGACTCTGGGTGCTCACGACACATGACGGGAAAAGGTCAATGTTCCAAAGCCTGGAACTTAAAGCTAGAGGAGACGTGAAGTTTGAAGGTAATCAGAAAGGGAAGATTATTGGTTCTGGAACCATTGGAAACGGTAACCTTCCTTCTATATCTAATGTTTTATTAGTAGAAGGATTAGCTCATAATCTATTGTCCATAAGTCAATTAAGTGACAATGGTTATGACATTATCTTCAATCAAAACTCCTGTAAAGCTGTAAGCCAAAAAGATGGATCAATCCTCTTTTCTGGCAAGAGAAAGAACAACATTTACAAAATTGATTTATCAGATCTTAAATCTCAGAACGTTAAATGCCTTTTGTCTGTTAGCAATGAGCAATGGGTATGACACAAAAGATTGGGACATGTCAGTCTTAGAAAAATCTCTCAACTAAATAAATTAAATTTAGTCAGAGGACTTCCCAATCTGAAGTACAACTCAGAAGCTCTGTGCGAAGCATGTCAAAAAGGAAAATTTTCAAAACCTTCCTTTAAATCCAAATTTTTTGTCTCTTTCTCTAAGCCATTAGAGTTACTTCATATTTATCTGTTTGGGCCAGTTAAAACTGCATCCATCAGAGGCAAGAAGTATGGATTGGTCATTGTTGATGACTTCAGCAGATGGACATGGGTAAAGTTTTTAAAACACAAGGATGAGTCACATTCTGTGTTCATTGACTTCTGTACTCAAGTGCAAATCGAAAAATAATTTAAAATCATAAAAGTCAGAAGTGATCATGGTGGTGAATTTGAAAATCATTATTTTGAAAAGTTTTTTTAAAGAAAATGGTATTGTTCATAATTTTTCTTGTCCTAGAACTCCCCAACAAATAGGAGTTGTAGAAAGAAAGAATAGAACATTACAAGAAATGGCTAGAACCATGATCAATGAAACTAATATGGCAAAGCACTTTTGGGCAGAAGCTGTGAACACAACGTGTTACATTCAGAATAGAATCTCTATAAGACCTATTCTTGAAAAGACCCCCTATTAATTATGGAAAAACAGAAAGCCCAACATTTCTTATTTCCATCCTTTTGGATGTACTTGTTTTATTCTAAACATCAAAGAAACTCTGAACAAGTTTGATTCTAAAGCACGAAAGTGTTTTCTGCTTGGATATTCTGAACGCTCAAAAGGCTATAGAGTTTACAACACAGAAACTCTAATTGTTGAAGAATCAATCAAAGTCAGGTTTGATGATAAGCTTGGCCAGCAACAGCCAAAGAAAATTGATTTTTCTGTAGGTACAGAAGATCATCCGTCAAACTATGAAACTTCAGAAGCAAAAGAAAACTCAGAAGCAAAAGAAAACTCAGAAGCAAAGGAAGACTCATAAAATCATCCTCTTGACAATGCTCTGGACAACCTCAGAATCTCTGATCAACCCACTCAGAAAAGGTTTCCTAGAATATCTTCAGCTCACAAAGAAGACGTAATCATTGGAAGAAAAGAAGATCCCATCAGAACAAGATCCTCTCTCAGAATCAATGAAGAATCTTTGTTTGGTTTCTCTGATTGAGCCAACTTCCATTGATGAAGCTCTGGAAGATAATGATTGGATCTTAGCAATGCAAGAAGAACTCAACCAATTCTCCAGAAATGATGTATGGAATCTAGTTCCAAGACCCAAAGGATTCAACATTATAGGAACCAAATGGGTTTTCAGAAACAAACTGAACGAGCAAGGATAAGTGATCATAAATAAAGCACGACTGGTTGCACAGGGTTATAGTCAACAAGAAGGAATTGATTATAATGAAACCTTTTCCCCAGTCAACAGGTTAGAGTCTATAAGATTATTAATTTCATTTGTTGTACAAAATAACTTTTCATTATATCAAATGGATGTTAAAAGTGAATTTTTAAATGGCTATATTGAATAAGAAGTTTATGCCCATCAACCTCCTGGATTTAATGATTCAAAACACCCAGAACATGTTTTTAAATTAAAAAAGTCTTTGTACGGTTTAAAACAAGCTCCCAGAGCTTAGTATGATCGTCTGAGTAATTTAATTTTAGAAAAAGATTTTACCAGAGGGAAAATGGACACAACTCTTTTCAGAAAGCCATTTAAAAATGATATTTTAATTTGTCAAATTTATGTTGATGATATATGTACCCCAAAATTTTCCCTCTAATTTTATCAAGATTTCTCCTCACAAGACTCTTTGGACTCAAGACCAGAATTAGGGTTTGCTCTGCTCAAGACCTCTCCTTGCACTGTTGACTTGAAATTAGGGTTTGAGTTTGCACAAGGATTTTTGGACTTCCAATGCCCCAAGTGACTTTCATACTTCATCTTGGACTTATAAGATTTCCCATACCAAATTTCAAGCCTTGAATCAAATTTTTGCCCAGTCAATTGGACAGTTGACCTAAAAATCAACTGTATTGGGAAAAAGTCAATTGTGGCCAACTTACAGTCAAACCTCATAATTTTTTATCTACAACAACATTATAGACTCATATGAACCATTTTATCAAGTTTGGACCACAACTCCTCAAGAAATTTGATCAGATCACCAAAAGGGCAAAATGGTCATTTTTAGGGTTTTTGACTGAGAAAGGGCAATTTCTGATTTTTAACCTAGCCAATGGAAAATTAGGTTAAAGCATGGTTTCAAGGACTCAATGGCATCATCTTGACCTAATCACAAGGTTCAAAAGATCTCAAATGCATTGGATTGACAAATGAATTTTCCAGTCAACTGATCAAAAATCAACTATACACTGAAAAGTCAAACTTTGACTTTTTGGTCAAAATCAAGTGCCAAGGGTCATTTTTCATCAATATGTGTCAAAACATGAAACTTGTTCACCAAGAAACCTAATTTTGGAAATTAGGGTTTAAGATTGAAAATTTTCATAACTTAGAAATTTTCTAAGTTATGAAAATTTCTTATTTTTTCCCAACTTTTCCAAACCTTTTCACCATGATGCAATTGGATTCAAACAAAACTTCCAACATTAAAGTTGTAGTCCTCCACAAAACTTTAAGGGTCGAAAAACTTTCTAACTTAGTGAAATTTTGCCCTAGTTTTGGCAGGATTTTGACCTATCTTCATGGAATTTTTTCACATAGTTCCAAGTGAAATCTCAAAATGCATTTCAAAAATGGATTGTAGATCATGTTACAAGCTTTCCAAAATGTCCAAGAACTCTCCAAAATCATTTGAGGTTAGCGAGAATCGAAATTTTGAAAATGGGAAATTATCACTTTTATCCAAGGCATTTTTCATATTGGTTCAAGTTGCAAATCAGTTTGGATCATGCTTGTACTTGGTTTACAGGTTCTAATCCTTTCTACACTCATAAATTAAATTCAAACACATTAGATTATGGCATTTTTCTGATCTATGAAGCATTATACAAAGGTTTAATCCAAAAATGGCAAAAAGTTAACAATGCCATTTACATAAAGCATGCTTTTGGAAATTTTGTTTGTCTTGAGCCATGGACTTGATTTCTTTATGCAAACAAAGTTCACTAATATCAGGAAAGGTGTACCAACTCTTAGCAGGCCTCAAGCAAGCTTGTACAACCTTGGCATTGTCAACTTCAACCTTTTCTTCAAAAACAAGCAAGTGTGCAAAAGGACACATAACTTTGAAATCTTATAAGAGCAAGTCTTGTGCACATTTCAAACAAGTTCAACACATTATCTCAAGCCAGAACCACGAGCTACAAGCCTCTCAAACACCCTAAAACACCAAAACACCAACTTCTGCCCAAAACAGGGCAAGCCTTGCAGAACTCAAGCCATCTTCACATTGCCTCGTGCGTTTTGTCCCAAACCACTTCAAACACTTTCTAAACAACCCACCTGAACTTTCCAAGCCATTGTTCATCAACTGTAACTTCATTTTCAAGCTTCACCATTTTTAAATTCTGAGTTTGCAGGTTGACTTCTACAAGGAGATTCAAGCCATTTCAAAGTAAGCTAAGCATTGGAAAAGGTCAAGGGAACATCAGGCAAGCTCAAAAGAACCTCAGGCCTCACTGAAAGTTGCTGCATTGCTATATTTGAACTTGACTGAAACATGTAAATTTCAAACTTCTATCTCCTTATTTAGGAATCATTAGGCTTAGGTTTGTGAAGCAAAAATGTAGTCCTTATTTCCTTGAGCTGCACATAGAATTCATTTATGTTAACTGAGCTAGGAGAATTTGGATGTTGAAGTTTCTGAAAAAACTAGGTTAGAGTTTAGGGCAAAGGAAATTCTCTCTGGTCTTTGAGAGATAGATTAAGTTTTTTATATCATTGAAATCGTGATTGAAAATGTTATAACTTTTTATGTTGTGAGTTTTTAATTTCATGCAAGAACAAGAGAGAACATGATTTGAACTATGGCGCGCGCGTTTTCGTTCCAAGGACAGGGATGAAGTGTGACATTGGGCTAGGCCTGGCCGCTTCTGACTATTGACACCCCCCATCCTGCTTTCTACACCCCCTTGGCCCATTTGTTTTATTTTTATATATTTTTCATTTCTTTTATATTTTCTGACTTTTATTATTTTTTCTAAATATTAAAAATCACCAAAAATATTTTCTTAAATTTTCACATTTTATTTTATTATTTTTATTATTTTTTTGGCATAAGAATAGTTTATTAAATAATATATACTTTTATTTTCTTAAATAAATTTATAAATAATACAAAAATATCATATATTTTTATTTTTATTATTTATACACTTATATAATATTTTCTCACACATTTTAATTTTTTAACACTTTTGTATATATTTTTATTTATTTTCTTGTACATAAATAAATAATATAATATATATATTTTCTTAAAACAAAAATTAGGGTTTCCACCCTTTCCTAAAATAACCATTAATATTTTTTTCTTATTTTTGTGGCATAAATAATTTATTTTTACATACATAAAATAAAATACAAAAACATTTTTGCATATTTATATTTAATTGCATATTTAATATTATTCATTTATTTATTTGTACAATAAATTCAATATGGTTGTAATAGTTTTAGGGCTTTATTTTCTTGCAAATATCCCCCTATTCAAACTTGTATCCCCCTCCCCATAATAATGTTGTAATAGTCTTAGATTTACTTTTACGCATTTTATCGCTTTCAAATGCCATGATAGTAAATTAGGGTTTGTATGCAAAAGACCAAAATCAAAATAAATAGCTTGACTAAACACAAGACAAAAATGCATGAAAAATGACAACACAATGCACACAAGCATCCCTAGGGTTTCACCCACTCATTGCCTTAAAAATGACCATGGTATGCATGCTAGGTATCTTGACAAAACAAAACAAAAAGATCATAGTCCCTCGATGACGCTATCTTGGTTGCCTATACAAAAATGATCTAGTCCCTCAAAAATTTGCTAAGATACTTGGCACAATTGCTATCATGGTCATACAATGACCCATGCCCGTCCCATTTAACATCCAAATACAAGGTTGTTTACCAAATGCAATGGTAAAAAAACAATGTCAAAGGGTTAAAAATGTGTAGGAAAGATCTTTGAGTAGGTAGGGTAGACAACTCCTAGTTACTTGATCAAACTTGCAAACCATCCTTGCTATTTTCAAACTATCACTTAATTTCAAAACATTTCCCAACAAACTTTCAAACATTGAAAAAATTTCAAAAGACAAACACCTTTGTATATATTCAAACAAGAATCATTACAAAGGTTTACTAAACAAAAAGGCCTTTTTTCAAAGTACTTTCAAAACCACACACAAAAGCACCATTTCAAACAATTGAAAAGCAAAAGAAAGTGATCTAAAACAAGTAACTAAGAGCCCATGGAAAACCATGGATGAAAAGGGTGCTAGTACCTTCCCTTTTCATAATCTACCCCCCGAACCCAAAAACAATCTCAAAGGTCTTTCCTGTGCTTTTTGACCTTTCCTTTGGATAAAATAAAATGTCGGTGGCGACTCTTGCTAAACTGAAACATTTGCGAACACAAACGCAAAACCTCAAGTCAGTTCTCCCACTACATCATAGAACTGGCGACTCTGCTGAGGATTAGACAAAAGAAAAATATAAAAGTGGGGTTACCTTAGGGTTTAGATCACCTTTACATGCTTATCTTGCTTGACTTGATTGCTTTACATTTGGTTATATTGTTTGGGTTTGAATCCTCTACCTGGATTTGGGAAACATTTATAGGTAAATAACAATACATTGTGGAAACTGTGCGGGGTATACCGACATGGTCTAAGCAATAGCTATATTAGTGCGACATATTTATGGGTACCGGTAGCCTTTGAGTTAATCAAAGAGAATATGGGGCCGCTGAGTGATGTCATGAAGCACTAATGGACTTTTAGAACCTTTAATTGACCAACTTGGCCTTTTTAGGGGTAGTGAGATGACCGACTTTGGTGCAGTCCGAAGTTGGTAGATACTCGATACTACACTCATTGAGGGTTGTTTTCTTGGAATATTTCGGTCGCTAGTAAAGTGGCTAAACTGAAACAATGAACACAGAAAATAATCTAGTGATATTGAGCTCCTTAGAACCCAGTTACTATTTATAGGACAGGTTGAGCCAACTAAACTTCAAGAGGGTACTTACCTATGAAACCCCGTGAAAGCCTGAAACTAGGATCTTGTGTGATTTTTTGTACATATATACTTGTGCATAACATCATAACATCATGAAGCATCATATGCATCCACTAACCATTTCAAGGGTTTGGATCTTCATCTTTGTTCCTGTTTTGTAGGTAATGGATTCACTCCGCAGGAAAACTATTCAGGTCAACCTTGTGAGAATTCCTCCTCAACTCAAGGAGTTAGCTTCCAAGATTCCGGAGTATTCTACATTCACCGAGAGGCATGGTCGTCTTCTCAACTTAGTCAACACCAACACTGAGGAAGACATGGTGAAAGTTATCTTCCAGTTATTTGACCCCCTACACCACTACTTCACATTTCCTGATTACCAGTTTGTGCCTACTTTGGAGGAATTTTCTCAACTCCTGAGGATTCCTATTCTTCATCGACTACCCTACAATGGTATGGAAAGAGATCCAAAGCCTGAAGATGTTGCTAAAGCCCTACACTTGCAACCATCTGATGTCAAAGGTCATTGGAGACTAGAAGTGGTGTCAAGGGTTTCTTGTCAAAGTTTCTGTTTGAGAAAGCTCAAGAATGCTGGAATTCATTGGACTTACAAGCTTTTGAGGAGATTGTATCTCTTCTCATTTATGGGTTGGTCTTGTTCCCAAATCCTTACCAGCTTATAGATGTGAATGTTGTCAAGATTTTCATGTCCCGGAATCCTGTGCCTACTTTGCTTGGGGATATCCTCCACTCATTTCACACTCGAACAATGAGGAAAAGAGGTGTTCTCATGTGCTGTAATCCTCTACTGGCAAGATGGTTTATTTCTCATCTTCCCCAATCAATTTTGAAGAATGAGCAAGGTCTGAGGTGGTCACAACGATTGATGACTCTTACACATTCAGATATCCATTGGTGTTCTCGATCAAAAGATAATGTTATCATCATTGACCGTTATGGGGAATTCCCTAATGTCCCTTTACTAGGCATTAGGGGAGGCATCACCTACAACCCTTGCTTGGCTCTGAGACAGTTTGGGTATGCCCGAAGGGATGGCCCACATGAAATGCTGATTCCAGACTTGGTTTTTGACTTCGACAACGACGATCAAGGACTTTGATAAAGGTTCATCCAAGCTTGGAGGATGCCCAACATGGTAGACAGTAAGACCTTGGGACATAAGAATATCATCCCCCTTAAGCCTTACCTCAAGTGGGTACGAACCCGCGCCCAAAGTCTTATGATGCCTTACCTCTACATGCTTCCTGTGATTATAGAGCCTGTTATGGAAGGAGAGGTTCCATACACCCTCCTACATCCTGATATGCCAACATCATTAGAAGATTTGCAAAGGAGTTGGATACAGCTCAAGGGAGAGCGTGATACGTTCGAAGCCCAATTCTACGCCAGTGAGAAGAAGGTTTTGGAACTTACTTGTCAACTTCATGAAGAGCAGACTCTCAACACCTACATTGCACCAAAGAGGATGCGCAACGTCTTTTTACATTAGAATTTTGTATTATTTCTCCCATGGGGCATTGATGTACTAACAAATTCTATCTTATTAATATGACGTGTGTTACTTTTTGTTTAAAACAAATTTGAATTTCTGAATCCTTGAATGCATTACATGAATACATATCATTCATCATATGCATAATCAGGTCTTCACACCAAATTTCCTTATCTCTCTGCTGTTTATTTCAGCAAGATGGATATAGAGCAGACGGTCAAAGACTTACAAGCGCATAATTCACAGTTCTAATAGCTACTCGTGACCTTGGCTAAGGGTCAGGAGGAGCTCAAAACTCTATTGGAAAATGAAAAGGAGAAAAAGAAAAAGAAGAGAGTTGGTCTGGCTACTTTGGGTAGAAGATTTGAAGGTCAAGCTAGAAGGGTCCTGGATTTCCCCTCAACATCTGATGAAGGGGTGAGAAAGGGTAAAGAGACTGTAGTGCCCTCTGAGTCTGAGGAAGAAGAGGAAGAAGAGGAAGAAGAGGATGAAGACTATTCTGAGCAGCAGTACCCTCTGGCAGATGAAAAGTACAAGAATCTGGAAGAACGTCTGGCAGCTATGGAGATACAAAGAGTGCTTGGGCTGGACTTTGAAGAGCTAGGGTTGGTTTCTGGGATTGTCATCCCCCCTAAATTCAAGGTGCCTCTATTTTCTAATTACGATGGTTTGTCTTGTCCAAAGATGCATCTGCGATCTTACGTCAGAAAAATTCAACCTCATTCTTCTGACAAAGACCTGTGGGTTCATTTCTTCCAGGACATTCTTTCGGGGACGCGGTTAGATTGGTTCTACCAGCTAGAGAGGTCTGATATACATAATTTGGAGGATTTGGCGGCCGCCTTCTACAGACAATATCAATATAATGCGGACTTAGCACCAACCCATACTCAATTACAGAGTATGGGCATTGTCTCAAATGAAGGTTTCAAAGAGTATGCCCAGAAATGGAGGGATTTGGCTGGAAGGGTGCAGCCACCATTATCTGAAAGAGAGCTTATTGATATGTTCTTGGGGACCCTGATAGGTCCTTTCTTTAATCACCTGATAGAAAGTTCGTCTGCGGGCTTCACCGAGTTAATTCTAACCGGTGAAAGAGTTGAATCCGAAATCAAGAGCGGGAAAATTCAAAAGGATGCATCTGCTTCCGCTGCCATCAAAAAGACTTTTCCAGCAAAGAAAGAAGTCTCAGTTGTCTACTCCCAAAGAGGTCAAGGAAGAGTTGAGTGCCGGCCATCGGTGGGGGCCGTAATGATTCAGAAGACTACAACTGATCAACCTAGAAACAATCAACCCAAAACCAACCAAGCAAGGGTGGAAAGTCCTGCACGGCAATTTTCCCAGATAAACATGACACCTGCTCAGGTTCTCCCTCATCTCTTTAAGTTAAACCTTGCAAGTTTGAAAGAGGCACCGAAGAATTCGAATACATCTTCTCCTTACTACCATTCAAATGCAAAGTGTGCTTATCATTCAGACAGCCTGGGGCATGACACCAACAATTGTTGGGCCCTCAAGAATACGATTCAGGATTTGATAGATTCTAAAGAAGTAGAATTCTACACCCCTGGAAAGCCGAATGTGATCTCTGCTCCAATGCCAAAACATGGTCACAATGTCCATGCTGTTGAAGAAGATCTTTTTGTTGCTACTGTTGATGATTTGATGACTCCTCTACCGATAATCAAGTTGAATTTGCTGAAGGCTGGGATTTTCCCAGGATGTGAAGAAGATTGCTACCTTTGTTCATCCTTACCAACCGATTGTCCATTGTTGAAGTTAGGCATCCAACTCCTAATGGATAACCAATAGATCCTTTTTGAAAAGACTCCTGTTACACCGACTCCTGTCAATAATGTTTCAATAATTACCATATTCGCCAATGTTTCCAAGGTCTCCAAAAGACCTGTTAAAATTACATCTGATCCGAAGATTGTACCTATGAAGATAATCATGTCGGGGCCTATCCCGTACAAGTCCAACAAATCAATACCGTGGAACTATGGGGGAGAGATCTTTTACAACAGTATTAAAAAAATTGAATCAACTGAAGAGAGTTCTGATGAAGAGACTTCCGACATTGGAAACATTGCTGGAACGAGTAAAATCACCCGCAGTGGAAGAATTTTCTCTCCGGAGATTACGCCTCCAAAGGCAATCTTCGAACCCTTAGCTACTCCTAAGGTTACTCTTGCACCGGTCAACATATCTGCGAGAACTCCAGTTATTGAAGAAATTGTGACTCCTGTGGTCATCCCCTCTACTGTTGCTGATGATAGAGGGAAAGGGATCCAAGAAGAGCCTGTCAGGATGAGGGCTCAACCATTGATCATCCCTGAAACCTCTAAAAAATAAATGGAAGAGATTTTGAAAATAATTAAGAAAAGCGATTATAATGTTGTGGAACAACTGGGGAAAACCCCCTCAAAGATCTCCATGTTGACACTGCTGCTTTATTCAGAAGCTCATGCTAAAGCTTTGATCAGTTCCAGGAATGTGTAGCTAGCCTAACAACAGACAATGGTCTAGGATTCTCCGATGCTGATCTAACAATCAAAGGGAGAAAACATAATGACGATTTGCATGTCTCGGTGGAATACAGAGGGACTACTCTAGCACACGTCCGGGTAGACACTGGTTCATCGTTGAACGTCTTGCCAAAGAAGGCATTGGATAGGCTGGATTGTGAAGGTTTAACCTTGAAGCCCAGCAACATCATTGTCAGAGCCTTTGATGGTTCTAAAAGGATGGTCCACGGGGAGGTGGACATCCCGATTAAAGTGGGAATTGAAACCTTCAACTCCACATTCTATGTCATGGACATGCGTCCCTACTATTATTACTTGTTGGGAAGACCCTGGATTCATCATGCTGGAGCTGTCACTTCTACTCTGCATCAAAATCTCAAGTACCCTATCCAGGGGAAAATTGTAATTGTTCACGGTGAAGAGGAATACATGATAAGCCATCTAAATTCTTTCTGCTATGTGGAATTGGATGGTGAATTCATCGAAACCCCCTTTCAGCATTTTGAAGAGGTAGCTCAGGAGATTGCGGCAACCAAGATAATTCCTTTTGTACCCATGATTACCCGATCTCCGCCTTGGATGTCGTCGCTCAAAGATGCAAAGGCTGTGATTGAAGAAGGAGGAAGCACAATTTGGGGGCAGCTTCCCGATTTTCCTTTCAAATATGATAAATTTGGCTTGGGTTTCACTTCGGCTAGTCAAAAGGCTGTGCATCGCTCTTGGGATGGAGGGCCACCAGTGAAGATCACCCATCATGGAATCAATGCTTTGGAGGACAGTGAAGAGGAGAGCAATCTGGAAGACTGGATTTTCCCTACTGTTGAAGGAGGACTATGCAATTGGGAGGCAAAGGACTTTGTTCCCATTACTTTCATGAATTATTAATTTATCTTTCAAACATTTCTGTTAGTTTGTAATAATTCCTAAACAATTCGTACTCTTTTAACCTGGTGCCTTACCCGAGGTACATAGGTCCATTTGTAAGGGTTTGATTTTTCATCTTCATATGCCATTTTAATGAATCATGGACGTTTTCACATATAAACTTTTGTGTTCATTGTCTTTCTTTTTACATTTTATTTGTTTAAAGGTGGCTATCCCTTACACACACCCACACTCACAAATGCAGGTACCCTTCCATTCCGGATTCCATGGGTAACAATTCTACTATGGCCTTCAGTGACTCTGAAGATCTGGTCTACCATGCAGAATACGAAGGTGATAAAGACTGTGAAGTGCCGGGAGAATTGGCTAGGCTGCTACAACAGGAAGAAAGGGCTATTCTACCACATGAGGAGTTGTTAGAGACAATCAACTTGGGAACTGAGGAAGACAGAAAAGAAATTAGAGTGGGTGCCAACCTAGAGCCAAGTGTCAAAGAGCGCTTAGTTCAGCTGTTGAATGAATATGTTGAGATCTTCTCCTGGTTCTACGAAGACATGTCGGGACTTGATACAGATATTGTGGTTCACCGTCTCCCCACAAGAGAAGACTGTCCACCAATTAAATAGAAAGTCCATCGAATGAGGCCCGATATGTCTGAAAAGATCAAAGCTGAAGTGATGAAGCAGTTCACTGCTGGATTTCTTGTTGTTACTTCCTATCCACAATGGGTTGCTAACATTGTGCCCGTGCCTAAGAAGGACGGAAAAATTAGAATGTGTGTGGATTACCAAGATTTAAACAGGGCTAGCCCTAAAGATGACTTTCCACTACCGCACATTGACATCTTGGTTGACAATACAGCTCAGCACAAGGTATTTTCTTTCATGGATGGATTTTTAGGTTATAACCAGATCAAAATGGCACCTGAAGACATGGAGAAAACTACTTTTGTTACACAGTGGAGTACTGTTGTACCCCAAAATTTTCCCTCCCATATTCTTCAAGAATTGCAAAGTCAAAGCTTCAAAATTCCCCAAGGGTTGCACAGTGTAAGAGCCTCCTAAACAGTCAAAATTAGGGTTTTGGTTCTGATCAAGTAAATGAAGTTTCCAAGGGTCCAATCAAGTCCCACATGCCTACAAGTATGGTCAAGCATCCTCATACCAAGTTTCAAGACTTTCAGCACAAAATTGCACAGTCAAAACCCTAATTGCACTACAGTCAACTGTAGGGGCAAAATGGTCATCTGACAGTCAAAAGTTCAAATTTTTTGTCAACATCTCATTTTGAAGCCACAAACATCATTTGATCAATGCTTGATCATGATTCTCAAAGCTTGGCTCAAAAATCATCAAGATGCAAAAGTTTCCTTATTTGAACAACTGAAAAAAGTCAATTGTAAATTGACCAGGGCATAACTTTCACATGGATTATCAGAAAATTTCCATCCAAAGCTCATTTTTAAGAGAAAGACATTTCCCACAACTCCTCTTCATACTTCAAGTCCAAGAAATGCTCTCACAAAAAAGTTATCAATTTCAACATTATAGGTCATTTTCAAAAGTCAACAAAAAGGGACTTTAAGTCAAAGGCCATAACTTGAGATTGATAAATCAAAATGACATGGGACCAAAGGCATTGGTTAGAGGACTCAAAGACCTTTCCAAAATGTCAAAGAACATGAGCAAAGCTTAACAATTGAGCAAGTTATGCCTTGTGGAAGTTGGGAAATTTTTGGATATTTTGAAAAGTCAACATTGATTCAAATGACCTAAAATTGCTAATGGGCCTCTTTTTCTTCCACAATTCATTATCCAAGGCATGTGCACGACCATGTGGCCCAAAGGGAAGTTTTTATCATTTTTTATTTATTTATTTGGATTTTTAATCATTAATAATTCATTTAATTAATTAAAATACATGAAAAATACTAAACCTAATTTTTCAAATCTTTTTGTGCATAAAATAATCTTAAGATTTTGTGTGTAATCAGATTTGGAAAGTATCTTGGTGATTGAACATGATTTGGACTAAGTTTGCATGAAAAGATTAGAAAAGATTTTGCTTTGAAAATCAAATATTATTCAATCAATGCAAAGGTTTTTTTGGATCAAATTTTAACCCTAATTGATTCCATACATAAGCTTGATCAAGACCTAATGCCAAAAAACCTCCAAGTTGCGCAGAAAGACAAAAGAGAACTTTGCAACTTTGATCAAAAAATTCAAAACTGAAATCGTGATTCCCAAGCATTTCAAGGCAAAGTAATCAATCCATTGCCTTCCTAAGACATCAGGGAAACTTCCTGGATCAAAAGCACGACCTCTAACGCCCAGAATTGGTAGAACGACTGAGCCCTGTTCTTGATTTTTTCCATACTCACTTATCATAATTCTTGCATTATTCTTGATTTTTAATATTTGGTTTGCATTATTTGACTCATTCTGAAGCTAACCATGTAGTTGAATTGAGTTTTTGTGTCTCATACGCGAAATCGCCATTAAAGCACCCTAGGTTTTCAGACTCGCAAAATTAGGGATTCTCTTATCCAGAAAAATTGAAGCACAAGACCCAGACCATCAAAATCAGGACCTTCATACAAACTCAGTGATGGGGTCGCGCTCAATTTATGAGCCACCCTGAGCTAATCGCTATTTTTTATAATAGTGTCTGAGGGAACGGTTCAAAACCGTTGCCAATGTTTTTTTGTGTTTCAGGAAATAAACAAGCCATGGAGAAGACGATGCAGTGGCAAGCGTTGATTGGTTCGTTCAAAAATTCGCGCCAGAAATCCATTAGTTATTATATTCGCTTATGTTATTTGTTTGTTATGTAATATACAAAGCAATCAAGTGCTTCAGTGGCAAGGCTTGTTAGTGGTAATCTCTAGGACCTGGGTTCGAGTCCCAGGTCCCCACCCCCCTTTCATATTATTTTTTCTTTAATATTTGTGTGCAGTTTCAACCTTAAGGAGCACCGTACGTCCACAAAATCTAGCCATCCACGTGCCCAAAGGAAACAATCAGAAGGTCATAATTGAAGAACATGGTAAAACCTGGTCAACGCCTGTGCATGCTAGCTGGAAAGTCCACCAAGCCAGGGATAATTGGGCCCCAAATTGTTGGGCTTCACCTCACAACTGGGGACAACACCCCCCTTAGGTTTGCAATACTTTTTTCATTCTTTTTTTATTTCAATTATTATTCTTTTTATTAATTCTTGTAATTTAATTATTTTCATAAAAAACACAAAAATAATAAAAAATCAGAAAAGAGACAAAAATTAATATTTTTATTTAATTTTATATTTTTTGTAAATAAAACCTTTATTAATTAATTAGTTTTAATTTAGGAGTAAATCTTAATATTTTCTTAATTAATTTAAAATTGGTAGAACTAGGGTTTAATTAATTTTTTATCCTTTTTTCTTTTATTTCATAATAATTAAATATTTCCTATTATTTATTTTTATAATTAAATTGCATGTAAATAATTAGGTTAAATATTAGGTTAAAATTTAATACTTTCTTAATAAATTAAAACAATTAGAATTAGGGTTAGCATTTTAATTTCAATTAATTTTTTTCATAAAAATCATAAAAATACAAAAATACCAAAAACAATTTCTTTTCATTATTAGTTTCATTAATTTAATAATTTAATTTAGTTTCATAAAAAAAGGATCCAATGCCCTCGTTTCAACTTTAATTCAAATCGCGTGTTTATTTCTTTTTTCGTATAATTTTATGTACCTCTCCCAAGGCCATGTAATATTTATCTTTCGCATTTTTAATTCTTTATTTTCTGTCAAATCGGGTTCTGGAAATTTTGGCGATGTGGACCCGCGCCTTTTGTAATAGCTTAGAACTTTACTTTTCTCGTGCTTTTAACTGTTAATCAAGGCATGCAAGAATGAATGACAAAAAAATAAAAACAAACGCGTAGATCACCTATGACATGACAAGATAAAATATCTGAATCTGACACACGAATCACACACCACCCCTAGGGTACGCCTGACTGTTGCCTTGCCTCGAAAGGTGATCGTCGAGTAGAGGATGTCTTAGTAAGTCCTCATGATCCGGGAACCTGGCATGAGGGTAGCTTCTAAGGTGTCTTCCTATTGCTCTGGTGATCACCATGTCCCGAACCTCGAATTGACCCGAACACCTCCAATGGTGGTGCTACCTACCTCTCAATGGTGGGATGGCACTACTTTAAAGGACATTTACACAGACGAATTCCTTAGGGTAGGTAGACGACTCTTGATACTTGCTCTAATTTCAAAACAAATTCAAAAAATACTTTTCACACCGACACTTTTCAAAAAGCTTTCGAAAGCATTTTTTCAAACACTCTTGAGGACCGATACAAGAGTCGAACTGAAATTTTCAAAGAAACTTTTTAAAACCCACAGTTGAAAAGCAAACAAACCATTCTGAAAACACAAATGAGCAAGTATCTAAGAGCCCATGGATAACCATGGATAGAAAGGGTGCTAACACCTTCCTTTTCTATAACCTACCTCCCGAACCGAGAGCAATCTCTATAAGGAATTTTTCTGTGCTTTTGTCCTTTCCATTTGGAGAAAATAAAAGACGGTGGCGACTCTTGCTTCCGTGACATTTCGCGAACCAGCGTTAAACAGTCAGTTCCAGATCCACCGACCACAGAACTGGCGACTCTGCTGGGGATATAAAACTTAAAGTGAGGTGTACCTTAGGGTTAGTTCATAACTGTGTTTTCAATTGTATTGATTTGTTTGCTTTGCTATTGTGGGTTGCATGGGAGTTACATAGATCCTAACCCGGATCTGGGGATACCCTGTTAGGTAGCATAAGCTGTGAGGGACCTGTCCGGCGTAGACCGACACGGGTGAAACAGTGGCTACGTTGGTGTGGCACCTTGGTCTGTACCGATATCCCTTGTGTCGCAACAAGGAGAATATGGGTCTTCTGAGGAGTCATTAAGTACCAACCGACCTTAGAACCCTAATTTGACCCAACTTGGCCATTAGAACAGTAGCAGTATGCTACGCCCATTGAGGCTAAACTCTCGTGATGGTTCTGGCTGCAAGAAAAGATTGCGATGCTGGAGTTATGACCGATTGAGGGTAGTCAATGATATTGGGATCCTCTAAGAACCCGGTTACTTTGATAGGACAGGTATGAACCAACAAACTGAAAGAAGGTAGTACCTAGACCTCATGCTGGCCTAAACTTTAGGGGCTTGCCTTGTGTGACTTGTGTGCCTTACCATGTTTGCCTTTGTATCTGTTTGTGGTGTGCTTTATCATAACATCATAACATCATGAGCATGCATGCATCCTGCATAAGGACTGACCATTTCAAAGACAAGAGGGTTTCACCTTTGCTCTGTTTTGTAGGACATCATGATGCCTGTGTGAAGGAATACTATCCGGTTTAACTTTGTTCATTCACCTGAGTTGCTTGAGGAGTTGGTTAGCAGAATTCCAAATACCACTTCCTTCATTCAGAGACATGGTTCTCTTCTCAGTTTAGTCACTGCAAAGCGGGATCAACAGTTGATGAGCGTTCTGACCCAGTTCTATGACCCTCTGTACCAGTGCTTCACCTTTCAAGACTTCCAGCTGGTCCATACCCTGGAAGAGTTCTCTGATTTGCTTGGTATCCCTATCTTGGATCAGACTCCCTTTACTGGTTGGGAAAAGACCCTCAGGCTTGAGGATGTTGCTGCAGCTCTTCCCTTGACACATCTAGAGGTAATGGACAACTGGGTGACTAGAAGCGGAGTTAAGGGTTTCTTGGCCAAGTTTCTGATCGGTAAAGCTAACAGTTTCTGGAATGACCTGGAATTTAGGGCATATGAATACATCTTGGCTCTCCTAATCTATGGGTTAGTCTTGTTTCCTAATCCTGACAACTTCATCAATGTCACTGCCATAAGGATCTTTATGTCTCAGAATCCTGTGCCCACTCTCTTGGGTGACATCCTGCAACAACTTCATGCCCGTACTACCCGAAGACGAGGAACCCTATGGTGTTGTATCCCTTTGTTGGTGAGGTGGTTTATTTCGCACCTCCCTAAGTTCGTACTGAAGAACCAAGAAGGAAGAGGTTGGGCTCACAGGTTAATGTCTCTCACTGATAAAGACATCATTTGGACTTGCAGAGGTTTGGATGAGATAGCTGTCATTGATCGATGCGGGGAATACCCTAATGTTCTTCTGATTGGTACCCAAGGAGGGATCTCTTACAATCCATGTCTAGCGCTCCGTCAGTTTGGAAGAGCAAGAAGAGCAGGCCCCCATGAGATGTTGGTGCCTCACATCAGTTTTGAGTTTCAGGTGGATAGTGACGAGCTGCGTCGTAGGTTCATCAAGGCTTGGGACAAAGTTCATAAAGCTGACCCACAAGAGTTGGGGCCAAAGACTTCTTTACCTATGGAAGCCTACTACAAATGGGTTCGCATCCGTGCTCAGAAGTTAGGTATGCCGTATGAAGCCGTCAGACCTGTCATTCTTGAGTGTCCTGACAAAGATGGTGTTCCTCCAACTGTCCTTCCTCCTCAGATACCTACTGATTATGAGACATTGAAGAGATTTTGGTCGCAACTGCGAGAAGAGCGGGATTCTTACCGGGAAAAGTTCAACGAGCAGGAATTAAAGATCCAGAAGCTGACAAAGCAGTTGGAGAATGAGAGAGCTCTGAATGCCTACATCCGTACTGAGAAGAGGAGACCATGGGATCAATAAGGAGCTCTGGATGTTCTTTTACAGTTTTATTTCCCTTTTCAGTATTTCCTTTCATGTAACGCCTAAGGGCAACCTGTTGAATAATTTCAGTTTCAAAGTTGAATCTAATGAAGTGTGTTCCTTTTGTTTACAAAGTTGATTCCCGATTGTCTTTGAAAACATAAATCATACGCATTCCATTCATCATGTGCATAGCAGGTTTTCCTCTTTTCAGGTTGCTTACCGTTCTTCGCTGTTTATTTCAGCATCATGAATCCTGACTCATCATCAACTGAAATGTCCATCAAGGCTCTTCAGGCGCAGAACGCGCAATTTCAGGAATTAATCATGGGTTTGGCTCAGGGCCAAGAGGAGCTGAAGGCTTTGCTCCTGAAGAAGGAGAAGAAGAAGAAGAGAAGAACTGTTATGTTCAACTCGGGCCGAAGGTTTGGCAATACTCTGCAGAATGAAGAGGCTGGTTCTTCTATTGGCAAGAGTACTCCTCAAGCGGAAAAAGGTCCTAGTCCGGTGGTCTCCGACAACGAGACTGATTTTGATGAAGAGCAATATCCTCCGGCAGAAGACCGTTACAAGCAGTTGGAAGACAGGTTGAATGCTATGGAGATACAACAGGTACCTGGGCTGGATTTCGGAGATTTGGGTTTGTCTACTGGTGTAATCATTCCTCGTAAATTCAAAGCACCATCTTTCACTAAGTACGACGGGGCGTCTTGTCCCAAGCTACATCTCAGGTCCTATGTTCGGAAAATTCAACCGTACTCAGCGGATAAGAATTTGTGGATCCACTTCTTCCAGGAGAGTCTTTCAGGGACTCATCTCGAATGGTTCTATCAGCTGGATGGGACCAAGGTTCGTAACTGGGAGGAGTTGGCTACTGCTTTCTATAAGCAGTATCAATATAATTCCGACCTTGCCCCTACGCGTACCCAACTCCAGGGTATGTCGTTAGGTTCAAGTGAAGGTTTTAAGGAGTATGCTCAGAAGTGGAGGGATCTGGCTGGCAGGGTGCAACCTCCGTTGACTGATCGGGAGTTGGTAGACATGTTCTTGGGGACCCTATCTGGGCCATTTTTCAACCATCTTATCGGGAATTCGTCTGCAGGGTTCACTGATCTGATTCTGACTGGAGAGAGAATTGAGGTTGGGTTGAAGTCTGGAAAGATTCCGAAGGGTGCATCATCTAGTTCAGAGAAGAAACCCTTCAAGAAAGAGGCTAGTGCCGTATATGGCTCTAGGAGACCAGAGAAATTTGAGCGCCGCCAATCTGTCAGTGCGGTAATGATTGCCAAGCCTGCTGCCCCTCCTCGGCCAACCAATCCTCAAAGGGCTGAAAGACCCCGGAGAGAGTTTACCCGGTTGAGCATGACCTTATCGCAGATCTTGCCACAGTTGCTATCTACCAATCTAGTGACCGTCAGAGAGGCTCCGAAGTTTGCAAATACTGCCTCCCCCAAGTACAACCAAAACGCTCGTTGTGCTTACCATTCTGATAGCCCGGGGCACTCCACTGACGACTGTTGGGCCTTAAGGAGCAAGCTGCAGGACCTTATTGATGCCAAAGAAGTACAGTTTGAGGCATCTGAGAAGCCTAATGTAGTGATAGCTCCCCTGCCTGCTCATGGAGTGAATGCTATTGGGGACGATGAGGAAGTGGATGAAGCTGAGTTTGATAGCTGGATTTACCCTGCAACCGACAGTGGACTTAACAATTGGAGTGCAAAGGACAATCTACCTGTTTCTCTTGTTACTAAGTAATGAATTCCTATGTTTTGGCATTTGTAATAAACAATAAATAAACTCTATGGCCCGGTGTCTTACCCGAGGCACCGTGGTTTCATTTGTGAGGGCATATAAATTGTCATTTCATATATCATAAATGAAAATCTTGGACGTTTTCTCGCATTGCAAATCTTATGCTCCTTTTCTGTCTTTATTTCCTTTACATATATTTCAAAACAGCTGTATTTACACACACACACTCACTCATACAGGTTTCAATCCACTCTGGATCTCACTGATAACGACTCTGCTACTGCCAGTTATGACTTCGAAAATCCGATCAACTTAGCCGAAGACGAAGGTGAAGATGATTGCGAAGTGCCTGGCGAGCTTGCGAGACTGTTACTTCAGGAAGAGAGGGCAATTCAACCACATGAAGAGCCAGTGGAAACAATAAACTTGGGTACTGAGGCAGACAGGAAAGAGGTAAAGATTGGTGCCAACCTAGAGCTCAGCGTGAAGCAACGGTTGACTAAGATGCTACATGATTATATGGAGATCTTTTCCTGGTCCTACGAAGACATGCCTGGGTTGGATACTGACATTGTGTTTCATCGCCTTCCTACCAAGGAAGACTGCCCTCCCGTAAAACAGAAGGTTCGTCGTATGCGTCCAGAGATGTCTGAGAAGATCAAAGCCGAGGTTATGAAACAGTTTGATGCTGGGTTCCTTGCAGTGACTTCTTACCCTCAGTGGGTTGCTAATGTGGTGCCGGTACCAAAGAAAGACGGTAAGGTCAGAATGTGTGTTGATTACAGGGATCTGAACAGGGCCAGCCCCAAGGATGACTTCCCCCTACCTCACATTGATGTCCTTGTTGATAATACAGCTCAGCATAAGGTGTTTTCTTTCATGGATGGTTTTTCAGGTTATAATCAGATCAAGATGGCACCTGAAGACATGGAAAAGACTACATTTGTTACTCAGTGGGGCACCTTCTGCTACCAGGTCATGCCATTTGGACTGAAGAACGCTGGGGCAACCTACCAACGTGCCATGGTCGCTTTATTTCATGATATGATCCATCATGAGATAGAAGTGTATGTTGACGACATGATCGCAAGGTCCCAGACTGAGGAAGAGCACCTAGATCATCTGCAGAAGTTGTTTGACCGGTTGAAACTGTACAAACTGAGATTGAACCCGAACAAGTGCACCTTCGGGGTAAGATCTGGGAAGTTGCTAGGCTTCGTGGTAAGTGATAAGGGTATTCAAGTGGACCCTGCCAAGGTTAAAGCTATTCAAGAGATGCCAGTTCCTAGGACAGAGAAGGAAGTCAGAGGCTTTTTAGGACGCCTGAATTATATTGCTCGGTTCATCTCACACCTAACTGCTACTTGTGAACCAATCTTCAAGCTGCTGAAGAAAGATCAGGTAGTACGTTGGAATAATGAATGTCAGGCTGCTTTTGACAGAATCAAAGAGTATCTCCAAGAACCACCTATCCTTATGCCACCGGTTGAAGGGAGACCTCTGATACTATACCTGACAGTACTTGACAACTCAATGGGGTGTGTGCTGGGGCAGCATGACGAGTCTGGCCGAAAAGAGCATGCCATCTATTACCTTAGCAAAAAGTTTACCGACTGTGAGACCCGATACTCACTGCTCGAGAAAACTTGCTGCGCTTTGGTATGGACTGCTCGCCGGTTGAGACAGTATATGCTGACTCATACCACCTTGTTGATCTCAAAGATGGATCCTATAAAGTACATATTCGAAAAGCCTGCTCTATCTGGGAGAATTGCAAGATGGCAAATGATCTTGACGGAATACGACATTCAGTACACGACCCAGAAAGCCATCAAGGGAAGTGTATTGGCAGACCATTTGGCACATCAGGCCGTAGATGACTATCAATCAATGAACTTCGAGTTTCCGGATGAAAGTATCATGATTGTGACTGATTGTGAAGTACCTGGACCGGATGAAGGACCTGAGGAAGGATCCCGATGGTCTATGCACTTTGACGGAGCCTCCAACGCTTTGGGAAACAGTATCGGCGCTGTAATCATATCCCCCCAAGGCACTCATACTCCACTCACTGCCCGACTATGTTTCAACTGCACCAATAACATGGCAGAGTATGAGGCGTGCATCATGGGTCTTCAAGCTGCGATCGATCTAAGGATCAAGTTTCTGAGTGTCTTCGGAGATTCCGCTCTTGTGATCAATCAGATCAAAGGGGAGTGGGATACGAAACATCCAAACCTGATTCCTTACAGAGAATGTGTGTTGACCTTAATCCCCCACTTCACGAAGATAACCTTTGAACACTTTCCGAGAGAAGAGAATCAGTTAGCGGACGCGTTAGCTACAATGTCTTCTATGTTTAAGGTCAAATGGGATAATGAGGCTCCCCGGATCATCATCTGGAAACTGGAAGAACCGGCATACTGTTGTGATCTCGAGACTGAATTGGTAACTGAGAAGCCTTGGTACCATGAAGTGAAGAGATATCTGGAAGCTCAGGAATACCCTAAAGGTGCATCTGTCAATGATAAGAAGTTCCTGAGAAGGTTCGCAGCAAAGTTCTTCCTTAGCAACGACATCTTGTACAAGCGGAACCATGATTCAACCTTACTGCATTGTGTGGATAAGACTGAAGCAGAAAGGATCATGGAAGAGCTACATGAAGGGACCTTCGGTACATATTCCAGTGGACATACAATGGCAAAGAAGATCCTACGGGCAGGATATTACTGGTCCACCATGGAAGCTGACTGCTACCAGCATTCCAGGACATGCCATAAGTGCCAGACTTATGCAGACAAGGTGCATGTTCCTCCAGTTCCCCTGAATGTTCTGACTGCGCCTTGGCCGTTTGCAATGTGGGGCATAGACATGATCGGTGAAATTAAACCTACGGCATCCAATGGACATCGCTTCATCCTGGTAGCGATTGATTATTTTACAAAGTGGGTTGAAGCAGCTTCCTACGCTACGGTAACCAAGACTGTTGTGGCACGGTTCATTCGGCATAACCTGATCTGTCGATACGGCGTCCCTGAGAGAATTATTACAGACAACGGTACCAATCTGAATAATAAGATGATCACTGAGCTATGCGAGCAGTTCAAAATACAGCACCACAATTCTTCTCCTTACAGACCGAAGATGAATGGGGCTGTAGAAGCAGCAAATAAGAATATCAAGAAAATCGTGCAGAAGATGACAGTGACTTATAAAGATTGGCACGAGATGTTACCGTTCGCTCTACATGGGTATCGTACCTCAGCCAGGACGTCAACCGGGGCAACTCCTTTCTCTCTGGTTTATGGTATGGAGGCAGTCTTACCGATCGTAGTGCAAATACCCTCTCTCCGGATAATGAAGGATGCAAATCTGAACGAGGATGATTGGATCCAGACACGACTTGATCAGCTCAACCTTATTGATGAAAAGAGACTTGCTGCTATCTTCCATGGTCAGACGTACCAGAAACGAATGATCAGGGCATTTAACAAAAAGGTCCGACCACAGGAATATCAAGTTGGGGATCTGGTAATCAAACGAATCATCCTTCCTCAGAGTGATCCAAGGGGCAAATGGACCCCTACGTACGAAGGGCCATTTGTGGTTAAGCATGTGTTCTCAGGAGGAGCCATGATTCTAACCAACATGGATGGTGACGACCTTCCTCACCCCGCCAATGCAGACATAGTAAAAAGATACTACGCATAAAAAGACCCGCTAGGCTGACATGCCTAGGCGAAAATTAGGGCTTCCCGGCGAACCAAAAGGGTTCGGGCAAAATGAAGGGATGAAATGAAAAAATCTGTACACCCGGCAAGTCGAAAACCTGAAAAGGCGGCTTGGGCAAAAATGGGTATCCCGGTGGACTGAAAACCCGAAAGGGCGGTCCAGGCAAAAATTAGGGATAAAAGCGTAATACTATGTCTCATTGGATCACTTTGCATCCAGAATCCGGTATCTACATCAAGTTCAGACGGCATCGATCAGTCAGCTTCATCTTCGTTAAGGTCATCAAGTGATGAGACGCTCGGAGTTATAAAGGCAATAGCAGAGTTGAAACCCAGTGGGATCATTCATTTCACACAGCTGTTTTATTTTTATCTTGTACAAACTATTTTGTTCGGCGGCGTTCTCTTACTAGGACGTCAGCCTCTTGTACATAAACGCCTATTTAAAGGCCATTCAAAAATCAATACAAATATATTTTTCAGTTAAAAGTGCCAATTGTTTTTCCTTTTCTGTTTTGTTTTGCGAAGAACGTCCAAGGTTCAATTTGTGATATATGCATTGACAATAATTTGCTAACTCATAAATATTTGCATACGAAACAAAGGATTAATTACAGGTAACATTAGAAACAGGGGCAATAAAAGAGTTGTCTAAGTAATCTAATTGTTCTATCCTCCAAGGTATCAAGATAGGTTCAGCTAAAGAACATAACCGGATATCTTAATTCCCCAGAGAGTAAGCCAGCAAGTCAGTACACTCTCCTCAAGCAAAACTATTATCAAACCTTAAAGAAGTTGGGTATCCTCCAGCAGATCTCAACATTCCCCAGCAGTATATATGCATTCTTAACAAGCATCCCCGGCAGTCTTGATCTAAGATTATTCCCCGGCGGTATACCAGACATTCAAAGGAGTCACTTCCCCAACGCAGTTCAAAACTTCCCCAAGAGAGTCCAATCCAGTTCCCCAGGGAAGTTGGAATTCATCTCCCCAAGCAGTAAGCTTATCCCCAGTAGATTCTGGAAACTTATCCTCGCAGAACACGAACGCGTCGCCCGGCTTTATTCAAAGAGTTATTTCCTTACCAGGATATAACTGGGTTATCCTCAGCCAAAAGCCACGGAAAGGTCGTCGTCAACGCAGTCTTCTTATCCCCAGCAAGTTATCATCAACAACTCAGCAAAATACCTCTCTCCCCACAAAGTATTGCTTCCCAACAAGATCGTTAGAGTACTTTCCTCCCCGCAGATTTATTCCATTCGCCAAGTTTATTCCCCAACGGAGTCATCTTCTCCTACCGGTATTCTTGCAATCATCATCCCCAGCGGAAGCAAAATCTATTCTCCAACATCAGCCCAGGAGTGACTTCCCGGCACCCGTCAAGGATTTACTTTCCTAGACGAAAAATACATTCATAAACATCGCACTTCCATACATCATTATAGCATGCATAGACGCATCATACAAATCTCATTTATGTTGAGAACATCATTGCTTGGTCCATATCATGCATTGCATATGACTGACCTTTACCTTTCAGGAAAGATTCAGTTAAATTCTCAATCATACTTCAAGACTCTAAGACCTTATCTGGTTCAGTTAAATCGACTCCAAAGATTTCTCTGGTTATTATCCAGTTAAAGGCCTTCTCTGGTTCGGTCAGATCGACTCCAAAGATCTCCCTGTTTCTTATCCAGTTGAAGACATTCAAGACCTAGACCGGTTCAGGTAATCGACTTCGAAGATTTCTTACCCAGTCCAAGGCCTTCTCTGGTCCAGTCAAATCGACCCCAAACAGATTTTTCTGATGAAGACTCAGTAGAAGTTTTCCAAGGTTTTCTCAATGATTGCTATTGAGTTGTAATCGCCTATGGTTCTCTCCCCGATCCTGCGGAGATGATAATTCCATCCCAGGTTTTCTCAATGATTGCTATTGAGATTGTAATTGCCTATGGTTCTCTCCCCGATGCTGCGGAGATGATAATTCCATCCCAGGTTTTCTCAATGATTGTTATTGAGATTGTAATCGCCTATGGTTCTCTCCCCAATGATGCGGAGATGATAATTCCATCCCAGGTTTTCTCAATGATTGTTATTGAGATTGTAATCGCCTATGGTTCTCTCTCCAATGCTGCGGAGATGATAATTCCATCCCAGGTTTTCTCAATGATTGCTATTGAGTTGTAATCACCTATGGTTCTCTCCCCAACGCTGCGGAGATGATAATTCCATCCCATGTTTTCTCAATGATTGCTATTGAGATTGTAATCGCCTATGGTTCTCTCCCCGATGCTGCGGAGATGATAATTCCATCCAAGGTTGTCTCAATGATTGCTATTGAGATTGTAATCGCCTATGGTTCTCTCCCTGATACTGCGGAGATGGTAATTCCCACCAAGATTCTCTCAACGTTTGCTGTTGAGGTTGTAGTCGCCTATGGTTCCCTCCCCGATCCTGCGGAGGTGGTAATCCCAAGATTCGCTCAACGATTGCTGTTGAAGCTGAAGTCGTCCAAGGTTCTCTCACCGTTCCTGTTGAGGTAGTAACCATCCCTGGTTCATTCGCCACCGCTTGAAGATCCAGATCCAGTTCCTGTAACCAGTCAGGACACATCCAACACGAAGATTTTAAAGACCAGCTCCTGTAACAGGTCAGGTACTCATTTTTTTTCTTTTGCAGGTACGCAAGTTCTCGCTAAGGAATCTCTTATGCGATTGACACCCAGATGGCATCTATAAGCCCATCCACCTTCCATCATCTCTTAGCATGGCATCTATAAGCCCATCATCATATCCAGCAATCTCTAAATGGCATCTATAAGCCCATTCCACCATCACACTGCTACTACGTGAGCGCAAATTTCTGGGCACTCTAGTGTTCAATCATCTTCCACCCTCGGATTGCGAAAGGCATGTCAACCAATCTGCATCCTCAGGTCTAAGAAGATTGAACAGGGGCAACTGTTGTACCCCAAAATTTGCCCTCCCATATTCTTCAAGAATTGCAAAGTCAAAGCTTCAAAATTCCCCAAGGGTTGCACAGTGTAAGAGCCTCCTAAACAGTCAAAATTAGGGTTTTGGTTCTGATCAAGTAAATGAAGTTTCCAAGGGTCCAATCAAGTCCCACATGCCTACAAATATGGTCAAGCATCCTCATACCAAGTTTCAAGACTTTCAGCACAAAATTGCACAGTCAAAACCCTAATTGCACTACAGTCAACTGTAGGGGCAAAATGGTCATCTGACAGTCAAAAGTTCAAATTTTTGGTCAACATCTCATTTTGAAGCCACAAACATCATTTGATCAATGCTTGATCATGATTCTCAAAGCTTGGCTCAAAAATCATCAAGATGCAAAAGTTTCCTTATTTGAACAACTGAAAAAAGTCAACTGTAAATTGACCAGGGCATAACTTTCACATGGATTATCAGAAAATTTCCATCCAAAGCTCATTTTGAAGAGAAATACATTTCCCACAACTCCTCTTCATACTTCAAGTCCAAGAAATGCTCTCACAAAAAAGTTATCAATTTCAACATTATAGGTCATTTTCAAAAGTCAACAAAAAGGGACTTTAAGTCAAAGGCCATAACTTGAGATTGGTAAATCAAAATGACATGGGACAAAAGGCATTGGTTAGAGGACTCAAAGACCTTTCCAAAATGTCCAAGAACATGAGCAAATCTTAAAAATTGAGCAAGTTATGCCTTGTGGAAGTTGGGAAATTTTTGGATATTTTGAAAAGTCAACATTGATTCAAATGACCTAAAATTGATAATGGGCCTCTTTTTCTTCCACAATTCATTATCCAAGGCATGTGCACGACCATGTGGCCCAAAGGGAAGTTTTTATCATTTTTTATTTATTTATTTGGATTTTTAATCATTAATAATTCATTTAATTAATTAAAATACATGAAAAATATTAAACCTAATTTTTCAAATCTTTTTGTGCATAAAATAATCTTAAGATTTTGTGTGTAATCAGATTTGGAAAGTATCTTGGTGATTGAACATGATTTGGACTAAGTTTTCATGAAAAGATTAGAAAAGATTTTGCTTTGAAAATCAAATATTATTCAATCAATGCAAAGGTTTTTTTGGATCAAATTTTAACCCTAATTGATTCCATACATAAGCTTGATCAAGACCTAATGCCAAAAAACCTCCAAGCTGCGCAGAAAGACAAAAGAGAACTTTGCAACTTTGATCAAAAAATTCAAAACTGAAATCGTGATTCCCAAGCATTTCAAGGCAAAGTAATCAATCCATTGCCTTCCTAAGACATCAGGGAAACTTCCTGGATCAAAAGCACGACCTCT
This sequence comes from Vicia faba, assembly GCA_948472305.1. Taxonomy (NCBI): domain Eukaryota; kingdom Viridiplantae; phylum Streptophyta; class Magnoliopsida; order Fabales; family Fabaceae; genus Vicia; species Vicia faba. The sequence continues at coordinate 28,337,459 of OX451738.1, forward strand.
AACGCCCAGAATTGGTAGAACGACTGAGCCCTGTTCTTGATTTTTTCCATACTCACTTATCATAATTCTTGCATTATTCTTGATTTTTAATATTTGGTTTGCATTATTTGACTCATTCTGAAGCTAACCATGTAGTTGGATTGAGTTTTTGTGTCTCATACGCGAAATCGCCATTAAAGCACCCTAGGTTTTCAGACTCGCAAAATTAGGGATTCTCTTATCCAGAAAAATTGAAGCACAAGACCCAGACCATCAAAATCAGGACCTTCATACAAACTCAGTGATGGGGTCGCGCTCAATTTATGAGCCACCCTGAGCTAATCGCTATTTTTTATAATAGTGTCTGAGGGAACGGTTCAAAACCGTTGCCAATGTTTTTTTGTGTTTCAGGAAATAAACAAGCCATGGAGAAGACGATGCAGTGGCAAGCGTTGATTGGTTCGTTCAAAAATTCGCGCCAGAAATCCATTAGTTATTATATTCGCTTATGTTATTTGTTTGTTATGTAATATACAAAGCAATCAAGTGCTTCAGTGGCAAGGCTTGTTAGTGGTAATCTCTAGGACCTGGGTTCGAGTCCCAGGTCCCCACCCCCCTTTCATATTATTTTTTCTTTAATATTTGTGTGCAGTTTCAACCTTAAGGAGCACCGTACGTCCATAAAATCTAGCCATCCACGTGCCCAAAGGAAACAATCAGAAGGTCATAATTGAAGAACATGGTAAAACCTGGTCAACGCCTGTGCATGCTAGCTGGAAAGTCCACCAAGCCAGGGATAATTGGGCCCCAAATTGCTGGGCTTCACCTCACAACTGGGGACAACACCCCCCTTAGGTTTGCAATACTTTTTTCATTCTTTTTTTATTTCAATTATTATTCTTTTTATTAATTCTTGTAATTTAATTATTTTCATAAAAAACACAAAAATAATAAAAAATCAGAAAAGAGACAAAAATTAATATTTTTATTTAATGTTATATTTTTTGTAAATAAAACCTTTATTAATTAATTAGTTTTAATTTAGGAGTAAATCTTAATATTTTCTTAATTAATTTAAAATTGGTAGAACTAGGGTTTAATTAATTTTTTATCCTTTTTTCTTTTATTTCATAATAATTAAATATTTCCTATTATTTATTTTTATAATTAAATTGCATGTAAATAATTAGGTTAAATATTAGGTTAAAATTTAATACTTTCTTAATAAATTAAAACAATTAGAATTAGGGTTAGCATTTTAATTTCAATTAATTTTTTTCATAAAAATCATAAAAATACAAAAATACCAAAAATAATTTCTTTTCATTATTAGTTTCATTAATTTAATAATTTAATTTAGTTTCATAAAAAAAGGGTCCAATGCCCTCGTTTCAACTTTAATTCAAATCGCGTGTTTATTTCTTTTTTCGTATAATTTTATGTACCTCTCCCAAGGCCATGTAATATTTATCTTTCGCATTTTTAATTCTTTATTTTCTGTCAAATCGGGTTCTGGAAATTTTGGCGATGTGGACCCGCGCCTTTTGTAATAGCTTAGAACTTTACTTTTCTCGTACTTTTAACTGTTAATCAAGGCATGCAAGAAAGAATGACAAATAAATAAAAACAAACGCGTAGATCACCTATGACATGACAAGATAAAATATCTGAATCTGACACACGAATCACACACCACCCTTAGGGTACGCCTCACTGTTGCCTTGCCTCGAAAGGTGATCGTCGAGTAGAGGATGTCTTAGTAAGTCCTCATGATCCGGGAACCTGGCATGAGGGTAGCTTCTAAGGTGTCTTCCCATTGCTCTGGTGATCACCATGTCCCGAACCTCAAATTGACCCGAACACCTCCAATGGTGGTGCTACCTACCTCTCAATGGTGGGATGGCACTACTTTAAAGGACATTTACACAGACGAATTCCTTAGGGTAGGTAGACGACTCTTGATACTTGCTCTAATTTCAAAACAAATTCAAAAAATACTTTTCACACCGACACTTTTCAAAAAGCTTTCGAAAGCATTTTTTCAAACACTCTTGAGGACCGATACAAGAGTCGAACTGAAATTTTCAAAGAAACTTTTTAAAACCCACAGTTGAAAAGCAAACAAACCATTCTGAAAACACAAATGAGCAAGTATCTAAGAGCCCATGTGTTGCACCCCAAAATTTGCCCTCGCATTTTTTTCACAAAAGATAACAATTTCAAGCATTTCCTGACTTTTCAAAACTGACTCAAGAATCGGACAAATGGACTTTTCTCGTCAGTCAAACAAAAATTAGGGTTTTATTGATTTTTAGGACTCTGGATTGCTTCAAATAATTGGCTTAGGGTTTTGGTTGATTCTGGCTCAATTTTGATCAGGTGGACGTTCTTTGGCATTGAATCAGGAATTAAGGTTTTATGGGCATATTCTCAGCAAATTAAAGTTCCACAGCACTTTGCAGGTTATTCCGAGATTCGGGTTAAATTCACATTGTTTTGATTTAATCAGTAAAAGAGGCAGTTGGGTTGAATTCATGTTGTTTTATTTGAGCCAGTCAAAAGAAATATGCAGTTTGGATCTACAGTACTCGGCAAGAAATCAATAAGAAAGGATTGCGTCTGATCAGTTATTGTGTTCGACTGTGCATTGCTTTGAATAATGGAGACGTCAAGTTCATTTATTTTGATCGACGAAGAATCAATGTTTAACTGATTATTTATTGTTCTAAGGATTAAATATCTGAAATTTAACTTTCATTTATTTTAATTTAAGGAACCATGAATAATAAGTAAATAATTGAAAAGGAATTGAAAAGAATTAAATGAATCAATAAGAATTTTTATTTCATATTTAATATTTGTTACAATTATTATTGGGATACAAGTATTTATTTACGAAGTATTTAAAATAATAATGGTTTACAATAATTAAATTGAAAATAAAAACTATCCTATTTTTTCTAAACATTTTCTAAGTCCCAAATCTCTTCATTCTTCACTTCGCTCTGGTATTCCATTTTTCATCTGCAAAAGAAAAAGAGAAAAGTCAAAAAGCAGTTAAATCGAAAAGGCAGATAAAGTTTGCAGTCATCATTAAGGGCCACTGATTGGGATCAGTTAACCCTCTCTGCAAATCACGGGATTTCTCCCGGTTCACAAAGAGGGAAGAATTTTATCATGAATGCAAAATGTCAAAATGCATAATTTTAAAATGTCAAACTGCATAGTTCAGAAGCAAGTTCAAACCAAACTGAAAATCCAATTACAACTTTCTATCAAAATCCAAGAAGTACAATTTGCTGTCAAAAGTGCCAAGGCTGTCATGAAAGGATTTGGCAAAGATATCAAAGAAAAGACAAAGTACCCAAGCTGTCAAAGAAAGATAAAGATGCAGAGGAAATCTTTTATGCAAGCAAGTTTTCTTTTCTTTCATCATTTCCCATCAGTAGCCACTTTCAGAATAAAGTACAAAAAAGCATAATATTATAATGCAGCTGTACTAGAAGAGAGAGAGAAAAAGAAGCAGGGTTCAGGCTTTAGGCTTAGGCAGGATAGATAGGAAGAAAAAATATACAAAAGAACAACACAGTTCAGCAGGAGGGGACAGAAAATATACAAACTCAGAACCTGCTGAGCCTCAAGAACAAAACCAAGTCCTAAGCCAAAAGATATATCAGCATATAACTTGTCCAGCCCTTAAGAAAAAAAACCAGAAAACCTGAAACAACTGCTAAGCACAACCTGAAACAAGGCCATATACCATACAAACTTGTCAAGCCATTATACCTGCCTGAAGCAAGCACAAAACCTGTCCTGAACCAAGTCCAATACCACCCTGCCTGTCAAAGAAACCTAAACCAAGTCCAAAAAACCAACATACAAACCTGCATATGCAAGCGACACCACAATGCCAAAACTGAACCAAACACCAAGCTCATAAACCAGAAACAAAGCCACACTGCATAAACCTGTCAAACACCTAAAACCTGCTAGCATAATCTAAAGCCAAAATCCTCATAACCTTAACTCTGTCCAAGCTGGAACCATCAAAACACAAACTCACCATAAGGCCTGTCCAGTTTCAAGCCTAACACATCAAACATAGGAGCCCACATGAGAACCCTCAGAGGAATGCTCATCATTGGGTCGTAAACAAACATTCAAGGCAAAGGGAGAAGAGAACGAGAAGTGCATTCAAGGCAGCCCTCAGTGAATACATAATTGGGCAATAAAAGAAGCTAGTCAAAATAGCATTTCAACAATAGCAACTCAACATAAGCAGAAGCTTTGCAAAGAACCAGAAGAAAATATCAAAGCACACGATTTCCAAACCCCAGCAAAGGCAACTAAACCCTAGGCCCTCAGAATTTTGAGTTCCTCATAGGGCAACACAGGTAAAAGGCTCAATAGTTTCAAAGCAACAATTCAAAGCAACAAATCAGAAGAAAGTCAGGGACATCCAAAGGCATCATAAGCAAGCATCACATTTCAACCAACACAAAGGGGCGAAATCAGAAGAAGAGAGGGACGTTCAAGGCAACATACAGTAGAAGAGAAGAAGAAAGAAGAAAGGGGGTTTTTCAGTGCAAATCATCATCAAACCCTAAGGAAGAAGAAAAGATAAAAGTTACCAAAGAAGCAAGCTAGCGTCTTCACGCCCCCTTCGCCATCCAGCCTCCTAGCTTTCCTCACCGTCATTCCTCCCTCCAAACGAAAGGTAGTCCAATCCTCTCCCCTTTTCCTTTTAATTCTCGTTAAAACAAACACAAAAATCAAAATTTAATCAAATACGCAGAAAATCACAAGCATGTAAGAACTAAATCAAGCCCTAACGAATCGAACTTGTTACCTAATTCTGTCACCTTAACGTTGTCGATGGAGAGAAGAAGGAGGCATAGAAGCTGATGGCTTGGGGTTGAAGGACTCAGAAGCTGGCAGAGACGAACGGAGAAATTGAACGAAACCCATGAACGCGCCGCTGCCAACCCTAGATTTCGTTCCCAATTGAAAACATTCCATAAACCCTAAAAACAAATGCTTGCACTCTGGGCCTAACCCTGTTTCCCCAATGCCTGAAGCCCATTGAATTCTCATAAAAGGCCTTAATCTCGTTTTTAACTCACCTTTTTATACAAACAAATTGATTTTAAATACTAACTTCTCTCTTTTTCTTACATAAAATCTTAAAACAATATATTTATTTTCTAACTTAATATATTTTTTAATAAAAATGCACTCTTGTTAATATACATCATTAATTAAAAATATATCTTTTTTATTACCCTATATAATTAAGATTGAAAATAACCTTTTTCTTCTTTTAATTAAAATATATTTTTTGTGCATATAATAAAAACATATTTCCTATATACATAATTTTAGAACATTAAATTTAAATATAATTTGTACATATCATACAATATAATTGAAAATACCCTTTTCTTTTAAATATACTTTTATACATAACAATATAAAAATGCACTTCTTTTTTATACATAATTCAATTCTTGACATTTAATACTTTTTGTATATAATAATAAAAGATACATTTTTCTACATCATATAATTAAAATTGAAAATACTTTTCTTTTTATTCAAATATTCTCACAAAAATCACAAAGATACATTTCTTATATCAAATACAAAACGACAATTTTCAAACTTGAAACATTTCCTCTCTTCTAAATATTTTTACATAATAAATGAAGATACCTTTTTTTCAATTAGAACTTGAGCATTTAATTAAAACAATTTTCTTTTTGTACATATTGACACCAAAGGTTCATTAAGCACATATCTAGGTCAAATACCCTAAATACGCATTAAATTCACATTCCGCGCCTGTAAATAATCACATACATGTACACTTACACAAATACATTCACATTGCCCTATACACATTTGTTTGTCTTATATTTGTATATTCGATATTTACATTTGATCGCAAATTCGATTTGGTTGTAACTTATTGGATACTATAAGTCTCATCCCCATTTGTACATTTATACCCCCACTCCCGGATACCACTTTGTAATAGCGTAGATTTTACATTTTGCAATTTACCGCTTTCAATTATACCATGGTTAAACCTAGGGTTTGCATGTACATAAAATCAAACGCTAGATAACCTAATACAAGACAAATACATGAAATCAATACACAATCACACTTGCACCCTCTAGGGTAATCCCACATGTTGCCTTCCAAAATGGGCCATGCTTGCACGTCGAGTTTCTTTGGCAAAACAAAAACACAATGATCATAAGTCTCTCAAAATGTTGCCTAAACGGAATGATCATAGTCCCTTCAAAGCAAATTGCCAAAGACACTTGGCATCATTGCATTCATGGTCCATACGACGACCCGCGCCCGTCCCGAATAAACTTCCTAAACGCAAGATTGTCCACCAAATTCAATGGTGAAACAAAATTGTTAAAAAGGGGTTAAAACATAACAAAAACCTTTGAGTACAATAGGGTAGACAAAACTCTTAGTTACTTGAGATCAAACTTGCAAAAACACTTGCCTTCTTTTCAAAAACCACAATCCACGACACTTTCAAACAAACTCTCAAAACATTTTTGAAACATCTTTTCGAAAAGATGCACGCCTTTGTAAAACATTCGAGTAAAGAATTGTTACAAGGTTAGCCTAAGACAAGGCATCTTCTTCCAAAACATTTTCAAAAGCACTCACACACATACCATTTTTCAAGCAATCGAAAATCAAGGCAAGTGATCTAAAAAACCAAGTAACTAAGAGCCCATGGATAACCATGGATGAAAAGGGTGCTAATACCTTCCCTTTTCATAATCTACCCCCCGAACCCACGAAATATCTCAAAAGGTTTTTGCTGTGCTTTTTTAACCTTTCCTTTAGGATAAAATAAAAAGTCGGTGGCGACTCTTGCTCAACCGCACAAGTGCGAATACGAACGCAAAACACTAGTCAGTTCTCCCACCGTATCACAGAACTGGCGACTCTGCTGGGGATGTAATTTAAAAGTGGGGTTACCTTAGGGGTTTAGATCACCTTTACTTTCTTGCTTTGATTGACTTGATTGCTTTATCTTTTGGATTCTTGTTTGGGTTTGTTGTAAATCCTCCACCCGGATTTGGGGCACCTTCTTAGGTAAATAGCAAAAAACTGCGAGGGAACTGTGCGGGGTATACCGACATGGTTGAAGCAGTAAGCTATGTTAGTGTGACATATTTGTGAGTACCGGTAACCCTTGAGTAGTCAAGGAGAGTACGGGGCCGCTGTGTGATGTCGTGAAGCACTAACGAACTCTTAGAACCTTAATCGACCATCTTAGCCTTTTTAGGGGTAGTGAGATGACCGACTTTGGTGCAGTCCGAAGTTGGTAGATACTCGATACTACACTCTTTTGAGGATTGTTTTCTTGGAATATTTTGGTCTCCAGTAAGTGGCTAAACCGAAACAATGAACACAGAAAACAATCCAATGATATTGAGATCCTCTAGAACCCGGTTACTTTTGATAGGACAGGTTTTAACCAACGAACTGAAAGAGGGTAGTACCTGAACCCCATGCAAGCCTAAACCTAAGGACTTGTTTGCTTTGTGTGAATATGTTTGCCTGTATATACACTCACTTGCTTGTGCATACATGTACATAACATCATAACATCATACCATAGCATTTTCAATAACCATTTCAAGGATCTCGAGGGTTCTGTTGATGCAGGGTTACGTTGAACCAGACATCTATCAAGGGGCAAGAGGTTTCTCTTCTAACCAATCCAGTCAAAGTTCAAGAACAACAGCTTGAATCAGTGGCTATGACCCACTCGACATGGTGAGCTTGATTCCCGTGGAAAGACATCCACCGATACAAAGCTCTCCAATCAAAGTTCAAGAACAACAGCTTGAATCAGTGGCTATGACCCACTCGACATGGTGAGCTTGATTCCCGTGGAAAGACATCCACCGATACAAAGCTCTCCAATCAAAGTTCAAGAACAACAGCTTGAATCAGTGGCTATGACCCACTCGACATGGTGAGCTTGATTCTCGTGGAAAGACATCCATCGATACAAAGCTCTCCAATCAAAGATCAAGTGCAACAATTTGAATCAGTGGCTATGACCCACTTGACATGGTGAGCTAGATTCTCGTGGAAGGACGTCCACCGGTGCGGAGATCTCCAATCCAAGAGCAGAGTTCAACCTCTAACATTTTCTTGTGTTTACCCCAAGAGATCCTTGAAAGCATGCATCCGCATATCATGCATTGCATTTTGACAGTTTTTCCTTTTTCAGGTTGCCTTACTCTCCTGCTGTTTATTTCAGCAAGAGATGGCTCTAGAAAGGTCTGTCAAAGACATCCAAGACCAGACTGCTCAGCTGCAGGAGATGTTCCTGAACTTGTCTCTGGGGCAAGAAGAGATGAAAGCTCTCTTCACCAAGGGCTTGGGGAATTCCAACAATGCCAGGAGTGATCAGCTTGCGGAGCTGCAATTTGATCTGACAACACTGAGGACCCAAGTGATGGGACAGTTGGTGGGCCAGATGGCTCTCATCCAAGACCTATCTCAAAGACAAGAGAAACTTAGAGTCCTTGTCCGCCAACTGCTTCCAAACAACCAACTGGGGCAAACATCTGAGGTCGAAGAGCAAGTCACCGCTCAGCCTCCATCCACTCAAGAAAACAAGGGGAAAGCTCCTTTTCTAGCTTCAGGGTCACAAGCCCATCAACAACCTCGCCAGCGTCAACGGGGTAATCGACGTAAGCAAGAAAAGTCGGGAAGACAGTTTACGGAGACTGAAATACCATCATTCTTTATACTGAAGCGCCTGTTGGAGGTCAATTTGCTTACCGTAAAGGATCCTCCTCAGAAACCCAACATCTCCTGTCCTCACTATCATCCCGATGCATTTTGTGTTTACCACTCCTACAGCCCGGGACACGACACCAACGACTGTTGGGCCTTGAAGAATAAGATTCAAGATATGATCGACATTGGGGTGCTGGAATTCATGCCAGACGGCGAGATGAAAATCTTCCGTTAAAGGGTTCTCCAATTGAAGTAACGAAGCTCGAGCTGAAATACTTTTGCTTCTTTTTGAATTTTCAAAGTTGTAATTTCTTTTGCTGTCAAACAATTATTTGTTGATGTTAAACTCTGTTTTCATTAATGCATTGCATATGTTTGTCTTGAATTCATCCATTCGTTTCACTACTCTTATGCTTTTCTTTATGATATTTGACTCTTGATAAAAAGCTGTAAGCCTTTAGAGGGAGGATGACGAAACAATACCATGATCTTATACAGTATGCTTTTGAACAGACCTTGCTGATGATGTACAGGAATTTCTTTCAATCCCCAAACACTGGAGTTATAAGGAAGTTAATCCCTAGTCAACCCCTTCGAGCCAAAGAAGTAGGAGTTTTCTGTTCTAAACAATCGAAACCTTTGATATAAACCTGGGGCAGGGTAGCATCTCAGTTAATTCAAAAGAAAATGCGCATTGAATTCGCAAACTCTCAGTTCGTAATACAACGAACGACATCGAAAAAGAAAGTACTCCTTTGGAATCAAAAGACAAGGGTGGTTCCCTATCGCATAGACAGTCATTCTCTCAAAAGAGAAAAGCCCGCCAAGCCAAAACCTATAAAGGAGGCTTAAGAAAGCTGGGGCATCCCGCTGACTGTAATCCCGGAAAACGGTAACAGTCAGGCAAAAGTTAGGGATAACAAATCAAAATCAAAATAGTGAGGTCATTACAAATCCTCAACAACATGAAAAATGTTGAAAAAGAAAAAAGGAGATGATGACTGTCTCCCCAAATTCAACTGGTGAACCATCGCCCAAAAGTCGTTCCAAACTCAAAACAGAGTATGACGCAATTAATTGAGCTTAGGTTGAAGGACGTCACGAAGAGCGGGTGGGTACAAATATATTTTGAGCCTTTATCCTTTGTTTCTTAAACCGTGAACCAAGCCACGTTACAACCCTTCAAAAGTCCTAATTGAAGCATGGGTTAGTTCGAAAGCATACTGTTACAAAAGGTATCCTGACTCCTGTAGGGCTTTGCTCTAAATCTTGTGTTAACTTGTCTTATGAAAAGTTTTCTGCTAAAAACGCATTTTTCAAAACTTCGAGACAAACATAAACTTTGCATTATTCGAATATCACTGTCTGCATTTGACCTTTTTGTTTGACAGCGAAGAAATTCATACAGCGAATGTTCGGAGGAACGAAAACTCTCTCAGTAAGTCAAAATATCTTCAAGAGGATAACACTTCCATCAAATCCCCTATCAACAAGGGGCATGACATGTCACCATTCAATTAACCTGGGGCAGTCCAGTCAAGGTCCAACGGATCTTTCAAAGTTCAATTAACCTGGGGCAGTCCAATCAAGATTTCAAGAAATCTCTCAATATGCATAGTAATCTGATTCAAGACTCCTTCTTCACCACTTGGGGGCATTCGAATGTCAAAAGTGTTCAACAAATCAACTATCACAATTCCAGATTCGATTCCTGTATCCAGCCAGGGCATGTCTGAAGAATTCCAGATCAACACCTGTAATAAGCCAGGAATTTATCTACATCACCACTTGGGGCATTCGAATGTCAAAAGTGTTCAACAAATCAACTATCACAATTCCAGATTCGATTCCTGTATTCAGCCAGGGCATGTCTGAAGAATTCCAGATCAACACCTGTAATAAGCCAGGAATTTATCTACATCACCACTTGGGGCATTCGAATGTCAAAAGTGTTCAAAAACCGATGCAGTTTTACACAAGCTCATCATCAGGAAGCCCTACACCGGTTCCTCTTCAAGATTTCTGAAAATAGTTCACGGGTTCTCCAAGTAAACGGATGTTAACCTATCACTTGTTCAGATTCTTCTTCAAGACTTCTGAAAACAGTTTATGGATTCTTCCGAACAACGGATGTTAATCTATCAGCTTGTTCAGATGCAACCTTTGAATACAGTTTACAGACGCTTCCCAACAACGGATGCGGCTCTATTGCTTATTCAACTTCAAGATTTCTGAAAACAGTTCACGGGTTCTCCAAGTAAACGGATGTTAACCTATCACTTGTTCGGATTCTTCTTCAAGGCTTCTGAAAACAGTTTATGGATTCTTCCCAACAACGGATATTAATCTATCAGCTTGTTCAGATGCAACCTTTGAATACAGTTTACGGACGCTTCCCAACAACGGATGCGGCTCTATTGCTTATTCAACTTCAAGATTTCTGAAAACAGTTCACGGGTTCTCCAAGTAAACGGATGTTAACCTATCACTTGTTCGGATTCTTCTTCAAGACTTCTGAAAACAGTTTATGGATTCTTCCCAACAATGGATGTTAATCTATCAGCTTGTTCAGATGCAACCTTTGAATACAGTTTACGGACGCTTCCCAACAACGGATGCGGCTCTATTGCTGATTCAGCTTCAAGATTTCTGAAAACAGTTCACGGGTTCTCCAAGTAACGGATGTTAACCTATCGCTTGTTCAGATTCTTCTCAAGCTAGCTCCACTCAGAGTCAAGCTTCATTATCCCCAGCAAAGCTAAAACTTCAAATTATCAATCCCCAGCGGAGCCAGACCATGAACCTTCTCCCCACAGAGCTTTGGAAAGGGCAAATCTTGAGTTCCCCAGTAAAGTCGCCAGAGTTACTTCCCATCAAGCAGAAGATTCTCAATCTGACCTCCCCAGCATGAGTCTACTAGTTTGGAGCTCCCCAGTAGAGGTCATCAGGAATTCTCTTCCCCAGCAGCAGCCAAGGATTTATTTTCCCCGGCAGCAGTCAAAATGCTTTTATCTTCAGCCATCTCGGATTCATTTATCCTCAGCAAGATTAGCTCATCATCTTACATGCGCATTCATCACATTCATGTCATAAACATTGATGTCACATACATTGCATCATGCATTGCATACGGCTAACCCTTTGCCTTTTCAGGTAAGATCAGTCGACAGACACAGATCATCTCCCAAGATTCATCCAGAAATAGTTCAGATGTGACCCGGACACGGCGACATTCTGATACTTATTCCAGATTCATTCAGATACATCATCAGGAAACTCTACACCGGTTTCTCTTCAACTTCAAGACTTCTGAAAACAGTTTACGGATTCTTCCCTACAACGGATGTCAATCTACCAACTTGTTCAGACTCTTCTCAACTTCTGAAAATAGTTTACGGATTCTTCCCTACAACGGATGTCAATCTACCAACTTGTTCAGTTTACGGATGCTTCCCAACAATGGACGTTGCTCTATTGCTTGTTCAATCTCAACTCCTGAAAATAGTTTACAGGTTCTCCAGACATGGACGTCAACCTGTTGCTTACTCGGACCCCTAATTCAGAGATGTTCCAAAACATGGATGCCCTTCTGATACTTGTCCACTCACCATTGACACACAGTTCAACATAACCAGATGGCATCTTTAAGCCCATTCTCAGATGGCATCTCTAAGCCCATTCCCCGACAAGATTCTAATCGCACCAGATGGCATCTTTAAACCCATCACCAAATAGCATCTTTAAGCCCATTCACCTCTACCATCATATCGCCGAGCGCAAATTTTCTGGGCACTTTAGTGTCCAATCTTCTTTTACCTTCAAGTCGCGAAAGGCAAACTTGCCAATCTAACTCTTCAGGTCCAAGAAGATTGAACAGGGGCAACTGTTGCACCCCAAAATTTGCCCTCGCATTTTTTTCACAAAAGATAACAATTTCAAGCATTTCCTGACTTTTCAAAACTGACTCAAGAATCGGACAAACGGACTTTTCTCGTCAGTCAAACAAAAATTAGGGTTTTATTGATTTTTAGGACTCTGGATTGCTTCAAATAATTGGCTTAGGGTTTTGGTTGATTCTGGCTCAATTTTGATCAGGTGGACGTTCTTTGGCATTGAATCAGGAATTAAGGTTTTATGGGCATATTCTCAGCAAATTAAAGTTCCATAGCACTTTGCAGGTTATTCCGAGATTCGGGTTAAATTCGCATTGTTTTGATTTAATCAGTAAAAGAGGCAGTTGGGTTGAATTCATGTTGTTTTATTTGAGCCAGTCAAAAGAAATATGCAGTTTGGATCTACAGTACTCGGCAAGAAATCAATAAGAAAGGATTGCGTCTGATCAGTTATTGTGTTCGACTGTGCGTTGCTTTGAATAATGGAGACGTCAAGTTCATTTATTTTGATCGACGAAGAATCAATGTTTAACTGATTATTTATTGTTCTAAGGATTAAATATCTGAAATTTAACTTTCATTTATTTTAATTTAAGGAACCATGAATAATAAGTAAATAATTGAAAAGGAATTGAAAAGAATTAAATGAATCAATAAGAATTTTTATTTCATATTTAATATTTGTTACAATTATTATTGGGATACAAGTATTTATTTACGAAGTATTTAAAATAATAATGGTTTACAATAATTAAATTGAAAATAAAAACTATCCTATTTTTTCTAAACATTTTCTAAGTCCCTAATCTCTTCATTCTTCACTTCGCTCCGGTATTCCATTTTTCATCTGCAAAAGAAAAAGAGAAAAGTCAAAAAGCAGTTAAATCGAAAAGGCAGATAAAGTTTGCAGTCATCATTAAGGGCCACTGATTGGGATCAGTTAACCCTCTCTGCAAATCACGGGATTTCTCCCGGTTCACAAAGAGGGAAGAATTTTATCATGAATGCAAAATGTCAAAATGCATAATTTTAAAATGTCAAACTGCATAGTTCAGAAGCAAGTTCAAACCAAACTGAAAATCCAATTACAACTTTCTATCAAAATCCAAGAAGTACAATTTGCTGTCAAAAGTGCCAAGGCTATCATGAAAGGATTTGGCAAAGATATCAAAGAAAAGACAAAGTACCCAAGCTGTCAAAGAAAGATAAAGATGCAGAGGAAATCTTTTATGCAAGCAAGTTTTCTTTTCTTTCATCATTTCCCATCAGTAGCCACTTTCAGAATAAAGTACAAAAAAGCATAATATTATAATGCAGCTGTACTAGAAGAGAGAGAGAAAAAGAAGCAGGGTTCAGGCTTTAGGCTTAGGCAGGATAGATAGGAAGAAAAAATATACAAAAGAACAACACAGTTCAGCAGGAGGGGACAGAAAATATACAAACTCAGAACCTGCTGAGCCTCAAGAACAAAACCAAGTCCTAAGCCAAAAGATATATCAGCATATAACCTGTCCAGCCCTTAAGAAAAAAAACCAGAAAACCTGAAACAACTGCTAAGCACAACCTGAAACAAGGCCATATACCATACAAACTTGTCAAGCCATTATACCTGCCTGAAGCAAGCACAAAACCTGTCCTGAACCAAGTCCAATACCACCCTGCCTGTCAAAGAAACCTAAACCAAGTCCAAAAAACCAACATACAAACCTGCATATGCAAGCGACACCACAATGCCAAAACTGAACCAAACACCAAGCTCATAAACCAGAAACAAAGCCACACTGCATAAACCTGTCAAACACCTAAAACCTGCTAGCATAATCTAAAGCCAAAATCCTCATAACCTTAACTCTGTCCAAGCTGGAACCATCAAAACACAAACTCACCATAAGGCCTGTCCAGTTTCAAGCCTAACACATCAAACATAGGAGCCCATATGAGAACCCTCAGAGGAATGCTCATCATTGGGTCGTAAACAAACATTCAAGGCAAAGGGAGAAGAGAACGAGAAGTGCATTCAAGGCAGCCCTCAGTGAATACATAATTGTGCAATAAAAGAAGCTAGTCAAAATAGCATTTCAACAATAGCAACTCAACATAAGCAGAAGCTTTGCAAAGAACCAGAAGAAAATATCAAAGCACACGATTTCCAAACCCCAGCAAAGGCAACTAAACCCTAGGCCCTCAGAATTTTGAGTTCCTCATAGGGCAACACAGGTAAAAGGCTCAACAGTTTCAAAGCAACAATTCAAAGCAACAAATCAGAAGAAAGTCAGGGACATCCAAAGGCATCATAAGCAAGCATCACATTTCAACCAACACAAAGGGGCGAAATCAGAAGAAGAGAGGGACGTTCAAGGCAACATACAGTAGAAGAGAAGAAGAAAGAAGAAAGGGGGTTTTTCAGTGCAAATCATCATCAAACCCTAAGGAAGAAGAAAAGATAAAAGTTACCAAAGAAGCAAGCTAGCGTCTTCACGCCCCCTTCGCCATCCAGCCTCCTAGCTTTCCTCACCGTCATTCCTCCCTCCAAACGAAAGGTAGTCCAATCCTCTCCCCTTTTCCTTTTAATTCTCGTTAAAACAAACACAAAAATCAAAATTTAATCAAATACGCAGAAAATCACAAGCATGTAAGAACTAAATCAAGCCCTAACGAATCGAACTTGTTACCTAATTCTGTCACCTTAACGTTGTCGATGGAGAGAAGAAGGAGGCATAGAAGCTGATGGCTTGGGGTTGAAGGACTCAGAAGCTGGCAGAGACGAACGGAGAAATTGAACGAAACCCATGAACGCGCCGCTGCCAACCCTAGATTTCGTTCCCAATTGAAAACATTCCATAAACCCTAAAAACAAATGCTTGCACTCTGGGCCTAACCCTGTTTCCCCAATGCCTGAAGCCCATTGAATTCTCATAAAAGGCCTTAATCTCGTTTTTAACTCACCTTTTTATACAAACAAATTGATTTTAAATACTAACTTCTCTCTTTTTCTTACATAACATCTTAAAACAATATATTTATTTTCTAACTTAATATATTTTTTAATAAAAATGCACTCTTGTTAATATACATCATTAATTAAAAATATATCTTTTTTATTACCCTATATAATTAAGATTGAAAATAACCTTTTTCTTCTTTTAATTAAAATATATTTTTTGTGCATATAATAAAAACATATTTCCTATATACATAATTTTAGAACATTAAATTTAAATATAATTTGTACATATCATACAATATAATTGAAAATACCCTTTTCTTTTAAATATACTTTTATACATAACAATATAAAAATGCACTTCTTTTTTATACATAATTCAATTCTTGACATTTAATACTTTTTATATATAATAATAAAAGATACATTTTTCTACATCATATAATTAAAATTGAAAATACTTTTCTTTTTATTCAAATATTCTCACAAAAATCACAAAGATACATTTCTTATATCAAATACAAAACGACAATTTTCAAACTTGAAACATTTCCTCTCTTCTAAATATTTTTACATAATAAATGAAGATACCTTTTTTTCAATTAGAACTTGAGCATTTAATTAAAACAATTTTCTTTTTGTACATATTGACACCAAAGGTTCATTAAGCACATATCTAGGTCAAATACCCTAAATACGCATTAAATTCACATTCCGCGCCTGTAAATAATCACATACATGTACACTTACACAAATACATTCACATTGCCCTATACACATTTGTTTGTCTTATATTTGTATATTCGATATTTACATTTGATCGCAAATTCGATTTGGTTGTAACTTATTGGATACTATAAGTCTCATCCCCATTTGTACATTTATACCCCCACTCCCGGATACCACTTTGTAATAGCGTAGATTTTACATTTTGCAATTTACCGCTTTCAATTATACCATGGTTAAACCTAGGGTTTGCATGTACATAAAATCAAACGCTAGATAACCTAATACAAGACAAATACATGAAATCAATACACAATCACACTTGCACCCTCTAGGGTAATCCCACATGTTGCCTTCCAAAATGGGCCATGCTTGCACGTCGAGTTTCTTTGGCAAAACAAAAACACAATGATCATAAGTCTCTCAAAATGTTGCCTAAACGGAATGATCATAGTCCCTTCAAAGCAAATTGCCAAAGACACTTGGCATCATTGCATTCATGGTCCATACGACGACCCGCGCCCGTCCCGAATAAACTTCCTAAACGCAAGATTGTCCACCAAATTCAATGGTGAAACAAAATTGTTAAAAAGGGGTTAAAACATAACAAAAACCTTTGAGTACAATAGGGTAGACAAAACTCTTAGTTACTTGAGATCAAACTTGCAAAAACACTTGCCTTCTTTTCAAAAACCACAATCCACGACACTTTCAAACAAACTCTCAAAACATTTTTGAAACATCTTTTCGAAAAGATACACGCCTTTGTAAAACATTCGAGTAAAGAATTGTTACAAGGTTAGCCTAAGACAAGGCATCTTCTTCCAAAACATTTTCAAAAGCACTCACACACATACCATTTTTCAAGCAATCGAAAATCAAGGCAAGTGATATAAAAAACCAAGTAACTAAGAGCCCATGGATAACCATGGATGAAAAGGGTGCTAATACCTTCCCTTTTCATAATCTACCCCCCGAACCCACGAAATATCTCAAAAGGTTTTTGCTGTGCTTTTTTAACCTTTCCTTTAGGATAAAATAAAAAGTCGGTGGCGACTCTTGCTCAACCGCACAAGTGCGAATACGAACGCAAAACACTAGTCAGTTCTCCCACCGTATCACAGAACTGGCGACTCTGCTGGGGATGTAATTTAAAAGTGGGGTTACCTTAGGGGTTTAGATCACCTTTACTTTCTTGCTTTGATTGACTTGATTGCTTTATCTTTTGGATTCTTGTTTGGGTTTGTTGTAAATCCTCCACCCGGATTTGGGGCACCTTCTTAGGTAAATAGCAAAAAACTGCGAGGGAACTGTGCGGGGTATACCGACATGGTTGAAGCAGTAAGCTATGTTAGTGTGACATATTTGTGAGTACCGGTAACCCTTGAGTAGTCAAGGAGAGTACGGGGCCGCTGTGTGATGTCGTGAAGCACTAACGAACTCTTAGAACCTTAATCGACCATCTTAGCCTTTTTAGGGGTAGTGAGATGACCGACTTTGGTGCAGTCCGAAGTTGGTAGATACTCGATACTACACTCTTTTGAGGATTGTTTTCTTGGAATATTTTGGTCGCCAGTAAGTGGCTAAACCGAAACAATGAACACAGAAAACAATCTAATGATATTGAGATCCTCTAGAACCCGGTTACTTTTGATAGGACAGGTTTTAACCAACGAACTTAAAGAGGGTAGTACCTGAACCCCATGCAAGCCTAAACCTAAGGACTTGTTTGCTTTGTGTGAATATGTTTGCCTGTATATACACTCACTTGCTTGTGCATACATGTACATAACATCATAACATCATACCATAGCATTTTCAATAACCATTTCAAGGATCTCGAGGGTTCTGTTGATGCAGGGTTACGTTGAACCAGACATCTATCAAGGGGCAAGAGGTTTCTCTTCTAACCAATCCAGTCAAAGTTCAAGAACAACAGCTTGAATCAGTGGCTATGACCCACTCGACATGGTGAGCTTGATTCCCGTGGAAAGACATCCACCGATACAAAGCTCTCCAATCAAAGTTCAAGAACAACAGCTTGAATCAGTGGCTATGACCCACTCGACATGGTGAGCTTGATTCCCGTGGAAAGACATCCACCGATACAAAGCTCTCCAATCAAAGTTCAAGAACAACAGCTTGAATCAGTGGCTATGACCCACTCGACATGGTGAGCTTGATTCTCGTGGAAAGACATCCACCGATACAAAGCTCTCCAATCAAAGATCAAGTGCAACAACTTGAATCAGTGGCTATGACCCACTTGACATGGTGAGCTAGATTCTCGTGGAAGGACGTCCACCGGTGCGGAGATCTCCAATCCAAGAGCAGAGTTCAACCTCTAACATTTTCTTGTGTTTACCCCAAGAGATCCTTGAAAGCATGCATCCGCATATCATGCATTGCATTTTGACAGTTTTTCCTTTTTCAGGTTGCCTTACTCTCCTGCTGTTTATTTCAGCAAGAGATGGCTCTAGAAAGGTCTGTCAAAGACATCCAAGACCAGACTGCTCAGCTGCAGGAGATGTTCCTGAACTTGTCTCTGGGGCAAGAAGAGATGAAAGCTCTCCTCACCAAGGGCTTGGGGAATTCCAACAATGCCAGGAGTGATCAGCTTGCGGAGCTGCAATTTGATCTGACAACACTGAGGACCCAAGTGATGGGACAGTTGGTGGGCCAGATGGCTCTCATCCAAGACCTATCTCAAAGACAAGAGAAACTCAGAGTCCTTGTCCGCCAACTGCTTCCAAACAACCAACTGGGGCAAACATCTGAGGTCGAAGAGCAAGTCACCGCTCAGCCTCCATCCACTCAAGAAAACAAGGGGAAAGCTCCTTTGCTAGCTTCAGGGTCACAAGCCCATCAACAACCTCGCCAGCGTCAACGGGGTAATCGGCGTAAGCAAGAAAAGTCGGGAAGACAGTTTACGGAGACTGAAATACCATCATTCTTTATACTGAAGCGCCTGTTGGAGGTCAATTTGCTTACCGTAAAGGATCCTCCTCAGAAACCCAACATCTCCTCTCCTCACTATCATCCCGACGCATTTTGTGTTTACCACTCCTACAGCCCGGGACACGACACCAACGACTGTTGGGCCTTGAAGAATAAGATTCAAGATCTGATCGACATTGGGGTGCTGGAATTCATGCCAGACGGCGAGATGAAAATCTTCCGTTAAAGGGTTCTCCAATTGAAGTAACGAAGCTCGAGCTGAAAGACTTTTGCTTCTTTTTGAATTTTCAAAGTTGTAATTTCTTTTGATGTCAAACAATTATTTGTTGATGTTAAACTCTGTTTTCATTAATGCATTGCATATGTTTGTCTTAAATTCATCCATTCGTTTCACTACTCTTATGCTTTTCTTTATGATATTTGACTCTTGATAAAAAGCTGTAAGCCTTTAGAGGGAGGATGACGAAACAATACCATGATCTTATACAGTATGCTTTTGAACAGACCTTGCTGATGATGTACAGGCATTTCTTTCAATCCCCAAACACTGGAGTTATAAGGAAGTTAATCCCTAGTCAACCCCTTCGAGCCAAAGAAGTAGGAGTTTTTTGTTCTAAACAATCGAAACCTTTGATATAAACCTGGGGCAGGGTAGCATCTCAGTTAATTCAAAAGAAAATGCGCATTGAAGTCGCAAACTCTCAGTTCGTAATACAACGAACGACGTCGAAAAAGAAAGTACTCCTTTGGAATCAAAAGACAAGGGTGGTTCCCTATCGCATAGACAGTCAATCTCTCAAAAGAGAAAAGCCCGCCAAGCCAAAACCTATAAAGGAGGCTTAAGAAAGCTGGGGCATCCCGCTGACTGTAATCCCGGAAAACGGTAACAGTCAGGCAAAAGTTAGGGATAACAAATCAAAATCAAAATAGTGAGGTCATTACAAATCCTCAACAACATGAAAAATGTTGAAAAAGAAAAAAGGAGATGATGACTGTCTCCCCAAATTCAACTGGTGAACCATCGCCCAAAAGTCGTTCCAAACTCAAAACAGAGTATGACGCAATTAACTGAGCTTAGGTTGAAGGACGTCACGAAGAGCGGGTGGGTACAAATATATTTTGAGCCTTTATCCTTTGTTTCTTAAACCGTGAACCAAGCCACGTTACAACCCTTCAAAAGTCCTAATTGAAGCATGGGTTAGTTCGAAAGCATACTGTTACAAAAGGTATCCTGACTCCTGTAGGGCTTTGCTCTAAATCTTGTGTTAACTTGTCTTATGAAAAGTTTTCTGCTAAAAACGCATTTTTCAAAACTTCGAGACAAACATAAACTTTGCATTATTCGAATATCACTGTCTGTATTTGACTTTTTTGTTTGACAGCGAAGAAATTCATACAGCGAATGTTCGGAGGAACGAAAACTCTCTCAGTAAGTCAAAATCTCTTCAAGAGGATAACACTTCCATCAAATCCCCTATCAACAAGGGGCATGACATGTCACCATTCAATTAACCTGGGGCAGTCCAGTCAAGGTCCAACGGATCTTTCAAAGTTCAATTAACCTGGGGCAGTCCAATCAAGATTTCAAGAAATCTCTCAATATGCAGAGTAATCTGATTCAAGACTCCTTCTTCACCACTTGGGGGCATTCGAATGTCAAAAGTGTTCAACAAATCAACTATCACAATTCCAGATTCGATTCCTGTATCCAGCCAGGGCATGTCTGAAGAATTCCATATCAACACCTGTAATAAGCCAGGAATTTATCTACATCACCACTTGGGGCATTCGAATGTCAAAAGTGTTCAACAAATCAACTATCACAATTCCAGATTCGATTCCTGTATCCAGCCAGGGCATGTCTGAAGAATTCCAGATCAACACCTGTAATAAGCCAGGAATTTATCTACATCACCACTTGGGGCATTCGAATGTCAAAAGTGTTCAAAAACCGATGCAGTTTTACACAAGCTCATCATCAGGAAGCCCTACACCGGTTCCTGTTCAAGATTTCTAAAAATAGTTCACGGGTTCTCCAAGTAAACGGATGTTAACCTATCACTTGTTCAGATTCTTCTTCAAGACTTCTGAAAACAGTTTATGGATTCTTCCCAACAACGGATGTTAATCTATCAGCTTGTTCAGATGCAACCTTTGAATACAGTTTACGGACGCTTCCCAACAACGGATGCGGCTCTATTGCTTATTCAACTTCAAGATTTCTGAAAACAGTTCACGGGTTCTCCAAGTAAACGGATGTTAACCTATCACTTGTTCGGATTCTTCTTCAAGGCTTCTGAAAACAGTTTATGGATTCTTCCCAAAAACGGATGTTAATCTATCAGCTTGTTCAGATGCAACCTTTGAATACAGTTTACGGACGCTTCTCAACAACGGATGCGGCTCTATTGCTTATTCAACTTCAAGATTTCTGAAAACAGTTCACGGGTTCTCCAAGTAAACGGATGTTAACCTATCACTTGTTCGGATTCTTCTTCAAGACTTCTGAAAACAGTTTATGGATTCTTCCCAACAATGGATGTTAATCTATCAGCTTGTTCAGATGCAACCTTTGAATACAGTTTACAGACGCTTCCCAACAACGGATGCGGCTCTATTGCTGATTCAGCTTCAAGATTTCTGAAAACAGTTCACGGGTTCTCCAAGTAACGGATGTTAACCTATCGCTTGTTCAGATTCTTCTCAAGCTAGCTCCACTCAGAGTCAAGCTTCATTATCCCCAGCAAAGCTAAAACTTCAAATTATCAATCCCCAGCGGAGCCAGACCATGAACCTTCTCCCCACAGAGCTTTGGAAAGGGCAAATCTTGAGTTCCCCAGTAAAGTCGCCAGAGTTACTTCCCATCAAGCTGAAGATTCTCAATCTGACCTCCCCAGCATGAGTCTACTAGTTTGGAGCTCCCCATTAGAGGTCATCAGGAATTCTCTTCCCCAGCAGCAGCCAAGGATTTATTTTCCCCGGCAGCAGTCAAAATGCTTTTATCTTCAGCCATCTCGGATTCATTTATCCTCAGCAAGACTAGCTCATCATCTTACATGTGCATTCATCACATTCATGTCATAAACATTGATGTCACATACATTGCATCATGCATTGCATACGGCTAACCCTTTGCCTTTTCAGGTAAGATCAGTCGACAGACACAGATCATCTCCCAAGGTACACATACCTCTAGTTCCTCTCAATGTCTTAACAGCTCCTTGGCCATTCTCTATGTGAGGAATCGACATGATTGGAGATATCAAGCCTACAGCATCCAATGCACACCGCTTCATTCTGGTGGCCATTGATTACTTTACCAAGTGGGTCTGTGATCGGTGGATCTGGAACTGACTGTTTAAAGCTGGTTCGCGAAATGTCGCGGAAGCAAGAGTCGCCACCGTCTTTTATTTTCTCCAAATGGAAAGGACAAAAGCACAGAAAAATTCCTTAAAGAGATTGCTCTCGGTTCGGGAGGTAGATTATAGAAAGGGAAGGTGTTAGCACCCTTTCTATCCATGGTTATCCATGGGCTCTTAGATACTTGCTCATTGTGTTTTCAAAAATGTCTGTTTGCTTTTCAATGTGGGTTTTAAAAAAAAGTTTCTTTGAAAAATTTCAGTTCGACTCGTACGTCAGAGTGTTTGAAAAGTTTGTTTTGAAAGCTTTTGAAAATGTGTGGTGTGAAAAGTCTTTTTGAGTTTGTTTTGAGATTAGAGCAAGTATCCTTGAGAACCTACCTACCCTAAGGAATTCGTCTGTGTAAGAGTCCTTAAAAGTAGTGCCATCCCACCATTGAGAGGTAGGTAGCACCACCGTTGGAGGTGTTCGGGTCAATTCGAGTTTTAGGGACATGGTGATCACCAGAGCAATGGGAAGACACCTTAGAAGCTACCCTCATGCCAGGTTCCCGGATCATGAGGACTTACTAAGACGTCCTCTACTCGACGACCACCTTTCGAAAGGCAACAGTGAGGCGTACCCTAGGGGTGGTGTGTGCGATTCGTGTGTCGTTTTCAAATATTTGTCTTGTCATGTTTGTTGTGATCTACGCTTGATTTTAATTAGGACATTCATTCTTGCATGCTTTTTAACAGTTATAATGTTTGCGGGAAAATAAATCTAAGGCTATTACAAATGGCGCGGGTCCACATCGCCAAAATTAAACCGGACCCGATTTAGCGGAAAATAAATAAAGCGAATGAATAAAAGTGCGAGAAGTAAATGTTACAGTGCTTTGGGAGATTTACATAATTATAATAAGCGACATAAAATAAATGCGCAAATTAAATAGTTAAAGCGACGGGCGTTGGACCCTTTTTAAAGTTAATGAGAATTAATTAATTAGAATTAAATGTTTTTTGGTATTTTATGTTTTTTAATGTTTTTATATTTTTGTGAAAATAAATTAATTATGTTAAAACAAAGAAAATAAATGAAATAGCAAAAATAAAATATAAGGAGAAAAATAGAAAAATGCAAACCAGGGGGGGGGTAGCCCCAAAATTGGAGGTAAGGCCCAAGGACATTGGCCCATTAACGCTGGAGCTTTGTTGACTATTCCAGGCAGCGTGTGGCAAGGTTGACCTATGCCCATGGTGTGTTTCAATTCTCATCCTTTGATTAGAACCTCTGGGACGCGTGTATGCTTGGATTTTGGGGCGTACGATGAGTCTAAACATTATGCCTGCATGTAATTATTAATGGAAAAAGAATATGGAAACTACTCAGACCTGGGACTCGAACCCAGGTCTTGTGCCTTGCAAACGCTTCCCTGACCACTACGCCACGTGAATTCTATTTAACATATAATATCCAATAAATAATATAAAGGCAAACGCGTTAATGGCTTGGAAAAGCGCGCGAAATTTGAATGGACCTATCACGTTTTGACACGGCTTCTTCTTCTTCGTTTTCCTGAAACACAAAACATATTGGCAACGGTTTTTTGAAGCGTAGCATTAGGCAGGTTTATAGAAAATAGCGACTAGCGCTAGGACGATCATAAATTCATCGCGAGTAGGTCAATCTCTTCGTCTTGAGGTACTGAATCCAACCATGGCATTCATGAGTCCTAATTTTTCCTCTACGTAAAAGCCCTAATTTCAGAAACCTGCAACCCTAGAATTCTCGCATGGCAAATTCATATATATGGCACAAAAATGCAATCAAACGCATTGGTCAGCTTAGAAACATCATTATGAATATGAATACATAAATAAAAATGCCAAAATATGCTTGAATCATGCTATACGATTTCAGAAGTTTTGAGGTACAGTTTGACTTAGGGGTACCAATTCAGGGCGTTTTGGTTGATGTTAGTGATTGAGAATCGTTCAATGATGTCTCAGGATGATGATAGGACAAGAATTGGAGCTTGAATCGACCTAAAAACCAGTTTTCAGTTTTTGTGTTTTATGAGAAATTTTCAATTTGCAAAGTATTCTTGGGGCGCAGCTTAGAGTGCTTAGGCATTAGGTTTCGATTCCTGAATATGTATAGAGCATATTAGGTTAAAAATATTGCACAAAATCCTTTGAATTCATTGTTTTCAATATTTGATTTCATGAAATCTTTTCCAAATCTTTTCCATGTGCATTTTGTGTTCAATCAGCTCAAATCTCATCAAAACTTGCCTAATTGGGATATGCACGTGATATTGAGAATAAACATGCATGAAAAGATTTTTTTAGGTCAAGTTTGATATTTTTCATGTATTTAATTAATTTAAATGAATTAATATTAATATAAATTCAAATAAATAATAAAAAAAATGAGAAAATACTTCCCTTTGGGCCTAATGGTCGTACATAGGCTTGGCATGAAGAAACTTGGAAGAAAAATGGGCCCAATAGCAAATTTAGGCCTTTTGCATCAATGTTGACTTTTCAAAATTCCCAAAAATTTCCCAACTTCCACAAGGCATAACTTGCTCAATTTTTAAGCTTTTCACATGTTCTTGGACATTTTGGAAAGGTCTTTGAGTCCTTTAACCAATGCCTTTGGTCCCATGTCATTTTGATTTACCAATCTCAAGTTATGGCCTTTGACTTAAAGTCACTTTTTGTTGACTTTTGAAAATGACCTATAATATTGAAATTGATAACTTTTTGTGAGAGCATTTCTTGGACTTGGAATATGAAGATGAGTTGTAGGAAATGTCTTTCTCTTCAAAATGAGCTTTGGATGGAATTTTTCTGATAATCCATGTGAAAGTTATGCCCTGGTCAATTTCAGTTGACTTTTTCAGCTGTCCAAATATAGCAACTTTTGCATCTTTGATGATTTCTGAGCCAAATTTTGAGAATCATGATCAAGCATTGATAAAATGATGTTTGTGGCTTCAAAATGATATGTTGACCAAAAATTTGAACTTTTGACTGTCAAATGACCATTTTGCCCCTACAGTTGACTGTAGTGCAATTTAGGGTTTTGACTGTGCAATTTTGAGCTGAATGTCTTGAAACTTGATATGAGGATACTTGACCATATTTTTAGGCATATGAGGCTTGATTGGATCTTTGAAAACTTCCTTTTCTTGGTCAGAACACAAACCCTAGTTTTGACTGTATAGGAGGCTTGTTGAGCTGCACAACCCTTGGGGAATTTTGTGACCTTGACTTGACAAATCTTGATGAATATGGGAGGGCAAATTTTGGGGTACAACAGTTGCCCCTGTTCAATCTTCTTAGACCTGAGGATGCAGATTGGCTGACGTGCCTTTCGTAATCCGAGGGTAAAAGATGATTGGACACTAGAGTGCCCAGAAATTTGCGCTCACATAGTAGCAGTGATGGTGGAATGGGCTTATAGATGCCGTCTGGAGATTGCTGGATAGGGTGATGGGCTTATAGATGCCATCTGGATATTGATCGCGTAGGAGGTTCCTTAGTGAGAACCTGCGTACCTGCAAAAGAGAAAATGAGTACCTGACGCGTTGCAGGAGCTGATTTTAGATGCTTGGTATAGATGTGTCCTGACTGGTTACAGGAGCTGAGTCCGGAGCTTCAAACGCTGATGAATGAACCAGGGATGGTTACCGCCTTAGCATGAATGGTAAGAGAATCCTGAATGATTTCAACCTCAACAACGCTCATTGAGAAAATCTTGGTGAGAATTACCATCTTCGTAGTGTCAGGAAGAGAACCAAAGGACATTATAATCTCAAAGGGAGTCACCTCACTCACCGTTGGAGAGGGAACTATAAGAAATTATAATCTGAAAGGAAATATCACCTCACTCGCCGTTGGAGAGGGAACCATCTTGAAAGGGAATTACCACCTCACTCGCCGTTGGAGAGGGGACCATAAGAGAATATCACCTCACGCTCATGCCGGAGAGGGGAACATCTGAAGAAGGAATTACCACCTCACTCGCCGTTGGAGAGGGGACCATAAGAGAATATCACCTCACGCTCATGCCGGAGAGGGGAACATCTGAAGAAGGAATTACCACCTCACTCGCCGTTGGAGAGGGGACCATAAGAGAATATCACCTCACGCTCATGCCGGAGAGGGGAACATCTGAAGAAGGAATTACCACCTCACTCGCCGTTGGAGAGGGGACCATAAGAGAATATCACCTCACGCTCATGCCGGAGAGGGGAACATCTGAAAAAGGAATTACCACCTCACTCGCCGTTGGAGAGGGGACCATAAGAGAATATCACCTCACGCTCATGCCGGAGAGGGAAACATCTGAAAAAGGAATTACCACCTCACTCGCCGTTGGAGAGGGGACCATAAGAGAACTTCTACTGAGTCTTTATCAGAAAAATCTGTTTGGAGTCGATTTAACTGGACTAGAGAAGTCCTTGAAATATGTTTGAGAATTTTGACTGCATCTTTCCTGAAAGGTAAAGGTCAGTTATATGCCATGCATGATATGGATCAAGCAATGATGTTCTCGACATGGATGCGATTTATATGATATGAAGCGTACATGCATGCTATAATGATGTATGTGATGATTCATGTATGTTTTCGTCTAGGAAAATAAATCCTTGACGGGTGCCGGGAAGTCATATCCTAGGCTGATGTTGAGGAAGAGATTTTGCTTCCGCTGTGGATGATCGTTGCAAGAATACCGGTAGGAGAAGATAACTCCGTTGAGGAATAAACTTGGCAAATGAAATAATTCTGCGGGAGAAAAGATGCTCTAGCGATCATGCTGGGGAGTGCTACTCTGTGGGGATAGCGATGCTTTGCTGAGTTGATGAAGATAACTCCGCTGGGGATACCGTTGATGAGTTATGCTGGGAGATTTGATGAATTCCGCTGGGGATATCCTTGTTGTGCTGGAAGTGTTGATAGACTTCGCTGGGGGTAGGAAGATACTTTGCCGAGAACGCTCTTTCCGTGGTTTTTGGCTGAGGATAACCCAGTTATATCCTGTTACGGAAATAACTCTTTAAATCAAGCCGGGCGACGCGTTCGTGCGCTGCGAGGGGATAAGCTTCCAGAATCTACTGGGGATAAGCTTACTGCTTGGGGAGATACGAATTCCAACTTTCCTGGGGAGATCGGATTGGACTCTACTGGGGAAGTTTTGAACTGCGGGGGAAGTGATTCCTTTGAATGGTGGTATACCGCCGGGGAACAATCTTTAGACCAAGACTGCTGGGGATGCTTGTATATTGCTGCTGGGGAAGTATTTGAGATCTACGGGAGGATACTCAATTTCCTTTGATATTTGATGATAGCTTGGAGAAGAATGTATTGTTGTACTCTCTGGGGAACTAATATGTACTGGTCGTGTTCTTTAGCTGAACCTACCTTGATACCTTGGAGGATAGAACAATTGGATTGTTTAGACAACTCTTTATTGCCCCTGTTTCTAGCGTTACCTGCAATTAATTCCTTTGTTTCGTATGCGAATATTTATGAGTTAGCAAATTATTGTCAATGCATACATCACAAATTGAACCTTGGACGTTCTTCGCAAAACAAAACAGAAAAAAAGAAAAACACTTGGCACGTTTAACTGAAAAATATATTTGTATTGATTTTGAATGGCCTGAATAGGCGTTTTGTATACAAGAGGCTGACGTCCTAGTAAGAGGTACGTCGCCGATCAAAAGAGTTTATACAAGTTTTGTACAAAAGAAAATAAAACAGCTGTGTGAAAGATGAATGATCCACTGGGTTTCAACTCTGCTATTGCCTTTATAACTCCGAGCGTCTCATCACTTGATGACCTTGGTTGAAGGTGAAGCTGACTGATTGATGCTGTTTGAGCTTGATGTAGATACCGGATTCTGGATGCGAAGTGATCAATGAGACATAGTATTACGCTTTCATCCCTAATTTTTACCTGGACCGCCCTTTCGGGTTTTCAGTCCACCGGGATACCCATTTTTGCCCAAGCCGCCCTTTCAGGTTTTCGACTTGCCGGGTGTACAGATTTTTTCATTTTCATCCCTTCATTCTGCCCGAACCCTTTTGGTTCGACGGGAAGCCCTAATTTTTGCCTGGGCATGTCAGCCTAGCGGGTCTTTTTCATGCGTAGTATTTTTTAACTATGTCTGCATTGGCGGGGTGAGGAAGGTCGTCACCATCCATGTTGGTTAAGATCATTGCTCCTCCTGAGAACACATGCTTAACCATAAATGGCCCTTCATACGTAGGGGTCCATTTTCCCCTTGGATCACTCTGAGGAAGGATGATTCGCTTGATCACCAGATCCCCGACTTGATATTCCTGTGGTCTGACCTTTTTGTTAAATGCCCTGATCATCCGTTTCTGATACGTCTGACCATGACAGATAGCAGCAAGTCTCTTTTCGTCGATGAGGTTGAGTTGGTCAAGTCGTGTCTGGATCCAATCATCTTCGTTCAGATTTGCATCCTTCATTATCCGGAGAGAGGGAATTTGCACTTCGATCGGCAAGACTGCCTCCATACCATAAACCAGAGAGAAAGGAGTTGCCCCGGTTGACGTCCTGGCTGAGGTACGGTACCCATGTAGAGCGAACGGTAACATCTCGTGCCAATCTTTATACGTCACTGTCATTTTCTGCACGATCTTCTTGATGTTCTTATTTGCCGCTTCTACAGCCCCATTCATCTTCGGTCTGTAAGGAGAAGAATTGTGGTGCTGTATCTTGAACTGTTCGCAAAGCTCAGCAATCATCTTATTGTTCAGATTGGTACCGTTGTCTGTAATTATTCGCTCAGGGACGCCGTACCGGCAGATCAGGTTGTGCCGGATGAACCGTGCCACAACAGTCTTGGTTACTGTAGCATAAGAGGCTGCCTCAACCCACTTTGTAAAATAGTCAATCGCCACTAGGATGAAGCGATGTCCATTGGATGCCGTAGGTTTTATCTCGCCGATCATGTCTATGCCCCACATTGCAAACGGCCAAGGCGCAGTCAGAACATTCAGGGGAACCGGAGGAACATGCACCTTGTCTGCATAGATCTGGCACTTGTGGCATGTCCTGGAGTGTTGGTAACAGTCAGCTTCCATTGTGGACCAGTAATACCCCGCCCGTAGGATCTTTTTAGCCATAGTATGTCCACTGGAATGCGTACCAAAGGTCCCTTCGTGTAGCTCTTCCATGATTCTTTCCGCTTCAGTCTTATCCACACAACGCAGTAAGGTTGAATCATGGTTTCGCTTGTACAAGATGCCGTTGCTTAGGAAGAATTTTGCTGCGAACCTCCTCAGGAATTTCTTATCGTTGATAGAGGCACCTTCAGGGTATTCCTGAGCTTCCAGATATCTCTTCACTTCGTGGTACCAAGGCTTCTCAGTTACTAATTCAGTTTCGAGATCACAACAGTATGCCGGTTCGTCCAGTTTCCAGATGACGATCCGGGGAGCCTCATTATCCCATTTGACCTTGAACATTGAAGACATTGTAGCTAACGCGTCCGCTAACTGATTCTCTTCTCTTGGAAAGTGCTCGAAGGTTATCTCTGTGAAGTGGGGAATCAGGGTCAACACACATTCTCTGTAAGGAATCAGGTTTGGATGTTTCGTATCCCACTCTCCTTTAATCTGATTGATCACAAGAGCGGAATCTCCGAAGACACTTAGAAATTTGATCCTTAGGTCGATCGCAGCTTGAAGACCCATGATACACGCCTCATACTCCGCCATGTTGTTGGTACAGTTGAAACATAGCCGGGCAGTGAGTGGAGTATGAGTACCTTGAGGGGATATGATTATGGCGCCGATGCCATTTCCCAAAGCATTGGAAGCTCCGTCAAAGTGCATAGACCATCGGGATCCTGGTTCAGGTCCTTCATCCGGTCCGGGTACTTCACAATCAGTTACAATCATGATGCTTTCATCCGGAAATTCGAAGTTCATTGATTGATAGTCATCTACAGCTTGATGAGCTAAGTGGTCTGCCAATACACTTCCCTTGATGGCTTTCTGGGTTGTGTACTGAATGTCGTATTCCGTCAAGATCATTTGCCATCTTGCAATTCTCCCAGACAGAGCAGGCTTTTCGAATATGTACTTAATAGGATCCATCTTTGAGATCAACAAGGTGGTGTGAGTCAGCATATACTGTCTCAGCCGGCGAGCAGCCCATACCAAAGCGCAGCAAGTTTTCTCAAGCAGTGAGTATCGGGTCTCACAGTCGGTAAACTTTTTGCTAAGGTAATAAATGGCATGCTCTTTTCGGCCAGACTCGTCATGCTGCCCCAGCACACACCCCATTGAGTTGTCCAGCACTGTCAGGTATAGTATCAGAGGTCTCCCTTCAACCGGTGGCATAAGGATAGGTGGTTCTTGGAGATACTCTTTGATTTTGTCGAAAGCAGCCTGACATTCATCGTTCCAACATACTACCTGACCTTTCTTCAGCAGCTTGAAGATTGGCTCACAGGTAGCGGTCAGATGAGAGATGAATCGAGCGATGTAATTCAGGCGTCCTAAAAAGCCTCTGACTTCCTTCTCTGTCTTAGGAACTGGCATCTCTTGAATGGCTTTGACCTTAGCAGGGTCCACTTGAATACCTTTATCACTGACCACGAAGCCTAGCAACTTCCCAGATCTTACCCCGAAGGTGCACTTGTTCGGGTTCAATCTCAGCTTGTACAGTTTCAACCGGTCAAACAATTTCTGTAGATGATCTAGATGCTCTTCCTCAGTCTGGGACCTAGCGATCATGTCGTCCACATACACTTCTATCTCGTGATGGATCATGTCATGAAATAAGGCAACCATGGCATGTTGGTAGGTTGCCCCAGCATTCTTTAATCCGAACGGCATGACCTTGTAACAGAAGGTGCCCCACTGAGTAACAAATGTAGTCTTTTCCATGTCTTCAGGTGCCATCTTGATCTGATTGTAACCTGAAAAGCCATCCATGAAGGAGAATACCTTGTGCTGAGCTGTATTATCAACAAGGACATCAATGTGAGGTAAGGGGAAGTCATCCTTGGGGCTGGCCCTGTTCAGATCCCTATAATCAACACACATTCTGACCTTACCGTCCTTTTTAGGTACTGGCACCATGTTAGCAACCCACTGAGGGTAAGAAGTCACTGCGAGGAACCCTGCATCAAATTGTTTCATGACTTCGGCTTTAATCTTCTCTGACATCTCTGGACGCATCCGACGGACCTTTTGTTTAACTGGGGGGCAGTCTTCCTTAGTCGGCAAATGATGGACAACAATATCGGTATCCAACCCAGGCATGTCTTCGTAGGACCAGGCAAATATCTCCATATAGTCATGCAGCATCTTGGTTAACCGTTGCTTCACGCTGAGCTCTAGGTTAGCACCAATCTTTACCTCCTTTCTGTCTGCCTCAGTACCCAGGTTTATGGTTTCCACTGGCTCTTCATGGGGTTGAATTGCCCGCTCTTCCTGAAGCAACAGTCTTGCAAGCTCGCCAGGCACTTCGCAATCATCTTCACCTTCGTCTTCGGCTAAGTTGATCGGATTTTCGAAGTCATAATTGGCATTAGCAGAGCTGTTATCAGTGAGATCCAGAGTGGATTGGAACCTGTATGAGTGAGTGTGTGTGTAAATACAGCTGTTTTTGAAAATTATGTAAAGGAAAAGAAAGACAGAAAAGGAACACAATATTTGCAATGCGAAAAGTACGTCCAAAATTCTCATTCATGATGTATAAAATGACAGTTTGTATGCCCTCACAAATAGAACCACGGTGCCTCGGGTAAGACACCGGGCCGTAGAGTTTATCATTGTTTATTACAAAATATAACGAAAACAAGGAAATTTATTACTGCGTCACAAAGGTAACAGGGGTATGGTCCTTTGCACTCCAATTGTTCAATCCGTCTTCGGCTGTCGGATAAATCCAGCTGTTGAATTCGGCTTCATCCACTTCCTGGTCCTCCCCAACAGCATTCACCTCTGAGCTTTTAATAAATACCGGAGGTCCTCCGATCTTTGCTTTCCTCATAGCTCTCTGACCTTCTGAGGTGAAACCCAGCCCAAGTTTATCAGTCTTCTGGGTGAAGTCTGGAAGTCTGCCCCAGTCGGCACATTCACCCTTCTGCACCACAGCCCTGGCATCCTTTAGGGAAGCCATATTCAAAGGACCACTTGCTTCTGTTACTTCTGCTGCAATTGGAAACACCTCCTCGAAATGCTGAAAGGGGGTCTCAATGAACTCCCCATCCATCTCAATGTATCTGAACGAGTTTAGGTGGCTCACCATGTATTCTTCCTCTCCTTGCACGGTGACAATCTTCCCTCTGACGGGGTACTTCAGCTTTTGATGCAAGGTAGAGGTCACTGCCCCAGCCTTATGTATCCAGGGTCGACCCAGCAGACAAGAGTAAGATGGACGGATATCCATCACATAAAAAGTGGAATCGAACACCTGAGAACCCACACGAATCGGAATGTCAACCTCCCCGTGGACCATCCTCTTCGAACCGTCAAAGGCCCTGACAATGATGTTGTTGGGTTTCAAATCCAGGCCTTCACAATCTAGACGATCCAGAGCCTTCTTGGGTAGCACATTCAAAGATGACCCAGTATCAACCAACACATGCGCCAAGGTGGTGCCCCTGCATTCGATTGAGACATGCAGAGCATCATTATGGTCTCTCCCCTTTGCGGTTAAATCAGCATCCGAGAAACCCAAGCCGTTATCTGCCGTTAGGCTTGCCACGCAATCAGTGAATTGGACTGCAGAGGTTTCATGTGGCACGTGGGCTGTCTTGAGGAATGAGATGAGGGCCTTTGCATGGGCCTCAGAGCACAGCAGTAAAGAGAGCATGGAGATCTTGGAGGGCGTATGCCCCAGCTGTTCCACAACATTAAAATCGCTCTTCTTTATAATCTTCAAAATCTCCTCCATCTCTTGTGGGGAGGCCTCAGCAGCTATGGGTATGGGTGCCTCCATCTGGGCAGGCTCAGCTTCAACTCCCTTGCCCCGAGCACTGGATGACTCGGCAGCAGGAGAAACAATTGGGTCAGCAGCAGGAACAACAACTTGGTCAGCAACAGGAATAGGTGTACTTGTGGGAATTATCAAGAGCGGTCTTCGGGCAGCAGGTGGCGCAATGTCAGGTGAGAAGAGCCTGCCACTGCGGGTAACTTTGGCCGGGCCAGTGATGTCACAGATGCTGGCGCCAGCGTTGAGCTCTTGTTTAACTCCATTTATATATACATCTGCCCCATAGTGCCAAGGGACAGCTTTATTGGATACATAGGGCAGGGGCCCAGGAACAGTGATAGTAACAGGTGCTACGGTCAGAATTTGAACGGGCTTCTTCTGGAGAGCCGGGATCGGATTATTGAAGATAGTCACCACAGAGACTTCTTCCGTTGGAACCAAACGAACAGCAGACTTCTTGAATAGAATCTCCTTGCTATCCATTAAGCTTTGGATGCCTAACTTTAGCAAGGGACAACCAGATGGGGACACGGCACAGAATAGGCAACCCTCACTACAACCCGGAAATAAACCGGCCTGCAGTAGGTTCTTCTTGACGATCTTTAGAGGAGTGGCTAGATCATCCACAGAAACAGCATAAACGTCTTCATCCACAGCATTTACCCCGTGCTGGGGCATAGGGGCAGTAACTACATTCGGCTTTGCAGGCGCTTCGAATTGTATCTCTTTTGCGTCGATAAGGTCCTGCACCTTATTCTTTAACGCCCAACAGTCATCAGTGGCATGCCCCGGGCTGTCTGAATGGTAAGCACAACGGGCATTCGGGTTGTACTTAGGAGAGGTAGTGTTTGAGAACTTTGGCGCCTCCTTGACAGTCACCAAATTGGTGGATAGCAACTGTGGCAGGATTTGCGATAGGGTCATGCTTAACCGGGTAAACTCTCTCCGGGGTCTATCAGCCCTTTGAGGATTGTTTGGCCGGGGAGCGGCAGCAGGCTTAGCAATCATGACCGCACTGACAGATTGGCGGCGATCAGGTCTTTCGGATTTCCTGGAGCCATACACAGCACTAGACTCCTTTTTGAAGGGTTTCTTCTCTGCACTAGATGATGCACCCTTTGCAATCTTTCCAGATTTCAGCCCAGCTTCGATTCTCTCTCCAGTCAAGATTAAATCAGTGAAACCAGCAGAAGAATTCCCAATGAGATGGTTAAAAAACGGCCCAGATAGGGTCCCCAGGAACATGTCCACTAACTCTCGGTCAGTCAAAGGTGGCTGCACCCTGCCAGCCAGGTCTCTCCACTTCTGCGCGTACTCCTTAAAACCTTCGCTTGCACCTAACGCCATACCCTGGAGTTGGGTACGTGTGGGGGCAAGGTCGGCATTATACTGATACTGCTTGTAGAAAGCAGTAGCCAGCTCCTCCCAGTTACGAACTTTGGTCCCATCCAGCTGATAGAACCATTCGAGATGAGTCCCTGAAAGACTCTCCTGGAAGAAGTGGATCCATAGATTCTTATCCGCGGTATACGGCTGAATTTTCCGAACATAGGACCTCAAGTGCAGCTTGGGACAAGACGCCCCGTCATACTTAGAAAAGGTTGGAGCTTTGAACTTGTGCGGGATAATCACACCAGTGGACAAACCCAGATCTCCAAAATCCAGCCCAGGTACCTGTTGAACTTCCATAGCCTTCAACCTGTCCTCCAGTTGTTTGTACCTGTCATCTGCAGGAGGGTACTGCTCCTCATCAAAATCCGTCTCGTTGTCGGAGACCACCGGACTAGGAACCTTTACTTCTGCCTGAGAAGGACTCCTGCCAACAGAAGAACCAGCCTCTTCATGCTGCAGAGTATTACCCAACCTTCGGCCCGAGTTGAACAGAACAGTTCTTCTCTTCTTCTTCTTCTCCTTCTTTAGGAGCATAGTCTTCAGTTCTTCTTGGCCTTTAGCTAGACCCATGATTAGTTCTTGAAACTGCGCATTCTGCACCTGGAGAGCCTTGATTGATGCCTCTGTAGATTCAGATCCGGGATTCATGATGCTGAAATAAACAGCGAAGAACTGTAAGCAACCTGAAAAGAGGAAAAACCTGCTATGCACATGATGTATGAAATGCGTATGCAATGCATTCAAGGGTTCGAAAGTTCAAATTTGTTGTAGACAAGAAAAGAACACACGTTATCATTAAAGAAAACCATTGTTTAATACATCAAGGCCTCATGGGCAAAAAGTACAAAAATCAAGTCAATCCCAAAATACACTGCGCATCCTCTTCGGAGCTATGTAGGTGTTGAGATTCCTCTCCTCATGCAACAGACGTGTGAGCTCCAAGACCTTCTTTTCACTGGCATGCAGACTAGTCTCAAGAGAATTCCGCTCTTCCTTAAGCTGGATCCAGCTCTTCTGCATCTCTTCCCAGGATGTGGGCATATCAGGGTGCTGAATAACACGAGACACTTCCCCTTCCAAGACTGGTTCTTTGATTACTGGAAGCATGTGAGGATAAGGCATCACTAACTTCTGAGAGCGGGCTCGTACCCACTTGAGATAAGGTTCCAAAGGGATGGAGTTCCTGTGCCCCAGTGTCTTGCTGTCTATCCTACTAGGCATCCTCTAGGCTCTGATAAATCTCTGACGAAGTCCTTGAGTATCATTGTCGAAGTCAAAAACTATGTCAGGAATTAACATATCATGGGGACCGTCCCTCCGAGCATAACCAAACTGTCTCCAAGCCAGGCATGGGCTATAAGTAATACCTCCTCTGATTCCAAGTAAAGGAACATTAGGGTATTCTCCGCAACGATCAATGATAGTGACATCTCCTCTGGACCTAGGACACCAATGTATATCTGCATGTGTAAGAGTCATCAACCGTTGTGACCATCTCAAACCCCGCTCATTCTTCAAGACTGATTGCGGAAGGTGCGAAATAAACCACCTTCCCAGGAGAGGAGTGCAACACATAAGGACACCTCTTTTTCTCATGGTTCGAGTGTAACATGAGTGAAGGATGTCCCCCAGCAATGTAGGTATGGGATTCCTGGACATATAGATCTGAACGGCACTAATATCAATGAGCTGATCTGGGTTAGGAAACAACACCAAACCATAAACAAGGAGGGCCACAACCTCTTCAAAAGCTTGCAAGTCAAGGGAGTTCCAACATTCAAGGGCCTTCTCAAACAGAAACCTGGCTAAGAACCCTTTGATACCACTTCTGACTTCCCAATGTCCCTTGAGGTCAGATGACTGTAGGTGTAAGGCTTTAGCAATCTCTTCCAGCTTAGGTTCCTTTTCTGTACCGTTGAAGGGTAGCTGATCAAGGATAGGGATCTTCAGGAGCCGGGAGAACTCCTCCAATGTAGGTACCAACTGATAGTCCAAGAAGGTGAAACAGTGATGCAGAGGGTCAAAGAATTGGAACAAGACCTTAATCATATCTTCCTCAATGTTGGTGTTGACCAAGCTGATGAGGCTTCCATGTCTTTCACTGAATGAAGAGTTCTCAGGAATTCTGGATATAAGTTCCTTAAGCTGAGGAGGGATCCTTACAAGACTGACTTGAATGGTCTTTCTACGAACAGTTTCCATGTCCTACAAAACAAGAACAAAGATGAAAATTCGAACCCCTGAAATGGTTAGTCAATGCATATGATGCTGGATGATGTCATGATGCTATGATTAAACACACCACAGATATTCACAAAGACAAACATATAGGGCACACAAGGCACACAAGACAAGCCCTTAAGGTTTAAGGCCAGCATGGGGTCTGGGTAGTACCCTCTTGAAGTTGGTGGGTTCAACCTGTCCTAATCAAAGTAACCGGGTTCTAAGGTTCCCAATATCACGGGATTGCTTTCATTGTTCATCGTTTCGATTTAGCCACTGAACTGGCGACCGAAATATTCCAGGAAAGCAACCCTCAATTGAGTGTAGTATCGAGTATCAACCAACCTCGGACTGCACCAAAGTCAGTTATCTCACTACCCTAAAGAGGCCAAGATTGTTCAATTAAGGTTCCTAAGGTCTGTTGATGCTTCACGACACCACGCGGAGGCCCCGTACTCTCCTTGACTGAACTCAAGGGTTACCGGTACACACCAAAGTGCCACATCAACGTAGCAGACTGTTTCAACCATATCGGTATACCCCGCACAGTTCCCTCATAGTCTTGTTGCTACTTTCTAAGAAGGTATCCCCCAGATCCGGGTTAGGATCTATAGAACTCCCAAGACAGTCCCACAATTTAAAGCAAGCAAAGCAATACAATTGAAAACACAGTTATGAACTAACCCCAAGGTACACCTCACTTTAAGTTTAATTCCCCAGCAGAGTCGCCAGTTCTGTGATCGGTGGATCTGGAACTGACTGTTTAAAGCTGGTTCGCGAAATGTCGCGGAAGCAAGAGTCGCCACCGTCTTTTATTTTCTCCAAATGGAAAGGACAAAAGCACAGAAAAATTCCTTAAAGAGATTGCTCTCGGTTCGGGAGGTAGATTATAGAAAGGGAAGGTGTTAGCACCCTTTCTATCCATGGTTATCCATG
This sequence comes from Vicia faba, assembly GCA_948472305.1. Classification (NCBI taxonomy): domain Eukaryota; kingdom Viridiplantae; phylum Streptophyta; class Magnoliopsida; order Fabales; family Fabaceae; genus Vicia; species Vicia faba. The sequence continues at coordinate 28,375,643 of OX451738.1, forward strand.
GGCTCTTAGATACTTGCTCATTGTGTTTTCAAAAATGTCTGTTTGCTTTTCAATGTGGGTTTTAAAAAAAAGTTTCTTTGAAAAATTTCAGTTCGACTCGTACGTCAGAGTGTTTGAAAAGTTTGTTTTGAAAGCTTTTGAAAATGTGTGGTGTGAAAAGTCTTTTTGAGTTTGTTTTGAGATTAGAGCAAGTATCCTTGAGAACCTACCTACCCTAAGGAATTCGTCAGTGTAAGAGTCCTTAAAAGTAGTGCCATCCCACCATTGAGAGGTAGGTAGCACCACCGTTGGAGGTGTTCGGGTCAATTCGAGTTTTAGGGACATGGTGATCACCAGAGCAATGGGAAGACACCTTAGAAGCTACCCTCATGCCAGGTTCCCGGATCATGAGGACTTACTAAGACGTCCTCTACTCGACGACCACCTTTCGAAAGGCAACAGTGAGGCGTACCCTAGGGGTGGTGTGTGCGATTCGTGTGTCGTTTTCAAATATTTGTCTTGTCATGTTTGTTGTGATCTACGCTTGATTTTAATTAGGACATTCATTCTTGCATGCTTTTTAACAGTTATAATGTTTGCGGGAAAATAAATCTAAGGCTATTACAAATGGCGCGGGTCCACATCGCCAAAATTAAACCGGACCCGATTTAGCGGAAAATAAATAAAGCGAATGAATAAAAGTGCGAGAAGTAAATGTTACAGTGCTTTGGGAGATTTACATAATTATAATAAGCGACATAAAATAAATGCGCAAATTAAATAGTTAAAGCGACGGGCGTTGGACCCTTTTTAAAGTTAATGAGAATTAATTAATTAGAATTAAATGTTTTTTGGTATTTTATGTTTTTTAATGTTTTTATATTTTTGTGAAAATAAATTAATTATGTTAAAACAAAGAAAATAAATGAAATAGCAAAAATAAAATATAAGGAGAAAAATAGAAAAATGCAAACCAGGGGGGGGGGGGGTAGCCCCAAAATTGGAGGTAAGGCCCAAGGACATTGGCCCATTAACGCTGGAGCTTTGTTGACTATTCCAGGCAGCGTGTGGCAAGGTTGACCTATGCCCATGGTGTGTTTCAATTCTCAGCCTTTGATTAGAACCTCTGGGACGCGTGTATGCTTGGATTTTGGGGCGTACGGTGAGTCTAAACATTATGCCTGCATGTAATTATTAATGGAAAAAGAATATGGAAACTACTCAGACCTGGGACTCGAACCCAGGTCTTGTGCCTTGCAAACGCTTCCCTGACCACTACGCCACGTGAATTCTATTTAACATATAATATCCAATAAATAATATAAAGGCAAACGCGTTAATGGCTTGGAAAAGCGCGCGAAATTTGAATGGACCTATCACGTTTTGACACGGCTTCTTCTTCTTCGTTTTCCTGAAACACAAAACATATTGGCAACGGTTTTTTGAAGCGTAGCATTAAGCAGGTTTATAGAAAATAGCGACTAGCGCTAGGACGATCATAAATTCATCGCGAGTAGGTCAATCTCTTCGTCTTGAGGTACTGAATCCAACCATGGCATTCATGAGTCCTAATTTTTCCTCTACGTAAAAGCCCTAATTTCAGAAACCTGCAACCCTAGAATTCTCGCATGGCAGATTCATATATATGGCACAAAAATGCAATCAAACGCATTGGTCAGCTTAGAAACATCATTATGAATATGAATACATAAATAAAAATGCCAAAATATGCTTGAATCATGCTATACGATTTCAGAAGTTTTGAGGTACAGTTTGACTTAGGGGTACCAATTCAGGGCGTTTTGGTTGATGTTAGTGATTGAGAATCGTTCAATGATGTCTCAGGATGATGATAGGACAAGAATTGGAGCTTGAATCGACCTAAAAACCAGTTTTCAGTTTTTGTGTTTTATGAGAAATTTTCAATTTGCAAAGTATTCTTGGGGCGCAGCTTAGAGTGCTTAGGCATTAGGTTTCGATTCCTGAATATGTATAGAGCATATTAGGTTAAAAATATTGCACAAAATCCTTTGAATTCATTGTTTTCAATATTTGATTTCATGAAATCTTTTCCAAATCTTTTCCATGTGCATTTTGTGTTCAATCAGCTCAAATCTCATCAAAACTTGCCTAATTGGGATATGCACGTGATATTGAGAATAAACATGCATGAAAAGATTTTTTTAGGTCAAGTTTGATATTTTTCATGTATTTAATTAATTTAAATGAATTAATATTAATATAAATTCAAATAAATAATAAAAAAATGAGAAAATACTTCCCTTTGGGCCTAATGGTCGTACATAGGCTTGGCATGAAGAAACTTGGAAGAAAAATGGGCCCAATAGCAAATTTAGGCCTTTTGCATCAATGTTGACTTTTCAAAATTCCCAAAAATTTCCCAACTTCCATAAGGCATAACTTGCTCAATATTTAAGCTTTTCACATGTTCTTGGACATTTTGGAAAGGTATTTGAGTCCTTTAACCAATGCCTTTGGTCCCATGTCGTTTTGATTTACCAATCTCAAGTTATGGCCTTTGACTTAAAGTCACTTTTTGTTGACTTTTGAAAATGACCTATAATGTTGAAATTGATAACTTTTTGTGAGAGCATTTCTTGGACTTGGAATATGAAGATGAGTTGTAGGAAATGTCTTTCTCTTCAAAATGAGCTTTGGATGGAATTTTTCTGATAATCCATGTGAAAGTTATGCCCTGGTCAATTTCAGTTGACTTTTTCAGCTGTCCAAATATAGCAACTTTTGCATCTTTGATGATTTCTGAGCCAAATTTTGAGAATCATGATCAAGCATTGATCAAATGATGTTTGTGGCTTCAAAATGATATGTTGACCAAAAATTTGAACTTTTGACTGTCAAATGACCATTTTGCCCCTACAGTTGACTGTAGTGCAATTTAGGGTTTTGACTGTGCAATTTTGAGCTGAATGTCTTGAAACTTGATATGAGGATACTTGACCATATTTTTAGGCATATGAGGCTTGATTGGATCTTTGAAAACTTCCTTTTCTTTGTCAGAACACAAACCCTAGTTTTGACTGTATAGGAGGCTTGTTGAGCTGCACAACCCTTGGGGAATTTTGTGACCTTGACTTGACAAATCTTGATGAATATGGGAGGGCAAATTTTTGGGTACAACAGGGTCGTAGCAGCTTCCTTCGCATCTGTTACAAAGAATGTTGTTGCCCGCTTCATCAAATAGAATCTCATTTGCCGGTATGGTATCCCCGAAAGGATCATCACTGACAATGGTACAAACCTTAACAACACTATGATTACCGCCTTGTGCGAGCAGTTCCAGATTCAACATCACAATTCATCTCCCTATCGGCCGAAGATGAATGGCGTTGTCGAAGCTGCGAACAAAAATATCAAGAAGATCATACAAAAGATGATAGTCACCTAAAAGGACTGGCTTGAGATGTTACCATTTGCTCTGTACGGGTACCGTACCACGACACGAACATCAACTGGGGAAACACCTTATTCTTTGGTATACGGCATGGAAGCTGTTCTACCTATCTAGGTTCATATTCCCTCCTTGAGAATCATGAAAGATGCTGGTTTGAGTGAAGACGATTGGATTCAGACCCGGCTTGATTAACTTAACTTGATTGATGAGAAGCGACTTACTGCTGTTTTCCATTGTCAGGCGTATCAAAAGCGGATGATCAAGGCATTCAACAAGAAAGTCAGACACCGGGTATATCAAGTCGGGGACCTTGTAATCAAGCGGGTCATCTTTCCGCAAAGTGATCTCAGGGGCAAATGGACTCCTACCTACGAAGGACCATTTGTGATCAAAAACATCTTTTCTGGTGGGGCAATGATCTTAACCACCATGGACGGTGATGACCTGCCGCACCCTGCGAACGCAGACATATTCAAAAGATACTACGCATAAACGACCCGGTAAGTTGAAAACCCGAAAGGCCGACTTGGGAAAAAATGGGCATCTCGGTGAATCGAAAACCCGAAAGGGCGGTTCAGGCAAAAATTAGGGATAAATAAAAAATGTGTACACCCGACAAGTTGAAAACCCGAAAGGGCGACTTGGGCAAAAAAGGGTTTCCCGGTGGATCGAAAACCTGAAAGGGAGGTCCAGGCAAAAGTTAGGAAATTAAAGCGTATGACTATGTCTCGTCGGATCACTTTAAGGACAATCTCTTCACAGACAAGCTCCAGGCTTCTGATCAACTCAATCATCTTCAAACGAAGCAATAAATGGACAAGATATTCAGAGTTACGAAGGATATAGCAGAATGGGAACCCCATGGAATTTTCACACATAGCCATCTTTTCTCTGTATAAATTTTTCTCATTTTATGACAACATTCTCTTATTAGGATGTATGTCTCCCTTGTACAAAATACTTACACAAAGTTAATACAAAGATACTTCAAAGTGCAGAAAACTATTTGCCTTTTCTTATTTTTTACACTTGTGTTTTATTTGAAAACGTCCAATGATTTATTAAATGAGCATATGCATTTGAATATAATCACTGTTTACAAATAAACGAAATATGAAAGAACAATTACTGACAGGTTGAAAGTATAGGAAAAGTCTCTATGCTATTCCATGAGCAAACCCCTGCTGAACATCATCTATATCCCCAGCGAAGTGAAAATCTTGAACTACAGAACCTCATCGGAGATAAAACCTTATTCCCCAATGGAGTCAAATTTCCAACTACCAATCCACAACGGGAACCATTCAGTTTTCCCCAATTTCCCCAGCAAGTTGTCTTAAAATCTGAGAATCAACCAGATAACAGTTAACTTTTGTCTTATCCCCAAACTAGGATAATTCCCGAGTAAAGTGGCATACAACCCAAACTCTTGAACTTTTCCAAACAGGAATAAGCCTTTTCCCCCAGAGTCCTGAACTTACTCTCCAGAAGGATAGCTACTCCCCAGCAGTATAGCTATTCCCCACAGAGTTTTTACTCCCCAACAGAACAAAGATTCTCATTCTTAACTCCCCAGCTTGAAGTCCCCAAGGATTCAAATTCCCCTAGCAGATTGAAGATTCTTGTTCTCAATTCCCCAGTGAAGTTGCTAGAGTTTTTATTATTCCCAGCATGAATTTGTTAGAATTTTTAATCCCCTGCAGATCGAAGATTCTCATTCTTGACTCCTCAGCATGAAGTCCCCAAGGTTTCAATTTCCCCAGGAGATCAAAGTTTCTCATTCTTAATTCTCCGCAGAAGCCACCAGAGTCTTCCTTATTCTCCAGCAGATCAAGGTTTTCCTTTCTTTGATTCCCGGTAGAGATCATTAGAGTTTCCTTATTCCCCAGCCGAGAAAGGATTCCCATGGTGTAATCCCCAGCCATAGTCATCAAAGTTCTCGGGATTCCCCAAGCAGGTTTCTCAAGCAACACTTGGCATTGTTCTCACAGCCGAATGTTTATCATCCTCCAACTCCAAAGGCCTGAAGGATTCCTATCCTCAGGAAAGTCGCGAAGGATTATCACATCCCCATAGAAGTTGTCACAGTTTTTGATAATCCCCGCGAGTTGCCAAGGATTTTCTATCCCCAACAATGGTCCAAGGATTTCTCATCCTCAACAATCAAAGATTTTGAGTCTCCAACAGTGGTCAGGAATTTATTTTCCCCGACAGCAGTCAATGATTTTATTATCTCCATCCATCAAGGATTTATCTTCCTCAGCAAGACAGCCAATCAGCTTACATGCACATAAATTACACTCATATATCATAAACATTGATAAAACACATCTTATTGCATCATACATTTCATGCAACATAACTTTGTGTTTCAGCTAACATTTTACCCTTTTCAGGATAAGATTAAAAGCTATCTTTAACAAATATTCAAAGATCTCAGATACAGTTCAGATACACTCGGAAGTCATTCTGTTACTCATTCAGATCTCTTATTCAGCTACAATATGGATACACCCCAGACACGGAGGTCATTCTATTACTCATTCAGAATTCAAATTCAGATACAGTTCGGATACGCTCCAAACACGGATGCCATTCTGTCACTCATTCAGACTTCAACAATCAGATACAGATTAGATACGCTCCAGACACGAAAGCCATTCTATTTCTCATTCAGATTCAACTATCAATTTCAAGTTCAGATACACTCCAGACACGGAAGTTATTCTGCTACTCATACAAATCTCAACCTTCAGATACAGTCTAGATACGCTCCAGACACGGAAGCCATTTTGTCACTCATTATGACCTTTTCCCCAGCCCAGAGATGCTCCAGACACGGATGCTATTTTGTCGCTTATTCAGACTCAGATACAATACAAATACACTCCAGATACGGAAGTCACTCTTTTATTCATTCAAATTCAAATACAGTTACAGCTCGGATACGTTCCAGATACGGACACCATTCTGATGTTCATTCTCCTGATTTTCAACAAACAGTCTTGGATGGCATCTTTAAGCCCATCTCCAACAAGATTATGTCACCTCTCCAAATGTCATCTTTAAGCCCATTTCCTCAACTACATTTTGACGAGTGCAAATTTACGGGCACTCTAGTGTCCAATCTTCTTTTACCTTCGAGTCACGAACGACAAACTCGCCAATCTAACTCTTCAGGTTCAAGAATATTGAACAGGGGAAGCTGTTTTACCCCAAAATTTTCCCTCTAATTTTATCAAGATTTCTCCTCACAAGACTCTTTGGACTCAAGACCAGAATTAGGGTTTGCTCTGCTCAAGACCTCTCCTTGCACTGTTGACTTGAAATTAGGGTTTGAGTTTGCACAAAGATTTTTGGACTTCCAATGCCCCAAGTTACTTTCATACTTCATGTTGGACTTATAAGATTTACCATACCAAATTTCAAGTATTGAATCAAATTTTTGCCCAGTCAATTGGACAGTTGACCTAAAAATCAACTGTATTGGGAAAAAGTCAACTGTGGCCAACATACAGTCAAACCTCATAATTTTTGATCCACGAAAACACTATAGACTCATATGAACCATTTGATCAAGTTTGGACCACAACTCCTCAAGAAATTTGATCAGATCACCAAAAGGGCAAAATGGTCATTTTTAGGGTTTTTGACTGAGAAAGGGCAATTTCTGATTTTTAACCTAGCCAATGGCAAATTGGGTTAAAGCATGGTTTCAAGGAATCAATGGCATCATCTTGAACTAATCAAAAGGTTCAAAAGATCTCAAATGCATTGGATTGACAGATGAATTTTCCAGTCAACTGATTAAAAATCAACTATACACTGAAAAGTCAAACTTTGACTTTTTGGTCAAAATCAAGTGCCAAGGGTCATTTTTCATCAAGATGTGTCAAAACATGAAAACTTTTCACCAAGAAACCTAATTTTGGAAATTAGGGTTTATGATTGAAAATTTTCATAACTTAGAAATTTTCTAAGTTATGAATATTTCTTATTTTTTCCCAACTTTTCCCAACTTTTTCACCATGATGCAATTGGATTCAAACAAAACTTCCAACATGAAATTTTTATTCCTCCACAAAATCTACAACTTTGATTCAAAAAGTTTTCCAAAAAAATGCATGGATCTCAAGTTATGATTTTGTGAATAAGGGTCCAAAAACTTTCTAACTTAGTGAAATTTTTCCCTAGTTTAGGCAGAATTTTGACCTATCTTTATGGAAATTTTTCACATAGTTCCATGTGGAATCTAAATATCCATTATAAATATGGATTGTAGATAATTTTACAAGCTTTCCAAAATGTCCAAGAACTCTCCAAAATCATTTGTGGTTAGGGAGAATCGAAAGTTTGAAAATGGGAAATTATCACTTTTATCCAAGACATTTTTCATATTGGTTCAAGTTGCAAATCAGTTTGGATCATGTTTGTACTTGGTTTATAGGTTCTAATCCTTTCTACACTCATAAAGTAAATTCAAACACATTGGGTTATGGCATTGTTCTGATCTATGAAGCATTATACAAATGTTTAATCCAAAAATGGCAAAAAGTTAACAATGCCATTTACATAAAGCATGCTTTTGGCAATTTTGTTTGTCTTGAGCCATGGACCTGATTTCTTTATGCAAACAAATTTCACTAATATCAGGAAAGGTGTACCAACTCTTAGCAGGCCTCAAGCTAGCTTGTACAACCTTGACATTGTCAACTTCAACCTTTTCTTCAAAAACAAGCAAGTGTGCAAAAGGACACATAACTTTGTAATCTGATAAGAGCAAGTCTTGTGCACATTTCAAACAAGTTCAACACATTATCTCAAGCCATAAAAACGAGCTACAAGCCTCTCAAACACCCTAAAACACAAAAGCACCAACTTCTTCCCAAAACAGGGCAAGCCCTGTAGAACTCAAGCCATCTTCACATTGCCTCGTGTGTTTTGTCCCAAACCACTTCAAACACTTTCTAAACAACCCACCTAAACTATCCAAGCCATTGTTCATCAACTGTAACTTCATTTTCAAGCTTCACCATTTTTAAATTCTGAGTTTGCAGGTTGACTTCTACAAGGAGATTCAATCCATTTCAAAGCAACCTAAGCATTGGGAAAGGTCAAGGGAACATCAAGCAAGCTCAAAAGAACCTCAGGCCTCACTGAAAGTTGTTGCATTGCCATATTCGAACTTGACTGAAATAGGTAAATTTCAAACTTCTATCTCCTTATTTAGGAATCATTAGGCTTAGGTTTGTGAAGTAAAAATGTAGTCCTCATTGTCCTTGAGTTGTGCATATGCATAGAATTCATTTATGTTAACTGAGCTAGGAGAATTTGGATGTTGAAGTTTCTTAAAAAACTAGGTTAGAATTTAGGGCCAAGGAAATTCTCTCTGGTCTTTGAGAGATAGATTAAGTTTTTTATATCATTGAAATCATGATTGAAAATGCTATAACTTTTATGTTGTGAGTTTTTAATTTCATGCAAGAACAAGAGAGAACAGGATTTGAACTATTGCGCGCGCGTTTTCGTTCCAAGGACAGGGATGAAGTGTGACATTGGGCTGGGCCTGGCTGCTTCTGACTATTGACACCCCCCATCCTGCTTTCTACACCCCCTTAGCCCATTTGTTTTATTTTTATATATTTTTCATTTCTTTTATATTTTCTGACTTTTATTATTTTTTCTAAATATTAAAAATCACCAAAAATATTTTCTTAAATTTTCACATTTTATTTTATTATTTTTATTATTTTTTTGGCATAAGAATAGTTTATTAAATAATATATACTTTTATTTTCTTAAATAAATTTATAAATAATACAAAAATATCATATATCATATATTTTTATTATTTATACACTTATATAATATTTTCTCGCACATTTTAATTTTTTAACACTTTTGTATATATTTTTATTTATTTTCTTGTATATAAATAAATAATATATATATTTTCTTAAAACAAAAATTAGGGTTTCCACCCTTTCCTTAAATAACCATTAATATTTTTTTCTTATTTTTGTGGCATAAATAATTTATTTTTACATACATAAAATAAAATACAAAAACATTTTTGCATATTTATATTTAATTACATATTTAATATTATTCATTTATTTATTTGTACAATAAATTCAATATGGTTGTAATAGTTTTAGGGCTTTATTTTCTTGCAAATATCCCCCTATTCAAATTTGTATCCCCCTCCCCATAATAATGTTGTAATAGTCTTAGATTTACTTTTACGCATTTTATCGCTTTCAAATGCCATGATAGTAAATTAGGGTTTGTATGCAAAAGACCAAAATCAAAACAAATAGCTTGACTAAACACAAGACAAAAATGCATGAAAAATGACAACACAATGCACACAAGCATCCCTAGGGTTTCACCCACTCGTTGCCTTAAAAATGGCCATGGTATGTGTTGTACCCCAAATTTTGCCCTCTCATATTTCTCAAGACATTGCAAGAAAAATCTCCAAGTGGCTCAAGGTTGCTCAAGAGTTGGATAGTCAAGCTATCTCCTAAGGCAGTCTTCCCCAAATTAGGGTTTTGTGTTGCATCAAGGTCTTTGAGTCCAAATGACCTCAAATGATCCCCAATGTCCTAATATATTCTCAAGATCATCCATGCCAAATTTTAAGCCTTGCAAAGGAAGTTTGCTCAGTCAATTGCTCAAAGGTCCAAAAATCGACTATGTTAGGGCCAAAGTCAACTGTGACCTACAAACAGTCAAACTTCAAGATTTTTTGTCACCATTCTCATTTTGAAGTATATTTCATCATTTTATCAAGGGTTTATCGTGATTCATCAAGGATTGTTAAAAATTAATCAAGACTCAAAAGTTGCTAAATTAGGGTTTTGTAGGAAAAGTCAACTCAACTTTGACCAAGCATAACTTTCTCATACTTTATGAGAAATGACCCATACAAAGCTCATTTTAAATAGGATGTAATTTCCTACAATCCATCTTCATACCCAAAGATCAAAAAATGTACTCACAAGAAGTTACAAATTTGGACATTATAGGTCATTTTTGAAAGTTAACAAAAACACCTTTTTTCCAAAGCTTATAACTTGAGTATAGAATATCAAAATGATATGATACCAAAAGTGTTGGTTAGAGGACATCTCAAGCTTTCTAAAAAGTCCAAGAACACCTCCAAAAGTTCAAAATTGAAGAAGTTATGCATTGTTGAAGTTGGGCATTTTTGCAAAATTACCAAAGGTCAACTATCCCCAAAACTTCAAATTTTGTCAAATGGGCCCATTCCTTTCCACTTAATTTGCGCTTCCCCCATTGCACACGTGCCCTAGCTTCAGCCTTGAGATCATATTCTTTTTTATTATTTTATTTGATTTTTTATTGAATTATTTCATTTTAAATCAAATTAAATCAAATAAAATCCAAATATTGATTACTTGAGATCTTTTCGGTTGTTTCAGGTCTTAATTATCATCATAATCATAATCAAACTCGAATCTCACCTTACCATGTGCAAAAAGATTGAAAATTGGCAAATTTGGCAAGTTGGTAATGGTGAATCAAATCAAATATGCAATGCATTGATGTGGAAGATTCAAGCCATATTTGTTACCCTAGAACATTCCACAATACATAAGAAAGAGAGGCACACGAAAACAAGGGTGAGAGGCTGCAAGAACAAGTAGAACCAAGTTTGAAAAAAGTGACAAAAAGTTGGAATTCGAAATCATAGCAAGAGAGGTTTTCAGAAGCCAAAAGTTATCCCAATCGATTCCTGGGTGTTCACTCAACCTTCTTGGATCAAAAGCACACATTTTCCAACCTCCTAGAGCGTTGTAAGTGTCACGCGATTCCCTTCTGTACATGGTTTCGTATTTCAAAAATTATGCATTGTTACAATGAATTAATGGCATATTTGTAATCACCAGATCATTTCTAAGCCTTTTGCATTATTTGATTTCATTTATATGCTCTGTGGCGCAAAACACCATTGTTAGGGTTTTTGCTTCTTGTTTTAGGGTTTTTTGTTTCAGATAAAATCAGCCTTAATAATGGCTACAGGCATAACCGGAAGAGGGAGACGAATGCAACCATAGCCTTGGAATGAATTTATGTAGCCTGAGATGAATTTTAGGAATGGCCTATGCTTTTAGCTGCGGATTCAAATCCACAAGTAACTTTGTTACAGGCCTGAGGACAGGGATGAGATCGTGTCTTCCTCTGATTGGCCGGTTCAAATAATTCGCGTGTTTTTTTTGTTTGCTGGCATATTGACTTGTTTGTATATATTATAATCATTTTGTATATTACTAACGAATGAAGCGAAGCGTCCCAGTGGAAAGCATACACACATTAGCCTACAGGACCTGGGTTCGAATCCCAGGTCCCCCCCCAATTTCCATGTATTTTTCTTCTTCAGGTGATTATGTGCAGATCCAAGCGCGAAGCCCACCATACACCCTCAAGCATCTGATGGCCAGATGGCCATAGGCCAAATCTGGTGGCCAGAAGTTGATGGTCTACCGTAGACCAAGTCAACGTGCACCCACTGGATCTCACAAAGTCAGCAAAGGGCCAGCTCGTTTGGGCCTCAGGATTGGTTCTCAAACACCCTTTTCAGGCCCATACCCTTTCTCTCTTTCTATTATTTATTTGTTTATTTTAATTATTTGTTTTATTATTTTTATTTTCACACACTAACCAATTAAAATTCTTTTCTTTAAAAAATAAAATCACACAAAAATATTTTTCTTTATCAAATTAAATTTTAACTTTTATTTTTATTAATAAGCATTAATTAATTGATTTAGAATTTTAATTAGAATAACTTTCACATTTTTGTAAATAATTAAAACTAACTAGACTTAATTAGGTTTTCACTAACATTCAATTAATTTTTTTTTCATTCTTAAAATAACAAAAAAACCAAAAAATATTTATTTTTATTAATTAACTTATTTAATTTAATTTAATAATTAATTTAGGATAGTTTCTTTCTTAAAATAAAAAAACACAACAAAAAAGAATATTTTTCCAAAAAAAGGGTCAAAACCCTAATCTCACACTCGATTTAATTTCCCGCATGTGATTTACTTTCTTTTATCCTATTATGTATCTGATTCCGGTTTGTAATAGTAAATAGGACCTTTACTTATTTTTTATCGCTTTATTTATTTTTAAAGGGTTTGTATTTGGCGATGTAAATACCCGACACCTTGTAATTTAAAATTCCGCAATTTATTTCCCGGAAATTATAACTGTTAGATGTTTGATAATAGGAATGCATGACAAGACTGAATGTTTTAACCTAAAATCAACGTAGCTCACCATTAACATGTGCAAAGACAAAATATAACTGAAAACGACACACTCGCACATGCGCACTCTTAGGGTACACCCCACTTGGTTGCCTTCGTACACGGTCATTGAGTATAGGTTGTTTTAGAGGTCGCCCTCTTGTCTAAAAGATCATAAGTTACCTCGGAAAGGTTGCCTCGGATATCATTGCCTCAAAACAAATGATCTAAGACATTAGGGTTACCGCTAAGGCGTCCTAACATTGCTTTGGTGACCGCATGTCCCTAATCCGAATTGATCCTCAAATTCCAACGATGGTGCTACCCACTCATTAATAGTGGGATAGCATTGTCTAAAGGACATTAGCATAGAACGATTATTTTTCGAGTAGGTAGATGGTTCTTAGATACTTGCTCTTTCCAAAACAAAACAAAACTTTTCACATTTACATTTTCAAACAAAGTTTTCAAAAACTCTTCATACGCTCTTGAGGACAGAAGCAAGAGTTAAATCGAAGTTTCAAATAAAAAACTTTTTCAAACCCACAAGCACAAAGAAAAGCAATTTTGAAAACAATGAGCAAGTACCTAAGAGCCCGTGGATAACCACAGATAGAAAGGGTGCTAATACCTTCCCTTTCTATAATCTACCCCCCGAATCCGAGAAATATCTCGAAAAAGGATTTTTTTCTGTGCTTTTTTCCTTTCCTTGTTGGATAAAATAAAAGTCAGTGGCGACTCTTGCTTACCACAACATTTTGTGAACACAAACCCAAAACGCGAACCAGCATTCCAAAAAACAGTCAGTTCTTTCCCATCGTATCACAGAACTGGCGACTCTGCTGGGGACACTTATAAGTGGGGTGTACCTTAGGAATAGTTCATCATATTGTTTTCAATTGTTTGATTTGTTTGATTTATCTTTGTGGGCTTGTATGGGAGTTACTATAGATCCTAACCCGGATCTGGGGGATACCCTTTAGGTAAGTAACAATAAATTATGAGGGAACTGTACGGCATAAACCGATACGGTTGAAGCAGTAGCTACGTTGGTGTGGCACTTTAGTATGTATCGATATCCCTTGTGGCGCAACGAGGAGAATATGGGTCTGCTAAGGGGTCATTAAGCACCAACTGACCTTAGAACCTTTAAATTGACCAACTTGGCCATAGAACAGTAGCAGTATGCTACACTCATTGAGACTAAACTCTTACGATAATTCCGGCCACAAGAAAAGGTTGCTAAACTAGAATTATGACTGATCGATGGTAGTCAGTGATATTAAGATCCTCTAGAACCCGGTTACTATTTTTAGGACAGGTTTAAACCAACTGAACTGAAAGAGGGTAGTACCTAGACTCCTTGCCAGCCTGAAACCTAAGGGTTATCTGTGTGACTTGTGTGCCCTTACCATGTTTGCTATTTGTGGATACTTGTGGTGTGTTTTCTATCATGACATCATGACATCATAACATTGCATGCATCTTGCATTGGACTAACCTATTTCAAAGACAAGAGGGATTCATCTTTGTTCTGTTTTGTAGGTCATGGCACCCTTGCATAGGAACACCATCCGGATCAACTTTGTCCAAGTTCCCACTCAGCTCAAGGAGTTAGTTGCAAAGATCTCAGATACTTCCTCCTTTATAAGGAGACATGGGCATCTTCTTGGTTTGGTCACCTCCATATTGGACGAGCAGATGATGAGTATCCTAGTCCAGTTCTTTGATCCATTGTACCATTGCTTTACTTTTCAGGACTACTAGTTGGTCCCCACCTTAGAAGAGTTCTCTGATCTGCTTGGTATCTCTATTTTGGAGCAGACCCTGTTCACAGGTTGGGAGAAGATCCTTAGGCCAGAAGAGATTGCTTCATCCCTCCATCTGACAAAGGCTGAAGTGGTGTCTAATTGGGAGACTAGAAGTGGAGCAAAGGGCTTTTTGACTAAGTTTTTGGTTGGTAAAGCAAATCATTTCTGGGACAGTCTAGACTTCCAGGCCTTCGAAGACATTTTGGCTCTTCTCATATATGGTTTGGTATTGTTTCCTAACTCAGATGATTTCGTCGACGTGAATGCAATGAATATTTTTATGTCTGGTAATCCTGTGCCCACTCTCTTGGGTGACATTCTTCATTCTCTATATGCCTGTACTGCTCAGAGGCGGGGAACCCTTATGTGATGTGCTTTGTTGTTGGCGAGGTGGTTTATTTCTCACCTCCCCAAATCAGTTTTGAAGAACAAAGAAGGCATGGGCTAGGCCTATAGGATTATGTCTCTTTCCCATAATGACATCATTTGGACTATCAAGGGCATGGAAGATATGGCTATTATTGATCGTTGTGGGGAATACACCAATGTTCCACTAATAGGAACCAATGGAGGGATCACTTATAATCCGTGCTTGGCCTTACGTCAGTTTGGGCGAGGTAGGAGAGAAGGACCTCATGATTTTCTAATGCCAAGTATTGTCTTTGATTTCCAAGGGGATAGTGACGAGTAACTCTGCAGATTTATAAGAGCTTGGGATAGAGTACACAGGTCTGATCCGCACGAGTTGGGTGCAAAGACTTCTCTTCCGAGGGAGCCTTATCTCCGATGGGTTCGTATCCATGCCCAAAAGATGGGAATGCTGTATGAAGCCGTCTTGCCTATAATTGTTGAGGTTGCTGATGAAGAAGGGGTTCCTCCTACCATCCTCCATCCATACATGCCTACTGACATTGGGGCATTAAAGAGATCATGGATGCAGCTGAGAGAAGAGCGGGATACTTACCAAGAAAAGTATCACGAGCAGGAGCAGAAGATTCAGAAGTTGACTAGGCAGATGGAGAACGAGCGGATCCTCAATGACTATGTCTGCACCGATAAGAAACGACCATGGGAGCGCTGATGTCCTTTTTTTTATTTACTTTTCAGTTTTTCTTTCCTGTAACGCCTTAAAGGCATCTGTTGAACAATTGATTTCAAGTTTATCTAATAAAAGTGTGTTTCGTTTTGTTTACAAATTTGAATCCCTAAAAGTCTTGGAAATCATTATCATGCGCATATCATTCCCATGCACCTCATAACAGGTACCCTTACAGGTTTTCTCATCTTCTTCGCTATTTATTTCAGCATCATGTCTTCTGAACCATCAACTGAACAAGTAATCAAGGCTCTACAGGATCAAAACGCCCAGTTCTAGGAATTGTTCATGAGTTTGGCTAAGGGTCAGCAAGATCTGAAGACCCTTATCCTGAAAGAGAAGAAAAAGAAGAAGAAAACGGTCCTATTTAATATGGGTCGAAGATTCTGAAATGATTTGCGAGAAGAGGTTGATTTGACCCCCTCATCTGGAGGGAAAGATAACCAGGAAGAAAGGAGGGCTCCTAGCCCTGTGGTTTCAGACAACGAGACGGACTTCGACGAGAACCAGTATCCTCCTGCTGAAGATAGATACAAGCAGCTGGAAAACCGGTTGAGTGCGATGGAAGTTCAGAAAGTGTCTGGTCTGGACTTTGGTGATCTGGGTATGTCATCTGGGGTGGTGATTCCCCACAAGTTCAAAGCACCAACCTTTGCTAAATACGACAGAGTTTCTTGTCCGAAACTACACCTTCATTCGTATGTTAGGAAGATTCAGCCGTACACCACTGACAAGAACCTTTGGATCCACTTATTTCAAGACTGTCTCTTAGGGACTCAGCTTGAATGGTTTTACCAGTTAGAAGGAGCTAGTATCCATAGTTGGGAAGATTTGGCTGCTGCTTTCTACAAGCAGTACCAATACAACGCCGACCTCGCTCCCATGCATACCCAACTCCAGGGTATGTCAATGGGTGCGGGTGAAGGTTTCAAAGATTATGCTCAGAATTGGAGGGACCTTGCTGGAAGAGTGCAACCACCCTTGGCTGATCGGGAACTAGTGGATATGTTTCTGGGGACCTTGTCTGGTATGTATTTCAACCATATGATTGGAAGTTCTTCGTCCGGGTTTACGAGCTGATTATGACCGGGGAAAGGATTGAGGCTGGTATCAAATCTGGTAAGATACATAAGGGTGCTTCGTCAGGCACCGAGAAGAAGCCTTTTAAGAAGGATTCAAGTGTTGTGTACAGTTCAAAAAGCCATAATAGACCTGAACACCGCCAAAAACTGTTAATGCAGTGGTTATTTCAAGACCTATTGTCGCTCCTCAGTGCAACAATCAACCAAGGGTCGAGAGACCACGAAGGCAATTCACTCAGATCAACATGACTTTATCTCAGATTCTTTCACAGTTATTGAAAACCAATCTAGTGATTCCAAGGGAGGCCCCACAGAATCCCAACACTACATCACCAAAGTACAACCCTAATGCCCGTTGTGCTTTTCACTCCGATAGCTCGGGGCATGATACAGATGATTGTTGGGTTTTGAAGAATAAGGTACATGACTTAATTTATGCTAAGGAGATTGAGTTCAAAGCGCCTGAAAGACCTAATGTTGTGACAGCTCCTATGCCCAAGCATGGAGTAAATGCTATAGAGGAAGACTTGTT
This sequence comes from Vicia faba, assembly GCA_948472305.1. NCBI lineage: Eukaryota > Viridiplantae > Streptophyta > Magnoliopsida > Fabales > Fabaceae > Vicia > Vicia faba. The sequence continues at coordinate 28,392,860 of OX451738.1, forward strand.
TGTGGTTTCTGTGAAGGATATTGCTACTCCATTGATGACTGTGAAAAAGAACCTTTTGCTAGCCAGTTTATTTCCGGGCTGTGATGAAGGTTGTCGTATGTGTTCTGTCCTACCTACCGGTTGCCATCTTTTGAAGTCAGGTGTCCAACGCCTGATGGATAATAAAGAAATTATGTTTGAGAAGATTGTTGTTCCTTTAGTTCATACTGAAGAAGTTGCTATAATCACCATTTTCGACAATTCTTCCAAGGCTCCCACGAGAAAGCATGTTAGAATTACGTCTATTCCAAGAATCGCGCCATTGATCATCACTGTTCCAGGGCCTATCCCCTATACATCCGATAAAGTTGTCCCGTGGCATTACGGGCCTGATGTTTATTGTCACGGAATTAAACAAGATTTGGATGCTGATACTGACGTCAACAATATTGTTGGACCTGCTAAAGTCACCCGCAGCGGAAGACTTTTCTCCCCTGATATCTCTCCACCAACTACCCGGAAACCTGCTGTTATTACACCTGCCAATGTACCTGCTACTATTCCTGTTCAAGTTCCCATTCTTACCCCTGTCGCCGAGTCATCCGACACTCGGGGCAAAGGGACCGCTGATGAGCCTGCCTGGACGGAGGCACCAAAGAAGATTACTGTTGAAGCCTCTAGACAAGAGATGGAGGAAATTTTGAAAATCATCAAAAAGAGCGACTACAATGTAGTCGAGCAGCTGGGGAAAACCCCATCCAAAATCTCTATGTTGTCTCTGTTACTTTTCTCAGAAGCCCATGCCAAGGCTCTAATTGCTTTTCTAAAGACCGCACAGTACCGCAAGAAACATCAGCTGATCAGTTTAAAGACTGCGTGGCTAGTCTGACTGCTGATAACGGGTTGGGATTCTCTAATGCCGACTTGACTGTTAAGGGGAAGAATCACAACGATTCCCTGCATGTCTCCATTGAATGCAGAGGCACCACTCTTGCTCATGTATTGGTGGATACTGGTTCCTCATTGAACGTTTTGCTTAAGAAAGCTCTAGACCGGTTGGACTGTGAAGGGTTGGAGCTGAAACCAAGCAACATTGTCGTCAGGGCCTTTGATGGGTCTAAGAGGATGGTGCATGGAGAAGTGGATATTCCGATTAAGGTTGGTTCTCATGTTTTCACCTCTACATTCTATCTGATGGACATTCGGCCATCTTATTCTTGCTTGTTGGGTCGTCCATGGATCCACAAAGCTGGGGCAGTAACCTCAACGCTCCACCAGAAGCTGAAATACCCAGTGAAAGGGAAAATTGTGACAGTACAAGGAGAAGAGGAGTACATGGTGAGCCACCTCAACTCTTTCCGATAGGTAGAAATGGATGGGGAGTTCATTGAGACCCCATTTCAGCATTTTGAAGAGGTTCCCCAGACGCTGGCATCAACTGAGACTGTTGTTGAAAATCCTCCCATGAAGATGGCTTCCTTCAAGGATGTACGAGCTATTGTCGAGAAAGATGGGTGTGCAAATTGGGGACAACTCCCTGATTTTGCACAGAAGACTAACAAGTTTGGTTTGGGTTTCACTGCAGAAGCTCAAAAGGCTATTCGGAATGCACGGATCGGAAGACCTCCCCTGTTCATCAGCAATTCAGGAGTGAATGCAATTGAAGACGATGTTGAAGAGTCTGAATTTGACAGTTGGATCTACCCAACGACCGACGGTGGACTAAGCAACTGGACAGCAAAGGACTTCATCCCAATTTCTTTTGTTACCCACTAATGAGACTTTTTGTTTTGAATTTGTAACAGACAATGTTTTAAACTTTACGGCCTGGTGTCTTACCCGGGGCACCATGGCTTCATTTGTGAGGGCTTTATGTGTGTCATATACATATATCATTAATAAAAGCATTGGACGTTTCTTGCATTTCAAATTTTGCGCTCCTTGTTTTTCTTCTATTATATATTGCAAAATAGCTATTTTACACACACTCACATATACAGGTCTACATCCACTCTAGATCTCACTGGTAACGACTCTGCTATCGCCAGTTATGACTTTGAAAGTCCGATCAACTTAGCCGAAGACGAAGGTGAAGATGATTGCGAAGTGCCTGGTGAACTTGCTAGACTGCTACTCCAAGAAGGGAGGGCTATACAGCTACATGAAGAGCCAGTGGAAATAGTGAATCTGGGTACAGAGGTAGACAACAAAGAAGTTAAGATCGGTGCAAATCTGGAAGCTAGTGTAAAGCAACGGTTGATTCAGATGTTGCGAGAATACGTTGAGATCTTTGCCTGGTCTTATGAAGATATGCCTGGGTTGGATACCAATATTATGGTTCACCGCCTGCCTACCAAGGAAGACTGTCCTCTAGTAAAACAGAAGGTTCGCCGAGTGCGCCCAGAAATGTCTGAGAAAATCAAAGTTGGAGTGATAAAACAGTTTGATGCTGGTTTTCTAGCAGTTACTTCTTACCCACAGTGGGTGGCCAACGTGGTTCCTGTGCCGAAGAAGGATGGTAAAGTTCTAATGTGTGTTAATTATAGGGATCTGAACAGGGCGAGCCCCAAGGATGATTTCCCTCTACCTCATATCGACGTTCTGGTTGACAACACCGCTCAGCATAAGATATTCTCCTTTATGGATGTTTTCTCCGGTTATAATCAGATTAAAATGGCTCCCGAAGACATGGAGAAGACAACCTTTGTTACTCAATGGGGCACCTTTTGCTACAAGGTCATGCCTTTTGGATTGAAAAATGTTGGGGCAACGTATCAGTGTGCCATGGTCGCTTTGTTTCATGACATGATCCATCATTAGATTGAGGTATACGTTGATGACATGATTGCAAGGTCCCAAACTGAGGAGGAACACCTGGACCACCTTTAGAAGTTGTTTGACAGGTTGAAGTTGTACAAGCTGAGGTTAAACCCGAACAAGTGCACCTTCGGGGTGAGATCTGGTAAACTGCTGGGTTTCGTCGTAAGTGACAAAGGTATTCAAGTGGATCCTGCAAAGGTGAAAGCTATACAGGAAATGCCAGCTCCCAAAACAGAAAAAGAAGTCAGAGGATTTCTGGGACGTCTGAACTACATTGCCTGATTCATCTCGCACTTGACTGCTACTTGTGAGCCAATCTTCAAGCTACTGAAGAAAGATCAAGTGGTACGCTGGAACGATAAATGTCAGGACGCTTTCGAAAGGATCAAGGAATATCTCCAAGAGCCACATATTCTGATGCCTCCAGTTGAAGGGAGACCTTTGATCCTATACTTGACAGTACTCGACATTTCAATGGGGTGCGTGTTGGGTCAGCATGACGAGTCTGGCTGAAAAGAGCATGCTATTTATTACCTTAGCAAAAAGTTTACCGACTGTGAGGCCTGATACTCGTTGCTCGAGAAAACTTGTTGCGCTTTGGCATAGGCTGCTCGCCGGCTGAGACAGTATATGCTGACTCACACTACTCTATTGATATCGAAGATGGATCCAATCAAGTATATCTTCGAGAAGCCTGCTTTGTCCGAAAGAATAGCAAGATGGCAGATGATCTTGACTGAGTATGACATCCAGTACACGACCCAAAAAGCAATCAAGGGGAGTGTGTTGGCAGATCATCTGGCACATCAGGCAGTGGATGGTTACCAGTCTATGAACTTTGAATTCCCAGATGAGAGTATCATGATAGTGACTGACTGTGAGACACCTGGACCGGATGAAGGACCTGAGGAGGGATCCCGATGGTCTATGTACTTTGATGGAGCTTCAAACACTTTGGGTAATGGCATTGGTGCCGTGATCATATCTCCGAAAGGCTCTCATACTCCGTTTACCGCCCGATTTTGTTTCAACTGCACCAACAACATGGCGGAGTATGAAGCATGCATTATGGGTCTTCGAGCAGAAATTGACCTAAGGATTAAGTTTCTAAGTGTTTTCGGAGATTCCGCTCTCGTGATCAGTTAGATCAAAGGCGAGTGGGATACGAAACACCTGAATCTTATTCCTTACAAGGAGTATGTATTGACATTGCTTCCCCACTTTGAGGAAGTAAACTTTGAACACTTCCCAAGAGAGGAGAATCAGTTGAGGGACGCGTTGGCTACGATTTCTTCTATGTTCAAAGTCAATTGGGACAATGAAGCTCCCCGGATTATCATTGAAAGATTGGAAGAACCTGCACATTACTGTGATATTGAGACTGAAGAGGTAGCAGATAAACCCTGGTTTCATGAAGTAAAGAGGTACCTTGAAGCTCAAGAATACCCTGAGGGTGCATCTGTTAATGACAAGAAGTTTCTGAGGAGGTTCGCGACGAAGTTCTTCATCAACAATGGTATCCTTTACAAGCGCAACCATGATTCGACCTTACTGCGATGTGTGGATAAGAACGAGGCAGAAAGGATCATGGTGGAGTTACATGAAGGTACCTTTGGGACTCATTCTAGTGGACACACCATGGCAAAGAAAATCCTTTGGGCAGGATATTTTTGGTCCACAATGGAAGCCGACTGTTATCAGCATTCTCGAACCTGTCACAAGTGCCAAGTCTATGCTGATAAGGTGCACATGCCTCCAGTACCTCTGAACATCTTGACATCTCCTTGGCCTTTTGCAATGTGGGGCATTGATATGATCGGCGAGATCAGACCTACAGCGTCCAAGGGGCATCGTTTCATCCTGGTAGCTATCGATTACTTTACGAAGTGGGTTGAAGCAGCTTCCTTTGCTACTGTAACCAAGAATGTCGTGGCACGGTTTATTCGGCATAATCTGATTTGTTGATACGGTGTACCAGAGAGGATCATTACAGATAATGGTACCAATCTCAACAATAAGATGATCACCGAACTCTGCAAGCAGTTCAAGATACAGCATCACAACTCTTCTCCTTATCGGCCAAAGATGAATGGGGCTGTTGAAGCGGATAATAAGAACATTAAGAAGATTGTGCAGAAAATGACAGTGACATACAAAGACTGGCACGAGATGTTACCATTTGCTCTTCATGGGTATCGTACCTCAGCGCGGACGTCAACAGGGGCAACACCCTATTCCTTGGTATATGGCATGGAAGCAGTCTTGCCCATTGAAGTTCAGATACCCTCTCTTCGGATCATGAAGGATGCAAGTTTGAGCGGAGATGACTGGATTCAGACCCGGCTTGATCAGCTGAATTTAATTGACGAAAAGAGACTTACTGCTATTTGTCATGGTCAGACGTATCAAAAACGGATGATCAAAGCATTTAACAAGAAAGTTAGATGACAAGAGTATCAAGTTGGGGACCTGGTTATCAAGCGCATTATCTTACCTCAAGGTGATCCCAGGGGCAAATGGACCCCTACTTACGAAGGGCCATTTATGGTTAAGAACATCTTCTCAGGAGGAGCTATGATTCTAACCACCATGGATGGTGATGACCTTCCTCACCCCGTCAATGCAGACATAGTGAAAAAATACTACGCATAATTAATGACCCGCTAGGTTGACTAGCCTAGGCAAAAATAAGGGATTCCCGGCGAACCAAAAGGGTTCGGGCAAAATAAGGGATGAAAATAAAAAAAATTTGTACACCCGGCAAGTCTAAAACCTGAAAAGGCGGCTTGGGCTAAAATGGGTATCCCGGTGGACTGAAAACCCGAAAGGGAGGTCCAGGCAAAAATAGGGATTGAAGCGTAACACTATGTCTCATTGGATCACCTTGCAACCAGATTTCGGTATCAACTATCAGGCTCGGACGACACTAATTAATCTGATCTACCTTCAACCAAGTAGCAAAGTGATGAGATGCTCGAGGACATAAAGGCAATTGTAGAGTTGGAACCCAGTGGGATTATTCACATAGTTGTTTTGTTTAGTTTTTCACAAATTGTGTAAATACTATTATTCGGCGGTGTTCTCTTACTAGAACGTTAACATCTTGTATAAAAACGCCTATTTACAGGCCAGACTTCAAAATCAATACAATTCATTTTCAAAGAAATTTCAAACTTTTTTCCTTTATCTGTTTTGTTTGGCAAAGAATGTCCAATGTTAATTTTTGATATATGAATTTGACATTAATCGCTGCTCATAGATATTTTCATGCGAAACAAAAGACGATTGTTGGTAATATCAGAAATAGGGGAAATAAAATTTTCCGAACTGTACAGTTGCTCTATCCACCAGGTACAAAGGTAGATTCAGCTAAAGAATATGGCTGAGGTACTTTCACTCCCCGCAGAGTAAGACAATAATGATAGCTCTCCCCAACCGAGACTTGCAACTGTGAATGAATCTGTAATATTCTCCCCAAATAGAGTTTATCCACCATAAACACTGAAAAGGCTTAATATTCCCTGGCAGAATACAAGATATCCCTAGTGGAGTTGAAATTTTCCCAGCGCAGTCTGAAAAAGCTTCCCCAGTGGAGTTGAATAATCATCCCCAGTAGACTTTGGAAGTTCGTCCCTGGTGGAGTATAAAAATAAATATCCCCAACTGAGTTCAAAGGAAGATTGTCCCCAACAAAGCTCAAAGGATCATCCCCAGTAGAGTCTAAAAGGGTTATCCCCAGTGAAGTCACAACTGAAAGATCATCCCCAGCGGAGTTCTTTCCTTTCACAAACAAGAATTCAATCCCCAACAGGATCCAGTATCACCAGCAACGGTAATTCATCCCCAGCGGAATTTATCGGTGGAATCCTCAGCAGAACATCTCCTCTCCACAGAGTAATCTCCTCTTCAGTTTATTCCCCAATGGAGTTATTCTCTCTCGCAGGTTTATTCTCACAATCATCTTCGTTCACCATCTCCAGCGGAAATGAAGAATCCAACTCTATTCTCCAGTAGATATCCAAGGATTTATTTTCCCCAGCTAAAAACATTACATTTCCATACATCATGACACATGTATATACGCATCATACAACACAATCTCATTTATTTTGAGAACATCATTGCTTGATACATATCATGCATTGCATACGAATGACCTTTACCTTTCAGGAAAGATACAGTTAAAGTTCCCAGCTATGTCGAAGACCTAACCGGTTCTTAAATCTCAACTGAATTATTCTCGGTTGAATTACAGATAAGGTTCTCAATCTCGACAATTTTCCTCCGTCAAAGTGTGGACGAGTTCTACAATCTCAACAGAATTATACTCCGTTGAACACCAGACAGTTCCTAGATCTTGATGAAGATATTTCTCTCAGTCGAAGACCTGACCGGTTCTTAAATCTCAACTGAATTATTTTCGGTTGAATTACAGGTAAGGTTCTCAATCTCTACGATTTTCCTCCGTCAAAGTGTGGACGAGTTCTACAATCTCAACAGAATTATACTCCGTTGAAGACCAGACAGTTCCTAGATCTTGATGAAGATGTTTCCCTCAGTCGAAGACCTAACCGATTCTTAAATCTCAACTGAATTATCCTCGGTTGAATTACAGATAAGGTTCTCAATCTCGACAATTTTCCTCCGTCGAAGTGTGGACGAGTTCTACAAATCTCAATAGAATTATACTCTATTGAAGACCAGATAGTTCCTAGATCTTGATGAAGATGTTTCCCTCAGTCGAAGACCTGACCGGTTCTTAAATCTGAACTGATTTATTCTCGGTTGAATTACAGATAAGGTTCTCAATCTCGACAATTTTCCTCCGTCGAAGTGTGGACGTGTTATACAATCTCAACAGAATTATACTCCGTTGAAGACCAGACAGTTCCTAGATCTTGATGAAAATGTTTCCCTCAATCGAAGACCTAACCGGTTCTTAAATCTCAACCGAATTATCCTCGGTTGAATTACATATAAGGTTCTCAATCTCGACAATTTTCCTCCGTCGAAGTGTGGACGAGTTCTAAAATCTCAACAGAATTATCCTCCGTTGAAGACCAGACAGTCCTATATCTTGATGAAGATGTTTCCCCCAGTTAAATTACAGACAAGTTCTTAAAACTCAACAAAGATGTTCTCTCGGCTGAGGTATAGGCAATTTCCTAAATCTCAATAAAAGTTAGACTTCCCCAGCGGAATCTTCTACAAACAACAGGTATGAAAATTCTCGCTAAGGAATCTCTTATGCGATCGACACTCCTACAGATGGCATCTATAAGCCCATCCTCCTACCAACAATCTCCAAATGGCATATGTAAGCCCATTCCCGACATCGCCAGGCTGATACCACTTTATGCGAGTGCAAATTTCTGGGCACTCTAGTGTTCAATCATCTTCCACCTTCGGGTCACGAAAGGCACGAAAGCCAATCTACATCCTCAGGTTTAAGAAGATTGAACAAGGGCAGCTGTTGTACCCCAAAATTTTCCCTCTCATATTTCTCAAGACATTGCAAGAAAAATCTCCAAGTGGCTCAAGATTGCTCAAGAGTTGGATAGTCAAGCTATCTCCTAAGGCAGTCTTCCCCAAATTAGGGTTTTGTGTTGCATCAAGATCTTTGAGTCCAAATAATCTAAAGTTCTCCCCAATGTACTAATATTTTCTCAAGATCATCCATGCCAAATTTCAAGCCTTGCAGAGGAAGTTTGCTTAGTCAATTGCTCAAAGGTCCAAAAATCGATTGTGTTAGGGCAAAAGTCAACTGTGACCTACAAACAGTCAAACTTCAAGAGTTTTTGTCAACATTCTCATTTTGAAGTATATTTCATCATATGATCAAGGTTTGATCATGATTCATCAAGGATTGTTCAAAATTCATCAAGACTCAAAAGTTGCTAAATTAGGGTTTTGTAGGAAAAGTCAACTCAACTTTGACCAAGCATAACTTTCTCATGATTTATGAGAAATGACCCATCCAAAGCTCATTTTGAATAAGTTGTAATTTCCTACAATCCATCTTCATACCCCAAGATCAAAAAATTCACTCACAAGAAGTTACAAATTTGGACATTATAGGTCATTTTTGAAAGTCAACAAAAACACCTTTTTTGCCAAAGCTTATAACTAGAGCATGGAATATCAAAATGATATGAAACCAAAAGGGTTGGTTATAGGACATCTCAAGCTTTCTAAAAAGTCCAAGAACACCTCCAAAAATTCAAAATTGAAGAAGTTATGCATTGTTGAAGTTGGGCATTTTTGCAAAATTACCAAAAGTCAACTATCCCCAAAACTTCAAATTTTGTCAAATGGGCCCATTCTTTTCCACTTAATTTGAGCTTCCCCCATTTCACACGTGTCATAGCTTCAGCCTTGAGATCATATTTCTTTTTTATTATTTTATTTGATTTTTTATTGAATTATTTCATTTTAAATCAAATTAAATCAAATAAAATCCAAATATTGATTACTTGAGATCTTTTTGGTTGTTTCAGGTTTTAATTATCATCATGGTCATAATCAAACTCGAATCTCACCTTACCATGTGCAAAAAGATTGAAAATTGGCAAATTTGGCAAGTTGGTAATGGTGAATCAAATCAAATATGCAATGCATTGATGTGGAAGATTCAAGCCATATTTGTTACCCTTGCACATTCCATAATACATAAGCAAGATAGGCACACGAAAACAAGGGTGAGAGGCTGCAAGAACAAGCAGAACCAAGTTTGAAAAAAGTGACAAAAAGTTGGAATTCGAAATTATAGCAAGAGAGTTTTCAGAAGCCAAAAGTTATCCCAATCGATTCCTGGGTGTTCACTCAACCTTCTTGGATCAAAAGCACGCATTTTCCAACCTCCTAGAGCGCTGTAAGTGTCACGCGATTCCATTCTGTACATGGTTTTGTATTTCAAAAATTATGCATTGTTACAATGAATTAATGGCATATTTGTAATCACCAAATCATTTCCAAGCCTTTTGCATTATTTGATTTCATTTATATGCTCTGTGGCGCAAAACACCATTGTTAGGGTTTTGCTTCTTGTTTTAGGGTTTTTTGTTTCAGATAAAATCAGCCTTAATAATGGCTACAAGCATGACCGGAAGAGGGAGACGAATGCAACCATGGCCTTGGAATGAATTTATGTAGCCTGAGATGAATTTTAGGAACGACCTATGCTTTTAGCTGTGGATTCAAATCCGCAGGTAAATTTGTTACAGGCCTGAGGACAGGGACGGGATCGTGTCTTCCTCTGATTGGCCGGTTCAAATAATTCGCGCGTTTTTTTTGTTTGCTGGCATATTGACTTGTTTGTGTATATTATAATTGTTTTGTATATTACTAACGAATGAAGCAAAGCGTCCCAGTGGCAAGCATACACATCCATTATCCTACAGGACCTGGGTTCGAATCCCAAGTCCCCTCAATTTCCATTTAATTTTCTTCTTCAGGTGATTGTGTGCAGATCCAAGCGCGAAGCCCACCATACACCATCAAGCATCTGATGGCCAGATGGCCATAGGCCAAATCTGGTGGCCAGAAGTTGATGGTCTATCATAGACCAAGTCAACGTGCACCTACTGGATCTCACAAAGTCAGCAAAGGGCCAGCTCATTTGGGCCTCAGGATTGGTTCTCAAACACCCTTTTCAGGCTCATACCCTTTCTCTCTTTCTATTATTTATTTGTTTATTTTTATTTTTTGTTTTTTTATTTTTATTTTCACACACTAACCAATTAAAATTCTTTTCTTTAAAAAATAAAATCACACAAAAATATTTTTCTTTATCAAATTAAATTCTAACTTTTATTTTTATTAGTAAGCATTAATTAATTGATTTAGAATTTTAATTAGAATAACTTTCACATTTTTGTAAATAATTAAAACTAACTAGACTTAATTAGGTTTTTACTAACATTCAATTAATTTTATTTTCATTCTTAAAATAACAAAAAAACCAAAAAATATTTATTTTTATTAATTAACTTATTTAATTTAATCTAATAATTAATTTATGATAGTTTCTTTTTTAAAATAAAAAAAACACAACAAAAAAGGATATTTTTCCAAAAAAAGGGTCAAAACCCTAATCTCGCACTCGATTTAATTTCCCGCATGCGATTTACTTTCTTTTATCCTATTATGTATCTGATTCCAGTTTGTAATAGTAAATAGGACCTTTACTTATTTTTTATCGCTTTATTTATTTTTAAAGGGTTTGTCTTTGGCGATGTAAATACTCGACGCCTTGTAATTTAAAATTCCGCAATTTATTTCCCGCAAATTATAACTGTTAGATGTTTGATAATAGGAATGCATGACAAGACTGAATGTTTTAACCTAAAATCAACGTAGATCACCATTAACATGTGCAAAGACAAAATATAACTGAAAACGACACACTTGCACATGCGCACTCTTAGGGTACACCCCACTTGGTTCCCTTCGTACACGGTCATTGAGTATAAGTTGTTTTAGAGGTTGCCCTCTTGTCTAAAATATCATAAGTTGCCTCAGATATCATTACCTCAAAACAAATGATCTAAGACATTAGGGTACCGCTAAGGCGTCCTAACATTGCTTTGGTGACCACATGTCCCTAATCCGAATTGACCCTCAAATTCCAACGACGGTGCTACCCACTCATTAATAGTGGGATAGAATTGTCTAAAGGACATTAGCATAGAACGATTCTTTTTTGAGTAGGTAGATGGTTCTTAGGTACTTTCTCTTTCCAAAACAAAACAAAAATTTTCACACTTACACTTTCGAACGAAGTTTTCAAAAACACTTCATACGCTCTTGAGGAGAGAAGCAAGAGTTAAATCTAAGTTTCAAATAAAAAACTTTTTCAAACCCACAAGCACAAAGAAAAGCAATTTTGAAAACAATGAGCAAGTACCTAAGAGCCCGTGGATAACCACGGATAGAAAGGGTGCTAATACCTTCCCTTTCTATAATCTACCCCCCGAACCCGAGAAATATCTCGAAAAAGGAATTTTTCTGTGCTTTTTTCCTTTCCTTGTTGGATAAAATAAATGTCGGTGGCGACTCTTGCTTACCGCGACATTTTGTGAACACAAACGCAAAGTGCGAACCAGCATTCCAAAAAACAGTCAGTTCTTTCCCACCGTATCACAGTATGCATGCTAGGTATCTTGGCAAATCAAAACAAAACAAAAATATCATAGTCCCTCGATGACGCTATCTTGGTTGCCTATACAAAAATGATCTAGTCCCTCAAAAATTTACTAAGATACTTGGCACAATTGCAATCATGGTCATACGATGACCCATGCCCGTCCCGTTTAACATCCAAATACAAGGTTGTTTACCAAATGCAATGGTAAAACAACAATGTCAAAGGGTTAAAAATGTGTAGGAAAGATCTTTGAGTAGGAAGGGTAGACAACTCCTAGTTACTTGATCAAACTTGCAAACCATCCTTGCTATTTTCAAACTATCACACAATTTCAAAACATTTCCCAACAAACTTTCAAACATTGAAACATTTTCAAAAGACAAACACCTTTGTAAACGTTCAAACAAGAATAATTACAAAGGTTGCCTAAACAAAAAGGCCTCTTTTCAAAGTACTTTCAAAACCACACACAAAAGCACCATTTCAAACAATTGAAAAGAAAAAGAAAGTGATCTAAAACAAGTAACTAAGAGCCCATGGAAAACCATGGATGAAAAGGGTGCTAGCACCTTCACTTTTCATAATCTACCCCCCCAAACCCAAAAACAATCTCAAAGGTCTTTCCTATGCTTTTTGACCTTTCCTTTGGATAAAATAAAAAGACGGAACTTCAAGTCAGTTCTCCCACCACATCACAATATAATTTTTGGAACCTCTAATATCTCCCTTGGAAAAGAATTTGCTAAGACCATGCAGACAGAATTTGAAATGAGCATGATGGGAGAATTGAAGTTCTTTCTGGGAATTCAAATCAACCAGACTCCATAAGGTACTTTCATACATCAGACAAAGTATGTTAAAGAACTTCTGAAGAAATTTCAAATGTCAGAAAGCAAAGATGCCAAGACACCTATGCATCCAACCTGAATTCTGGGAAAAGATGAGGTAAGTATGAAGGTAGATCAGAAGCTCTATAGAGGTATGATTGGATCCCTTCGCTATTTGACTGCATCTAGACCTGATATACTATTCAACGTGTGTTTGTGTGCTAGATTCCAATCAGATCCTAGAGAATCTCACTTAACAGCTGTTAAGAGAATTCTTAGGTATCTAAAAGGTACTACTAATCTGGGTTTGTGTTACAGAAGATCACAAGATTACAGGCTATTAGGTTATTATGATGCTGACTTTGCTGGAGATAGAATTGAAAGAAAGAGCACCTCTAGAAGCTGTCAGTTTCTGGGTGACAATCTTATCTCGTGGTACAACAAGAAGCAAGCAACAATTGCACTTTCAACCATAGAAGCTGAGTATATATCTTCTTCTGGATGTAGTTCTCAGATGATTTGGATGAAAAGTCAACTAGAAGATTTCAATCTTTATGAAAGTAAGATTCCTATCTTCTGTGACAATACTTATGCTCTTTGTCTTTCTAAGAATCCAATTTTACATTCTAAAGCCAAACATATTGAAATTAAATATCATTTTATAAGGGACTATATTCAGAAGGGAATTTTAAACTTAATTTTTGTAAAAACAAACCATCAATGGGATGACATTTTTACCAAACCCCTTTCAGAAGATAGATTTAATTTCATTTTGAAAAATATTTGTATGGAATTATGTCCTGAATAAAATAATATTTATCTTCTGTGTTTGACTTCAGAATATTCTGAAATGAATGCTATGATGAACAACTCTTCAATAGTTAGAAGAGAAGTTGCTTCAGAAGCTATATGAAAAGTTCTGAAATGTTCTAACGCTTCATTTCTAAGTATAGTTAAGAAATTCATTAGAACAAACAGCTGTTACATGCATCCTTCAGGAGATAAACACATGGTGTGTTTCTGAAAGGTCACGCGTGCAAAAGCTACTGATGACGTTCTAGGTAACTATTAATGATTAGCCATAATCTCACGTTTTCCCTAATTTTTAGCAAAATCATTAAATGCACGTAATGATGAGATTCGTTTTAGATTTTTTTAAATTCATTTTAAATTCTTTTAATTTTTTTAATTTTATTTCTAAACCTATCTTTGAAACTGTTGCATATAAATACTTTTTGAAAAACCTTTTTTCATTCTTTACAGTCTCTTTCAAACTCAATCGTTTTTGTACTTTTTCTCTAAAACTCTTTTCTTCAATCTCTCATCTCTAAGAACTTAAATGGCTTCTTCTTCTACCCACTCTGAGAAATACATAGTTCCTGAAAGAACAACTCTCATTCCTGTAGACAGTTTGGAAGTTTTAAGTGAGTTAATGGTAGATTTTGAGAATCTAAGAGAAAATGGTTATGAATTGTTCCCTGCTGTTAAGTTTCAAGGTTGGGAGAGCTTTTTTGATCGTCTCATTGGTCCAGTGTTTCCAAATCTGGTGAAGGAATTATGGATATATGCTATTCCAACCCCTAAGGTTATCCTTTCTTTCGTAATGGGCAAGGAAATATCCATTACAGAAAACCAAATCAGAAAGTTGCTAGGGTTTAAAGGACTTGGAGTTACAGGTATGCCAAGTGGAAGAATAGAAATGTCAAGGGTCTACTCAGAGATTTTCTCAAATGGCCAAGGATCTTCAAAAGTCAGGGACTTGAAAGATAAATATAAGATTTGGGCAAGGATTATCCATGGATGTATTCACCATAGGAAGGACACTAGCTCTCCAGATTACATTAATGCTGATCAACAATACTTATTGTTCTGCCTTGGAACAAATGTAAAAATTGATTTGCCTTATTTGTTGTTTGAACATCTCTGGAACCATGTAAAAGAGACTAGGGAAGCTGAAAGGATGAAAAAACCCAAATCCAAAAGGAATTGGATTCCTATGGGTAGATTAATATCAGACATTCTGACTGAGAATTATCTGATTGCTCACCTAGATGAAGCCAATCTTCTGGGGGAGCTAGAACTTACTTGTGGTAAGACTATGATTGGGAAGAATTTACTGAAAAGGAAAATAATTGACAAGCTGCTTGTGGAACCAACTCCGTATGTGTCATCTGTTGTGAAGAGGAGAAGGATACGTATTGCTGATTTCCCTCTGTTCAACTCAGGAGATCATCCACGTATCATCCTGCACTACATTGAAATATGCAAAGAGACTGGAACACCTATTGATCCAGCTTGGCTCCAAGGAAGAAATCAAGCTGCTCCAGATGTTGTTCTCCAGGAATCTTTGAAGAGGAAAGCTTTTGAAGGACCTTTTGGCACTCCTCAGAAGAAGAAAAAGAAGACAGGTAAACCTGCTGAAACTATCATTGTTTATGATTCTGTCAATGTATCTACATCTGCTCAACCCTCCAAAACCTTAGGAGATATATATATATATATTGATATTGACCTGACCTTACCATCTAACTCTCTTGCTGACATCCCTCAGAAAAATCAAGTTTTATCAGATTTGAGTGACTTTGACTCTGATGAACACTCTGACACCCAATCAGAACCTTCTCAATCAGAACCTGTTGCACCCCAAAATTTACCCTCCTTATTTAGGCTTATGTTTCATCATGAATATCATATTGCATTACATTCATACATTTTGATGGGATCAAAGTACTTTGGTTATCAAGTCTTCCTCAAGCTCTGAAGGTTGATTACATTGACAAGTTGCTCAAGGTAGAACCTTATTATCTAAACCTTTGGATCTTTCAAGCTCAAAATTTATTGCATATTTCAAGATATTTTATCAATCTCTTTGGATCATCAGAGGTTTGAAGTTTGTGATTGATTATAAGAGGAATCACTCTTTTGATTCACCAGTCAAATTAGGATTTTGTTTGATCAAGGCTATTGATCAATGTACAAGCCTTGATTTGGGAGCTACAACATCTCATTGGTATTTGAAAAGTCTTTGTACAAGAAATTGGTCAAGATGCCTAGAGGGTTTGAAGTTTTGAAGTTGATTCATCAGTCTCCTAAGGTGTTAACCAAAACTAGGGTTTGGGATTTTATCAAGATTTCTTGAGAATTTTAAAGTGAAACTTTGTACATGTCCTCTATATATTTGGAATATCATATGTTTGAAGTTTTGTTCATCAATTTTGAAGGGAAGTGGATCAATTGATTCAAAGGACAAAATGGTCATTTTGGTCAAAGTTAGTCAAAGTCAAGGTTGACCAAGTGAACTTTTGGTCAACCATTAATTCAAGGATGTAATTTTCATATTTCAAGTCCATTTTTATCATTGGATCAAAAAGATTGAGGTTTGGGTTGAAACTTGTTCATGAAGAAACCCTAAAAGTTTCTAATTTTGGAAAATGAGAACTTAACTTCAAAAATTCACATTTTATTCACCTTTGATCAAAAAAATGCAAATGAAGTATTCTTGGAAAGCTAAGAGGGTGATATTTCATTTCCTTTTGGTCTCATGTCCAAATTGGCAAAGAGTCAAGAGTTATAGTCTTTGGAAGTTCATGCCTCAAGTTAAAATTATAGGTCATTTTCCAAATTTAGTGAATTTCATGTCAAATTATTAAGACCTTAATTGATTCAATTGCAAAAACTCAAAACTAAGGGATTTTAGATCTTTTTAATACCTTTCCAAATTATACTCATTTGTGTCAAAATTCAAAAGTATGAGCAAGTTATGAACTTTGGAATTTTGAGTCATTTTATTGAAATTTGACAAGTATGCAAAATGGTCATTTCTTGCAAACTCAAGTTTTAGTCATTCTTTTTGTTTCTAATCAAGCCCATGAACAATTTGTGACATGCTGAGGCCCATTACACTCACCATTTCGTGCCTCATATGGTATTGCACTTGTTGGATTGAAAAAATCACAAAGTTGCTCAAATTTGCAAATTCACCAACACTCTCTCATTTCAAGTAATCATAGGCTGGCACTTTGAGCATTGGTTTCTGACCTCATTTGGTCCACAAAATGCACAAAGGGCAAGCAAATGCACGAGCAAATGAGCTGATCCTATGCACACTTCATTTTCTGCACAAACTTCCAATCCTGCCCTCCAACGAATTTGAGTGCCAAATGCCACTTCTATCCTCTTCCTCTGGTGCTATATAACAAGAATCAAGGCTCAGTTGTGAAGGAAGAGGCTCATAATCGCTAAATTCCAAATCTGAAAGTTTTGAATCATCTCTACAAATTGCTTCGAATCTCTCTTCACCTTGGATCATTCTTCAAAATTCTTGGTGGTTTAGCTTCAGTGAAGTAAGGAGATCAAGCTTGCACCATTGGATTGCTTCTGGAGTGAAGGAATCGAGTTTCCAATTTTCACATCCATGTGAGTTTCTTGAACTTTGATTTATGTGTTTTAGTTTGAATTGATGATGTAAATCATGTCCATTGAGTTGCTAGCTGGCCAATCACTAGGATTGATGTATATTTGAGCTTTGATTTAAGTAGAATGGATGAAATCGCGTTCCTGATTTTGATGTTTGCAGTGAGTTTTTTCAGTTTTTAAGACTTTATTTCTTGATCCATGCTTGATCTTTGAGTTTGATTCGAATTGCATAATGTAGTATGATATGTTAGCTTTAATTTGCACTTGAATTCATGGATTTTGGTTGAGAAACGAGCACGATTGATGGATCTGAACATAAGCTCATGACTTGTTTTGTTGCATGCATTTTGCCCTATGCTGGAGGTTGAAGATGAAGTGAGGTGGCGCGTTGTGATTGGCTTGTTCGAAATTTTAATGCATTTCATATTATTTGATTTTAATTGATTTTCTGATTTTTATTTCTTGATCAAAACAATTTAAAAAATAATGAAAAAATTATCAAAAGTCTAAAATAATTTCTACTATCTTGTGTAATTTTATTGGAATTTTTAAAAATGTTTTGATTGGTTTAAAATTTCATAAGTTTAATTAATTGTTTGTTCAATTATTATTTTTATTTTAATAGTTCTTTTGATCTAAAAAATTCCACAAAAAATGTTTTGGACTCATAAAATAATATATAAATTGATCCTGATTTTGGTTTAGCATTTTTTCCTATTTTTGATTAGAAATCTAATTTGATAAGTTTATTTGAAATGTTTGCTTCTTAATTTTTGTTTTAATATTTCCTTTAATTCAAAAATTCTCAAAAAAATCATATAAGTTTGTTTTTAATCATAGAGTCTGAATATAATTTTGTTTTGACCCTTTTATGACTTTTGGCTAGGGTTTACATTTTTGTCATTTAATAATAGTTTAATTGTTTAATTATTTGTATGATTTTATTTTAATATTTCCTTTAATTCAAAAATTTCACAAAAAATCATGAATGCTGGTTTTTAATTCTAATATTTGAATATAATTTTGGTTGGATTTTTTTTCTGAATTTTGATTGGAATTTCATTTTGAAAATGTGAATATTTGTTTAATTGTTTAATAGTTTGAATTTGAATTTATTTTTGTCTTTTCTTTAATCCTAAAAATGTGAAAAAATATGTATTCTAATATTTAGGGTTTCCTTGTGATTTGCATGATCTTGGTTTGAATTGTTTGAATTTTGATCTTACCTAATCAATATTTAAGATTAAAATTCAAACAATTAGGGTTTTGTGACTTACATTGCAAGTTTTATTTAAAAAACAATTTGCCTTGGGTTTCCATTGGAATTTGGATCTTGATTATGGTTCATGGATGTATTGAGGATCTGAAAAGTATTTTTCTTGAATTATTTGACTTGGTTTGATATTTTTCCATAAATTATTTTGAAAACTTGTCTAGTTTTGTTAGTTTGGCCAACTAGTTTTGAACTTTGGGCCTCATTTGATCCCCTCCTCAACCATTCATGAACTTAAGACTTGCTTTCTGACTTCTACGCACTTCAAAGATGCTAAGAAATTTTTGTGTGAATTATTGATCCTTGTTTCTATTTTTTGATGTATTTTGAAGTGAAGGTACCCAATTAATGTTGCATATCTTGTTGCAATTTGCTTGATGGCCAATGAACTTGAGTGAGGCCTATAATTAGGCACCTAATGATCATGTTGATTATGTTTATCCACATAGACTCAAGTAATTTCACTTAATGCCCTATGTTTGAATGATTGAACCTTTTGATGCATTGTGTGGGATTCCTCTTCTACTATGCTTGTGAGCAGTGATAAAGTAATTGAGTATGATTTAATTGTGGTTGCTACTGACCTTCATGGTCTTTGATTGTATTCTTCTCAAGCTCCAATGATCCTTGATTGATATTCAATTGTCAATTCAATATGGTGATAGAAAGGAGCAACATTCCTCTAATTTTTGACCAAATTGTGCATATGACTGTTTCTTTTGTCTATCATATCTAATGTTTTGATAGTTGCTAACATGTTCCCTCACTTTATTATGGTGTCATCATCCATCTCTTATGTGAGTAATCATTCAATTTATGGGAATACTAACTTGGTTGTTGAATGTGCGAGGTACTCTGAGAAAAGTTTTCCATTTTTGACTTGAGGCTACTGTGTTTCACTTTATTTGTGGAACACAACTTATTATGTTGGCACTACTCTTGTGCTTGGCATATTTTATAGTCTATGCAGGATATATATATATATTGTCCATGGGATCTGTTCATATATGAAAATCTCAATACTTACATCCTGATGCCGTGATTTCTGACTTGATTTGTCTGCTGATGCCAGCTTGCTTGAAGTTCTATGGGTTTCTTTTATTCTTGTTCAGTTGCTACAGATAGTTATTTGTTTGGTATTGCATTAGTCCCTTTCTTCTATTTTCATAGTTCTATGTTGCATGATGGGACCTCTGTTGCTAATATATGTCAGGAGACCCTCTGTTTTTGTTTGAGACATGTTTTGTGTTTGTTTCTCTAACTTTTGATCGATGAGTCACTCAATTTAAAAATTGAGATCACGATTTCGCTCTCAGTGTATGTTCCCTATAGGATGTTTATTGTTTTTTTCTTTCATTGTTGATCGATGAGTCACTCAATTTAGAAATTGAGATCACGACTTCGCTCTCAGTGCATGTTCCCTATAGGATGTTTATTGTTTTCTTTCTTTAATTGTTGATCGATGAGTCACTCAATTTAGAAATTGAGATCACGACTTCGCTCTCATTTGCTGTTCCCTATAGGATAGTTTTGTTAAGCTCCCTTTGACATGTTAATTAAGGTAAGAATCCATGTATGGTAACATAGGATAAGAATTCCCTTTATCCTCAACCTTAGGATTAATCATTGTATGATAACACTAGGGATAGTTCTAGGCTAGTTTCCCTTAGTTGTTTTTTTCTTCCTTTGCATTTTGCATCTTAAAACAAAAAAAAATTTCTTGGAAAATCATAAAACACCTCTAAACTCAAACCCTCCTTCAAGGTAAAAGATACAAACCAATCTTATTTGTTTGTGCGCCTCTTGGCATTGTTTTTAAACCTGGTTTACCGATGTTTCGCCATCGCACATTTGTTTGAAACCGATGTTTCGCCATCGCACATGTTTGCTATCCTACTTTGATTCTCAATATCATTGTTAGGTGTGGTATTTTGTCATCCGTTTTATTGATGTTTCGCCATCTTTGCCATGATATCTTGTTATCTTTTAGCCGATGTTTCGCCATCGCACACTTGTTTGAAGCCGATGTTTCGCCATCGCACATGTTTGTTATCCTACTTTGATTCTCAATATCATTGTTAGCTGTGATGTTTTGTCATCCGTTTTATTGATGTTTCACCGTCTTTGCCATGATTCTTTGTTATCTTTTAGCTGATGTTTCGCCATCGCACATTTGTTTGAAGCCGATGTTTCGCCATCGCACATGTTTGCTATCCTACTTTGATTCTCAATGTCATTGTTAGGTGTGATTTTTTATCATTTGGTTTTTTGACATGTTACTATGTTATTATTTAGTCGATATTTTACCATCTCATTTGTTTGTTGTTTTATTTGATGTTTTGCCATCTTGACTGTTTTTGTTGTCTTAACTAAAAAACACAAACCAACCAAAATATATGATCCGAACTACGGCTGCTCTGATTCCTTAAAAGGGATACATAGGAAAAGGGGTAGGGCCCAACCGAGCATAACTTTTATTTTCCCTACATTGTTTCCTTTTTTTTCTTTTGCATGCATTCCCTTTTTAGCTTTAAGCCATAGACATAGGATTTGACCACACCCATTAGATTAGACAACAAGAGTAGATACCGTAGAGTACTACAGGCGTGTGGGGTGCTAATACCTTCCCCTCGCGTAACAGACTCCCTTACCCGATCTCTCGATCGAAAGACTGCGATTTCTCCCTCTTCAGGTTTTCTCGATGTTTACCTTTCCCTTTCGGCGGGATAAAAGACGTTCGTTTGCGACTTCATTGATGTTTCATTACATCTAGATGACAGGTTCCACCAGGTAGTTTCAGTTGGCGACTTCACTAGGGACAGATTAACCTCTTGCTGGTCCATCCCGGATTCAATCCTAGCTCTTATTTGTTTTCTTTTTGGGTGTTTGTTTTACCGCTTTGCATATCTATCTATTTGCATTGCATCTTATGTGCGCTTTACTTTCTGCATACGGGATTTGGCTAGACTGTTTGAATTCTGGTTTTCTTGGTGGGTGGGTTGTTCCATGAGGTAAAAGGCCTCATACCCAGACTATGAGTGAATTCCATAGGAACTAGGAATAAAGTGGCCATGGCAACTATGAGGCGGATGCTTTGTAGACCTGACCATGAGACCCATGACTTCATAGGTAGTTCGGATAGGTGTTATCGTATGATGATACTGACAATCGAGCTCTTGTACTCTGATTTGGCTTTTAACCTTACCTTGACCTAGACTACACCCGTGAGAGGGGCGGGAAAACTTTTCTTACAGGTACAAGTACTGTTGGTGACTTTGTGTTACGAAGGTGACTCAGGATCCCGTGATAGTTTTGAAGCTTTGGGATTTTCTTTTGATCTTGAGTGGTGTTGTTCTGTAATGGTCCAGCCATTATCCAGTGTGAAACTTTGATCCTGTCATGTTGCATCATAGCATATTTATTTTTAAAAAGAATGATGTATAAAAAAAATAACTAGCATGCGCATGTCATCTTCCAGGGACATTCGAGAGTCTTCTTTCCATCAGAAATGGCTGGCCTCCCTTCAGATGAGTTTGATTCAGTTCGTGTTAAAGAGCCCAACAGGCATACATTCGCTTATCAGATTCCTACTATTGATGTGTCCAAATTGAAGAGGTTGAGTTCTTATTTGAAGAGTGATGTTCTGAATAATTTCAACAAAAATTATGGCAATTTGTTACTAATCCTTAACACTCCGGTTGACCCAATGGCTTTGATCACCCTCTTCCAGTTCTACGACAAGGAATTATGGTGTTTTACATTTCAAGATTATCAACTGGTTCCCACACTAGAAGAGTACGCGTACCTACTTAATATCAAGTTGTCCGATAAAGTTCCTTTTGTCCAAGTGCCGGAGAAGCCAAAGTTCGAAGTTATTGCTGAAATTCTTCATTTGAGTTGGAAAGAGGTGAAGGACAATTGGAAATCAAGTGAGGATTCTACAGGGTTTTATTTGGATTTCTTAGTGAAGAAAGCTAAAGACTGGGCAAATAAAGGGAATTGGAATGACTTCAGCTCTCTGTTTGCTCTCATGATATAAGGGATCATCCTCTTTCCTCACAAGAGAAATTTTGTGGATTTGACGACCATTTATGTTTTCAGAAATAAGAACCCGGTACCGACACTCTTGGCAGATACTCTTTACACCATTCATTTTAGGCATGGAAAAGGAGGTAATGTAAGTTTATGTCATTCGATGCTGTATCAATGGTTTAAGTTTCACCTATTGACAAGTGGCCCTTTCGTGGATACCAGACATTCTCTCCGATGGTCATCAAGACTTGTCAACCTTACTTCATTTGATATCCAATGGAATTATGACATGGGGGAAGTACGTAGTATTATCACTAGCTATGGATATTTCCCTAATGTTCCCCTTATAGGAACTAAGGGGTGTATCAACTATAATCCTGTGCTTGCTTATCGTCAATTAGGATATGCAATGGATGGACCGCCAAAGGTTGAGTAGGTGTCTGAATCAGTGTATTTTGTTAGAGGAAGTGATCCTATGATGTTGAAAAGAGTGACAAGTGCTTGGAAGGGAATTCACAGGAAGGATAGAACTACTTTGGGAAAGAAGGTTCCTATTGCTAGAGTTCCTTACTTGGAGTGGATTAGAGCCAGGGTTAAGATTTTATGGTTACCATTTGCAAGGTCGACTCCTATATATGAGCAACCTCCTACTATTCTGAGTAACATGGTGCCTACCGAGGTGTTCACCAAGATTCATGTTGAGAACATTCAACTTCGTGCAAAAGGCCGTGAGGCAGGGATGAAACTTTATTGGGTAGATCAAGAAAGGGCCAACTTAGCTCCCATACTCAAAGAAGCTCAAGGGGAAACTTCTGATGCAACCAATTTTAGGAAGAGATCTTATGCTGAAATGGAAGAAGAGTTGAGTAAGATCCAGCAAGAGTGCCAGAAGCTTCAAGCATCTGAGAATAGCTATAGGAAGAAGATTTAAGGCTTGGAGAAACAACTCAAAGACAAAGATGCTCAGCTTAAGAAGGAAGTAGCCCAGAGGCGTGTCACAGAGGATCGGTTTCAAGAAAGTAAAGTAGTCGCATCACAACTTTTGAAGGAGAAAGCCAGGCTTGAAGAGTATTGTCAACACCTTGAAGTGTGTCTTGTTCCGGAGATTTAGTTTTTGTTTCTTACCTTTGGTGTATTTGGTCACCCCCAGGATTGTTGGAAGGGACTATTTGTTTGTTTTTATTATTTAGTTTTTGTTAAGTTTACTTTGAAACACATATTTTGTTGTTTATCGTTACACTCTTAAATGTCCAAAGTCACTTGAACATCATTTCTTTTGTTTGTAAATATTTGAAGTGTTTGTCTTATTGTCCTTTTTCCCCTTGATTGTATGCTTGATTTTTGGTTGCGCACCGTGACTGATGAATAAAAGGACTCTTGAATACCGGGAAATGACAAACATATCATGTACATAATGCATTTCATAACATTACAAGTTATCTCAAGACGGTATTCTTATTCTTCTGCTTTTCTTATTCAGAATTCAAGACGACTACTCATCAGTATTCCACCATAAACAATTTGCCAAGACAAATGGAACAAGTTCAAGCTGAACTCGCTGAAATAAGGGCCCAGATGGCTACTCAGATGACCCAGTTCATGGAGGTCATCACCAATGTGAATCGTCGACAGGAGGAACTGGCTGCCATTGTCAACAACCATCACCGCTATCCAGGGGATGGTGGAAATCAAGGGCTTTATCAGGACATTTCTGTAGGATTGGGGGATGCGCAAGATCATCCTGTTGGAAATTTTCACGGGATGACCGGAAACCCTTTTGTGCGCAACGTGGGGCAGTTTCCCCCGTCTCTGGGACCTCGTCTTGTGGGGAACATAAGAGATAATCAGGGCGGTGTAAGGGGCTATCAGGAGCAGGATTATGACTTTGACCAGGATGAAGATCGGTTTTCTGTTCGGCGTTCAGAGCCGGAAGTTCAGGTTGAGGATAGGAAGTATCGGTTGTTGGAAAAACGTTTGAAAGTTGTGTGTTGTACCCCAAAATTTTCCCTCTCATTTTATCAGGATTCTCCTTACAAGACTCTTTGGACTCAAGACGGGATTAGGGTTTGCTCTGCTCAAGACCTCACCTTGCGTTGTTGATCTGAAATTAGGGTTTGAGTTTACACATGGATTTTTGGACACCTAATGCCTCGTGTGACTTTCATACTTCATGATGGACTCCTAAGGTTGCTCATACCAAGTTTCAAGCTTTGAATCACATTTTTTGCCCAGTCAATTGGACAATTGACCTAAAAATCAACTGTATTGGGGAAAAAGTCAACCATGGCCAATTTACAGTCAAACCTCATAATTTTTGATCCACATCAACATTATAGACTCATATGAACCATTTAATCAAGTTTGGACCACAACTCCTCAAGAAATTTGATCAGATCATCAAAAGGGCAAAATGGTCAAAATTAGGGTTTTGACTGAGAAAGGGCAATTTCTGATTTTTAACCTAGCCACTGGAAAATTGGGTTCAAGCATGGTTTCAAGGACTCAATGGCATCATCTTGACCTAATCACAAGGTTCAAAAAATCTCAAATGCATTGGATTGACAAATGGATTTTCCAGTCAACTGATCAAAAATCAATTGTACACTAAAAAGTCAAACTTTGACTTTTTGGTCAAATTCAAGTGCCAAGGGTCATATTTCATCAAGATGTGTCAAAAAATGAAACTTGTTCACCAAGAAACCTAATTTTGGAAATTAGGGTTTAAGTTTGAACATTTTCATAACTTAGAATTTTTCTAAGTTATGAAAATTTCTTATCTTTTCCCAACTTTTTCACCATGATGCAATTGGATTCAAAGAAAACTTCTAACATGAAATTTGTAGTCCTCCACAAAATATACAACTTTGATTCACAAAGTTTTCTCAAAAGAAGCTTAGTGAAATTTTTCCCTAGTTTAGGCAGATTTTTGACCTAACTTCATGGAAACTTTTCACCTAGTTCCAAGTGGAATTTCAAAATTCATTTCAAAGATGGATTGTAGAGCATGTTACAAGGTTTCCAAAATGTCCAAGAACTCTCCAAGATCATTTATGGTTAGGGAGAATCGAAGAAATTAAAATGGCAAATTATCACTTTTGTCCAAGGCATTTTTCACAATGGTTCAAGTTGCAAATCAGTTTGAATCATGCTTGTACTTGCATTACAGGTCCTAATCATTTCTACACTCATTAATTTAATGCAAAATCAATGGATAATGGCATTGTTCTGATCTTTGAAGCTTTGTACAAAGAATTATTCCAAAAATGGCATAAAGGTAACAATGCTACTTTGATAAAGCATACTTTTAGCAACTTTGTTTATCTTGAGCCATGGACCTAATCTCTTGCTGCAAACAAAGTCCACAAATATCAGGCAAATTTCACCAACTATGCGTAGCTAAGAAACTAGCAAGTACAAGCTTTTGGGCATTGTAATTTCAACTTTGCTTCAAAAGCAAGAAAGCTTACAAAAGTCCACACAACTCTTCCACCTGATAAAACCAAGTCTTGATATCATTTCAAACAAGTTCAGAATATTGTAATAAGCCAAAAACACGATTTGATAACCTTTCAAACACCCTCTAACACAGAAAACCCAATTTCTTCCCAAAACAGGGCAACCTCTGCAAATCATAAGCCATTTCCATATTGCCTCGTGCGTTTTGCTTTGAACCACTTCAAACACATTACATACATCCCATCCAAGCTATCCAGGCCCTTGTTAAGCAACTATAACCCCTGTTTCGAGCTTCACCATTTCCATTTTCTGAGTTTTCAGGTTGACTTCTACAGGGATATTCAGGCAACTTCAAGGCAAGCTGAGCATTGGAAAATGTTAAGGGAACTTCAAGCAAGCTCACACGACCTTCAGGCCTCACTCAAAGTTGCTACATTGCCATATCCAAACTCAACTGAACAAGGTATCTGTCAAGTTTCTATCTCTCTATTTAGGCATCATTAAGCTTAGGTTTGTGAAGCAAAAATGTAGTCCTTAATGTGCTTGAGCTGTACATATGCATAGCTTCCATTTATATTGACTGAGCTAAGAGTATTTGATAGTTGAAGTTGTTGAAAAAACTAGGTCAGAAATTATGGCCATTAAAATTCTCTTTGATCTTTGAGAGTTAGGTCATATTTTTTATATAATTGGAATCGTGACTAAAAATGCTACAAGTTTGATGTTGCAAGATTTCATTTTTGTGCACGTATGTGAGAGATACAGGTTGAAGGCAAACGCGCATTTGGTTCGTTCCAGTGGTCAGGGATGAAGTGAAGTGGGCTTGGGCTTGATGTTTCTTCTATTCACACCACCCTTTTACTTTTTGCACCCCCTTGACCCATTTTCTATATTTTTGTATATTTTTCATTTCTTTTATATTTTTGACTTTTATTTATTTTTGCTGAATCTTAAAAAATACCAAAAAATATTTTCTTAATTTTTGCATTTTTATTTTATTATTTTTATTATTTTTTTGGGCATAAAATTAGTTTATTAGGTTTATAAAACTTATTTTCCTAAATAAAACTTTTAAATAATATAAAAATATCATATATTTTTATTTTTATTATTCATATACGTAAAATATTATTTTCATGTATATTTTATTTTTTTAACATTTTTGTATATATTATTATTACTTTTCTTGTACATAAATGAAATAAATAAATAATATAAAACATATTTTTTTTAAAAACAAAATTAGTGTTTTCACCCTTTCAAAAAATAATCATTTTTATTTTTCTTATTTCTAGGAATTAAATAAATTTATTTTTACATACATAAAATCAATACAAAAACATTTCTTGCATATTTACATTTTATTGCATATTTAAATATTTGCTTATTTATTTATTTGTACAATAAATTCAATTTGGTTGTAATAGTTTTAGGGTTATTTTGAGCAATATCCCCCTATTCAAAACTTGTATCCCCCTCCCCATAATATTGTTGTAATAGTCTATATTTACTTTACGCATTTTATTGCTTTCATATACCATGATAGTAAACTAGGGTTTTGTATGCAAAGACTAAAAATCAAAACAAATAGCATGACTTAATACAAAACAAAATTGCATGAAAAATGACAACCCATTGCACACAAGCACCCCTAGGGTTTCATCCACTTTGTTGCCTTAAAATGGCCATGGTATGCATGCTAGGTATCTTGGCAAAACAAAATAAAACAAAAAGATCATAGTCCCTCGATGACGCTATCTTTGTTGCCTAAACAAAAATTATCTAGTCCCTCAAAAACTTGCTAAGATACTTGGCAATATTGCTATCATGGTCATACGATGACCCACGCCTTTCCCGTTTAACATCCAAAGATAGGGTTGTTTACCAAATACAATGGTAAAACAACAATGTCAAAGGAATAAAAATGTATAGGAAATACTTTTGAGTAGGGTAGATAACTCCTAGTTACTTGATCTCTTTCAAGCCATCCTTGCTATTTTCAAAAATACATACACAATTTCAAAACAATTTCCAAACAACTTTCAAAACATTGAAACATTTTTCAAAAGACAAACACCTTTGTATACATTCAAACAAGAATCATTAAAAAGGTTTCCTAAACAAAGGCCTCTTTTCAAAATACCTTCAAAACCACACACAAAAGCACCATTTCAAACAATTGAAAAAGCAAAGCAAGTGATCTAAAATAAGTAACTAAGAGCCCATGGAAAACCATGGATGAAAAGGGTGCTAGCACCTTCCCTTTTCATAATCTACCCCCCGAACTCAAAAACATTCTCAAAGGTCTTTCTTGTGCTTTTTTACCTTTCCTTTTGGATAAAATAAAAGCCGGTGGCAACTCTTGCTGAACCGAAAGATTTGCGAACACAAACACAAAACCTCAAGTCAGTTCTCCCACCGTATCATAGAAATGGCGACTCTGCTGGGGAGAAATATAAAAGTGGGGTTACCTTAGGGTTTTAGATCACATTTACATGCTTATCTTGTTTGACTTGTATGCTTTACACTTTGGTTCTATTGTTTGGGTTTGAATCCTCTACCCGGATTTGGGAAACATTCATAGGTAAATAGCAATACATTGTGGAAACTGTATGGGGTATACCGACACGGTCTAAGCAATAGCTATGTTAGTGCGACATATTTGTGGGTACCAGTAGCCTTTGAGTCAATCAAAGAGAATACGGGGCCGCTAAGTGATGTCATGAAGCACTAACGAACTTTTAGAACCTTTACTTGACCAACTTGGCCTTTTAGGATGTAGTGAGATGACCGGCTTTGGTGCAGTCCGAAGTTGGTAGATACTCGATACTACACTCATTGAGGGTTGTTTTCTTGGAATATTTAGGTCGCCAGTAAAGTGGCTAAAATGAAACAATGAACACAGAAAACAATCTAGTGATATTGAGCTCCTTAGAACCCGGTTACTATTTCTAGGACAGGTTGAGCCAACTAAACTTCAAGAGGGTACTTACCTATGAAACCCCATGCAAGCCTGAAAATAGGAACTTGTGTGATTTGCTTGTACATATATACTTGTGCATAACATCATGGACATCATAAGCATCATATGCATCCACTAACCATTTAAAGAATTTTGTATTTTCATCTTTGTTCCTATTTTGTAGGTTATGGATTCACTTCGCAGGAAAACTATCCAAGTCAACCTTGTAAGAATTCCTCCACAACTCAAGGAGCTTGCTTCTAGGATTCCAGAGTATTCTCCATTCACCGAGAGACATGGTCGACTTCTCAACTTGGTCAACTCCAACACTGAGGAAGACATGGTGAAAGTTCTCTTCCAGTTCTTTGACCCCCTACACCACTGATTCACATTTCCTAATTACCAGCTTGTGCCTACTTTGGAGGAATTTTCTCAACTCTTGAGGATTCCTATTCTCCATCAACTACCTTTCAACGGTACGGAAAGAGATCCAAAGCCTGAAGATGTTGCTCAAGCCCTACACTTGCAACCATCTGATGTCATAGGCCATTGGGAAACTAGAAGTGGTGTCAAGGGTTTCTTGGCAAAGTTCCTGTTTGAGAAGGCCCAAAGCTGCTGGAATTCATTGGACTTACAAGCTTTTGAGGAGATTGTAGCTCTTCTCATCTATGGGATGGTCTTGTTCCCTAACCCTGACCAACTTATAGATGTAAGTGCTGTCAAAATCTTCATGGCTCGCAACCCGGTGCCTACATTTCTTGGGGATATCCTCCACTCTTTTCACACTCGAACAATGAGGAAAAGAGGTGTTCTCATGTGTTGCACTCCTCTACTGGATAGATGGTTTATTTCTCATCTTCCCCAATCAGTTTTGAAGAATGAGCAAGGCTTCAGGTTGTCACGACGATTGATGACTCTTACACATTCAGATGTTCATTGGTGTTCTCGATCCAGAGAAAATGTTATCATCATTGACCATTGTGGGGAATTCCATAATGTACCTCTACTAGGCATTAGGGGAGGCATCACCTACAACCCCTGCTTAGCTCTGAGACAGTTTGGGTATGCCCGAAGGGATGGCCCACATGACATACTAGTTCAAGGTTTGGTTTTTGACTTCGAAAACAACAACCAAGGACTCCGACAAGGTTCACCCGAGCTTGGAGGATGCCCAACAAGGTAGACAGTAAGACCTTGGGACATAAGAATTCCATCTCCCTTGAGCCTTACCTCAAGTGGGTACGAACCCGCGCCCAAAGTCTTATGATGCCTTACCCCTACATTCTCCCTGTGATTATAGAGCCTGTTATGGAAGGAGAGGTTCCATACACCCTTCTACATCCTGATATGCCAACATCACTTGAAGATCTGCAAAGGAGTTGGATACAGCTCAAGGGAGAACGTGATACTTTTGAAGCCCAATTATACGCCAGCAAGAAGAAGTTTTTGGAACTCACTCGTCAACTTCACGAAGAGCAGACTCTCAACACCTACATTTCACTAAAAAGGATGCGCAACGTATTTTTACCTTAGAATTTTGTATTATTTTGCCCATGGGGCATTGATGTACTAACAAATTATATCTTATTAATATGACGTGTGTTCCTTTTTTGTTTAAAACAAATTTGAATTTCTGAATCCTTAAACGCATTACATGAATACATATCATTCATCATATGCATAAACAGGTCTTCACACCAAGTTTCCTCATCTCTCTGTTGTTTATTCCAGCAAGATGGATATTGAGCAGACGGTCAAATATTTTCAAGCACATAATTCATAGTTTCAACAGCTACTTCTGACCTTGGCAAAGGGGCAGGAGGAGCTTAAGACTCTACTAGAGAAGGAAAAAGAGAAAAAGAAAAAGAAGAGAGCTGGTGTGGCTACCATGGGCAGAAGATTTGAAGGTCAAGCCAGACGGACTTTGGATTTCCCCTCAACATCTGATGAAGGGGTAAGAAAGGGAAAATAAACTGCAGTGTCATCTGATTCTGAGGAAGAAACTGAAGAATAAGAGGATGAAGACTATTCTGAACAGCAGTACCCTCCTGCAGATGACAAATACAAAAACTTGGAAGAACGCCTGGCAGCTATGGAGATACAGAGAGTGTCTGGGCTGGACTTTGAAGAGTTAGGGTTGATATCTGGAATTGTAATCCCTCCCAAGTTTAAGGTGCCTCTTTTTACTAAGTACGATGGGGTGTATTGCCCAAAGATGCACCTACGATCTTATGTCAGGAAAATTCAACCACATTCTTCTGACAAAGACCTGTGGGTCCATTTCTTCCAGGACAGTTTATCGGGGACACAGCTGGATTGGTTTTACCAGTTGGATAGGTCTGATGTGCATAATTGGAAAGATTTAGCGGCCGCATTCTACAAACAGTATCAATATAATACGGACTTAGCACCAACCCGTACTCAATTACAGAGTATGGGCATGGTCTCAAATGAAG
Source organism: Vicia faba (assembly GCA_948472305.1). NCBI lineage: Eukaryota > Viridiplantae > Streptophyta > Magnoliopsida > Fabales > Fabaceae > Vicia > Vicia faba. The sequence continues at coordinate 28,424,226 of OX451738.1, forward strand.
GTTTCAAAGAGTATGCCCAGAAATGGAGGGATTTGGCTGGAAGGGTGCATCCATCTTTATCTGAAAGAGAGCTAGTTGATATGTTCTTAGGGACTCTGTCAGGTCCTTTCTTCAATCACTTGATTGGAAGTTCATCTGCGGAGTTCACTGAGTTGATTCTAACTGGTGAGAGAGTTGAAGCCGGCATAAAAAGCGGGAAAATTTAAAAAGAAGCATCTGCTTCCACTGCTATGAAAAAGACTTTTCCAGCAAAGAAGGAAGTATCAGCTGTCTACTCCTAAAGAGGTCAAGGAAGAGTTGAGCGCCGGCCAGCGGTGAGGGCTGTAATGATTCAGAAGTCTGCAGTTGATTAGCCTAGAAGCAATCAACCAAGAACCAACCAAGCAAAGGTGGAAAAGCCTGTACGGCAATTCACCCAGATAAACATGACTCCTGCTCAAGTTCTACCCCATCTTTTGAAGTTAAATCTTGCCAGTCTGAAAGAGGCTCCGAAGAATCCGAATACAGCTTCTCCTTACTACCATTCGAACGCCAAGTGTGCTTATCATTCAGGGAGTATAGGGCACGACACCAACAATTGTTGGGCCCTCAAGAATAAGATTCAGGATTTGATAGACGCTAAAGAAGTTGAATCTGACGCCCCTGAAAAGCCGAATGTAATCTCTGCTCCAGTGCCAAAGCATCGCCACAGTGCCCATGCCGTTGAAGAAGATCTTTTTGTTGCTACTGTTGATGATTTGATGACTCCGCTACCGATAATCAAGTTGAATTTGCTGAAGGCTGGGATTTTCCCAGGCTGTGAAGAAGATTGTTGCCTTTGTTTATCCTTACCAACTGACTGTCTGTTGTTGAAGTTAGGCATCTAACGCCTAATGGATAACCAAGAAATCCTTTTTGAAAAGACTTCTGTTACACCGACTCCTGTTAACGATGTTTCAATAATAACCATATCCACCAATCTTTTCAAGGTCTCCAAAAGACCTGTTAAGATTACATCCGCTCCGAAGACTGCACCTTTGAAGATAACCATGTCGGGGCCCGTCCCGTACAAGTCCAACAAATCAATACCGTGGAACTATGGTGGAGAAATCTACTACCACGGTATTAAACAAATTGAATCGACTGAAGAGAGTTCAGATGAAGAGATTTCCGACATTGGAAACATTGCCGGAACGAGCAAAATCACCCGCAGTGGAAGAATTTTCTCTCTAGAGATTGCCCCTCCAAAGGCAATCTTTGGACCCTCAGCTGCTCTTAAGGTTACCCCTGCACCGGTAAACATATATGCGAGGACTCAAATTATTGAAGATGTTGTAACTCATGTGGTTGTACCCTCTGCTGCTGATGATGATAGAGGGAAAGGGATCCAAGAAGAGCCCGTTAGGACGAGGGCTCAGCCATTGGTCATCCCTGAGACCTCTCAAAAAGAAATGGAAGAGATTTTGAAAATAATCAAGAAAAGCGATTATGATGTTGTGGAACAACTGGGGAAAACCCCCTCAAAAATCTCTATGTTGGCCCTGCTGCTTTGTTCAGAAGCTCATGCTAAAGCTCTGATCAGATTTTTGAAGACGGCCCACATGCCACAAGAAACCTCTGTGGATCAGTTCCAGGAATGTGTAGCTAGCCTAACAACTGACAATGGTCTAGGATTCTCCGATTCCGATTTAACATCAAAAGGGAGAAAACATAATGATGCTTTGCATGTCTCGGTGGAATAAAGAGGGACTACTCTAGCCCATGTACTAGTAGACACTGGTTCATCGTTGAACGTCTTGCCGAAGAAAGCCTTGGATAGACTGGATTGTGAAGGCTTAACCCTGAAACCCATCAATATCATTGTCAGAGCCTTTGATGGTTCTAAAAGGATGGTCCACGGGGAGGTGGACATCCCGATTAAAGTGGGAACTGAAACCTTCAACTCCATATTCTATGTGATGGACATCCGTCCTTCCTATTCTTGCTTGTTGGGAAGACCCTGGATTCACAATGCTGGAGTCGTCACTTCTACTCTGCATCAAATGCTCAAGTACCTTGTCCAGGGGAAAATTATAATTGTTCATGGAGAAGAGGAATACATGATAAGCCATCTAAATTCTTTCCACTATGTTGAATTGGATGGCGAATTCATCGAAACCCCTTTTCAGCATTTTGAAGACGTAGCTCAGGAGATTGCGGCAACCAACACAGTGTCTTCTGTACCCATGATTACCAGACCTCTGCCTCGAATCTCGTCCCTCAAAGATGCAAAGGCTGTGATTGAAGAAGGAGGAAGCATAATCTGGGGGCAACTTCCAGATTTTCCTTACAAATCAGATAAATTCGGATTGGGGTTCACTTCGGCTAGTCAGAAGGCGGTGCGTCGGTCCCGTGCTGGAGGGCCACCAGTGAATATCACCCATCATGGAGTCAATGCTCTGCAGGATAGTGAAGAGGAGAGCAACTTGGAAGACTGTATTTTCCCTACTGTTGACGGAGGACTGTGCAACTGGGAAGCAAAAGACTTCGTTCTGATTACTTTCATACCGCAGTAATTTATCTTTCAAACATTTCTGTTGGTTTATAATAATTCTCAAACAATTCGTACACTTTTAACCTTGTGCCTTACCCGAGGCACATAGGTCCATTTGTAAGGGTTTTATTTTTCATCTTCATATGCCATTTTAATGAATCATGGACGTTTTCACATATAAACTTTTGTGTTCATTGTCTTTCTTTTTACATTTTGTTTGTTTAAAGGTGGCTATCCCTTACACACACCCACACTCACAAATGCAGGTACCCTTCCATTCTGGATTCCATGGGTAACAATTCTGCTATGGCCTTCAGTGACTCTGAAGATCTGGTCCACCATGCTGAATACGAAGGTGAGGAAGATTGTGAGGTACCGGGAGAATTGGCTAGACTGCTACAACAGGAAGAAAGGGCTATTCTCCCTCATGAGGAGCTGTTAGAGACAATCAACTTGGGTACTGAGGAAGACAGAAACGAAGTTAGAGTGGGTGCCAACCTAGAGCCAAGTGTCAAAGAGCGCCTAATTCAGCTGTTACATGAATATGTTGAGATCTTTGACTAGTCATACGAAGACATGCCGAGACTCGATACAGATATTGTGGTTCACTGTCTACCCACAAAAGAAGATTGTCCACTAGTTAAACAGAAGGTCCGCCGCATGAGGCCCAACATGTCAGAAAAGATCAAAGCAGAAGTTATGAAGCAGTTCAAAGCTAGATTTCTTGTTGTTACTTCCTATTCACAATGGGTTGCTAACATTGTGTCTGTGCGTGGATTATAGAGACTTAAACAGGGCCATCCCTAAAGATGACTTTCCACTACCTCACATTGACATCTTTGTTGACAACACAACTCAGTACAAGGTATTTTCTTTCATGGACAGATTTTCAGGTTACAACCAGATCAAAATGGCACCTGAAGACAAGGAGAAAACTACTTTTGTTACATAGTGGGGTACGTTCTGCTACAAAGTGATGCCATTCAGACTGAAGAATGTCGGGGAAACCTATCAACGCGCCATGATAGCTTTGTTTCATGATATGATACATCATGAGATAGAGGTCTACGTGGATGACATGATAGCCCAATCACAAACAGAAGAAGAACATCTCGACCATTTGCAAAAGCTGTTTGTCAGGTTGAAGGAATACAAGCTCAGACTGAATCCAAACAAGTGTACATTCAGAGTCAGGTCCGGTAAGCTCTTAGGTTTCATTGTCAGCAACAAAGGCATCGAGGTTGATCCTGCCAAAGTCAAAGCTATACAAGAAATGCCTGCTCCTCGCACTGAGAAGGAGGTCAGAGGTTTCTTGGGACGTCTAAACTACATTGCTAGGTTCATCTCTCACCTAACATCTACCTGTGAACCAATCTTCAAGTTGTTGAAGAAAGATCAGGTGGTTAAATGGAATGATGACTATCAAATTACTTTCGATAAAATCAAGGAGTATTTGCTAGAACCTCGTATCTTGATGCCACCCGTCGAAGGAAGACCGCTAATCATGTATCTGACCGTCCTAGAGAATTCAATGGGGTGCGTACTGGGCCAACATGACGAGTCTGGCCAAAAAGAGCATGCCACTTATTACCTTAGCAAAAAGTTTACCGACTGTGAGACCCGATACTCACTGCTCGAGAAAACTTGTTGCGCTTTGGTATGTTCTGCTCGCCTACTAAGGCAGTATATGTTGACTCATACCACTTTGCTGATATCTAAGATGGATCCGATCGAGTACATCTTTGAGAAGCCTGCTTTATCTGGAAGAATAGCTAGATGGCAGATGATCCTAACAGAATACAAAATACAGTACACGACCCAAAAAGTTATAAAGGGGAGTGTGCTAGCCGATCATCTGGCCCATCAAGCTGTCGAAGATTACCAATCCATGAGGTTCGACTTCCCCGACAAAGACATCATGACCTTGAATAACATTGAATATTTCAGACCATATGACGGACCTGAACAAGGATCCCGATGGACCCTGTACTTTGATGGTGCCTCCAATGCACTTGGCAATGGTATCGATGCTGTGCTCATATCTCCAGAAGGTTGCCATACACCTTTCACAGCCAGACTTTGCTTCAACTGTACGAACAACATGGCCGAGTATGAAGCTTGTATCTTTGGTCTCAAGGCTGCCATAGACTTGGGAATCAAATCTTTGATTGTGTTTGGGGACTCAACTTTGGTCATCAGTCAGATCAAAGGAGAGTGGGATACTAAGCATCCAAACCCCATCCCTTACAAAGAACATGTCCTGACATTGTTACCACATTTCGAGCAGATTACCTTCGAGCACTTCCCGCGAGAAGAAAATCAGCTAGCAGATGCTCTAGCTACAATGTCGTCCATGTTTAAACTTAACTGGGATAATGAGGCTCCCAAAATCACAATTGAACGGATGGAGGAACCTGCACATTGTCACGAGATTAATACCGAAGAAGTAGTGGACCGACCTTGGTTTCACGAAGTTAAAAGGTATCTCGAGGCTCAAGAATACCCTGAAAGAGCTTCAGTCAACGACAAAAATTTCTTAAGGAGATTCTCTGCCAAGTTCTTCTTGAGCAATGGTATCCTGTACAAGCGCAATCATGATTGCATTCTGCTCTGTTGTATGAACAAGATTGAGGCTAAATAGATCATGGATGAACTGCACAATGGTACCTTTGGCACTCACTCTAGCGGGCATGCGATGGCTAAGAAGATCCTACGGGCAGGCTATTATTGGTCTACCATGGAAGCTGACTGCTATCGACACTCCCGCACATGCCATAAATGTCAAATCTATGCGGACAAGGTACATATACCCCCGGTTCCTCTAAATGTCTTAAGAGCTCCTTGGCCATTCGCTATGTGGGGAATCAACATGATTGGAGAGATCAAGCCTACAACATCCAATGGACACCGCTTCATTCTAGTGGCCATTGATTACTTTACCAAGTGGTTCGAAGCAGCTTCCTTCGCATCCGTTACAAAGAATGTTGTTGCCCGCTTCATCAAGCATAACCTTATTTACCGGTACGGTATCCCCGAAAGGATCATCACCGACAATGATACAAACCTTAACAACACTATGATCACCGCCTTGTGCGAGCAGTTCCATATTCAACATCACAATTAATCTACCTATCGGCCAAAGATGAACGGTGTTGTCGATGCTGCGAACAAAAATATCAAGAAGATCATACAAAAGATGACAGTCACCTACAAGGACTGGCATGAGATTTTACCGATTTCTCTCCATGGGTATCGTACCACGGCTCGCACATCAATTGGGGAAACACCTTATTCTTTGGTATACGGCATGGAAGCTATTTTGCCTATCGAGGTTCAGATTCCCTCCTTGAGAATCATGAAGGATGTTGGTTTGAGTGAAGACGATTGGATTCAGACCCGGCTTGATCAACTCAACTTGATTGATGAAAAGCGACTTACTACTGTTTGCCATGGTCAGACGTATCAAAAATGGATGATCAAGGCATTCAACAAGAAAGTCAGACGCCAGGCATATCAAGTCGGGGATCTGGTAATCAAGCGCATTATCTTGCCACAAAGTGATCCCAAAGGCAAATGGACTCCTACCTACGAAGGACCATTTGTGATCAAAAACATCTTTTCTGGTGGGGCAATGATCTTAACCACCATAGACGACGACGACCTGCCGCACCCTGTGAACACAGACATAGTCAAAAAATACTACGCATAAATGACCCGCTAGGTTGACACACCTAGGTAAAAAAGGGTGTCCCGGTGAATCGAAAACCCGAAAGGGCGGTTCAGGAAAAAATTAGGGATAAATAAAAAAATTTGTACACCCGGCAAGTTGAAAACCCGAAAGGGCGACTTGGGCAAAAAAGGGTTTCCCAGTTGACTGAAAACCCGAAAGGGCGGTCCAGGCAAAAGTTAGGGAACTAAAGCGTATGACTATGTCTCGTCGGATCACTTTAAGGACAATCTCTTCACAGACAAGCTTCGGGCTTCTGATCAACTCAATCATCTTCGGACGAAGCAAAAAATGGACAAGATATTCAGAGTCACGAATGCTATAGCAGAATGGGAACCCCATGGAATTTTCATACATGGCCATCTTTTCTTTGTATAAATTTTTCTCATTTTTAGGACAACGTTCTCTTACTAGGATGTTTGTCTCCTTTGTACCAAATACTTACACAAAGTTAATACAAAGATACTTCAAAGTGCATAAAACTATTTGTCTTTTCCGTTTTTACACTTGTGTTTTATTTGAAAATGTCCAATGGTTTATTAATGAGCATATGCATTTGAATATAATCACTGTTTACAAATAAACGAAATTGTAAAGAATAATTACTGATAGGTTGAAAGTATAGGAAAACATCTTCAGGCTATTCCAAGAGAAATCCCCTGTAGTACATCATCTAGATCCCCAGCGGAGCTAAAACCTTGAAGTATATACCCCCAGCAGAGTCATAATTTCAAACCTTTAATTCCCATCAAAGCTAAGTTTTCAAACTCCCAATCCACAGCGGAGAAAAAACTTTGAATTACAGATCCTCAGCGGAGATGAGACCTTCTTCCCCTGTCGAGTCAAATTTCCAACTATCAATCCCCAACGAAAACCATTCAATTTATCCAAATTCCCCAGCAAGTTGTCTTAAAGTCTGAGAATCAACCAGATAACAGTTAACTTTTATCCCCAACCTAGGATAACTCCCCAGTAGAGTGGCATACAACCCAAACTCTTAAACTTTTTCCAAACAGGAATAAGCTTTTTCCCCAGAATCCTAAACTTACTCTCCAGCAGGAAGTCTTCTTCCCCCACAGAGTTTTACTCCCTAACAGAATGAAGATTCTCATTCTTGACTCCCCAACATGAAGTACCCAAGAATTCAAATTCCCCAGCAGAATGAAGATTCTCATTCTTGATTCCCCAGTGAAGTTGCCAGAGTCTTCATCATTCCCCAACATGAATTTTTCAGAATTTTATTCCCCTGCAGGTCGAAGATTCTCATTCTTAGTTCCCCGCAGAAATTATCAGAATTTTCCCTATTCGTCAGCCGCGTAAGGGTTCCCATTATTTAACCCCCAGTAGAAGTCTTCAAAATTCTCTGGATTTCCCAAGCAGATTTCTCAAGCAGTTTGGCATTACTCTCACAACAGATTTTGTCAATACTCCAACTTCAATACATGAAGGATTCTCACATCCCCGCATAAGTTATCAGGGATTTTCCATCCCCAACAGTCACCAAGGATTTCTCATCCTCAGCAATCAAAGATTTTGAATCTTCAGCGGCGGTTAAGGATTTATTTTCCCCGGCAGCAGTCAAGGGTTTTATCATCTCCTGCTATCAAGGATTTATTTTCCTCAGCAATACAGCAAATCAGCTTACATGCGCACACATTACATTCATATATCATAAACATTGATAAAACACATTTTATTGCATCATACATTTCATGCAACATAACTTTGTGTTCCAGCTAACATTTTACCCTTTTCAGGATACGATTAACAACTATCTTTAACAAATATTCAAAGATTTCAGTTACAGTACGGATACTGTGATACGGTGGGAGAACTGACTAGTGTTTTGCGTTCGTATTCGCACTTGTGCGGTTGAGCAAGAGTCGCCACCGACTTTTTATTTTATCCTAAAGGAAAGGTTAAAAAAGCACAGCAAAAACCTTTTAAGATATTTCGTGGGTTCGGGGGGTAGATTATGAAAAGGGAAGGTATTAGCACCCTTTTCATCCATGGTTATCCATGGGCTCTTAGTTACTTGGTTTTTTAGATCACTTGCCTTGATTTTCGATTGCTTGAAAATGGTGTGTGCGTGGGTGCTTTTGAAAATGTTTTGGAAAAAGATGCCTTGTCTTAGGCAACTAATGTATTTGACTCGTGATTGAGTGTTTTACAAAAGTGTGGATCTTTTCGAAAAGATGTTTTCAAATGTTTTTGAGAGTTTGTTTGAAAGTGTTGTGGATTGTGGTTTTTGAAAAGAAGGCAAGCGTTTTTGCAAATTGATCTCAAGTAGCTAAGAGTTTTGTCTACCCTATTGTACTCAAAGGTTTTTGTTATGTTTTAACCCCTTTTAACAATTTTGTTCCACCATTGAATTTGATGGACAATCTTGCGTTTAGGAAGTTTATTCGGGACGGGCGTGGGTCATCGTATGGACCATGAATGCAATGGTGCCAAGTGTCTTTGGCAATTTGCTTTGAAGGGACTATGATCATTCCGTTTAGGCAACACTTTGAGACTTATGATCATTTGATTTTGTTTTGCCAAAGATACTCGACGTGCAAGCATGGCCCATTTTGGAAGGCAACATGTGGGATTACCCTAGAGGGTGCAAGTGTGATTGTGTATTGATTACATGTATTTGTCTTGTATTAGGTTATCTAGCGTTTGATTTTATGTACATGCAAACCCTAGGTCTAACCATGGTATAATTGGAAAACTGTAAATGGCGGAATGTAAAATCTACGCTATTACAAATAGTATCCAGGAGTGGGGGTATAAATGTACAAAAGGGGATGAGACTTATAGTATCCAATAAGTTACAACCAAATCGAATTTGCGATCAAATGTAAACATAGAATATACAAATATAAGATAAACAATGTGTATAGGACATGTGAATGTATTTGTGTAAGTGTACAAGTGTATGAGTATATGTATTGTGTGTAAGTATATGTGTATGTGGATATTTACAGATGCGACAATATGAAATTAATGCGAGATTAGGGTATTTGACCTAGATATGCGTTTTAAGGAATATTTGATTTGTATATTTTTAATATGTACAAAAGAAGATGTTTTAATTTAAATGCTCAAGTTTTAATTCAATTGTGAAATGATGTATCATTGTTTATTATATTAAAAAAAAGTGTTTTAATTAAGTGTTTTAAGAATTTTAATATTAGAAAAAAATATGTATTTTGTCTATTATGTACAAAGTATATTAAAAGAAGATATCTTCAAATTTAATGATATTGTATAAAAATAAAATGTATCTTATGTGTATGTACAAAATTAATGTTTTAAGATTTATGTACAAAGTGTATTTTAATTTAAAAAATAGAAAGTCATTTTCAATTTTAAGTATATGATATAAAAAAATGTATGATATGTACCAATTATATCTAAATTAAAAATTTATGTACAAAGAGAAGTATTTTCTTAAAAAGAAAAGGAAAAGCTTTTTACATTTTTATTGTGTTGTATAAAAACGTTTTATAAGTAATAAAAAAAGAGTTTTGTTAATTTAAAAGTAAAAAAGAAAATGAATGTTTTGTTTTCTTTAAACAATTTACAGTTAAAACCAACACAAATCAGGAATGGGCTTTAGACAGGGCATTGAGACGAGGCCCATTCGTTTGGGACGAATTTTAGGATTTGCGCTTGTTCAGTTTGGTAACGCATAGGGTTTGGGACGGCGCCGTTCGTACTTTTCGTTCAACGTTCTTCTTCATCTTCATCTTCCTGAGCGCTTCCTCCATCCGGCCACCAGTGTCACCCCCAAAGTCTCTCTTCCCTCCACAGCATGAGCTCAGTGTTCTCTTGATACAAGGTTCGTTTTCAATGTTTATGTTTCCCTTTTTTACGAATTTGCGCGTGTTTTTGATTTGAACTAAAACCTTGATTCTTTTATTGTTATGAGATAAAGGAGAAAAAGAGAGGGAGAAGGATGTACTACCTGACCTTGGAGAAGGAGGAGAGAAAATGGGATGTGGCGCTCAGGAGGCCGGGACGGCGATAGGAGCGTGACGAATCTTTGCCTCTTGGTGACCCTGGTTAGGTTTTATGATGATTTGTATTTTCCTGAAAACCGGCTATATCCTTCTTTCCTCTTCTTCTTCTGTCCCTTTTTGCCACTGTACGTTTGTTTATGTTGCCCTGTGATGATCTCAGAGGTCTGAGGGCCTTGTACACGCACCTCTGGATGCCTTGGTATCAGTATGTTTTGAATGCTTATATTGATTATGTTGAGTTGAGTGTTGCCTTTGAATATGTTTATATTGCCCGATGATGTTACACTGAGGGCCTAGGGTTGGTTCTGAATGCTTGCTTAGTATGCTTGTTCCTTTTCTGGTTGGATTGACATGTTTTGGTAAACTGGCTTTTTGTTGCAAAGCTTCAGGCAAGTATGGTTTGACAGGGGTTTTGGTGGTTAAGGCTTGACAGTAGGCAGGTTGTGGGCATTAGCAGGTTTTTGTCTTTTTGAGTTTGTATGTTTATGTGGTATGACAGTATATGTTATGCTTAGGACTTCTTTCTGGTTTATGAGCTTCACAGATTTTTAGTATGTGGTATGTGTTTTGTTTTAAACTGGACAAGCCTGTGGTTATTTTGCTTTGAATACTGGCTTATGCAGGTTAGGCTTCTATACAGGCTATGTGTTTTTTGTTTTTTCTGAAAATGCTTAGCAGGTATATGGGCTGGAGGTTTAATGCATAGTTACAGGTTTGGGTTCATGGTTAAGGCTCTTGCAGGTTTTACTCCAACAGGTTTTATGGCTTTTGAGGTGTTTTACAGGATATTGGGTTGTTTTTGGTTTGAACTGGACAGTAATGTGAGGCTTCAGGTTTTCTTCTATATATTGAACTGTGTTTTGTTCTTTGTGTTATATATTTTTCTTCCTATCTCCCCTGCCTATCCTGCCTATGCCTACCAAAACCTGCTTCTATCTCCTCTTCTTCTCTCTCTATAGTACAGTAGGACATTTAAATATGATTTATTCTGTACTATTTTTTCTGAAAGTGGCCACTTTATTCTGGGAAATGATGATAAAGGTTTTGCTTGCATAACACATTACTTCTGCATCTTTTTCCTTCTTTGACAGTTTGTGTGCTTTTATTGATATCTTTCAAAATCTTCTCTTGACAGCTTTTGGGTGGACTTTGTATCTTGACAGTAAACTGTACTCTTTTATCTTCTTTGATATCTTTGAGTGGACTTTGGCATTTGTGACAGCAAACTGTACTTTTCTTTGATTTTTCCAGTTTGGTTTGAATTTGAAGTTTGAGATTTTGAAACTATGCAGTTTGATATTCTATGCATTTTGACATTTGCATTTTTTCAACTTTGCATAAAAATTCCTCCCTCTCTGTGAACCGGGAAAAATCCCGTGATTTGCAGAGAGGGTTAACTGATCCCAGTCAGTGGCCCTTAATGATGAGTCTAATTTTAACTGTCTTTTCCAATTTAACTGCTTTCTGACTTTCTCTTTTCTTTTTTTGCAGATGAATAATGGAGCACCGGAACGGAGTGAAGAATGAAGAATTAGAAATAAATAGGATAGTTTTCTTTTTATTTAATATTTAAATTAATGTAAACTATTGTTTGTAATTTAAATTATAAACAACATTTGTACAAATAATCCAAATATCAATAAAATCTTTATTACCCAATTAATTCCAATTCTCTTTCTTTATTGTTTATTTATTTATTTAAAACTCTTTTAATTAAAATAATTGAAAAATAAATTTCAATCACTTAATTTAGAATAATAAATAATTTAAATAAAACAATGTCTTAGTAATTGATCAATTAAACCTGTCTTTTCCAATATCCAAAACAAAGCAGCAGTTAACCAAAATGAACTGATCAAGCGCATTCCTTTTTTCACTGATTCTTTGCCAAGCACTGTAATTCCAAACTGCACATTTCTTTTGACGGGCTCAAACAAAACAACGTGAATTCAAACCAACTGTCCCCTTTTTTACTGATTAAACCAAAACCACGCGAATTTAACCCGAATCCCGGAATAAACTGCAAAGTGCTGTGGAATTTAAATCCTTCTGAGAATATGCCCATAAAACCTTAATTCTTGATTAAATGCCAGATAACGCTCGCCTGATCAAAATTGAGCCAAAATCAATCAAAACTCTGAGCCAACTGTTTGAAATAATTCAGAGTCCTGAAAATCAATAAAACCCTAATTTTGTTTTGACTGACGAGAAAAGTCCGTTTGTCCGATTCTTGAGCCAGTTTGAAAAATCAGGAAAGGCTTGAAGCTGAGATTTCTTGGGGAAAAATGTGAGGGCAAATTTTGGGGTACAACAGATACACTCCAGACACGGAAGTCATTATGTTACTCATTCAGATCTCTTATTCAGATACAGTATGGATACATTTCAGACACGGAATTCATTCTGTTACTCATTCAGATCTCTTATTCAGATACAGTACGGATACACTCCAGACACGGAAGTCATTCTGTTACTCATTCAAAATTCAAAGTCAAGATACAGTACGGATAGACTCTAGACACATAAGTCATTCTGTTACTCATTCAGACCTCAACTTCAGATATAGTCCAGATACGCTCCAGACACGGTTGCCATTCTGTTACTCATTCTGATTTTCCCAGCTCAGATTCACTCGAAACGTGGAAGTCATTCTTTCACCTATTCAAGATACAGTCCATATACGCTCCAGACACGGTTGCCATTCTGTCACTTATTCTGACTTTTTTTCCCAGCCAAGAGATGCTCCAGACACGGATGCCATTCTGTCGCTTATTCAGATTTCAGATACAATACAAATACATTCCAGACACGGAAGTCATTATGTTATTCATTCGAGAATCAAATACAGTTACAGCTCGAATACGCTCCAGACACGGACGCCATTCCATTGCTCATACAGATTCAGTCTCCAGATACAGTTCAGATACGTTCCAAACATGGATACCATTCTGATACTTATGCTTCTGAATTACAACATACAATTCAACAAACATCCTTGGATGGCATCTTTAAGCCCATCTCCAACAAGATTCTATCACATCTCCAAATGGCATCTTTAAGCCCATTCCCTCAACTACACTTTGACGAGTGCAAATTTACGGGCACTCTAGTGTCCAATCATCTTTTACCTTCGAGTCACGAATGACAAACTCGCCAATCTAACTCTTCAGGTTCAAGAAGATTGAACAGGGGCAGCTGTTGTACCCCAAAATTTTCCCTCTCATTTTATCAGGGTTCTCCTCACAAGACTCTTTGGACTCAAGACAAGATTATGGTTTGCTCTGCTCTAGACCTCACCTTGCACTGTTGATCTGAAATTAGGGTTTGAGTTTACACAGGGATTTTTGGACTCCTAATGCCTCATGTGACTTTCATACTTCATGATGGATTCCTAAGGTTGCTCATACCAAGTTTCAAGCTTTGAATCACATTTTTTGCCCAGTCAATTGGACAGTTGACCTAAAAATCAACTGTATTGGGGGAAAAGTCAACCATGGCCAATTTACAGTCAAACCTCATAATTTTTTATCCACGTCAACATTATAGACTCATATAAACCATTTGATCAAGTTTGGACCACAACTCCTCAAGAAATTTGATCAGATCATTAAAAGGGCAAAATGGTCAAAATTAGGGTTTTGATTGAGAAAGGGCAATTTCTGATTTTTAACCTAGCCAATGGAAAATTGGGTTCAAGCATGGTTTCAAGGAATCAATGGCATCATATTGACCTAATCACAAGGTTCAAAAGATCTCAAATGCATTGGATTGATAGATGAATTTTCCAGTCAACTGATCAAAAATCAATTGTACACTGAAAAGTCAAACTTTGACTTTTTGGTCAAAATCAAGTGCCGAGGGTCATATTTCATCAAGATGTGTCAAAACAGGAAACTTGTTCACCAAGAAACCCAATTTTTGAAATTAGGGTTAAGTTTGAAAATTTTCATAACTTAGAATTTTTCTAAGTTATGAAAATTTCTTATTTTTTCCCAACTTTTCCCAACTTTTCTCAACTTTTCTCAACTTTTTCACCATGATGCAATTGGATTCAAAGAAAAATTCCAACATGAAAGTTGTAGTCCTCCATGAAATCTACAACTTTTATTGACAAATTTTTCCGAAAAGATGCTTGGATATCAAGTTATGATTTTGTGAATAAGGGTCCAAAAACTTTTTAACTTAGTGAAATTTTTCCCTAGTTTAGGCAGATTTTTCACCTAACTTCATGGCAACTTTTCACCTAGTTCCAAGTGGAATCTAAAAATTCATTTCAAAGATGGATTGTATAGAATGTTACAAGCTTTCTAAAATGTCCAAGAACTCTCCAAGATCATTTATGGTTAGGGAGAATCGAAGAAATGAAAATGGCAAGTTATCACTTTTGTCCAAGGCATTTTTCACAATGGTTCAAGTTGCAAATCAGTTTGAATCATGCTTGTACTTGCATTACAGGTCCTAATCCTTTCTAAACTCATTAATTTTATGCAAACTCAATGTATAATGGCATTGTTCTGATCTTTGAAGCTTTGTACAAAGAATTATTCCAAAAATGGCATAAAGGTAACAATGCTACTTTGATAAAGCATACTTTTAGCAACTTTGTTTATCTTGAGCCATGGACCTAATATCTTGCTGCAAACAAAGTCCACAAATATCAGGCAAATTTCACCAACTACGTGCAGCTAAGGAAATAGCAAGTACAAGCTTTTGGGCATTGTTATTTCAACTTTGCTTCAAAAGCAAGAAAGCTTGCAAAAGTCCACACAACTCTTCCATCTGATAAAACCAAGTCTTGGTATCATTTCAAACAAGTTCAGAATATTGTAACAAGCCTAAGACACGATTTGATAACCTCTTAAACACCCTCTAACACAGAAAACCCCATTTCTGCCCAAAACAGGGCAACCTCTGCAAATCATAAGCCATTTCCATATTTCCTCGTGCGTTTTGCTTTGAACCACTTCAAACACATTAAATGCATCCCATCCAAGCTATCCAGGCCCTTGTCAAGCAACTGTAACCCCTGTTTCGAGCTTCACCATTTCCATTTTCTGAGTTTGCAGGTTGACTTCTACAGGGATATTCAGGCAACTTCAAGGCAAGGTGAGCATTGGAAAAGGTTAAGGGAACTTCAAGCAAGCTCACACGACCTTCAGGCCTCACTCAAAGTTGCTACATTGCCATATCCAAACTCAACTGAACAAGGTATTTGTCAAGTTTCTATCTCTCTATTTAGGCATCATTAAGCTTAGGTTTGTGAAGCAAAAATGTAGTCCTTAATGTGCTTGAGTTGTACATATGCATAGCTTCCATTTATATTGACTGAGCTAGGAGTATTTGATAGTTGAAGTTGCTGAAAAAACTAGGTCAGAAATTAGGGCCATTAAAATTCTCTTTGATCTTTGAGAGTTAGGTCATGTTTTTATATCATTGGAATCGTGACTAAAAATGCTACAAGTTTCATGTTGCAAGATTTCGTTTTTGTGCACGTATGTAAGAGATACAGGTTGAAGGCAAACGCGCGTTTGGTTCTGTCTAGAGGTCAGGGATGAAGTAAAGTGGGCTTGGGCTTGCTGTTTCTTCTATTCACACACCCCTTTTACTTTTTGCACCCCCTTGACCCATTTTCTATATTTTTGTATATTTTTCACTTCTTTTATATTTTTGACTTTTATTTATTTTTTTCTGAATCTTAAAAAATACCAAAAAATATTTTCTTAATTTTTGCATTTTTATTTTATTATTTTTTGGGCATAAAATTAGTTTATTAGGTTTATAAAACTTATTTTCCTAAATAAAACTTATAAATAATATAAAAATATCATATATTTTTATTTTTATTATTCATATACTTAAAATATTATTTTTCATGCATATTTTATTTTTTAACATTTTTGTATATATTATTATTACTTTTCTTGTACATAAATGAAATAAATAAATAATATAAAACATATTTTCTTTTAAAACAAAAATTAGGGTTTTCACCCTTTCAAAAAATAATCATTTTTATTTTTCTTATTTCTAGGAATTAAATAAATTTATTTTTACATACATAAAATCAATACAAAAACATTTCTTGCATATTTACATTTTATTGCATATTTAAATATTTGCTTATTTATTTATTTGTAAAATAAATTCAATTTGGTTATAATAGTTTTAGGGTTTATTTTGAGCAATATCCCCCTATTCAAAACTTGTATCCCCCTCCCCATAATATCGTTGTAATAGTTTAGATTTACTTTACGCATTTTATTGCTTTCATATACCATGATAGTAAACTAGGGTTTTGTATGCAAAGACCAAAAATCAAAACAAATAGCATGATTTATACAAGACAAAATTGCATGAAAAATGACAACCCATTGCACACAAGCACCCCTAGGGTTTCATCCACTTTGTTGCCTTAAAATGGCCATGGTATGCATGCTAGGTATCTTGGCAAAATAAAACAAAAAAAAAGATCATAGTCCCTCGATGACGCTATCTTGGTTGCCTAAACAAAAATGATCTAGTCCCTCAAAAAATTTCTAAGATACTTGGCAATATTGCTATCATGGTCATACGATGACCCACGCCTGTCCCGTTTAACATCCAAAGATAGGGTTGTTTACCAAATACAATGGTAAAACAACAATGTCAAAGGAATAAAAATGTATAGGAAAGACTTTTGAGTAGGCTAGATAACTCCTAGTTACTTGATCTCTTTCAAGCCATCCTTGATATTTTCAAAAATACATACACAATTTCAAAACAATTTCCAAACAACTTTAAAAACATTGAAACATTTTTCAAAAGACAAACACCTTTGTATACATTCAAACAAGAATCATTACAAAGGTTGCCTAAACAAAGGCCTCTTTTCAAAATACTTTCAAAACCACACACAAAATCACCATTTCAAACAATTGAAAAAGCAAAGCAAGTGATCTAAAACAAGTAACTAAGAGCCCATGGAAAACCATGGATGAAAAGGGTGCTAGCACCTTCCCTTTTCATAATCTACCTCCCGAACCCAAAAACAATCTCAAAGGTCTTTCCTGTGCTTTTTTACCTTTCCTTTTGGATGAAATAAAAGTCGGTGGCGACTCTTGCTAAATCGAAACATTTGCAAACACAAATGCAAAACCTCAAGTCAGTTCTCTCACCGTATCACACTGTGAAAGGGCAAGGAGTCCTTGGTATGGATTTTAATGATCTCGGATTGGTGTATGGGGTGAAAGTTCCTCCAAAGTTCAAACCTCTTATATTTGAAAAGTACAATGAAACGTCATGTCCTGTTACTCATGCAACTGCCTATTTCTGAAAGATGTAGGTGCATACTGAGGATCAGGGACTTTTGATTCACTTTTTCCAAGATAGCCTATCTAGGGCATCCCTGGAGTGGTACATGAAGTTGGAGAAAACTCATATTCGTTGTTGGAATGATCTTGCTCGGGCTTTTGTCAAACATTATCAATACAATGTGGATTTGGCGCCCAATCGCACTCAGTTACAGAATTTGTCACAAGGACCAAGAGAATCTTTCAAGGAATACGCTCAGAAGTGGCGTGAGTTGGCTGCGAGGTTTTAACCTCCACTCATGGAGAGAGAAGTCATTGATATGTTTATGAGTACCCTGCAAGGGACATTCTATGAGCACATGATAGGAAGTACTTCGGCAGGATTTGCAGACTTGGTTATGGCTGGTGAAAGAATTGAAGTAGGTTTGAAATTGGGGAAAATTCAGATTGGAGGTTCTAGTGGCTCATCAGGGGGTAGTAAGAAACCATTCAACACTTACCCTAAGAAGAGGGAAGGCGACTCAAGCGCGGTTTACCCTCATAGAGGAAGAAGAGAGGATCTTCAGCACCAACAAATCAATGTTATTTCTATTCCTGTTAATGCTCCTCTACAGCAGAGACCGAATACAGTGCCTCAACAACAAAGACATCAAGATGCTCCCCGTCAGTATAATAATCAACAATAGAGACAATTGAGAAAATTTGATCCCTTGCCAGTATCTCTTACTGAAGCACTCCACCATTTGCTCTATTTGAAGTTGATCGGTTTGAGAAATATTCCACCACCACCCGCAAGACTTCCTCCTAACTATGATGCTAATGCAAGATGTGAATTCCATTCAGGCGGAGTTGGCCATTCTACTGACAATTGCTTTGCGTTGAAGTGCAAAATACAAGACTTGTTGGATGCTAAGGCAATTGAGTTTACTCCAGTGACTGGTCCGAATGTTACTCAGAACCCAATGCCTAGGCATGGAGGGGGTGTTGTTAATATGATTGATGATAATGGTGAAGTGTTGAATTTAATCATGAATGTGGAACAAGTAACTACTCCGTTGTGGTACATTAAGAGGTATTTGCTTGACAATTCTATTTTCCCGGGTTGTAATTCAGAGTGTTCCATGTGTAGAGAGCAACCGAAGGGCTGTGATGATTTAAAAGCCGGTATCCAGTTGATGATAAAGGAGGGTTCCCTGCAGTTCGATAGAAAACCAAACTACCGTAAGGTTATCGAAGAAGATGTTGTTGTGGTATCTATTCCTTACACCCCTGTGTATATTGCTACCCCATCTAGGGCACCTCCTTTGATGATTACGGTACCTGGTCCCATGCCGTATACTAGTGAGAAGGTCATCCCATGGCATTATGGTGCTGATGTTTATTACCATGGGGTGAAGTAGGAGGTAAGTACTCGTTTGTCTGAGGAAGAACGTGCTGAAGGTAGTAAAGAGGAAGTTCATAATTTTTCTGGTGTGGGTCGAATGACTAGAAGCGGGAGAGTATTTGGTCCTTCCAATGTGCAATATGTGACAGATGCTTCTGCAAGAGAAAAAGGAAAACAACAGGCGATGATTGGTAATCCCAGGGTTACGCCAGCCAACATAACTCAACCAATTCCGATGCCAGAAGCTTCTTCAGTTCCCGATGAGGTTGAAGAGTTAATGCGAATTATCAGAAAGAGTGATTATAGCATAATTGATCATCTGAGCCATACTCCTTCTAAGATGTCTATCTTGTCTCTATTGATTTATTCAGAACCTCACATAAATGCTTTGATGAAGTTGTTAAATAATGCGTTTGTGCCACATGAGATAACAGTCAATCAGTTTGAGAATGTTTGTGCTAACATATCTTCCGGGAACGGTCTGGGCTTCATAGATTTTGATCTTCCTCCAGAAGGGCAAGACCATAACAAAGCGTTGCATATTTCAATGGAGTGCAGGGGCACTACTTTATCCTGGGTTTTGGTGGACACATGGTCGTCTTTAAATGTATTACCTAAGCCAGCATTGATGAAGATTGATTATTCCGGACTGGAACTGCGCCCTAGTGATTTGATGGTGAAGGCATTTGATGGGTCTCTAAGGTCAGTGTTTGGGGAGGTAGAGTTACCAATAGAGATTGGTCCTCGCACCTTCACGGATACATTTTTCATGATGGATATACAGCCAGCGTATTGTTGTTTATTGGGGCAGCCGTGGATTCATGGAGCAGGGGCAGCCACTTCTACTCTTTATCAGAAACTCAAGTATCCTGCGGAGGGAAAGGTGATAACTGTGTGCGACGAGGAAGAGTACATCGTGAGCCATTTGACATCATTCCTCTATGTTGAAGTTGAAGGCGAGATACATGAAACTCCATTTCAGGCGTTTGAGATAGTTCATGTTGTCAATTTTCCTCCTCCAGAGAAGAAAAGGAAACCTGAAACTGTTATGTCTTCTCTCAAGGATGCAAGAGCTGTGGTGGAAAATGGTAACCCTGAAGGTTGGGGTTAGGTGCTGGACGTTACCCCAAAATTTAATAAATTTGGTCTTGGTTTTAGCCCAGGTCAGCAGAGTGCAACTCCCAGAGCATCTAGTTTATCTACTCCTGTGAAGTTTTCCCGTCCTTGTGCTACTCAAGAAGGACACGTCAATGCTGTTGGTGACGATAGGGTTGATGGCTACAGTATCGAAGATTGGATTCGTCCGAGTATTCCAGGCCAGACACTCAACAATTGGACTTCTGTGGATGTTATCCAAGTTTCAAGCGCTGAGGAGTAATTTTCTTGTTTTCTTTTATTATCATATCATAATTCCAATGCTCTGCCCAAGGCGTGGTGGATCATTTGTGTAGGGCCACCATGTTTATTTTCAAAAGTCTATCATGAAATAAAGCACGTTTTTGCATTCAAAATTTTGCTCCATTTCTTTTCTTTTATTTTGAATGGTAATGTTTCTCTTTTCACACACTATCACTAAAAAACGCCAAAATGTCGTTCATGCAGATGCACTTCCACCACCGATTATATTGATAACGACTCTGCTATGGCTCATTATGACTTTGATACTCCTATCTATCAAGCTGAAGAAGAAGCATATGAGGATTGCGATCTTCCGGAGGAATTAGCAAGATTGTTAAAACAAGAGGAGAAGGTTATCCATCCGAATCAGGATTCGATTGAGGTGGTGAATATTGGCACAAAAGAGGTAAGAAGAGAAGTCAAGATAGGGGCAAATCTCGAGGAAAGTATAAAGGTCAGATTGATTGTGCTACTCCGTGAGTATTCTGATATCTTTGCTTGGTCTTACGAGGATATTCCTGGGTTGGATACAGACATAGTGGTGCATCGACTACCGCACAAAGAAGGTTGTTCTCCTGTCAAGCAAGAGCTCCGAAGAACTCATCCTGAGATGTCCAAGAAGATCAAGGAGGAAGTCCAGAAGCAGTTGGACGCGAATTTCTTAAAGGTCATCAATTATCCGCCCTGGATTACAAATATTGTGCATGTGCCCAAGAAGGATGGTAAGGTCAGGATGTGCGTGGATTATAGGGATTTGAACAGGGCCAGTCCTAAAGATGATTTCCCTCTTCCACATATTGATGTGTTGGTCGATAATACTGCTCATTCCAAAGTGTTTTCGTTCATGGATAGTTTTTCGGGTTACAATCAAATTAAGATGGCTCCAGAGGATATGGAGAAAACAACATTTATCACGCCTTGGGGAACTTTCTGTTATAAAGTGATGCCGTTTGGTTTAAAAATGTTTGGGCAACATATCAATGCGCCATGGTCACTCTCTTTCATGATTTGATTCACAAAGAGATTGAGGTATATGTGGATGATATGATTGCTAAGTCTGACACGGAAGAGGAACATCTTGTTCATCTAGAAAAATTGTTCGAGAGACTGAGGCAGTTCTTGCTGAGGTTGAATCTGAATAAGTGCACCTTCGGGGTGAGATCCGGCAAGCTATTGGGTTTTATTGTAAGTTAAAAAGGTATCGAGGTTGACCCAACCAAGGTGAAAGCGATACAGGAAATGCATGAACCAAGGACAGAGAAGGAAGTGCGTGGTTTCTTGGGAAGGTTAAACTACATTTCTAGATTTATTTCTCATCTCACAGCCACCTGTGAACCTTTGTTCAAGTTGTTGAAGAAAAGTCAAACAGTGAAATGGAATGAGGATTGTCAGAAGGCCTTTGACAAAATAAAGGAGTATTTGCAGGAACCTCCGATACTCATGCCGCCAGTGGAAGTAAGGCCACTAATCATGTATCTAACTGTGTTAGAGAGCTCAATGGATTGTGTACTCGGTCAGCACGACGAGACAGGGAAGAAAGAGCAGGCTATTTACTACTTGAGTAAGAAGTTTACAGAATGCGAGTCGAGGTACTCATTGTTGGAAAAGACTTGTTGTGCGCTTTCTTGGGCCGCCAAACGTTTGAGGCAATACATGTTAACTCACACCACCTACTTGATATCTAAAATGGATCCAATCAAGTACATTTTTGAGAAGCCAGCTCTTACAGGCAGGGTAGCCCATTGGCAGATGATACTCACCGAATATGATATCCAATACATTACTCAAAAAGCAATTAAGGGTAGTGTACTGGCCGACCATCTTTCTCATCAGCCCATGAACAATTATGAACCGATGAAGTTTGATTTTCCAGATGAGGAAATTGTGTATATTCGGGATTGTAACATGCCAGACCCAGACGAAGGACCCAAGTCGGGATCACGTTGGACGCTTGTTTTTGATGGTGCCTCCAATGCCATGGGCAACAGTGTCGGAGCTATTATCATTTCCCCCGATGGATACCATATTCCTTTCACAGCTCGTATTTGTTTCGATTGCACTAACAACATGGCCGAATATGAGGCTTGCATTTATGGCATTGAAGCGGTGATTGACCTGCGCATCAAATTTTTGAAAGTTTACGAGGATTCCAATCTTGTTATCATCCAGATTAATGGAGATTGAGAGACTCGCCATCAGAACCTAATTCCCTATCGTGAGCATGTTTTGAAGTTGATTCCGTACTTCAAAGAGATCACGTTTGAGCACATTCCTAGGGAAGAAAACAATCTAGCTGATGCACTGGCAACTTTGTCCTCCATGTTCAAGGTTAAGTGGGCTAATGAGGCACCTTCCATTACCATCAGAAGTTTGAGTGAGCCAGCTTTCTGTTTTGAGGCCAGTTTGAAATCAGATGGTAATCCTTGGTTTTATGATGTTAAACGATATCTTGAAACACAAGAGTACCCAGAAGAGGCATCAGTTACAGATAAGAAGTTTTTGAGAAGATTTTCAGCCAAGTTCTTTCTCAGTGGTGGTGTGTTGTATAGAAGGCATCATGACAGTTTACTACTCAGATGTGTTGACAAGAAAGAAGCAGCTAGAATCATTGAAGAGATACATGAAGGTGATTTCGGGACCCATTCCAACGGGAATACCATGGCTAAAAAGATTTTGCGAGCAGGTTATTATTGGTCCACCATGGAGACTGACTGTTACAATCATGCACAGGTTTGCCACAAATGTCAAGTCTATGCTGACAAGGTGTATGTGCCGCAAGTACCTTTGAATGTCTTAACTTCCCCTGGTCGTTTGCAATGTGGGGAATTGATATGATCGGCAAAATTGAACCGACTGCATCCAACGGGCACCGTTTCATTCTGGTTGCCATCGATTATTTTACAAAATGGGTCGAAGCTGCATCTTATGCCAATGTCACCAAGTAGGTGGTAACTCGGTTCATTAAGCACAATATTATTTGTCTCTACGGAGTGCCTGAAAAGATCATTACCGATAATGGGTCTAATTTGAACAATAAAATGATGAAAGAGCTTTGTGAGTCCTTCAAAATCAAGCATCATAACTCTTCCCCATACCGACCAAAGATGAACGGTGTTGTCGAAGCAGCCAATAAGAATATCAAGAAGATCGTACAGAAGATGGTGGTAACCTATAAAGATTGGCATGAGATGCTGCCTTTCGCTTTGCATGTTTATCGCACCATTGTGCGTACTTCGACTGGGGCAACCCCATTTTCATTAGTTTACAGCATGGAAGCAGTACTGCTGATAGAAGTCGAGATTCCTTCTCTTAGGATCATGAGGGATGTTGAGCTGGATGAAAGTGAATGGATACAGAATCGGCTGGATCATTTGAAACTTATTGACGAGAAGAGGTTGATGGATGTATGTCATGGTCAGGTATACCAGCAAAGGATGAGGAAAGCTTTTGATAAGAGGGTATGGCCTCAGTGTTACAAGCCAGGTGACCTTGTGCTAAAAAGGATAATTCTCCCCCAGGGAGATCCCAGGGGCAAGTGGGTTCCAACTTATGAAGGTCCTTTCGTGGTCAGAAAAGTTTTCTCTGGAGGAGCGATGATGCTCACGACTATATATGGAGAGTACTTCCCTCTCCCTGTGAACGCTGACGTAGTTAAAAAATACTTTGCATAAAAAATATATATAAAAAAAACCCGCTAAACTGAAAACCCGAAAGGGAGGTTTAGGCAAAAAGAGGGTGTCCTGGTGAATCGAAAACCCGAAAGGGCGTTTCAGGTAAAAGTTAGGGACTTAAAGCAAATGACTATGCTCAACATGAGATCCTTTGTTTCTTTCCTTCGTTCCGTCACCTGGCGTAAGCTCGAAGCTAATCCAAGAATGATCTGTCTGAAAGCAGGGAGATGAAAGCGTGAGAGTCATAAGAGTCATAGCAGAGTCGGGACTTGATGGATATTCACATTCACATTTCCATTTGTAAACACTTGTTTGTTTTGATTTTGTAATTACTTGCTTCCAAATGTAAATGCCTTTTTCACAGGCTGATTCCTCAAAATCAATAGAATATCTTCTTTCAAGTATACGTATATGTTTCTTTTCTCCCTTTTTACTATTTCATTTGCAAAAACGTCCAATATTTTTTATAAGCATGGGCATATAAACTTCGTGGGCCTTACATGGAAATGGTAATCTAAATCATGGTTAGTTGATCGCTTGAAATACGGATAATAAACACAACTACTACTGTGCAAGGGGCGTGTTTGGTTCTCGGATTGATAGGTTTTTCATTCACTTTACTGGTGGCTGCCTTGCCTTTTGTTTCACCGCTCCGTGCTATTGGTAAAAGACATGGGTCAAGGTAATATCAAGATTACGGCAGGTCGGCGAGATCGGAGAACCTAGTTGGAGATATTTCTTCCCCATAATGACTTTTATTACGTTTCTTTTCCGCACTTTCATGTGTTATCTTGATTGATTGTTTTAGAATTGTTTGCATATAGGATTTTGTTTGTGGATGAATGTCAGTCTTGATGCGTTGAATATTTTTGCCTTGAAATTTTTGTTTCATTTTACTTAATCCATCCTGTATCACTCTTTAGTTGATCTTTCGGGCATTTTGATACCAACTGTGCCAATTGTTTTGCTTAGCCAAGAGTTTGGAGGAAGGATTTTAGCTAGAAACGATGATTGTAATGGTATGCTTTTGAGTATAACCTCGTTGACGATGTACAAGCATTGTTTCAATCCCCAAACACTGGAGATATAAGGGAGTTAGACCCTCGTTAACCCCTCTGAGCCTTCGAAGTAGGAGTATCTTTTTCGTTAAAAAAAAACCTTTTTTAACCAGGGGCAGGGTAGATGTTCAGTTAATTTGCCCAAGAATTCAAATTTCAGAAGGAATGTCCCATCTGAGGATCACCACATTTTATCTTTCGCATCATGATATAAAAAAAAGTCTAAGCTACTATGTTCATTTCCTCACAAAGTCTTGAGATCGAGATCGAATCGATACAATAATGGCTATCCCTCGCCGACCAAGGAATGAGGCATTTGTTTTCTTCAAAAGGAAAAAGAGAGATAAAGAAAGAAAAAGTTCAAAGACCTAAAGTCATATTGACTTGTTCAAAGCGGAAAGTATGAATAAGAAAGAAACAAAAAGCCCCGCTAAGTCGAAACTTGAAAACAAGTCGCTTAGGCAAAAGTTAGGGCATCCCACTGGACTCCCAAAATTGAAATTTAAAAGATTTTGTCCAGGAAAAAGTTAGGGAAAAGAGAGCCTAAAAGGCCAAAAAAAGAAGAAGAGATTATTCAATAAAATTTTCATCAAAAGAAGAGGAGCAATAATATCAAAAAAGAAAGCAACAAAAGTTAAGTGACAATCATGTTGGAGAATTTGTCGTGATCACTCAACCATTATAAATCCTTTTGAAAGATGAATGCTTGTGATAAGTTAGCTGAACTTAGGGCAGGAGAATATCACGAAGGGGGTGGGCACCAAATAACTTGATCCTTGAAAAACTTTTTTCTAAAAAATCTCGAACCAGGCCACGTTACAACCTTTAAAAGTCCTAACTGAAACAAGGGTTTAACTCGAAAGCATACTACAACAGGATAACATTTCCTAAACTCCCAAATATGTGTTGTATATCCATGTTGGTATCTTATCACCCGCATCTTGACTCGTTTTTCTTTGGAAAAAAAAAAGAGAAGTGGAAGAAAAGTTTTGAATTTTTTGAACTCTAGCCAGTGATTCATTCATAATAGAGATGCAACACTTTGTTAAGGTTTTTCAACTTTAAGGCTTAAATAAACATCGCATCAGGTCTGTCATTCCCAAAATAAACATCTTTCTGCATGCAAAACATTTGTTTGACATAAAAAAAAAGAGTTTACACATTGAACACCTGTAAAGAGCTTAATGATTGTCAGGAAAGGAATATTTGGCTTTCTTCCAGAGCCCATGTATGAATAGGACTTTACCTATCCCTAGTGAAGTTTCGTTTCCGCAGCAAAGTTTTGTTGCCCCAGGAATCTTCTTTTAAAGGCTTCATTCTGAGACTCCGGATTTGAGGATGTCGCATATCCCCAACGGAGTTGCCAACAGAGATCCCTCACTGTGACTTCTCATTTCCCAACCGATCTGCTGATTGGGGCATCCTTATGTTAAGATCTTTCCTTATCCCCAGTAAAGTTGATACTATATGATTATCTGCATGATTCATCCAACGGTTGCATTCTAAAGAAATCTCTCTCCAACAAAAATATTCAACAGTTTTGTCCCCCCCGGAAGTCATGTTTCCTCAGCAGAGCTTTGTTACCCCAGCAAAGGTTTTCACCCCTCACGTCGGGTTTGTTGTCTTGGTGTCATCCTCAACACGACCGCGCACTGCCTTTTCTAGAGATTACAGTCTTGCCCTGATCTTCTCCCTCAATGTCTAATCTTCAGATGGCGTCCTTCTCTAGAAGCTACAGTGTCGATCTGATTTTCTCTAGGAGTTTGCAATTTATTTTTGCAGCTCCTCTCAATGTTTTTGGCTCGTTTCTACTGGTTGCTCGGTTGTTATTCCCCGCGAAGCTTCAGCTCTTCGAGGTTCCCTCTCTAGCGGTTCCCCATATTTTCTCCTCTCCTATGGATTTTGCAATTTATTTTTGCAAGTCATGTCAGATTCTGACTTCTTGGTTATTGGCTTTTCAATTGGCCATTCCCCAGTAAAACTTTTAAACATGCATCATTACATTACATCTACCAAAACGCGTAGCATTTCCGTTATATGGAGCATTGTGCTATATAAAAAGAATTCAAACATGCATCAGAACATAAGCCATTATTGTTTCTGTTGTCCCTAGTGAATTTGCTAATACTTCAGTTTAAATTCCCAGCGAGGTCTTCGTCCTCATTATCTCAGTTTCCTCCCTATATCAATATCCTTTTGACGTTAATCATTTGTTTGTTTGAGTGTCTACTCTTGACTGTAGTTCGGTTTTGCCCTGGCATGGTCTTCTCGGGTTTAGTCTTCACTACCCTCTCCGGTTCATTCCAATGTCTATTGATGTACCTTTTCGAATACCAGTTTCGTCCTGATATTCGCTTTCAGCAGGTTTTAGGTGTACGCCCTGATCTCCTTGCTTTGGGTTGAGCTCCGAGTTTCGTCTCCTCACCTTGCGCATGAAGTCCAGTTTCGTCCTGGTCCTCATCTAGTTTAGTTTCGCCTAGCTAGTTATTGAGTCGAGTTTCATCTCGTTTTTGCTTTCATACCTTGGACCCTTTGGCGGTGTTCGTTTACCTTTGGCAGTGTTCGTACTGCGTTCCTGGTTTAAAATCAGTCTCTTTTGTTCCTTGGATTCTTCTATCAGTTTTCGTCATTGTTTATCCTTTGATCTGAGACCAGCAGGTGCTCTGAGAAACATGCGCTCTCATCACTCTCGCTTTGGATCGAGTTTCGCCTCGTCGCCTGTGCATGAAATCCAGTTTCGTCCTGATACTCATCTAGTTTAGTTTCGCCTAACTAGATTTTGAGTTGAGTTTTGTTTCGTTTTTGCTTTCACACCTTGGACCCTTTGACGGTGTTCGTTTACCGAGTGCAGTGTTTGTATTGCGTCCCTGGTTTGAAATCAGTCTCTTTTGTTCCTTGGATCTTTTTATCAGTTTTCGTCACTGTTTATCCATTGATCTGAGACCGGCAGGTGCTCTGAGAAACATGCACTCTCATCACTTTGCTTTGGGTCGAGTTTCGCCTTGTTACCCATGCGTGAAATCCAGTTTTGTCCTGGTACTCATCTAGTTTAGTTTCGTCTAACTAGTTTTTTGAGTCGAGTTTCGTCTCGCTTTTGTTCCTCTTTTCTGGGATTCTTTAAGTTCCTTCATACTATCTATCTTAGTTCGAGATTAGCAAGTTCTCCTAGAATCACGCACTCTAGCCACTTTGCCTTGGGTCGAGCTCAGAGTTTCGTCTCCTCACCCGCGTATGTTTTCTTTTCCAGATCTTAGTTTCGCCTATACTCTGTGGTTTGAGTTTTATCTCACCCTTTTTGAAGCCCAGTTTTGCCCTGGCACATTTGTCTGTAAGTTTAGTTGCGTCTACTCTTCTTTGTTTTTGTTTTGTTTCAACCTGCGTTATAGCTTCATTCTGACGCATGTCTTGGGGATTTTATGCTTATTTTTCTTTCTTCTTCAAGAGTGTAAATTTTCGAGTTCTTTTGCATTCAATCATCTTCAACTCTGAACGCTCGAAAGTCGTCACTTTTCTCACTTATCATGTTGAAGATATTTGAATAGGGGCAACTGTTGCACCCCAAAATTTACCCTCTTGATTTAGGCTTATTTTTCATCATGAATATCATATTGCATTGCATTCATACATTGTGATGGGATCAAAGTACTTTGGTTATTAAGTCTTCCTCAAGCTCTGAAGGTTGATTATATTGACAAGTTGCTCAAGGTAGAACCTTATTATCTAAACCTTTGGATCTTTCAAGCTCAAAAGTTATTGCATATTTCAAGATATTTTATCCATCTCTTTGGATCATCAGAGGTTTGAAGTTTGTGATTGATTATAAAAGGAATCACTCTTTTGATTCACCAGTCAAATTAGGGTTTTGTTTGATCAAGGCTATTGATCAATGTACAAGCCTTGATTTGGGATCTACAACATATCATTGGTATTTTAAAAGTCTTTGTACAAGAAATTGGTCAAGATGCCTAGAGGGTTTGAAGTTTTGACGTTGATTCATCAGTCTCCTAAGGTGTTAACAAAACCTAGGGTTTGGGATTTTATCAAGATTTATTGAGAATTTTGAAGTGAAACTTTTTAAATGGCCTCTATATATTTGGAAGATCATATGTTTGAAGTTTTGTTCATCAATTTTGAAGGGAAGTGGATCAATTGATTCAAAGGGGCAAAATTGTCATTTTGGTCAAAGTCAGTCAAAGTCAAGGTTTACCAAGTGAACTTTTGGTCAACCATAAATTCAAGGATGTACTTTTCATATTTCCAGTCCATTTTGATCATTGGATCAAAAAGATTGAGGTTTGGGTTGAAACTTGTTCATTAAGAAACCCTAAAAGTTTCTAATTTTGGAAAATGAGGACTTAAATTCAAAAATTCACATTTTTTTTCACCTTTGATCAAAAAAATGCAAATGAAGTATGCTTGGAAATCTAATAGGGTGATCTTTCATTTCCTTTTGGTCTCATGTCCAAATTGGCAAAGAGTCAAGAGTTATAGTCTTTGGAAGTTCATGGCTCAAGTTAAAATTATAGGTCATTTTTCAAATTTAGTGAATTTCATGTCAAATTTTGAGGACCTTAATGGATTCAATTGCAAAAACTCAAAATTAAGGGATTGTATATCTTTTCAATACCTTTCCAAATTATACTCATTTGTGTCAAAATTCAAAATTATGAGCAAGTTATGAACTTTGAAATTTTGAGGCATTTTATTGAAATTTGACAAGTATGCAAAATGGCCATTTCTTGCAAACTCAAGTTTTAGTCATTATTTTTGTTTCTAATCAAGCCCATGAACAATTTGTGACATGCTGAGGCCCATTACACTCACCATTTCGTGCCTCGTATGGTATTGCACTTGTTGGATTGAAAAAATCACAAACTTGCTCAAATTTGCAAATTCACCAACACTCTCTCATTTAAAGTAATCATGGGCTGGCACTTTGAGCATTGGTTTCTGACCTCATTTGGCCCACAAAATGCATAAAGGGAAAGCAAATGCACGAGCAAATGAGTTGATCCTATGCACACTTCATTTTCTGCATAAACTTCCAATCCTACCCTCCAACGACTTTGAGTGCCAAATGCCACTTCTATCCTCTTCCTCTAGTGCTTTATAGCAAGAATCAAGGCTCAGTTGTGAAGGAGGAGGCTCATAATCGCTACATTCCAAATCTGGAAGTTTTGAAGCATCTCTGCAAATTCCTTCAAATCTCTCTTCTCCTTGGATCATTCTTCAAAATTCTTGGTGGTTTAGCTTCAGTGAAGTAAGGAGATCAAGCTTGCACCATTGGATTACTTCTGGAGTGAAGGAATCGAGTTTCCAGTTTTCACTTCCATGTGAGTTTCTTGAACTTTGATTTATGTGTTTCAGTTTGAATTGATGATGTAAATCATGTCCATTGAGTTGCTAGCTGGCCAATCACTAGGATTGATGTATATTTGAGCTTTGATTCAAGCATAATGGATGAAATCGTGTGTCCTGATTTTGATGTTTGCAGTGAGTTTTTTCAGTTTTTAAGACTTTATTTCTTGATCCATGCTTGATCTTTGAGTTTGATTCGAATTGCATAATGTAGTATGATATGTTAGCTTTAATTTGCACTTGAATTCATGGATTTTGGTTGAGAAACGAGCACGATTGATGGATCTGAACATAGGCTCATGACCTGTTTTGTTACACGCGTTTTACCCTATGTTGGAGGTTGAAGACGAAGTGAGGTGGCGCACTGTGATTGGCTTGTTTGAAATTTTAATGCATTTCATATTATTTGATTTTAATTGATTTTATGATTTTTATTTCTTGATCAAAACAATTTAAAAAATTCTGAAACAATTATCAGAAGTCCAAAATAATTTCTACTATCTTGTATAATTTTATTGGAATTTTTAAAAATGTTTTGATTGGTTTAAAATTTCATAAGTTTAATTAATTGTTTGTTCAATGATTATTTTTATTTTAATAGTTCTTTTGATCTAAAAAATTCCACAAAAAAATGTTTTGGACTCATAAAATAATATATAAATTGATCCTGATTTTGGTTTAGCATTTTTTCCTATTTTTGATTAGAAATATAATTTGAAAAGTTTATTTGAAATGTTTGCTTCTTAATTTTTGTTTTAATATTTCCTTTAATTCAAAAATTCTCAAGAAAATCATATAAGTTTTTTTTTAATCATAGAGTCTGAATATAATTTTGTTTAGACCCTTTTATGAATTTTTGTCTAGGGTTTGCATTTTTGTCATTTAATAATTGTTTAATTGTTTAATTGTTTGTATGATTTTATTTTAATATTTCCTTTAATTCAAAAATTCCACAAAAAATCATGAATGCTGGTTTTTAATTCTAATATTTGAATATAATTTTGGTTGGATTTTTTTCTGACTTTTGATTGGAATTTCATTTTGAAAATGTGAATGTTTGTTTAATTGTTTAATAGTTTGAATTTAAATTTATTTTTGACTTTTCTTTAATCCTAAAAATGTGAAAAAATATGAATTCTGATATTTAGGGTTTCCTTGTGATTTGCATGATCTTGGTTTGAATTGTTTGAATTTTGACTTACATAATCAATATTTAAGATTAAAATTCAAACAATTAGGTTTTTGTGGCTTACATTGCAAGTTTTATTTCAAAAACAATTTGCCTTGGGTTTCCATTGGAATTTGGATCTTGATTATGGTTCATGGATGTATTGAGGATCTGAAAACCATTTTTCTTGAATTATTTGACTTGGTTTGATATTTTTCCATAAATTATTTTGAAAACTTGTCTAGTTTTATTAGTTTGGCCAACTAGTTTTGAACTTTGGGCCTCATTTGAACCCCTCCTCAACCATTCATGAACTTAAGACTTTCTTTCTGACTTCTACACACTTCAAAGATGCTAAGAAATTTTTTGTGTGAATTATTGATCCTTGTTTCTATTTTTGATGTATTTTTGAAGTGAATGTACCCAATTAATGTTGCATATCTTGTTGCAATTTGCTTGATGGCCAATGAACTTGAGGGAGGCCTATAATTGGGCACCTAATGATCATGTTGGTTCTGTTTATCCACATAGACTCAAGTCATTTCACTTAATGCCCTATGTTTTAATGATCGAACCTTTTGATGCATTGTGTGGGATTCCTCTTCTACTATGCTTGTGAGTTGTGATAAAGTAATTGAGTATGATTGAATTGTGGTTGCTACTGACCTTCATGGTCTTTGATTGTATTCTTCTCAAGATACCATGATCCTTGATTGATATTTAATTGTCAATTCAATATGGTGATAGAAAGGAGCAACATTCCTCTAATTTTTGACCAAATTGTGCATGTGACTGTTTCTTTTGTCTATCATATCTAATGTTTTGATAGTTGCTAACATGTTCCCTCACTTCATTATGGTTTCATAATCCATCCCTTATGTGGGTCATCATTCAATTTATGGGAATACTAACTTGGTTGTTGAATGTGCGAGGTACTCTGAGAAAAGTTTTCCATTTTTGACTTGAGGCTACTGTGTTTCACTTTATTTGTGGAACACAACTTATTATGTTGGAACTACTCTTGTGCTTGGCATATTTGATAGTCTATGCAGGATATATATATATATATATATATATATATATATATATATATATATATATATATATATATATATATATATATATATATATATATATATATATATATATATATATATATATATATATATATATATATATATATATATATATATATATATATATATATATATATATATATATATATATATATATATATATATATATATATATATATATATATATATATATATATATATATATATATATATATATATATGAATGATATACATTTTCCATGGGATCTGTTCATATCTGAAAATCTCAATACTTACATCCTGATGGCGTAATTTCTGACTTGATTTGTCTGTTGATGCCAGCTTGCTTGAAGTTCTCTGGGTTTCTTTTATTCTTGTTCAGTTGCTACGAATATTTATCCGTTTGGTATTGCACTATTCCCTTTCTTTTATTTTCATAGTTCTATGCTGCATGATGGGAACTCTGTTGCTGAGATATGTCAGGAGGCCCTCTGTTTTTGTTTGATACATGTGTTGTGTTTGTTTCTCTAACTTTTGATTGATGAGTCACTCAATTTAGAAATTGAGATCACGACTTCGCTCTCAGTGCATGTTCCCTATAGGATGTTTATTGTTTTTTTTCTTTAATTTTTGATCGATGAGTCACTCAATTTAGAAATTGAGATCACGACTTCGCTCTCAGTGCATGTTCCCTGTAGTATGTTTATTGTTTTATTTCTTTAATTGTTGATCGATGAATCACTCAATTTAGAAATTGATATCACGACTTCGCTCTCATTTCCTGTTCCCTATAGGATAGTTTTGTTAAGCTCCCTTTGACATGTTAATTAAGGTAGGAATCCATGTATGCTAACATAGGATCGGAATTCCCTTTATCCTCAACCTTAGGATCAATCATTGTATGATAACACTAGGGATAGTGCTAGGCTAGTTTCCCTTAGTTGTTTTTTTTCTT
The DNA here is from genome assembly GCA_948472305.1 of Vicia faba. NCBI lineage: Eukaryota > Viridiplantae > Streptophyta > Magnoliopsida > Fabales > Fabaceae > Vicia > Vicia faba. The sequence continues at coordinate 28,457,811 of OX451738.1, forward strand.
CCTTTGCATTTTGCATCTTAAAACAAAAATTGTTTTCTTAGAAAATCATAAAACACCTCTAATAAACTCAAACCCTTCTTCAAGGTAAAAGATACAAACCAATCTTATTTGTTTGTGCGCCTCTTGGCATTGTTTTTAAACTTGGTTTACCGATATTTTGCCATCGCACATTTCTTTGAAGCCGATGTTTCTCCATCGCACATGTTTGCTATCCTACTTTGATTCTCAATATCATTGTTAGGTGTGGTATTTTGTCATCCGTTTTATTGATGTTTCTCCATCTTTGCCATGATATCTTGTTATCTTTTAGCCGATGTTTCGCCATTGCACACTTGTTTGAAGCCGATGTTTCGCCATCACACATGTTTGTTATCCTACTTTGATTCTAAATATTATTGTTAGGTGTGATGTTTTTTCATCCGTTTTATTGATGTTTCACCGTCTTTGCCATGATTCTTTGTTATCTTTTAGCCGATGTTTCGCCATCGCACATTTGTTTGAAGCTGATGTTTCGCCATCGCACATATTTGCTATCCTACTTTGATTCTCAATGTCATTGTTAGGTGTGATGTTTTATCATTTGGTGTTTTGCCATATTTTGACATGTTACTATGTGTTGTACCCCAAAATTTTCCCTCTCATTTCATCAACATTTTCTCATCACAAGACTCTTGGAGCTCAAGATCAAGTTAGGGTTTGCTCTGCTCAAGGCCCCTCCTTGCACTGTTGACCCAAATTAGGGTTTGAGTTTGAACAGGGATGTTTTGACCTAAAAAGCCCAAAATGACTTTCATGCTTCATGTTATACCCACAAGTTTATCCATACCAAGTTTCAAGCCTTGATTCCAATCTTTGCCCAGTCAATTGGACAGTTGACCTAGAAATCAGCTGTAATGGGGAAAAAGTCAACTGTGGCCAATGGACAGTCAAACTTCTTGATTTTTGACCCATATCAACATAATGAACTCACATGAACCATTTGGTCAAGTTTGGATCACAATTCCACAAGAAATTTGATCAGATCACCAAAAGGGCAAAATGGTCATTTTTAGAGTTTTGACTGCACAAAGGCAATTCTTGACTGTTTGACCTAACCAATGGCAAACCAAGCTCACCTATGGACTCAAGGACTCAATGGAATTGTCTTTACCTATTCAACAAGTTCAAAAGATCTCAAATGCATAGGATTGACAGATGAATTTTGCAGTCAACTGATCAAAATTTGATTGTATACTAAAAAGTCAAACTTTGACTTTTTGGTCAAAATCAAGTGCCAAGATTCATTTTTCATCAAGACATGTCAAATTATGAAACTTGTTCATCAAGAAACCCAAAATTGCAAATTAGGGTTTAAAATTAAAAAATTTCATAACTTAGAAATTTTCTAAGTTATGAAATTTCCTTATTTTTTTCTAACTTTGTCCCATTTTTTCACCAAGATGAAAATGGATTCAAACAAAACTTGAAACATGAAAGTTGTAGTCCATTGCAAAATCTACAACTTTGATTCACAAAGTTTTCTCAAAGGAAGCTTTTATATCAAGTTAGGATTTTTGGAACAAGGGTACAAAACATTTTTAACTTAGAGAAATTTTGCCCTATTCTAGGCAGGATTTTTGTCCAACTTCTTTGCCATTTTTCACATGGTTCCACTTGGATTTTAAATTTGCATTACAAATATGGATTATAGTACACATTCCAAGATTTCCAAATTGTCCAAGAACTTCTCAAACACCCTTGTGGTTAGAGAGAATCGAATTTGCAAAGTTGGCCAAAACTCACTTTTGTTCATGGCCAAAGCATGTTCACAACAATTTGCATTTTCAACTCAGCATGGTTTATGCTAGATTTCAGGCCTCTAAACATCTCCACACTCAATAATTTAATGCCTAACCATTGTGTTAAGGTGTTATTTTATCCATTTGGGCATTATACATCAAACTAACCCTTAATTGGTAAAAGTGATTTTGCCATTTTTGCAAAAGTAGCTTTATGTCAAACCACTATGCATTGAGCCTTGGACAAAGATCTGAGATTGCAAATCAAATCCAGGGATTAGAGGGGGCCTAGAGGTTTGTTTTCAGCATACAAGATGGCCTGTACAAGCCTTTGACACATTACACACATCTTTTGCTTCATATAGAAGAAACTTGGCAAAACTGAACCAACTTGGATTTCCTGCAACTTAGAGCTTAAACAAACTTTGTGAACATCTTCCACACATCAAAACAAGCCAAAAGCATGACTCATTCATACCTAAGACCTGCTCATATTCAGAATCCCTGTTTTGCTGCAAAACAAGGCAAGTTCTGCAACTTGACCTCTACAACAATATTCACTCGTGCGTTTTTGCCCAAGCTTGTCCAAACACATTCCATACCATCCACTGAAACTATCCCAAGCCCTAAACACAAGCTGTAACTCCCCTAATATCAGTTTCCATTTTCATTTTTCAGTTTTGCAGGTGAACTTCCATAGCACGATACAGAGTGATTCAAAGCAAGCTAGGTGTTGGAGAAGCTTCCTTGGACTTCAGGCAAGCTATACAGAAGCTCAAACTCCACTGAAGTTGGCCACATTACTGTATACGATTCAAGCTGAAATGGGTAAAACCATGGACTTCTATCTCTCAATCTAGGAAGAGTTAAGCTTAGGTTTATGAATGAAACATGTCCTACTCATAGCCCTGAAGCCATACATATGATCACTTTTCATTTATATTAAGCATGCTGTGAGAATTTTAACCATGAACATTGAAGAAAAACTAGGTCAGAAATTGGGGGTGAAGAAATTCTCCCTGGTTTCTTAGAGTTAGGTCAAGTTTTTTACATGTTTGGAATCGTGGTTTGATGCTCTACATTATTTGTGTTATAAGTTTTTGCTAAAAATCAAGGAATCAAGAGATAGCAGGTGTAGAAGGAAGCGCGCGTTTTCTTGTTCAAACATATGCTGGAGGTTGAAGACAGAGTTGACTTGGGCTGGGCCTGTGTCAACTTGCTTTTTGCACCCCTTTTTCCATTTGCACCCCCCTGGCCCATTATGTGAAATACTTGTCATTTTTGCATTTTTCTTTTTGATTTTGATTTTATATTTTTTGCTCAAGCATAAAAAACTCCAAAAATATTTTTCCACATTTTTTTACATTTATTTGGCATTTATTTACTTTATTGAACATATACATGTAAATAATATAAAACCTTTTTATTTAAAACCCTAAAAAATAATACAAAAATATTCATTTTTAGTTATTATTTTTTATTTACATTTTGAAAACATTTTCTAAAATATACATTTTTTCATAAATAATTAATTTTATCTTTTATATTTAATAGGTTTAGTAAATATATATATATATATATAGATACTTGTATATTATATTTATTAGAATACTTAGGATAAAAATATAGAAATAATACATTTTTATTTTTATATGACGCTAAAAATACTTTTTTTACAATATACTTTTTATTTTTTAATATATATTGTACATAATTAATAAATATTACTATTTATTTAAAAACTAGGGTTTTGCCCTAAATGACAAAAATATTCAAATTTGACCTTTTTATTTTTGTTTATATTTCACATTTGAAAATACTTTTACATACATGAAAAATCCTTTTTTTTAGCATAATGCATTTTTATTTGATATTTATTTATTTGTACTTATTTAAATATTAGATATTTGTCTTGTATATTCAATATGGATGTAATAGCTTAGAATTTAATTTCTTGTCAAATATCCCCAAATTCAAACTTGTACCCCCCATCCCCATAATCATTGTTGTAATAGCTTAGCATTTAAATTTCCACATTTAAAAGCTTTCAATTATGCCATGTTTAGACCTAGGGTTTGTATGCAAAATCAATCAACAAATAGCTTGACCTAATTCAAGATAAACATGCATGAAAAACAAACACAATGCACACTTACACCCCTAGGGTTACATCCACTTGTTGCCTTCAAAAATGAGCCATGTTTGCATGTCAAGTACTTTGGCAAAACAAAACAAAACAAAAACAAATAAAATGATCATAGTCCATCGATGACGCTATCTTGTTGCCTAAACAAAATGATCATAGTCCCTCAAGAAAATTGCCAAAATACTTGACACTATTGCATTCATGGTCTAAACGATGACCCGCGCCCGCCCCGTTAACATCCTAACACAAGGTTGTTCACCAAATACAATGGTGAAACAACACTGTTAAAAGGGTTAAAACATAAGAAATATCTTTGAGAAATTTAGGGTAGATAGCTCTTGGTTACTTGATCAAATCTTACAAAGAAAACATCCCTGCTACTTTTCAAAAACACACCTCACAACACAACTTCAAAAATAACTTTCAAACATTGAAACATTTTTTCAAAAAGACAAACACCTTTGTAAAACATTCAAACATGAATTGTTACAAAGGTTGCCTAGACAAGGCATCTTTTTCAAAACATTTTCAAAACCGCACACAAAGCACCATTTCAAACAATTGAAAAGCAAAGGCAAGTGATCTAAGCAAGTAACTAAGAGCCCATGGATAACCATGGATAGAAAGGGTGCTAATACCTTCCCTTTCTATAATCTACTCCCCGAACCCAAGAAAACATCTCAAAGGTTTTTCCTGTGCTTTTTAACCTTTCCTTAGGATAAAATAAAAAGTCGGTGGCGACTCTTGCTCAACCGAAACATTTGCGAACACAAACGCAAAACCTCAAGTCAGTTCTCCCACCGTATCACAGAACTGGCGAATCTGCTGGGGAATTACTTTAAAAGTGGAGTAACCTTAGGGCCTAGATCACCCTTTTGCATGATTAATTGTTTGCTTTGATTGCTTTACAATTTGGTTCTCTTGTTTGGGCTTGAAATCCTACACCCGGATTTGGGGAAAACATTCATAGATAGCAATACGTTGTGGAAACTGTGTGGGGTATACCGACATGGTTGAAGCAATAGCTATATTAGTGCGACATATTTGTGAGTACCGATAACCCTTGAGTTCAATCAAGGAGAGTACGGGGCCGCTGAGTGATGTCACTAAGCACTAATGACCTAGAACCTTACTTGACCATCTTGGCCTTTATTAGGGGTAGTGAGATGACCGGCTTTGGTGCAGTCCGAAGTTGGTAGATACTCGATACTACACTCATTGAGGGTTGTTTTCTTGGAATATTTTGGTCGCTAGTTAAGTGGCTAAACCAAAACAATCAACATGGAAAACAAACCATTGATATTGAGCTCCTTAGAACCCGGTTACTATTTATAGACAGGTTTTTGAGCCAACTAAACTCAAGAGGGTACTTACCTACGAAACCTCATGCAAGCCTGAAACTAGGGTTTTGTGTGACTTGCTTGTACATGTGTTTATACATCATGAACATCATAAAGCATCATATGCATCCACTAACCATTTCAAGGGTTTGGATCTTCATCTTTGTTCTTGTTTTGTAGGTCATGGAAACTCTTCGCAGGAAAACCATCCAAGTCAAGCTTGTGAGAATCCCTCCTCAACTCAAGGAGCTTACATCCAGAATTCCAGAAAGTTCCCTCTTCAGTGAAAGACATGGTAGACTGCTCATCCTAGTCAAAACCAGCATTGAAGAAGACATGGTGAAAGTGTTGTTCCAATTCTTTGACCCCCTTCACCACTGTTTCACATTCCCCGAATACCAATTGGTGCCTACTTTGGAGGAATTTTCTCAACTCCTGAGAATTCCTATTCTTAATCAACTACCTTTCAACGGTACGGAAAAAGAACCAAAGCCTGAAGATGTTGCTCAAGCACTACACTTGCAACCATCTGACATCAAGGGGCATTGGGAAACTAGAAGTGGTGTCAAAGGCTTCTTGGTAAAGTTCTTGTTTGAGAAGGCACAAGAGTGTTGGAATTCCCTGGATCTGCAAGCCTTTGAAGAGATTGTGGCACTCCTTATTTATGGGTTGGTCTTGTTCCCAAATCCTGACCAACTTATAGATGTGAATGCTGTCAAGATCTTCATATTCGGAAATCCCATACCTACATTGCTTGGGGATATCCTCTACTCATTTTACACACGAACAATGAGGAAGAGAGGTGTTCTCATGTGCTGTACTCCTTTCTTTGCAAGGTGGTTTATTTCTCACCTTCCACAATCAGTTTTGAAGAACGAGCGAGGCCTAAGGTGGTCACAATGATTGATGACCCTCACACATTCTGATGTACATTGGTGTTCTCGGTCCAGAGAAAATGTCATCATCATCGATCGTTGTGGTGAGTTCCCTAATGTTCCATTACTTGGCATTAGGGGAGGCATTACCTACAACCCTTGTCTAGCTTTGAGACAATTTGGATATGCTCGGAGGGATGGCCCTCATGACATGCTGATTCCTGACCTAGTTTTTGACTTCGACAACGATGCGCAAGGACTTCGCCAAAGATTCATCAGAGCTTGGAGGATGCCTAACAAGGTAGATAGCAAGACATTGGGGCACAAGAACTCCATCCCTCTTGAGCCTTACCTCAAGTGGGTACGAACCCGAGCCCAGAGTCTTATGATGCCTTACCCTCACATTCTCCCTTTAATCAAAGAGCATGTTAAGGAAGGAGAGGTTCCATACACCATCTTACATCCTGACATGCCAACATCATGGGAGGAAATGCAGAAGAGTTGGATCCAACTCATGGAAGAAAGGGATAATTTTGAAGCCAACTTCTACGCTAGTGAGAAGAAGGTTTTGGAGCTTACCCGCCGACTTCACGAGGAGGAGACCCTCAACACTTACATCACACCAAAGAGGATGTGCAACGTCTTTTTACCTTAAGAAGTTTATGTAATATTTGGCCCATGGAGCATTTATGTACTGACAAATTTTCTTCTTATTAATATGACGTGTGTTCTTTTTGTTTGCAACAACTTTGAATTTATAAATCCTTGAATGAATTACATGAATAAACATATCATTCATCATATGCATAAACAGGTCTTCACACCAGGTTTCCTTATCTTTCTGCTGTTTATTTCAGTAAGATGGATATTGAGCAGACGGTCAAAGATCTGCAGGGACAAAACTCGCAGTTTCAACAGCTCCTTATGACCTTGGCAAAGGGTCAGGAGGATCTTAAAGCACTGTTAGGGAATAAAGAGCAAGAAAAAGGAAAAAAGAAGAAGAAAAGAGTTGGGGTAGCTACACTGGGAAGAAGATTTGAGAATGAAGCTAGGAGAGTTCTTGAATTTCCCTCCACATCTGACGAGGGGACCGGCAAAGGAAAAGGAGCTGCATTACCTTCTGAGTCTGAGGCTGAAGAAGAAGAGGTTGAGGAAGATGAAGATTATTCAGAGCAGCAATACTCGCCAGCGGATGAAAAATACAAAAACCTGGAGGATAGACTGGAAGCCATGGAGCTGCAAAGGGTTCCCGGGCTAGATTTTGAAGAATTGGGATTGATTGCTGGGATTGTGATCCCTCCAAAGTTTAAGGTGCCAATTTTTGCAAAATACGATGGTCTGTCTTGCCCGAAGATGCACCTGAGGTCATATGTCAGAAGAATTCAACCTCATTCATCCGATAGAAATCTCTGGGTACACTTTTTCCTGGACAGCTTGTCCGGTACTCAGCTAGATTGGTTTTACCAGCTTGAGAGGTCAGAAGTGCATAACTGGGAAGACTTGGCAGCTGCCTTTTATCGCCAGTATCAATACAACACCGACTTGGTGCCAACCCGTACTCAGCTGCAAGGTATGGGGATGGCCTCAGATGAGGGATTCAAAGAATACGCCCAGAAATGGCGCGACTTGGCCGGAAGAGTACAACCACCGCTTTCAGATATGGAGCTAGTGGATATGTTCTTGGGGACCCTATCTGGCCCTTTCTTCAACCATTTGATCGGGAGCTCTTCTGCAGGGTTTACCGAACTGATTCTGACTGGCGAACGGGTAGAAGCTGGTATTAAGAGCGGAAAAATTCAAAGGGATGCCTCTGCATCCACAGCTGTTAAAAAGCCATTCCCAGCCAAGAAGGAAGCAGCTGTTGTGTACTCTCAAAAGGGATTGGGAGGAAGTGAGCGACGGACGACTGTAGGGGCCGTGATGATCCAAAATTCGTCAAATGATCAGCCTCGTAACAATCAGTCCAGACCTAAACAGCAATGGGGAGAACGGCCACAACGGCAGTTCACCCGCATCAATATGACGCTCGTACAAGTTCTTCCCCATTTGTTGAAGCTAAATCTGACTGGTTTAAGGGAGGCGTCGAAAAGCACTAACACCACATCTCCGTACTATCATCCCAATGCTAAATGTGCCTATCATTCTGACAGTGTCGGGCATGACACCAACGATTGCTGGGCGCTTAAGAATAAAATTCAGGATTTGATAGACGCAAAAGAGGTTGAGTTCGACGCCCCCGAGAAGCCGAATGTAATCTCCGCTCCAATGCCAAAGCATGGTCGCAATGTCCATGTTGTTGAAGAAGATCTGTTTGTTTCTACTGTTGATAATCTGATAACTCCACTACTGACAATTAAGTTGAATCTGTTGAAGGCTGGGATTTTCCCAGGTTGTAAAGAAGATTGCTACCTTTGTTCCTCCCTACCAATCGACTGTCCATTGCTGAAAATAGGCATCCAACGCCTAATGGACAACCAACAAATTCTTTTCAAAAAGACTCCTGTTACTCCAACTCCTATCAATGAAGTTTCAATAATAACCATTTCCGCCAATCTTTCCAAGGTCCCCAAAAGGCCTGTTAAGATTACATCTGCTCCGAAGACTGTACCGTTGAAAGTAACCATGCTTGGGCCCGTCCCATACAAATCTGAAAAATTGATACCGTGGAATTATGGTGGAGAAATCTACTACCACGGTGTTAAACAAATTGAGATAACTGAAGAGAGCTCTGACGAAGAAATTGCCGACATTGGAAACATTGCCGTTACGAGCAAAATTACCCGAAGTGGAAGAATTTTCTCTCCAGAGATTGCCCCTCCAAAGGCAATCTTTGGACCCTCAGCTGCTCCCAAGGTTACCCCTGCACCGGTAAAACTATCTGCAAGAACGCCAATGATCGAAGAAGTTGTTACTCCTGTAGTTGTCCCTCCTGCTGCTGCTGATAAGGGGAAAGGGATCCAAGAATAGCTCGTCAGGACGAGGGCTCAGCCATTGGTCATCCCTGAGACCTCTAAAAAGGAAATGGAGGAGATTATGAAAATAATCAAGAAGAGTGATTATGATGTGGTGGAGCAACTGGGGCAAACCCCCTCGAAGATCTCCATGTTAGCTTTGCTACTTTGTTCAGAGGCTCATGCCAAAGCCTTGATAAGGTTTTTGAAGACAGCCCATGTGCCCCAAGAAACCTCAGCCGATCAATTCCAGGATTGTGTAGCCAGCCTTACCGCTGACAACGGCCTGGGTTTCTCTGATGTGGACCTGACTCCGAAGGGAAGAAAGCACAATGACGCATTGCATGTGTCAGTTGAATGTCGAGGAACCACTCTCACCCATGTCTTGGTCGACACTGGTTCTTCCCTAAATGTGCTGCCTAAGAAGGCTCTCGACTGGTTGGATTGTGAAGATTTGGAGCTGAAACCAAGTAATATTATTGTCAGGGCCTTTGACGGGTCTAAAAGAATGGTGCATGGGGAGGTCGACATTCCCATCAAGGTAGGCACTGAAGTGTTCCACTCAACCTTCTACGTGATGGACATCCGCCCATCATACTCTTGCTTGCTAGGAAGACCGTGGATTCATAATGTTGGGGCAGTCACCTCTTCTTTACATCAGATGCTGAAATACCCTGTTAAGGGTAAAATCATAATTGTACACGGTGAGGAGGAGTACATGATCAGTCATCTGAATTCCTTTCGGTATGTGGAAGTGGATGGCGAATTCATCGAAACACCCTTTCAACACTTCGAGGAAGTTTCTCCTGAGGTTACAGTAGCAAAGGCAGTAGCTGAGGTACCCAAGCAGGTGGCCAGGATGGCATCTCTGAAAGACGCAAAGGCTGCAATGAAGGAGGGAAAGAACACAACATGGGGACAGTTGCCTGACTTTCCCCACAAGGCAGACAAGTTTGGGTTGGGGTTTACCGCTGCGAGGAAAAAGGCTATGCGTCGCTCCAAAATTGAAAAGACACCCATCAAGATTTCTCCTCATGGAATCAATGCTTTAGAAGACGAAGACGAAGAGGGTAATGTTGAAGATTGGATCTTCCTAACCATTGAAGGGGGACTGCACAACTGGGAGGCGAAAGACTTCGTTCCCATTACTTTCATTAATCAGTAATTTATCTTTCGAACATTTCCTGTTGGTCTGTAATAATTACTTAAACAATCCGCACACTGTTTTTCACCTCATGCCTTGCCCGGGGCATGTAGGTCCATTTGTAAGGGTTTGATTCTCTTCATAATCATATGCCATGTTTAATGAATCATTGGACGTTTTTCATTTATAAACTATTGTGTTCATTTTCTTTCCTTTTGCATTTTTGCTTGTTTAAGGATGTCTATCCCTTACACACACCCACACTCACAAATGCAGGTACCCATCCACTCCGGATTCCATGGGTGACTATTTTGTTGTATCCTTCAATAACTCTGATGATTTGGTCAATCAGGCTGAATACGAAGATGACGAAGATTGTGAAGTACCGGGAGAGTTAGCCAGACTTCTACAACAAGAAGAGAGGGCCATCTTACCTCATGAAGAGTTGTTGGATACCATCAACTTAGGGACAGAGGAAGACAGGAAAGAAGTCAAAGTGGGTGCCAATCTGGAACCAAGTGTAAAGGAGCGCTTAATATAGCTGTTGAATGAATATGTTGAAATCTTCGCCTGGTCTTATGAAGACATGCCAGTGTTAGACACAGATATCGTGGTTCACCGTCTCCCTACAAGAGAAGACTGTCCACCGATCAAGAAAAAAGTCCACCGAATGAGGCCTGACATGTCTGAGAAAATTAAGGCTGAAGTAATGAAGCAATTCAACACTGGCTTTTTGGCCGTTACATCCTATCCATAATGGGTTGCTAACATTGTGCCTGTTCCCAAAAAAGACGGCAAGGTCAGAATGTGTGTGGACTACCGGGATTTGAACAGGGTCAGTCCTAAAGATGATTTTCCGCTACCCCATATCGACATTTTGATTGACAACACAGCTCAGCACAAATTATTTTCTTTCATGGACGGATTCTCGGGCTACAACTTGATTAAAATGGCCCCCGAGGACATGGAGAAAACAACCTTTGTTACACAATGGGGTACCTTTTGTTACAAGGTGATGCCGTTCGGACTGAAGATTGCAGGGGCAACTTATCAATGCGCCATGGTAGCTTTGTTTCATGATATGATACATCATGAGATTGAAGTTTACGTAGACGACATGATAGCTCGATCACAAACAGAAGAGGGACACCTTGAACATTTGCAAAAGCTGTTTTCCAGGTTGAAGGAATACAAACTCAGGCTGAATCCAAGTAAGTGCACTTTTGGAGTTAGGTCTGGTAAACTTCTGGGATTTATTGTTAGCAACAAAGGCATTGAGGTCGATCCAGCCAAAGTAAAGGCTATACAAGAAATGCCTGCCCCCTGTACTGAAAAGGAGGTTAGAGGATTCTTGGGATGCTTGAACTATATCGTCAGGTTCATCTCTCACCTGACGTCTACCTGTGAGCCAATTTTCAAACTATTAAAGAAAGATCGGGTAGTCGAATGGAACGATGATTGTCAAACTGCTTTTGATAAGATTAAGGAGTATTTGCTAGAACCTCCTATTCTGATGCCACTCGTCGATGGAAGGCCGCTGATCATGTATCTGACTGTTTTGGACAACTCAATGGGGTGCGTACTGGGCCAACATGACGAGTCTGGTCGAAAAGAGCATGTCATTTATTACCTTAGCAAAAAGTTTACCGACTGTGAGACTCGTTACTCACTGCTCGAGAAAACTTGCTGCGCTTTGGTATGGGCTGCTCGCCGACTAAGGCAGTATATGTTGACTCATACCACTTTGCTGATTTCCAAAATGGACCCGATTAAATATATCTTCGAGAAGCCTGCTTTATCTGGAAGAATCGCTAGATGGAAAATGATCTTGACTGAGTATGATATCCAGTATACTACCCAAAAAGCTATAAAAGGGAGTGTACTAGCTGACCATCTAGCTCATCAAGCTATCGAAGATTATCAATCCATGAGATTCGACTTCCCGGACGAGGACATCATGACTTTGGACAACATTGAAGGTAACGGACCGTATGACGGACCTGAAAATGGATCCCAATGGACTCTGTACTTTGATGGTGCTTTAAATGCACTTGGAAACCATATCAGTGCGGTGCTCATTTCCCCAGAAGGTTTCCATACACCTTTTACGGCCTGACTTTATTTCAGCTGTACCAACAACATGGCCGAATATGAAGCTTGCATCTTTGGTCTCAAGGCTGCTATAGACTTGGAGATCAAATCTTTGATCGTATTTGGGGACTCGACTTTGGTTATCAGTCAAATCAAAGGAGAGTGGGACACCAAACATTCTAATCTTATCCCATACAAAGAACATGTCTTGACATTGCTGCCTCATTTCGAGCAGACTACTTTTGAGCATTTCCCGCGAGAAGAAAATCAGCTAGCAGATGCTCTGGCTACAATGTCTTCCATGTTTAAACTCAACTGGGATAACGAGGCTCCCCAAATCACCATCGAGCGAATGGATGAACCTGCGCATTGTCATGAGATTAACACCGAAGAAGTAGTCGAACAACCCTGGTTTCATGAAATCAAAAGGTATCTCCAGACTAGAGAATATCCCGAAGAACCTTCCGTCAATGACAAAAAGTTCTTAAGGAGATTTGCGGCCAAGTTCTTCCTAAGCAACGGCATCCTTTATAAGCGCATCCATGATTGTATTTTACTCCGATGCGTAGACAAAGCTGAAGCAGAGTTAATCATGACTGAGATACACAGTGGCACATTTGGCACCCATTTGAGCGGGCATACGATGGCTAAGAAGATTCTAAGGGAAGGCTATTACTGGTCTACTATGGAAGCTGATTGCTATCAACATTCCCGTACTTGCCATAAATGCCAAATCTATGCCGACAAAATACATATTCCTCCTGTTCCTCTCAACGTTCTGACAGCTCCTTGGCTATTCGCAATATGGGGCATTGACATGATTGGAGAGATCAAGCCCACGACATCCAATGGACATCGCTTCATCCTGGTCGCCATTGATTATTTTACCAAGTGGGTCGAAGCAGCTTCCTTTGCCTCTGTTACAAAGAATGTGGTTGCCCGCTTCATCAAGCAGAACCTCATATGCCGGTATGGTGTCCCCGACAGGATCATCACAGACAAGGGTACAAATCTGAACAATACTATGATCACCGCTCTATGCGAACAGTTCAAGATTTATCATCACAATTCATCTCCCTATCGACCGAAGATGAACAGTGTTATTGAAGCTGCGAACAAAAACATCAAGAAGATCATTCAGAAAATGACAGTTACCTACAAGGACTGGCATGAGATGTTACTGTTTGCTCTGTATGGATATCGTACCACGGCACGTACTTCAACAGGGGCAACCCCATTTTCTTTGGTGTATGGCATGGAAGTTGTCCTACCTATGGAAGTTCATATTCCTTCTTTAAGGATTATGAAGGACGCTGGTTTGAGTGAAGACGATTGGATTCATACCCGACTTGATCAACTCAATTTGATCGACGAAAAGCGACTCACTGTTGTTTGCCATGGTCAGACGTACCAAAAACGGATGATCAAGGCTTTCAACAAGAAAGTAAGACGTCAAGTATATCAAGTCGGAGATCTTGTAATCAAGCGGATCATCTTGCCGCAAAGTGATCCCAGGGGCAAATGGACTCCTACTTACGAAGGACCATTTGTAATCAAGAGCATCTTTTCTGGTTGTGCAATGATTCTGACCACCATGGACGGCGACGATTTGCCACACCCTGCGAATGCATACATAGTCAAAAGATACTACGCGTAAAGCGACCTGACAAGTTGAAAACCCGAAAGGGCGACTTGGGCAAAAATGGGCATCCCGGTGAACCGAAAACCCGAAAGGGCGGTTCAGGCAAAAATTAGGGATAAAACAAAAAAAAATCTGTACACCCGGCAAGTTGAAAACCCGAAAGGGCGACTTGGGAAAAAAAGGGTTTCCCGGTGGATCGAAAACCCAAAAGGGCGATTCAGGCAAAAGTTAGGGAATTAAAGCGTATGACTATGTCTCGTCAGATCACTTTAAAGAACAATCTCTTCATCAACAAGTTCTGAGTTTCTGATCAATCCAATCATCGGCGGACGAAGCATTGAATGGACAAGATATTCAGAGTTGTGAAGGCTATATCATAATGGGAATCCCATGGAATTGTTACACATAGCCATCTTTCTTTTGTATAAAATTTTCAATTTTTTACGACAACATCCTCTTACTAGGATGTCTGTCTCCTTTGTACAAATATACTCATAAAAAGTTAATACAAAAACTTTTCCAAATACAGAAATTTGCTTTGTCTTCCTTTTGCTTTTTACACTTATGTTTTATTTGAGAAACGTCCAATGTTTTGTTAAATAGGCATATGCATTTGAACATAATCATTTTCTTACAAATCAAGAAAAATGATTGCTGATATGTTGAAGGTACAAATAGATATCTTGATGCCCTTTCAGAAGAAATCCCCAGCGGAATTAAACTCCAAATTCCTCAAAGTTAAAATCCCAGAACTTAATTCCCCAAACAGAGTTAAACTTCAGGATCCTCAGCAGAACAAAAGCTTTCTCAAAGATGATTTCCCCAGCCAAGAGAGCCTTCCAGAACTTAATTCCCCTCAGAGGTAAGTTTCTGAATCCCCAATGGAGCCAAAACTATCAATCCCCAGCGGAGCTAAAAACTTCCAACTATCAATCCCCAGCGGAACCTGACTAGTAAACATTCTCCCCACAGAGATACTTCCCATCAGATTGAAGATTCTCAGTCTTACTTCTCCAGCATGAGTCTACCAGGTTCTAGACTCCCCAGTAGAGATCATCAGAATTCTCATTCCCCATAAGTCACCAAGGATTTTTTCAAACCCCAGCAGTGATCCTAAGATCCCTCAACAATTGAAGATCTTGTTCGCCAAACAATCAACAGTCAGCAAGGATTTCTCACCCTCAGTAATCAAAGGATTTTCAATCCCCAGCTTCGGTTATGGGTTTATTTCCCCAACATTTGTCAAGGATTTATTCTCCAAAATAAATTACATTTCAAATTGATCGGTCGTTCAAAAGTTCCTTCATCACCTGTTGGAAGTTACGGTCGTCAAAGATCAAATTCTCACAAAATTCAAGTTATGAAGCCCGGATTCGACCGGATAGTATCTTGATCTCTACAGCATATTGTGAAGCCCGGATTACGACCGAATAACAGTATCAGACTACCGCGAAGCCTGGATTACGACCAGATAGTGGTATCTCCTAAGAGCAAGCTATGAAACCCGAATTCGACTGGATAATAGTTTAATCCTCAACAAGTTATTGTGAAGCCTGGATTACGACCAGATAGCAATACAAGTTTCTGTGAAGCCTAGATTACGACCAGACAGCAACCAAGAATACTACGAAGCCTGGAGTCGACCAGATATTGGTATATCTTTAACACAAGCCGTGAAACTCGGATTCAACCGGATAATAGCTCAACAAGTTATTGTGAAGCCTGGATTACGACCAGATTGCAATACAAGTTTCTGTGAAGCCTGGATTACGACCAGAGAGCAGCCAAGAATACTACGAAGCCTGGAGTCGACCAAATAGTGGTATATCTTTAACACAAGCCGTGAAACCCGGATTCGACCGGATAACAGCTCAACAAGTTATTGCGAAGCCTGGATTACGACCAGATAGCAATACAAGTTTCTGTGAAGCCTGGATTACGACCAGACAGCAGCCAAGAATACTACGAAGCCTGGAGTCGACCAGATAGTGGTATATCTTTAACACAAGCCGTGAAACCCGGATTCGACCGGATAACAGCTCAACAAGTTATTGTGAAGCCTGGATTACGACCAGATAGCAATACAAGTTTCTATGAAGCCTGGATTACGACCATACAGCAGCCAAGAATACTACGAAGCCTGGAGTCGACCAGATAGTGGTATATCTTTAACACAAGCCGTGAAACCCGGATTCGACCGGATAACAGCTCAACAAGTTATTGTGAAGCCTGGATTACGACCAGATAACAATACAAGTTTCTATGAAGCCTGGATTACGACCAGACAGCAGCCAAGAATACTACGAAGCCTGGAGTCGACCAGATAGTGGTATATCTTTAACACAAGCCGTGAAGCCCGGATTCGACCGGATAACAGCTCAACAAGTTATTGTGAAGCCTGGATTACGACCAGATAGCAATACAAGTTTCTGTGAAAGCCTGGAGATCAACCAGATAACAGTTAACCGTTAACAGAATGAAGATTCTCATCCTTGAAACCTCAAGAGATTGGTATACTCCCAACCTCCTGACCCTTAACAGAATGAAGATTCTCATCCTTGAAAACCCAGTAGATTGGCATACACCCAATCTCCTGACCCAAACGCCTGAATGAAGATTCTCATTTTGGCTTCCCCAGCAAAGTGGCATACAACCTAAACCTGAACTTCTTCTAGACAGGAATAAGCTTTTCCCAGAGTCCCGAGTTTTACTCTCCGACAGGATAGCTACCTTTCAACAGTATGGCTATTCCCCACAGAATTCTTATTCCCCAAGCAGAATGAAGACTCTCATTCTCAGTTCCTCACAGAGTATTCAGATATTCCCCGGTGAAGATCTCCTCAAAACAGGAATCCCCAGTATATTGGCATACAACCCAAGCTCCTGATTCCCCAACAGTGGTTCTAGGACTTCTCATTTCCAACGATCAAAAGATTCTTGCAATCCCCTGCAGCAGTCAAGGATTCACTTTCCCCGCAGCAGTCAAGATTCTATTATCTCCGGCTATCCAGGATTCATCTATCCTCAGCAAGACAGCTCATCAACTTACATGTGCATTCATTACATTCATATCATAAACATTGATATAACATATATTGCATCATACATTTCATGCAACATAACTTTGTGTTTCAGCTAATATTTTACCCTTTTCAGGATAAGATTAATAAGCTTCAACTTCAACTTTTGAAAACAGTTTACGGACGCTTCCCAACATGGATGCTGATCTATTGCTTATTCAACTTCAAGAATTCTGAAAATAGTTCACGGATTCTCCAAACACGGATGATAATCTATCGCTTGTTCAGATTCAAAACTTCTGAAAACAGTTTACGGATTCTCCAAACACGGATGTCAATCTATTGCTTATTCAGACCCCCAGCTCAGAGATGTTCCAAAACATGGACACCTTTCTGGTACTCATTTATGTCGACTACAATCACCTTCAAATGGCATCTATAAGCCCATCCTCCTACCAACAATTTCCAAATGGCATCTTTAAGCCCATTCCCTCAAACTACGCTTTGACGAGTGCAAATTTTTTGGGCACTCTAGTGTCCAATCTCCTTTTACCTTCGAGACGCGAAAGGCAAACTTGCCAATCTAACTCTTCAGGTTCAAGAAGATTGAACAGGGGCAACTGTTGTACCCCAAAATTTTCCCTCTCATTTCATCAACATTTTCTCATCACAAGACTCTTGGAGCTCAAGATCAAGTTAGGGTTTGCTCTGCTCAAGGCCCCTCCTTGCACTGTTGACCCAAATTAGGGTTTGAGTTTGCACAGGGATGTTTTGACCTAAAAAGCCCAAAATGACTTTCATGCTTCATGTTAGACCCACAAGTTTATCCATACCAAGTTTCAAACCTTGATTCCAATCTTTGCCCAGTCAATTGAACAGTTGACTTAAAAATCAGCTGTATTGGGGAAAAAGTCAACTGTGGCCAATGGACAGTCAAACTTCTTAATTTTTGACCCACGTCAACATAATGAACTCACATGAACCATTTGGTCAAGTTTGGATCACAATTCCACAAGAAATTTGATCAGATCACCAAAAGGGCAAAATGGTCATTTTTAGGGTTTTGACTGCACAAAGGCAATTCTTGACTGTTTGACCTAACCAATGGCAAAACAAGCTCACCTATGGACTCAAGGAATCAATGGCATTGCCTTGACCCATTCAACAAGTTCAAAAGATCTCAAATGCGTAGGATTGACAGATGAATTTTGCAGTCAACTGATCAAAATTTGACTGTATACTGAAAAGTCAAACTTTGACTTTTTGGTCAAAATCAAGTGCCAAGATTCATTTTTCATCAAGACATGTCAAATTATGAAACTTGTTCATCAAGAAACCCAAAATTGCAAATTAGGGTTTAAAATGAAAAAATTTCATAACTTAGAAATTTTCTAAGTTATGAAATTTCCTTATTTTTTTCTAACTTTGTCCCATTTTTTCACCAAGATGCAAATGGATTCAAACAAAACTTGAAACATGAAAGTTGTAGTACATTGCAAAATATACAACTTTTATTCACAAAGTTTTCTCAAAGGAAGCTTGTATCTCAAGTTAGGATTTTTGGAACAAGGGTACAAAATATTTTTAACTTAGAGAAATTTTGCCCTATTCTAGGCAGGATTTTTGTCCAACTTCTTGGCCATTTTTCACATGGTTCCACTTGTAGTTTCAATTTTAATTACAAAGATGGATTATAGTACACATTCCCAGATTTCCAAATTGTCCAAGAACTTCTCAAACACCGTTGTGGTTAGAGAGAATCGAATTTGCAAAGTTGGCCAAAACTCACTTTTGTTCATGGCCAAAGCATGTTCACAACAATTTGCATTTTCAACTCAGCATGGTTTATGCTAGATTGCAGGCCTCTAAACCTCTCCAAACTCAATAATTTAATGCCTAACCATTGTGTTAAGGTGTTATTTTATCCATTTGGGCATTACACATCAAACTAACCCTTAATTGGTAAAAGTGATTTTGCCATTTTTGCAAAAGTAGCTTTATGTCAAACCACTATGCATTGAGCCTTGGACAAAGATCTGAGATTGCAAATCAAATCCAGGGATTAGAGGGGCCTAGAGGTTTTTTTGCAGCATTCAAGATGGCCTGTACAGGCCTTTGACACATTACACACATCTTTTGCTTCATATAGAAGAAACTTGGCAAAACTGAACCAACTTGGATTTCCTGCAACCTAGAGCTTAAACAAACTTTGTGAACATCTTCCACACATCAAAACAAGCCAAAAGAACGACTCATTCATCCCTAAGACCTGCTCATATTCAGAATCCCTATTTTGCTGCAAAACAGGGCAAGTTCTGCAACTTGACCTCTACAACAATATCCACTCGTGCGTTTTTGCCCAAGCTTGTCCAAACACATTCCATACCATCCACTGAAATTATCCCAAGCCCTAAACACAAGCTGTAACTCCCCTAACCTCAGTTTCCATTTTCATTTTTCAGTTTTGCAGGTGAACTTCCATAGCACGATACAGAGTCATTCAAAGCAAGCTAGGTGTTGGAGAAGCTTCCTTGGACTTCAGGCAAGCTATACAGAAGCTCAAACTCCACTGAAGTTGGCCACATTGTTGTATACGATTCAAGCTGAAACAGGTAAAATGATGGACTTCTATCTCTCAATCTAGTAAGAGTTAAGCTTAGGTTTATGAATGAAACATGTCCTACTCATAGCCCTGAAGCCATACATATGATCACTTTTCATTTATATTAAGCATGCTGTGAGAATTTTAACCATGAACATTAAAGAAAAACTAGGTCATAAATTGGGAGTGAAGAAATTCTCCCTAGTTTATTAGAGTTAGGTCAGGTTTTTTACATGTTTGGAATCGTGGTTTGATGCTCTACATTATTTGTGTTATAAGTTTTTGCTAAAAATCAAGGAATCAAGAGATAGCATGTGTAGAAGGAAGCGCGTGTTTTCTTGTTCAAACATGTGCTGGAGGTTGAAGACAGAGTTGACTTGGGTTGGGCCTGAGTCAACTTACTTTTTGCACCCCTTTTTTCCATTTGCACCCCTCTGACCCATTATGTGAAATACTTGTCATTTTTGCATTTTTCTTTTTGATTCTGATTTTATATTTTTTGCTCAAGCATAAAAAACTCCAAAAATATTTTTCCACATTTTTTTACATTTATTTGGCATTTATTTACTTTATTGAACATATACATGTAAATAATATAAAACCTTTTTATTTAAAACCTTAAAAAATAATACAAAAATATTCATTTTTTAGTTATTATTTTTTATTTACATTTTGAAAACATTTTCTAAAATATACATTTTTTCATAAATAATTAATTTTATCTTTTATATTTAATAGGTTTAGTAAATATATATATATATATATATATATATATATATATATATATATATATATATATATATATATATATATATATATATATATATATATATATATATATATATATATATATATATATATATATATATATATATATATATATATATATATATATATATATATATATATATATATATATATATATATATAGATACTTGTATATTATATTTATTAGAATACTTAGGATAAAAATATAGAAATAATACATTTTTATTTTTATATGACGCTAAAAATACTTTTTTTACAATATACTTTTTATTTTTTAATATATATTGTACATAATTAATAAATATTACTATTTATTTAAAAACTAGGGTTTTTCCCTAAATGACAAAAATATTCAAATTTGACCTTTTTATTTTTGTTTATATTTCACATTGAAAAATACTTTTACATACATGAAAAATCCCTTTTTTTAGCATAATGCATTTTTATTTGATATTTATTTATTTGTACTTATTTAAATATTAGATATTTGTCTTGTATATTCAATATGGATGTAATAGCTTAGAATTTAATTTCTTGTCAAATATCCCCAAATTCAAACTTGTACCCCCCATCCCCATAATCATTGTTGTAATAGCTTAGCATTTAAATTTCCGCATTTAAAAGCTTTCAATTATGCCATGTTTAGACCTAGGGTTTGTATGCAAAATCAATCAACAAATAGCTTGACTTAATTCAAGATAAACATGCATGAAAAACAAACACAATGCACACTTACACCCCTAGGGTTACATCCACTTGTTGCCTTCAAAAATGAGCCATGTTTGCATGTCAAGTACTTTGGCAAAACAAAACAAAACAAAAGCAAACAAAATGATCATAGTCCCTCGATGACGCTATCTTGTTGCCTAAACAAAATGATCATAGCCCCTCAAGAAAATTGCCAAAATACTTGACACTATTGCATTCATGGTATAAACGATGACCCGCGCCCGTCCCGTTAACATCCTAACACAAGGTTGTTCACCAAATACAATGGTGAAACAACACTGTTAAAAGGGTTAAAACATAAGAAAGATCTTTGAGAAATTTAGGGTAGATAGCTCTTGGTTACTTGATCAAATCTTGCAAAGAAAACATCCTTGCTACTTTTCAAAAACACACCTCACAACACAACTTCAAAATCAACTTTCAAACATTGAAACATCTTTTCAAAAAGACAAACACCTTTGTAAAACATTCAAACATGAATTGTTATAAAGGTTGCCTAGACAATGCATCTTTTTCAAAGCATTTTCAAAACCGCACACAAAGCACCATTTCAAACAATTGAAAAGCAAAGGCAAGTGATCTAAGCAAGTAACTAAGAGCCCATGGATAACCATGGATAGAAAGGGTGCTAATACCTTCCCTTTCTATAATCTACTCCCCGAACCCAAGAAAACATCTCAAAGGTTTTTCCTGTGCTTTTTAACCTTTCCTTAGGATAAAATAAAATGTCGGTGGCGACTCTTGCTCAACCGAAACATTTGCAAACACAAACGTAAAACCTCAAGTCAGTTCTCCCACCGTATCACAGAACTGGCGAATCTGCTGGGGAATTACTTTAAAAGTGGAGTAACCTTAGGGCCTAGATCACCCTTTTGCATGATTAATTGTTTACTTTGATTGCTTTACAATTTGGTTCTCTTGTTTGGGCTTGAAATCCTACACCCGGATTTGGGGAAAACATTCATAGATAGCAATACGTTGTGGAAACTGTGTGGGGTATACCGACATGGTTGAAGCAATAGCTATATTAGTGCGACATATTTGTGAGTACCGATAACCCTTGAGTTCAATCAAGGAGAGTACGGGGCCGCTGAGTGATGTCACTAAGCACTAATGACCTAGAACCTTACTTGACCATCTTGGCCTTTATTAGGGGTAGTGAGATGACCGGCTTTGGTGCAGTCCGAAGTTGGTAGATACTCGATACTACACTCATTGGGGTGCTAATACCTTCCCCTTGCGTAACAGATTCACTTACCCGATCTCTCAGTCGAAAGACTGTGATTTCTCCCTCTTCAGGTTTTCTCGATGTTTACCTTTCCCTTTCGGCAGGATAAAAGACGTTCGGGGGCGACTTCATTGATGTTTCATTACATCCAGATGACAGGTTCCGCCAGGCAGTTTCAGAACCCTCACACTCAGAACCCCCTGAACCATCTGTTTTTCAACCCATTCCTGCTGAACGTTTTTCAAGACCTCCTCCCAAACCTCTATCACCCAGACCCACTGGATGGTATGATGCTGGATCTTGGAGAATTCCAAGGATAAATGAACCTCTGGCCATTATAAAGCCTCCTTTCAACTTACCATCTGAAAACATTTTTGCTATGAATCAACCACAGCCTCAGAACCCCATTCCCACTCCTGAAAATACAATAATAATTTCACATGATGTCACTCCACCTACTTCACCACAACATCCAACACCAAACTTACCTATACACTCACCCCCTCATATTCCAGAACAACAATCTTTTGAACCACCTGAAACTGTTGAATCATCCGAACCTCATGAACAATCAGCACCACCTAACTTTGTTGACCAACCTGATCATTCAGCCACTCCTGAACCAACCAAAAATCCTGAACCTGCTAGCTTTTTAAGAACTGTAGTGGATTATGAATCTCTACAATTCTTGAAAAACAAAACTTTCAAGAAGGTTGTCCCAAAACCTGTTCATCCAGGTGTGAATACATTGTTTCAGAATTTTTTAACAGATGTTCAAGCATGGTTAAATCTGCTGAAAGAAGATTACTCTAGAAGCGTGAACCCAACTGCAACGGATCTTTTATGGGAAACCTTCATAATAACTTTTAATACTGATTCACTGAAGCTATAGGACTTATGCCACTTTCAGGCGCTGGACAACTTTTCCAAACATCTGCATGCTTTCAAGACAGAAGTTGCTGACATTTGGAATAAGAAGTCTTCATTAATGATTGTTGATACACCAGCTGATACAATGGACATATTAGAAGATGAATCTGAAGAATCCTCTGAAGATTCAAACCCTCTGGCTATTGTTCTATTGAATCAACCTTCTGTTAAGGCTGAACCTGAACTTGTGCCAACTCGTGCAATGGATCTGGGCACTCTGCTTTCAACCTTCATGCATTCTGACTCAACGGTTGCTGCTTCTAAGTCTGTTTCTGCTGAAGCTTCGTCATCCTCTGCTCCTACCTCACTTATCATGGACACTCTGAATGAGCTCAAGAGGGAGAATAAAGTCATACATGAACGCTTGGATAAGCAAGACCAAACAAATCAAGAAATCAAGAAGTGGATGGTGAAACAAGAAGAATCTGCCTCTGAGATCAAGAATCTGAAGAAGTGAAAAACACAAGAAGGGGGGGTTGAATTGTAAAACTGAAAATCAATGTAATGAACAAGATATTTTTATCCTGGTTCGTTTGATCTCAAACTACTCCAGTCCACCCGTCAAGGTGATTTCGTCTCTCTCCAACGAGGTCTTAATCCACTATATTCAACTGAATATTACAAACTGCTTTAACAACTGCTAAAGCCTTCTTGATGCAAACCACAACCCGGTTTGTCAAGGAAACACTTTCTTACAAAGAAGATAAATCTAGGTGTGTGAATGTTTTCTACAAAACTGTATCACAACTGTGATGTATACACAACTTAAGCTTATGAAACTAGATTGCTAAACAATGATTGAGTAAGGAGATATGTAGCATTTAGCAAACTGAGAGAAGGAAGATTATGATTATCTTTTAGGCGTGTAAAATGTTGGAGAGCATTAGCCAATTCAATCTTCATAGTCTTGTTTATATAGCACTGAGATTGTTGAACGTTGGAGAAATATTCTTGATTCAATGCTAATAACAAACTTTCCTTATCAGGCAGATCTTGTCTGGAATGAGGCCGTTGGTAATAATTTGCTTTCAATGCACAGTACCGTTGCTTACTTAATGCATGTTCTGGCTTGGCTCATTCTGACTCTGCTTAACTGCTGATGAACTATTGTTTTCTTTATCAGAGTGTTGAGCGCAGTTCTGTTCATCAAGCTTCAGCATATAAGTGTGCTCTTGCTGATACCTATCAGAGTTTCTGCAAAGCAGAACGTAATATTTTTAGGTAGAAAATAGTTCATACATGAATCATATAAATAATATATCTTTTCATTTTGTTATCATCAAAACTCAAACATAGGGTAGTAGATTCAAACTTTGTTCTAACAATCTCCCCCTTTTTGATGATGACAAAAACTAGATATTTTTAATTGAAAATAACGTGAAAAAGTATCAGAGGTAACTAAATGATAAGATGTATCAGAGTAAGAGGTTATCAAGGATAAGGGATAAGAGTTGAGAGATACTCCCCCTGAGTTTATTGCTTCCCCTTTTTAATTCCAAGAGTTCTTCAGGATCAGATTCTCAGAGTTTTGATTATCAGAAGCTATAGATCAGCATATCAAAGCAGAGCTTCAGATCAGCGTATCAGAGCTTTTCTTGTCAGAGCTTTGCTTTGGGTTAGAGTATCAGAGCTTTAGTCTTCAGAGTATCATGGAGCTTTCTTGTACCTGTAGACTTAAGCAAAACAGAAAACATATTCAAGTATATCAGAGTTAGAATGTTCGAGAATTTCTGTCTTAGTAATCCGTTATTATTTAAAATATCATTCTTGTTCTCCCCCTTTTTGTCAGCAATCAAAAAGTGTAAGTGATGTGCTAAAACATTTAAGGCAGAAAAACTTGTCATATTAAAAGGTTCAGAATCAAACAAAACAGTACAACAGATAATCAAAGAGAACATGAAAATGACATGAATGAAAAACTAAGGTTGGGGAGGAAGGCGTGTGAACAGGTTCTCCAGCATGGCTTTGATCTGATCAGCAGTCTCATTCTGCTTGTGTACCATGCTGACAACTGTGTCTATCTTGCTATCCTGCACATCCATACTTTCTTTCATCTTCTGGTCATTTTCATCCATCCTTTGCTACAGACGCATGTCATTCAGCTTCAGCTCTTCCAGAGTCTGCCTGTCCAAGGCAGCTTGAGAAACATCAGAAGCAGGGAGCTTCTGAGAGCTTTCTGCAACATCTTCTGCTTGACTTGCTTCAGCTTGAATAGTCTTGTCTTCTTTTGGTTGCACCTTTGAAGCTAGCTGTTTCTCAGACCATGGCTCACTATCCAGAGGGAGCACGTCTTCCTGTGGCAGCTGACTTTCAACTTCCTTCAGCAGCTAGCTGAAGTTCTGTTGTGCCTGCTCATAGTTGATATCCTGCAACTTGAGGGCTTCAGCACGTACCCAAATTCTGAATTGTGACCAGAGCCGGTCAGAGGCAGCTGGGTCAATCTTTCCAGGACAGACTTGCTTCAGAGAAGCAATCCACTGCTGCAAACCTGTTTCAAAATTCATAATACCAGAGCCAACATCTGGTTGTTTTGGTTTTGGAATGGCTATTTTATTTTTCAGATCAGCAAGACGGTCAAGGATTGTTAAGTCTATGAAGGTCCTGCTGGGGTTTTCGGTGGTTTGCTTGGGAGTTGTTTGTTTTGGAGATGGAGTGGGAGAATCAGAGATAATGATTGGACTGTTTGGTGTTTTGGGAGTATTTGGTGGTGTAGATTCTGGCGAGGATGGCAACTGGGCCATTGTGACTGTTGTTCCACATGGAAGCTGGATTGCCAGAGGTGATGGTTGAGGTGAATGAGGTTCAGAAGGTGGAGGAGTTGGAGTTTCAGAGTGATGAAACTCAGGTTGAGGTGATGGTGGATGAATTTCTGGTTGAGGAGAGGGAGACGGAATTGCTGGTTGTGGAGAAGTTGTTGGAATTTCTGGTTGTTCAGGGATAAGAGGTTCTTCTAGAATGGATGAGAGAGGTTGTTGTTGTTCTGGTTGTGGAGAGTGGAAAATTTGTGGTTCAGAGTTTGGATTAATGGAGGAGTGATCAGAAGTGTGTTGATCAATGTCAGACAGCACTTTGTCAATTGCTGATGTTGTTGAGATTGTTGGTTTGGGATGTTTGGTTCGGGGTCTTCTGAGTTGAAGTGCCTCAGAAGGGTCATCTTCTGGTTCAGTTTCATCTATTGTTGGGATGGGGATTGAGATTCTATGAGAGGTTGGAGGTGGAATTGATGATGGAATAGTAGAAGATTTTAAAACAGAAGCAACAGATAAATTACCTCTTTTCTTGGGTGTCTGCTGGGATGATCCTTCTGAAGGTGCCTTCCTTTTCTTCGTCTTCTTCAGTGTTACTTCTGGTTGAGGTTGGTGCAGATCTTTGATCTTCAGATTGGGATCTGTACCATCAGCTTTGCACGCGTCCAGATATCTGAGAACTACCACTGGCTTGGATTCTATCTCAGAAAATAAAGGAAAGTCACTCAGTGGGACTCTTCTGCTGGTGATATCAGCAATAGGAGTAGCGCTGGGTTCCTTTTTGATATTCTCTATCAACTTCATTTTCTTCAAGTTCTTCGTGTTCAGAGGCTTCCCAACCGTTGGTTCAATGGTGCTTAACTCTTGAGCTTCTATCAGATGCTCTATCAGCCTATTCTCAGTTAGAATATCTGATATCAACCTTCCAAAGGGTATCCAATCCCTCTTTGTTCTTTCTTCTTCCCTGGTTTCCTTCACGCTTGTTCTGAGGTGGTTAAACAGAAGATGAGCCAAGTTGATTTTTACCTTCTGATTGATAAAGTAGATCAGAAACTGCTGATCTACATTTATGTAATCAGGGGAACTAGTTGGCTTCCTATGGTTAAAGCACCCCAGAATTATCTTCGCCCAAACTCTGTGATGATCCTTCAGATCTTTGATCTTGCTGCTGGGCACCCCATGGGTGAAAATCCTTTCTGCTATGACGCCCACGTCAGCACATCTCTCAGCCATATCAATACAGCGAACGCCACCGCCATTGTAACCAATTAACCTTGCTATGTGATCCTCAGTGATCACAATCTTCTTCCCCATAATGTAGGAGGTGACTTGATGCGTTGAAGCCGTTGCATGAATCCAGAACTCCTTGACTAACATAGGGAATGTTGGTCCAACCAACCTGTCAAAATACCTTTCCCATTTCTGTGCCCTAACTTCTTCTGTTAAATCAAAACCGTTTTCCTTCAGACTTCCAAAATCAATGATCAATTCAGATAACACTTCAAGATTCTTCACAGGAGTGAGGAGTGTTCTGAATGGCACTTGATACTGTTCAGATGATGCTTTCTTCTGAGAACCTGCAGAAGCACTGCCGGAGGTTGCCATGTTCACACTTAGGGATTTTGAGGAAAAACTGAGAAAAAGGGTTTGAGAGAGATGAACACAGAAAAACGCAGAGAATGCTTGAGAAATAGTGAGAAACTGTAAAAGATTAAAGTGAGAGGTTAACGTGTTTAAATAGGGTTCAAAATATTTTGAAATTGTAAACGTTTTCAATAAAGAGGAATAAAATCATGATTACGTTTTAAAAACATGATTACTTTCATTTAATGCTTGCTGATTTTGGGGGATTTGAGAAAGATACTTAAAACGGTTACCAGACATGTGTCTCAATGCACCCAATCAGCGTTTTGCCTTCTCAGAAGCGTGCACGCGTTCTGCTTCAGAGATTTGCTGATGATTGGATGACACTTGTTTGATGTAGTGATCAGCACGTCTGTCTTTGAGCTTAGACTCTCAGATCTTTAGACTTGCATCTGATACAATCTGCATGTTCTATCTTTCTGAAAAGAGATTGATCAGAAGTTCACAGTAAAACAAATACATTCTGAAGATAAATATATGGAATTAAAACATTTTCACTCTGGGCAGATTTTCATGCTGAGATGTTTCAGAATGAAATTAAACCTATCTTCAGAAAGGGGTTTAGTGAAGATATCAGCCCATTGATGGTCTGTATCTATAAATTTTAAGTTCAAAATTCCTTTCTGAATATAGTCCCTAATGAAATGATGTTTTATTTCTATATGCTTAGCTCTAGAATGTAAAATGGGATTCTTACTTAAGCAAATAACAGAAGTATTGTCACAGAGTATAGGAATGTTACTCTCAAAAATCTGGAAGTCTTCAAGCTGACTTTTCATCCAGAGCATTTGTGTGCTACATCCTGTTGCTGCTATGTACTCAGCTTCTGCTGTTGATAGCGCAATTGTTGATTGCCTTTTGCTGGACCAAGAGATCAGATTTTCTCCCAGAAATTGGCAGCTTCCAGAAGTACTTTTACGCTCCACTCTGTCTCCAGCAAAGTCAGCATCGCAGTAGCCTACTAAACTGTAATCACTAGATTTTCTATAAAACAAACCCATATTAGTAGTACCTTTCAGATACTTGAAAATTCGCTTAACAG
The DNA here is from genome assembly GCA_948472305.1 of Vicia faba. Lineage (NCBI taxonomy): Eukaryota > Viridiplantae > Streptophyta > Magnoliopsida > Fabales > Fabaceae > Vicia > Vicia faba. The sequence continues at coordinate 28,486,488 of OX451738.1, forward strand.
CTGTTAAGTGAGATTCTCTAGGATCTGATTGGAATCTAGCACAAATACAAACGCTGAATAATATATCAGGTCTTGAAGCAGTCAGATAAAGGAGAGAACCAATCATACCTCTGTAGACTTTCTGTTCTACATTTTTGCTTACCTCTTCTCTTTCCAGAATGCACGTGGGATGCATTGGAATCTTTGATGGCTTACATTCTGAGAGGTCAAATTTCTTCAGAAGATCTCTGATGTATTTTCTCTTATGAATATAAGTTCCCTCTGGAGTTTGATTGATCTGAATTCCTAGAAAGAATTTCAGTTCCCCCATGAGGCTCATCTCAAATTCTGCCTGCATACACTTAGCAAATTTTCTTCCAAGAGAAGGATTAGTAGAACCAAAAATAATATCATCAACGTAAATTTGACAGACTAAGATGTCATTCTTAACTGATTTACAGAATAAGGTAGTGTCCACCTTCCCTCTGGTGAATTCATTTTCTAACAGAAAGTTACTTAGCCTTTCATACCAAGCTCTGGGAGCTTGTTTCAGACCATATAGTGACTTCTTTAGTTTGAAAACATGTTCTGGATGTTTTGTATTTTCAAAACCAGGGGGTTGGTGCACGTAAACCTCTTCTTCTATATGACCGTTTAAGAATGCACTCTTGACATCCATCTGATACAGAGTGATGCCTCTATTAACAGCAAATGAAATTAAAAGTCTGATAGATTTTAACCTGGCGACTGGAGCAAAGGTTTCTGTATAGTCTATCCCCTCTTGCTGACTATAACCTTGTGCAACCAGTCGTGCCTTGTTTCTGATGACTTCACCTTGTTCGTTTAGCTTGTTTCTGAAGACCCATCTTGTTCCAATGACGTTGAATCCTTTTGGTCTGGGAACAAGATCCCATACGTCATTTCTGGTGAATTGATTCAGCTCTTCTTGCATTGCCAGAATCCAGTCATTATCCAGAAGTGCTTCATCAATAGAAGAAGGTTCAATCAGAGACACAAGTCCCATGAGTGTTTCTTCAGAGTTTCTGAAGCTTGCTCTTGTTCTGATTGGATCTTCCTTTCTTCCTAAGATAGTCTCTTCTGGGTGATCCAAGCTGCTTCTGGGTAATCTCTTCTGAGGTTGATCAGCAGTTGTTGTAGGATTGCTAGCAGTGCTCCTTTCAGATGTTGAAGGAGTGTCTGTGTTGAGAGCTTCTGATGACTTGTCTTCAGAACCTGTAAATTTAATTTCCATACCTGCAAAAACTTCATTTTGCTTTGACTTTTCAGAGTCAAGCTTATCATCAAAACGAACACTGATTGATTCTTCCACAATATGTGTTTCTGTATTGTATACTCTGTACCCTCTTGAGCGTTCAGAGTATCCTAACATAATACACTTTTGTGCTTTAGAGTCAAACTTGTTCAAATAATTCTTCGTATTTAACATAAAACAGGTACATCCAAATGGATGAAAATATGAAATGTTGGGCTTTCTGTTCTTCCACAATTCATATGGAGTCTTTTTTAGAATAGGTCTTATTGAGATTCTATTCTGAATGTAGCACGCTGTGTTTATCGCCTCTGCCTAGAAGATCTTAGCAACGTTTGTCTCATTGATCATGGTTCTGGCCATTTCTTGCAATGTTCTGTTCTTTCGTTCTACAACTCCATTTTGTTGGGGAGTTCTAGGACAAGAGAAATCATGCAGAATGCCTCTGTCATTAAAGAATGACTCAAAATCTTTGTTTTCAAATTCTCCACCATGATCACTTTTGACTTTAACGATTCTAAGATCCTTTTCATTCTGAACTTGGTTACAGAAGGTAACAAACACAGAGTGTGACTCGTCCTTGTGTCTTAAGAACTTTACCCATGTCCATCTGCTATAGTCATCTACGATTAATAACCCATACTTCTTGCCACTGACTGAAGCAGTTTTAACTGGTCCAAATAAGTCAATGTGCAGAAGTTCTAATGGCTTAGAGGTAGAAACAACATTTTTAGATTTAAAAGAAGGTTTTGCAAACTTGCCTTTCTGACATGCTTCACACAGAGCATCTGAATTGAACTTCAAATTAGGAAGTCCTCTGACCAGATTGAGTTTGTTAATCTGAGATATTCTTCTCATACTAACATGCCCCAATCTTCTGTGCCAGATCCACTGCTCGTTGTTAACAAACAGAAGGCACTTTACATTCTGACTTTTTAGTTCAGAAAGTTTGATTTTGTAAATGTTGTTTTTCCTCTTACCATTAAACAGGATAGTCCCATCTTTCTGACTAACAGCTTTACATGATTTTTGATTAAAGATTATATCATAACCGTTATCACTTAATTGACTTATGGATAACAGATTATGCATTAATCCATCTACTAGCAGAACATTATTAATAGAGGGAAGATTTCCATTACCTACAGTTCCAGAGCCAATTATATTTCCCCTCTGATTGCCTCCAAAGCCAACGTGGCCTCCAGGCTTAAGTTCCAGGCTTTGGAACATATGCCTTCTTCCCGTCATGTGTCGCGAGCAGCCAGAGTCCAGGTACCATGACTGGTGTTTCTGACTTGCTGCTAAAGATATCTGCAACATGTATTATTTTATCCTTAGGTACCCAGATTTTCTTGGGTCCTGATTTGTTAGTTTTACCAAAACTCTGGTTGAATTTTGGTTTCACAGAGTACTTACTGCTAGTGTATTTAATATCATGTGTGTGACCATACACAAAATGTGAATTCAGAGGAGTGTGTTTAATGGTTAAGTCCATGACATTCTTTGGTGTAGGAACCTTACCTTGGTATCCTATTCCTTTCCTGCCGTTTCTGCTAACTCCATAGATCATTGAAGCCATTTTGCTTCTATCTATGCTTTTAGCAAGGAACTTCTGTAAACTGTGATCATACTCCTTGATGATCTCATCAGCGTTGCTGGGAGTTTCAGAAATTGGTTCCTTCTGAGAGTTTTGTAAAGTGTTTTCTAATTTTGAAATCTTATTCCTCAGCTCAGAATTCTCCAATTTGAGACTCTCAGTCTTATTAGAGTCAGATTCAAGATTCCTTTTCATGTCTCTGAATTTAACTCTAATTTGCTGATACCTTTCCAGGATTTCATTAAGGCTTTCAGCAAGTTCAGCCTTGGTAAAATTAACAGCAAAGTTAGGAAATACCTCTTCAGTTTCTGATTCAGAGTCTGATTCAGAAGCTTCACTATCTTCTGAAATGTTAGCCATGAGAGCTATGTTTGCCCTCTCATCATCTGATTCCGAGTCAGCTTCAGACGAGTCAGAGTCATCCCATGTAGCCATGAGACTTTTCTTCTTTTCTCTTCCAAACTTCTTTTTGGGCTTTTCCCTCTGAAGCTTTGGGCAGTCACTCTTGTAGTGTCCTTGCTCATTGCACTCATAGTAGATGATGTCCTTGGTGTTTGGCTTTTTGCTACTTGAGGAGCCTTCAGATCTTCTGTATCCAGAGGAAGAATCTGTCCTTCTGTATCTGGAAGAGGACTCGTTCTGATCAGATCTTCTGGGATTCCTGAACTTCCTTTGCCTCTGCTTCCACAGTTGATTTACTCTTCTGGAGAGGAGGGAGAGTTTGTCTTCTTCTGATGAGGATCCATCAGATGTTTCTTCAACTGCCTGCAAAACTTTAGACTCAGATTTTTTGTTAGATTTTAATGCTAAAGGCTTACCTTGCTTCTGAGGCTCGTCAGCTTCTAGCTCTATCTCATGACTTCTGAGGGAGCTGATAAGTTCCTCCAGAGTAATTTTGTTGAGATCTTTTGCTAGCTTCAGAGCTGTAACCATTGGTCTCCACTGCTTGGGTAAACTTCTGATGATTTTCTTGACATGGTCAGCAGTAGAGTATCCTTTGTCCAGAACCTTGAGACCAGCTACCAGAATCTGGAATCTTGAGAACATTGTTTCAATGGATTCATATTCTTCCATTTTGAACGCCTCATACTTCTGAATGAGCGCCAGTGCTTTAGTTTCTTTGACCTGAACGTTGCCCTCATGCGTCATTCTGAGTGAGTCAAAAATGTTCTTTGTTGTGTCTCTGTTGGAGATCTTTTCATATTCAGTATAGGAGATGGCGCTGAGAAGGATGGTTCTGGCCTTGTGGTGATTCTTGAAGTCACGTTTTTGTTGGTCAGTCATTGTTTTTCTATCAATCTTCTGACCGCTTGCATTCACAGGGTGCGTGTATCCATCTGTCACCATATCCCACAGATCAGCATCATGTGCCAGAAAGAAGCTTTCAATTCTGTCTTTCCAGTAATCAAAGTTTTCTCCATCAAAGACTGGAGGTTTGCCGCTGAATCTGTCTCTGTCCTCATGGTTGTCATTGCTGGTGTGAGAATAAGTTCCTGCCATTGTGTTTTTCTGACGCTGGATCTTGTACTGACACGGTTAAGTGTTTTAGCTCAGAACCAGGCGCTCTGATGCCAATTGAAGAAGTGAAAAACACAAGAAGGGGGGTTGAATTGTAAAACTGAAAATCAATGCAATGAACAAGATATTTTATCCTGGTTCGTTTGATCTCAAACTACTCCAGTCCACCCGTCAAGGTGATTTCTCCTCTCTCCACCGAGGTCTTAATCCACTATATTCAACTGAATATTACAAACTGCTTTAACAACTACTAAAGCCTTCTTGATGCAAACCACAACCCGGTTTGTCAAGGAAACACTTTCTTACAAAGAAGATAAATCTAGGTGTGTGAATGTTTTCTACAAAACTGTATCACAACTGTGATGTATACACAACTTAAGCTTATGAAACTAGATTGCTAAACAATGATTGAGTAAGGAGATATGTAGCGTTTAGCAAACTGAGAGAAGGAAGATTATGATTAGCTTTTAGGCGTGTAAAATGTTGGAGAGCATTAGCCAATTCAATCTTCATAGTCTTGTTTATATAGCACTGAGATTGTTGAACGTTGGAGCAATATTCTTGATTCAATGCTAATAACAAACTTTCCTTATCAGGCAGATCTTGTCTGGAATGAGGCCGTTGGTAATAATTTTCTTTCAATGCACAGTACCGTTGCTTACTTAATGCATGTTCTGGCTTGGCTCATTCTGACTCTGCTTAACTGCTGATGAACTGTTGTTTTCTTTATCAGAGTGTTGAGCGCAGTTCTGTTCATAAAGCTTCAGCATATAAGTGTGCTCTTGCTGATACCTATCAGAGTTTCTGCAAAGCAGAACGTAATATTTTTAGGTAGCAAATAGTTCATACATGAATCATATAAATAATATATCTTTTCATTTTGTTATCATCAAAACTCAAACATAGGGTAGTAGATTCAAACTTTGTTCTAACAGAATCTTCTGATAGCTCTTGTTACTAAGAAATCCTAGTGTCTTTCTGTTTCTTGTCTTCTGTTTGTTGTTTTGTACTTCTGGATATTTTTTCTATTTTATGAAAACTTTTCAGCTCTTCAACTATTTTTTTACACTTTTTGATTATGCCAAAAGGGGGAGAAAATGAGTATTTTTGAACTAATCATTGTTTAACAGTTATGGTACTAAGTCTCAGAATTCTAACAAAATACAAAATTTCTTCTTGTGCAAAAGAAATTTTTTTTGTAGGTATCACTTTAACTCTGAAAGAGTATTCCAGCTGAACATTATCTTCATAAAGAAGTTCTGAAGAAATCCAAGAAGATTTTTTTATTGCTCTGATAAATAATCTCAGGAAATTTTATATATAGAAATATTCATTTCAGGGGGAGATTCTTATCTCTTATCATATTTTATCTCTATATCTGAATAATTTTTTGTCATCATAAAAAGGGGGAGATTGTTAGAACAAGATTAGTTCTGATCTATCTCAGAGTTTTGTTGATAACAATAAATTATATTTTAGATAATTTATACTCTGATGAACGTATTTGAATGTTTCAGATAATGTTCTGACAAGAAGCATTCTGAAGTGCTAAGCTAAAAATTATGAAGAAGTTCTTTAATGAAAGAACCTTTTTGTTCTAAGCGCATATGCTGACTCTGGTAAGACAATTTATTTAAATATATCTTCTAACATTTAGCAGGTTTCCTTGCTCAGAAGATTACTTAAAAGCAAGCGATGATCAAGTTCTTAGCAAGCAAAGCACTGCCTAAAAGATGAAGTAAAGCATGCTCTAAAATCAAGACGTTGAAGCATGTTCTGAAACAAACGTTAAAGCCAACTTGTCTTGTCAAGCGTAGGAAACATGTTCTTACAAGTTGTCGTTTTCTCATTAATGCAAAGACGGCTGCAAACACTTAAGTGTATAAAGCTAGTTTCTTGGAAAATGGAATAGTGCAAGGAAACACGCAAGCATTTAATGCTCTCCACTTTTCTGAAGGCAGCAATGGTCATTTTGTTCTTACTATAAATAGAAGGACATTTATTGAAACCCAACTAACCAATCATATTTCAAAAAGAAGCAAGAAACTACGTGAAAAATTTTGGGGTCACAAACTCTTTGTTCATACACTTTGTGCAATTTATTCTAAGTGAAAAATCACAGTTGTGATATAGCTTGATTAAAAGCAAATTATATTTCACTATCTGTAAAGATTAAACTCTTGTAATTGTTCCTTGAGAGACCAAGTTTGGTCAGATTTCTCAAGCAGACTATGACTAGATTTAAGTCTTAGTGGTGTTAGTCACTTGTAGATTACTTGTGCATTGTTAGTCACAACAGTTGTTGTGTGTTTGTAATCAGTTGATTATAGTGGATTAAGTCCTTGTTGAGAAAGGCGAAATCACCTTGACGGGTGGACTGGAGTAGTTTGAGTTCAAACGAACCAGGATAAAAATAACCTTGTCATTCCATTATTGTTGAGCTTTGTTTTGAAAAGAAAAAGAGTCATTTATTCAACCCCCCCTTCTAGGTGTTTTCTTACCCCTTCACCATGCTCCATAATGCCAAGGATAGTAACCAAATAGTCCAAGTACCATTAAGAGTTTTTTAGGGTGTATGTTGATTGTTAAGTATCTTAAGAAAGGAAAAGAAAAGCTCAAGTGAGAAAATTAAAAATGGCAAGAAAATAAATGCTCAAATGAGCAAAAACGAAAATGGCATGAAATATAAATGCTAAAAGTAAATAGTACATAAAGCATAAAAAAGGAATCAAAGCATAAGATAAAACAAGTCAATAATTAGTGGTTAGTTGGATGATCATCTTGAAACTTGCATTTGGAACTCATTAGAGGATTGGTAGAACCAAAGCCTCCACACAACAAGTTGCATTTTCTTTTTGTCAAGTATATCATCCATTTGAAATTCTCACAAGTACCATTTAATGATCAACGATGTTTAAGTGATCCGCGTTGACCAAAGGTGTTGTAGATCCATTAGAGGATTGGTAGAACCAAAGCCTTCACACAATGAATCTCAAGGTTATTGGATCAAAGAGATCAAATTAACATAATTGGGCTTGCAATCATAAGTTTGGGCCACGAATGATCATTTATTCGAATCGAGACAAAATTTAGCGCTATGTTAAGCAATTGTAAGTGGACTTATATAGAAGTCACACCTATTTTGAGGCTGGTCAATAGCAATCTATGCACCATTCATTTTGAGACATGATATAGAGATTATGCTCCAATAACATTTAGTGCAATAAGAAGGGGATGAGATGAAGAGGAGTTAGGGTAAATAGAGAAACCGCATTTGAATTAATATTTAATCAAACTATTATTAAAATCATTCATCCATTCATGTGGAGTTAAACTCAACACCATGGATCCAATGATGTTAGTAAAGCCATGACCAAAAAAATCAACCCAAGACAGCCAGAAAATATTCACAAAATAATAATATAATTAATATATACATTAAAGGGTTTAAAAATGTTTTTAAAAAATGGAAAATAATGAAGAAAATGCCAATTATATTCAAATTAATCAATAAATGAAAAATAAGACCATAGAAAAATCAGAAAAGAGGCCAAGTGATTTTATAAAAATTTTGGGAATTTTTAAAAGTCATAAACTATTTTTAAAAAATTAAAATAAATGGGTAAAATAAACAAAAATAGTAAAAAATAGTAAAGTCAGAAACAAAAATAAAATAAGGTCACCAATATTTTTACAATATCATTGGATCATTCCATAATTTTTTCAGAATTTAAAAATGTGTAAAAGTATTTTTAAATATTTTAAACAAACCAAATAAGTGTAAAATTCAAAAAAAAAAACCAAAACACAAAATTAAATTATGAAAAAATAAAAATCAAAAAGAGAATAATCAAAAATATTTTTCATAATTTTTTCAGTTTTTTGGACTAAAAATGAATTTTCTATGATTTTTTGAAATTTAAAACAATTAAAATATAAAAATCAGAAAAAAGAAAATAAAAGGAAAAGATGTGGACCATTGGATGAGAGTCAAAACGCGTTAGTAATCAAATCCAAGGGATCTGGCGCGCTGTGCATATCATGGTCTTTAATGAATAATGTACATAATTATTAATAAAATCAGAATTTGAAAATAACAAATGTCACACTTTCATTGGTTAGAAGATGACACGTTGGTCATCTTCAACCTCCAGCTCTCACAAATTGCAGGTCTCTCAAACTGTAAAATCAGAAGCTCAAACCTATGGCATTCGCTTCGTCTCTTCAAGACGAAGACAACCACACCCTCGTGCCAAATTTATATAAATTGTAGCTCAAGCAATTTGGAAAGAAAGTTTTGAAAAGGAATTTGAAAATTCATGGTCAAAACGTGCTTCCAGATGAAAGTAAGTGTTGCGACTAGAACCAGTGCAATGAGAGCAACACAGTGATACCAAAGTTTTGAAGAATTGATGAAGGAATCTACCTATTAAAGTTGAGTTGCAGAGCTCTGAAACTGGACTTCTATGGAGCAATATAGGGCACGATTCTTGAATGTAATTATATGGTTAGCTTCAGGGAAGATCAAGGGAGGTGAATTGATGGAAAAATGGATTGAAAAAGGCTTGAGAACAAGATTCGAAGTAGCTGAATTCTGAGTTGTGAAGCAAGTTTGGTAGGGTGATTATGGCTATCTAAGCTTGGGAAATTGAATAGGGAATGACCCTCTATTTATAGGGAATCAAATAGAATGTTCAAGCGTGTGAAATGATGATGTTTGGAGGGAAATCGTGTGAACCTGATGCACGAGAAAAGTGTGATCTGATTTGCATCAAAACTCATCTAACCCTTGTGTTTCAAGGCTCTAATCCACTTTGTAAACTTGGTTAAACATGTTTAGATCACAAACGCGTGCTAATTTGATGTTTAAAGGCCAAAACATGAATTTCAAATTCTGACTTTATGGAGAAACTTCAGTTCCAAGTTACCAAGTTCAATCCAATGGCATTTCCACCTCAAGGGGTCTTAGGGAAAAATTCTTGATACTTTGGGAAAATGAGGTAACAAGCTTTGCAATGGAAAAAGAAAGGAATCAAATGGATGCTTGAGCTGAAAGTTACATGGAGTCAAAGTTGAAGAAAAAGAGTTGACTTTCCATACTTAGAAAATATTTCAAATTCTTCTTTAAAAATGACCTATAATCTCTTGCATCCAAACATGGCCTTCCACTTAGAATTTGCTCTTGACCAAAAAATATGGAATTAAGTAGATCTCTTGAATGACATTTTGCAATTTGAACCACTCAAAATATCTAAAAATTGAGCAAGTTATGACTTGTTGAAGTTGGCCAAAAATCATGAAATGACCTATAATCTTTTGCATTCTTAAGGCAACTTCCATCCTTTTTTTTACTTTGCACATAAAAGAAGGCATGAAGTACACATATTTAAGATCATCATGAAAAAATAATGGGCTCAAGGTGATAAAAATTGACCAAGTTATGACCATTTGAAGTCACATAGGGAAAATTGGGGATTCATCTGGGTGCCTTGTAATCATTCTTCTTCACCAAGTTCCTTCCATATGAAAACTCCTTGGAACTTTTGAAGTTATTTGTTGGTAACTAGTTGAAGAGAAGAATGTTTTTGGAATCACTCAAAAATACCAAAAGATGAGCAAGATATGCCCCTTTGAAGTCCAAAACCCTAGCCTCTAGATCAAGAGAATGCTTGGTGGAACTTTGCCAAGTTTGAACAAACTTTTTGTGCCAATATTCTTCCTTTGTGAATAGAAATTGTTGAGGATGATGATGAGGACTCATGGCCACCAATACCACTTCCATACCAACTTCAAAACAACTTCAATGGTGAGGTTTTAATTTCTCAAGCTATTGACTAAGGCATGGAAATAAAATCATGAACCCATGAAGCAACTTGCTAAACCTCATTGCCTTTACCTACATTATTAACAAGTAAGACAAACCAATATTGCATTTTGTTAATTAGTGATAAAATCAAAGAAAAATATCCATGATCACTAAAGGAAACAAGTTAAGGTACTTGGTAATTCCTCAGAAAAGCAAGGCTAAAGATAGGGAGAAGAACCAAAAGCCCTAATGTGATTTTGTTGTGATTTAAACAACATGGTATGATGAAGGGATCTTAGGGGCAAAAATTGGGGTACAACAAACACGAGTAGTGATTAAGTGATAAGTTGTAAATGGGATATTTTAGCTTTTAATTGATACTATTTAGTGCCTTTCCTTCTCGGCTTAGTATCCCCTATAGTAAGTGTGTCGATTCACCGAACTGGGTTAACAATCCTGTGTGTTGTTTACTTACTACACTAATTGTACTATTCTTGTTCATTATGTTGAAGTCGGATATTGGTGTCTCGACATCTCTTAGGACATCATATATCTGATAGGCCAGAATTTCATACATGTTGTATGGATACTTATTCTCTATTTTCTCCAACAAATATATTTTACTTATCTTTTTAAAGAGAATTTAGAAGATTGATTAAATGTGTGGAACCGTGTGTTAACAATGTAGACATATACACATAAGAGTGTGTGTGTGTGTGTGTGTGTGTGTGTGTGTGTGTGTGTGTGTGTGTGTGTGTGTGTGTGTGTGTGAGAGAGAGAGAGAGAATCAAAGGAAAGAAGCTTCTATCTGAAAAAGGAAGGCCTGAAGAAGAAGACACATCTAGAAGAAGAGAAACTTGTTTAAAGCTTCTTAAACCAATTGAAAGAGTTGATAGAAGAACAAAGGGAAACTACCATGAATAATCTTCTCAAAGTAGAAGAATAAATCTAGAACGTTGGAAATTGTAGCAAAAAGAAGATCTAGCAAGATGAAAATTGCATGTGTAGATGAGATCTTCAAGAACGTCAAAGACGGACACACTTAGAGTTTTAATTGTTAAATTATTTTAAGTGTTGTCTTTATATGCTTAAACTTTATGTAATCTGCATTATTAAGAAGCAATCTACTATACACATTATCTCTGTATTTTAACCAAATGGTGAACTTCCTTGAGGGACCAGGTTGTGGTCAGTATCTTTGAGATGTAAATAATAGGAGTTATTGAGACTTTCCTTGAGTGACTAAGTTTAGTCATAATACTTGAGATGTCATTAACATGTTGTCATTGAGTTGTATTTCCTTGAGGGACTAAAGGTTTAGTCAGGATCCTTGAGAATACTTAGACAGGTTGTCTTTGTGGTTGTAATCATGGAATTGATTATTTGGATGAAGTCCTTATTATTAAGGAAAATCATCCTGGATGGGTGGAATGGACTAACCTTGTTAATGGTAAACCAGGATAAAATTTCCCATATCTTTTTACTATTGTTTTTTACTTTGTGTATGAGGATTGTTTGTTTAAAATCTTGAAACCCAATTCAAACTCCCTCTTAATTGTGTTTCATTGAATATTCAAGGACTACATACCTAATTTCTATTTGGATAGTATTTAACCAAGGTTTATAAACATGATTACCTTGATGAACTTTTACAACTCTACCCTTTCATATTTACAATTGTGACTTCTCTCATAAAAGGTACTTTTCTCACAAAAGCATTTGTTTATAAGAACTAGTAAGAGAAAGTTAAAAATAAAATGTAGAGAGATAGAGATAGAGAGAGAGTGTGTGTGTGTGAGTTTTAATACATAAATTAATGTTCTGGATGTTTTGAAATTAAAAAATAAGCCTCTATTTATAGGCTTGAGGTTCTCCAAAAAAGGAAATAACATTTAAGCAAAAAGGTCTTTACCTAATCAGTTAATTTTTGAAAAATAATCGTATATAAGTTCTCAATATGGAAAGATAAGATATATAGTCGTTGCATAGAATCTGGGTGTATTCAACTTGCCTTGCGCCTCAAGTTCGCGCATTTCTAATTGATTGTCAATTTGCTCTAAATGATTAAATAAAGTAAAAAATTATTCCATGGCTTTTTGATTGCTCTCATCTTGTTTTATGAAATTTTTATATGTTTTTCAAGGTGTTTTTATTTGGTAAATCATTTTAGAAAAAGGTTTTAGTGTGTGTGTACTTATAGCCATGTACTTCTATGAAAATGTCTATTTTCTTTTACATAGTTTCACTCACTTACTAATTTAAGATATTTTCTCTAAGCCTTTGTCGGTTTTAATCTTTTGCGTTGATACTTACTTGAGGTCTCTTGAGGCTTTTGATAGAATCCAATTTCACTACTACAAATAATACATTTCATGAAAAAGCTTTCACCTCAGCCAAAAAAATCCGAGGTATAATTCCATGGCACGCCATATTTTATTTTAAAAAAAAAAATAAAAAAAACATATTCCCTCAGTTTTAAATATAACTGAGGGAAAAAATTCAGGGCACGCTTTGAATCCCTACTATTGTAGTTTATGCTTTTATTTATTTATAAGTGTAAACTAAATGATCTATTCCTTCGGTTTTCTTAATAATTAACGAATAAAATAATTAGATTTTACTATAAAAGCACTCATTAAACATATTTTTTACCCTAAACCTAACTTATATGTAGCCGCCTCAATCTCGTACGCATCATTCTTTATCATTTAACATTTTTCACTTCAAACTTATTACCTCGGTGTTTTTCTAAAACTGAGGGGCTTACTTATTTTATTATATTTTTATTTTTAAAAAAGAAAATATATTTCCCCTTGATTTTTTAACAACACCGAGGGGATATGTTACACAGCTACAACAAAGAATCTTTATCCTCATTCATAAAGGAACAACATACAAGATATTGCCAAGACATCAATACACAACAAACTATCTACATCCACCTTTATATATCTTTATTAAGCAGTTGCCATGAAAACATTTTCTCACCATAATGAAATCTTGGAACTCAAAAAAGCTTGGAAAAGGAGTTTATGATGGATTGCAAGTACATAAAAATATTTCCAATGGTTGGAATAGATAACTCCATAGTCGGAACAAATAACTCCTTAGAGGTTTGATGCATGCAATCTATAGAACCTTAAAATAATGCGCACAAAAGGTATCCAACAAAATTTGTATTACAACAAATATGTGTTGTTCTTCAAGAATAACAACTAGTATGATAACACCGCATCTGGTGTAATAATGTAATTTAATACTATGTGTAAACAATGTAATATTAAAAAAAAAAGTTATTCACCTTGGTTTTCTATTGAAATCGAGGGGTAAATATATTTAAACTCGGTTTTTGAAAAAACCAAGGGTATAATTATGGTGTGATTATTGAGGATATTGATCACCATCCTTAAATAAATCTTTGTCGTCCATTTAATGAGTATCAACACTCAAAACACTTCCATTAGTGATCCACATGAAACCTAACAGATATTCATTGTAAAAATAATATGAATATCAATAAATGTTAATGAAACATATAACATGAAAACTTTGAAGCATAAAAAACTTGGTTAAGTTCTCTAAGATGGATTGCAAGAGCAGAAAATAAATTGGGTTTAAGGTTTGTGTTCTTCATATATTATAACTAAATAATCATCTATTATAATCATATTTTTATTTTATTTAACTAACCATTTTTGTTTGTTTTACATCACAAACAAATGAACGCAAAAGGAATCTGAAATATATTGAACCCAAGATTTTCTCTTCCCCATGATTTCAATAAAACAAGGATCTGACATCTGATCTTCAACAACAGTGATGACGATGAATCTGATTCAAAATTTGTTACATATTTTTACATAAATATTCTATGTAAATATTGCAATATTCTGGGTAAACAATTAATTTATTAATATTTTGTAGATTGTAACGAGGTTTTTTTAAAAACACAATCTATCTTACCCCTTCGCTCTATTGATAAATTAATATGTAAGATGTGCTAGTTTTGAAAATATAAAAGTGCAGAAGTTGGGGTTCGAACCCATGTGCAGATAAATTTTCCCCCCAGTGTTTTAAAAAATAAGGGGTAAAGTGGAAAATTCTCACGTATGAGGTGAAATGTGTTTTTTTGTAGTAGTGTTTGTTTTCCTTTATCTGATAGTCAAGTTTATTAAACATTTATATTCATGGTTTGCATTTTAACCACTTAAGCGCATTGCTTGACTTATCATTGGTTGCATCTTCATTATAATGGATTTGTCTGTTCTTTTATTTATAGTTTTCTTCATCAAATGATGAGGTCTTGATAAAAGGTTTATTACCTGTAAAATAAGGTTCCATATTCTCCCCATTTTTGATGATGACAATGTGTGATACGATGGGAGAACTGACTTGAGGTTTTGCGTTTGTATTCGCACTTGTTCGGTTTAGCAAGAGTCGCCACCGACTTTTTATTTTATCCTAAAGGAAAGGTTAAAAAGCACAGGAAAAACCTTTTGGGATGTTTTCATGGGTTTGGGGGATAGATTATGAAAAGGGAAGGTGCTAGCACCCTTTTCATCCATGGTTATCCATGGGCTCTTAGTTACTTGTTTTAGATCACTTGCCTTGATTTTCAATTGTTTGAAATGGTGCTTTGTGTGTGGTTTTGAAAATGTTTTGAAAAAGATGCCTTGTCCAGGCAACCATTGTAATGACTCTTGTTTGAGTATATGCAATGGTGTTTGTCTTTTTGAAAAGATATTTCAATGTTTTTTGAAAGTTGTTTTGAAAGTTGTGTTGTGAAGTGTGTTTTGAAAGTAGGCAAGTGTGTTTTGCAAGTTTGATCAAGTAACTAAGAGTTGTCTACCCCTAAATTTACTCAAAGATTTTTCTCATGTTTTAACCCTTTTAACAGTATCGTTCCACCATTGTATTTGGTGGACAATCTTGTGTTAGGATGTTAACGGGACAGGCGCGGGTCATTGTTTAGACCATGAATGCAATGGTGCCAAGTGTCTTTGGCAATTTTCCTTTAAGGGACTATGATCATTTTGTTTAGGCAACTTCGAAAGCGTCATCGAGGGACTATGATCATTTGAATTGTTTTTGTTTTGCCAAAGAAACTCAACATGCAAACATGGCCCATTTTTGGAGGCAACAAGTGGAGGAACCCTAGGGGTGCAAGTGTGAATTGTGTATTTGATAGTCATGCATTTGTCTTTGTATTAGGTTATCTAGCGGTTGATTTTGAATCTTCGCATACAAACCCTAATTACTATACAGTATATAGAAAGCGATAAATTGCGGGAATTTAAAGTCTAAGCTATTACAAATAAGTATCCGGGGATGGGGGTACAAATGTTTACAAATGGGGATGAGTCTTATCAGGATAGTAGTGTCCAAATAATATTTACAACCAAATCGAATCGCATTCTCAATGTCAAATGTAGCAATGTATAAAAGCAATGTATCAAAAGTATTTGTGAAAGTGTGTGTGATTATTTACAAGTGATAAAAAGGATTAACCTAATGTATTAAGTAAGTATTTATTATTTATTTATTTTTGTGTTTTTGTTAATATGCACAAACAAAAGTTTTAATGAAAAATGTTTTAAGTTAAAGAAAATTAATGTTTATGTATTTTAGTTAATGCTTTTAAAGAAAAAAAAGCTTATATAAAAGTTTAACTAAACGAAGGTTTTAAAACAAAAATGTATTATTTTTTCTTATTTGACAAAAGTATTTAATCTAAAAAATTTCTACTTTTTTTTAGGTATTTGGTTAATGTTATATAAACAAAAGTTTTAATTTTGAAAAAAAAAGAGATATTTAATAAAATCTATTTTTTATGTATTTCAAGTGTAATAAAAAAATAAAAAAAGTATTGTTAGTAAAAGAGTAATTAGTATATTTTTTGTTATGAATTAGGAAATAAGTTAAAAAAGGAAAATAAGGTGATAAAGAAAATATTGATTTGTAAACCTAAAAAATAAAAAAATAAAAAGGAAATAAATGGGCTTAGGCATTATGTACATGGCAGGCCCAAATAGAAGACAAAAGGGGGGGGGGGGGGTGTAACGCGCCAGGAGGGGTGAGATTGCCAGAATCATTGGGCTTAAGGGTTTTTGTGGGGGAACCGGCCCAATTTGTTTAACAATTAATTTGGGGTTTGTTTTGTTGGCTTCAGAGTTAGGGTTACATAGGCTAGAGCGGCGTCGTTCCCTTCATCGTCTTCTTCGTCTTTCTTAACCAAGTTTTCTGAATGAACTCCGCCTATGGCCACTAGGCGCCACCGCCCATCTCCTCTTCGCGTTTGTTCAAGAAGTGACAAAAAGAAAGGTAATGATTTATGTTCTTTCAATTTTTAGGGTTTCAAGTTTTGCGTGTTATTGATTTCTTTTTCTTGGCAAGTTCTGATCTTCTATGTTTGTTCATGTTTGTGTGAGATATTTAAATAAAAGGGAAGAGGAATTATACCTTTGTTGGCTTTTGGAGACGGAGGAGGATAAGTGGATAGGAGGTGTCCTCAGGCGGCCAAGGCGAGGGAGTGCGTGGTGTTGAGAGTTTGCTAGCTTGCCTGGTATTTGTATCTTGCTTGTTTAATGATGATAAAATTGAAACTGAGAACCCTAGCTCATTTGCTTCTGAAACTTCTTTTCCTTTTCTGCTTGCTTCTGATTGCTTATACTTCTGGCTTTTTTACTCGATGATGAACTCAGTTCTTAGAGTTTGGGATTCGTTTGCTTTGTTCTGAGTTTGATGATGTTATTGTTTTTGACTCTGAAATGCTTTTGCTTCCTTTGGTTTGTTGATGATGACTTAAACCTGAAACAATGCTTTTCCTCTCTCTTTTGGATTTGATTCTGAGTTGGACCTAATTCTGAGAATGTTTATGTTGTTGTTGGCCCTATGATGAGGTTGCTCTGAGGGTTTTGGGATTGAATGCTTTGAGGTTTGTAAGCTAGACTCATGTTTGAAGTTGTAACAGGTTTGAGAACTTGTTTGGAAGTTACAGGCTCATTGTTGTTGGCTTCTGTTTAGAGGCTTGCTTCAGTTTGTTTACAAGTTTGTGTTTTGAGGCTTATTGTGGTTACAGGCAGGAGGCAAGCTTTGGTTGCAGTTTGTATGGCTTGAAACAGGTTTGAGAACTTGTTTTTTGAAGTTATCGTTTTGAAAGGCTTGCTTCTGTAAGATACAAGCTTGAGGCAGCTCTGGTTTATGTTATGTAACAGTTTGTGGTATCTTGTTTTTTTGTGATATTCTGCCTCCCTTATAACAGTTCTGATATGTTTGTTTTATATCTCTAGCCTGCCTCAACAAACTGTAAGCCTCTTCCCTTTTTACTCTCTTTCTCTCTCCACAGATAAAAAGCATATTATATTGCTTAAAACTGTACTTTTCTGAAAAAGTGCTTGGCTTGGAAAATGATGACAAATTTTTGAATATGTTGCTTGCATTGTTAGCTTTGCTCTGCATATCTTCTTTCTTTAGATTTTCTGCATTTTGTGTACTTGTTGATATCTCTTTGACAGCCTTTTGATAGTTTCTTTGGGTAGGCTTGGTTGACATCTCTTGGTAACTTAGTTTGCCATGTGCAGTTTGCAATTTGTTGACAGCTTTGCTTGTTTGTTCCATTTGAACTTTGCAACTTGTTTTGGCATATTCAGTTTGCTACCTGTGACTTAGTTTGGAATTTTTGAACTGTGCAGCTTTGTATTTGGCATATTCAGTAGCTTTGTGCATTTTATATATTTGCAAGCATATTTCCCTTTCCCTCTTTGTGAACCAAGAGTCCTCTTGTGATTTGCAGAGAGGGCAAACAAACCGATTCCGGCCAACACTTTTAATGATGAGCTTTTTATGATTAACTGTCTGAGAATGTTCTTGATTTATCTGTGTTTGACTTCTTTTCTTTTTTGTCTTTGCAGATAAAAATCAGTCGAGCAATGGGGAGCAGCAGTAGAAGATGAAGACTTAGGAAAATTAGGATATAGCTTTATTTTACCTTTAATCATTGTAACAATATTAATGTAAACAATTGTAAATAAATTTACAGTGTTCAAATAATAATTGTAACAAATGATTAAAAATGAATAAAAATAATCCTTTGTCAGTTAATCTCTTTAATTCTTCTGCATTTGTTTATTTAATTATTTATATTTCTTTGAATTATAATAACTGGAAATTATCCAATAATTTTAACTTAGAAATAAATAATTAATAGACATCGTAGTCTTGCAACTTCGCATTAATCAATAATAAACCCGGCGTTCCAATTAGCCATAAGCATTACACAGTCAAATCAAACAAACATCCATATGCCTTTTCTTTTACTGATTAAACCAAACACTGCAAATTTTCAACCAGAAGCCTCAGCTTCTAAACCAGAGGTTCAGGTTTATTGAGAAACAAACTGAAATCTTGAGCAGGCGTCAAAGCAGTGTAACAGCCAATTAATACACTCTGGATTCAAATTCTTCTGAAAGTGCGCGTGCAAACCCTAATTCTTGATTTATTATCAAAGAAACGTCTGCCTGATCAAACCCTGAGCCAAACTCAAACAAACCCTAGCAATCTGCTTGAACTGATTCAAAATCAATGGAAATCCTAATTTTGTTTGACTGATGAGAAAAGTCTGTTTGACCGATTCTTAAACCAATCTGAAAAATCAGGAAAAGCCCGAAGCTGTGATTTCTTATGAAAAAGAGAGGGCAAATTTTGGGGTACAACAGTTGCCCCTGTTCAATCTTCTTGAACCTGAAGAGTTAGATTTGGCAAGCTTGTCGTTCGCGACTCGAAGGTAAAAGGAGATTGGACACTAGAGTGCCCAAAAAATTTGTAATCGTCAAAGCGTAGTTTGAGGGAATGGGCTTAAAGATGTCATTTGGTGATGGGCTTAAAGATTCCATCTGGAGATGTGACAGAGGGATGGGCTTAGAGATGCCATCTAGAAATTGCTGGTAGGAGGATGGGCTTAGAGATGCCATCTGGAAATTGCTGGTAGAAGGATGGGCTTAGAGATGCCATCTGGAAATTGCTGGTATGAGGATGGGCTTAGAGATGCCATCTGGAAATTACTGGTAGGAGGGTGGGCTTAGAGATGCCATCTGGAAATGTTTGTTGAACTGTATGTCGTTAGTGAGTGGGTGAGTATCAGAAAGGTATCCATGTTTTGGAACATCTCTGAACTGGGGGTCTGAATAAGCAATAGATTGACATACGTATTTGGACTCATCCGTAAACTGTTTTCAGAGGTCTTAAAGTTGAATAAGCGATAGGTTAACATCCGTATCTGGAGAACCCGTAAACTGTTTTCAGAGGTCTTGAAATCTGGAATAAGTATCAGAATGTCTCCATGTCTGGGTCACATCTGAACTGTCTCTAGAAGGAATCTGGAATAAGTATCAGAATGTCGCCATGTCTGGGTCACATCTGAACTGCCTCTGGAAGGAATCTGGAATAAGTATCAGAATGTCGCCATGTCTGGGTCACATCTGAACTATCTCTAGAGGGAATCTCGGAAGATGATGATCTTTGTTTGTTGATTGATCTTTCCTGAAAAGGTAAAGAGTTAGTTATATGCAATGTCATGATGTAATGAATTGTAATTCATCAATGTTTATGATATGAATGGATGCGCATGTAAGCTGATGAGCTGTCTTGATGAAGATAGATGAATCCTGGATAGCCGGAGATAATAGAATCTTGACTGCTGTCGGGGAAAGTGAATCCTTGACTGCTGCAGGGGATTGCAAGAATCTTTTGATTGCTGAAAATGAGAAGTCCTTGGACCACTGTTGGGGAATCAGGAGCTTGGGTTGTATGCCAATCTACTGGGGATTCCTGTCTTGAGGGGATCTTCACTGGGGAATATCTGAATATCCTGTGAGGAACTGAGAATGAGAGTCTTCATTCTGCTTGGGGATTGATAGTTGGAAGTTTTAGCTCCGCTGGGGATTGCAAGAATCTTTTGATTGCTGCAGGTATTAATCTTGGATAAGTATCGGAATGTCGCCAAATCTGGGTCACATCTGAACTATCTCTAGAAGGGAATCTGGAATAAGTATCAGAATGTCGCCAAATCTGGGTCACATCTGAACTATATCTAGAAGGAAATCAGGAATAAGTATCGGAATGTCGCCAAATCTGGATCACATCTGAACTATCTCTAGAAGGAAATCTGGAATAAGTATCGGAATGTCGCCAAATCTGGGTCACATCTGAACTATCTCTAGAAGGGAAAATGATCTTGATTTTGTTAAGGGTCAGAAATTGGGAGTATACCAATCTTCTGAGGTGATGAGAATCTTTATTCTGTTAACGGTCAGAAACTGGGAGTATACCAATCTTCTGAGGTTTTAAGGATGAGAGTCCTCATTCTGGTAAGAAACAGATTTTTAGGAGCTTCAGTTGTCCGTTATTCTGTTGGTGGTTGTAACTTCCAGCAGGTGATGAAGGGATTTTGATGATGACCGCAATTCCCAGCAGGTGATGAAGGAAATTTTGAATGCTCTTGAGATTGACATTCGAATGCCCCAAGTGATGGTGCCGGAGACTTTCCCCAGGTTAATCTGTAGTTGAGAGATTTGTTGAAATCTTGACTAGACTGCCCCAGGTTAACTGGACTTTGAAAGATCTGTTGAAACCTTGACTGGACTGCCCCAGGTTAAATGGACTTTGAAAGATTTGTTGAAATCTTGACTGGACTGCCCCAGGTTAACTGGACTTTTGAAAGATTTGTTGAAACCTTGACTGGACTGCCCCAGGTTAATTGGACTTTGAAAGATTTGTTGAAATCTTGACTGGACTGCCCCAGGTTAACTGGACTTTTGAAAGATTTGTTGAAACCTTGACTGGACTGCCCCAGGTTAATTGGATAGTGACATGTCATGCCCCTTGTTGATAGGAGATTTGTCAATGGAAGTGTCATCCTTTTTAAAGTGATTTTACTCACTGAGAGAGTTTTCGTTCCTCCGAACATCCGCTGTAGGAATTTCTTTGCTGTCAAACAAATAACCATGTGCAAACAACGATATTCAAATGATGCAAAGTTTATGCTTGTCTCGAAGTTTTGAAAAATGTGTTTTTTAGTAGAAAACTTTTTGTAAGACAAATTCAACACAAGATTTAGGACAAAGCCTTACAGGAGTCAGGATACCTTTTGTAACAGTATGCTTTTGAACTAACCCATGCTTCAATTAGGACTTTTGAAGGGTTGTAACATGGCTTGGTTCACGGTTTAAGAAACAAAGGATAAAGTCTCAAAGTATATTTGTATCCACCCGCTCTTCGTGATGTCCTTCAATCCTAAAATCAGTTAATTGTGCGTCGAACTCTATTCGAAATTGGAACGACTTTTGAGTGATGGTTCACCAATTGAATTTATTGAGAAGGCAGACATTATTTCCTTATTCTTTTGCAACATTTTTCATGTTGTTGAGGATTTGTAATGACCTCTTTCTTTTGATTTGTTATCCCTAACTTTTGCCTGACTGTTCCCGTTTTCGAGATTACAGTCAACGGGATGCCCCAGCTTTCTTAAGCCTCCTTTATAGGTTTTGGCTTAGTGGGCTTTTCTCTTTTGAGAGATTGACTGCCTATGAGATAAAGAACCATCACCGTCTTTTGGTTCCAAAGGAATGTTTTTGATGTCGTTCGTTGTATTACGAACTGAGATTTTGCGACTTTAATGTGCACCTTTTTTGAATTAACTGAGAGACTACCCTGCCCCAGGTTTAAATCAAAGGTTTCAATTTGTTTAGAACAGAAAACTCCTACTTCTTTGGCTCGAAGGGGTTGACTAGGGATTATCTTCCTTATAACTCCAGTGTTTGGGAATTGAAAGAAATGCCTGTACATCATCAGCAAGGTCTGTTCAAAAGCATACTGTATGAGATTATGGTATTGTTTCGTCATCCTCCCTCTAAAGGCTTGCAGCTTTTTATCAAGAGTTAAATATCATAAAGAAAGCATAAGAGTAGTGAAAACGAATGGATGAATTCAAGACAAACATATGCAATGCATTAATGAAACAAAGTTTGACATTAATAGATAATTGTTTGAATCACAAAAGAAATTACAACTTTGAAAATTCAAATGGAACAAAAGTCTCTCAGTTCGAGCTTTGTCATTTCAGGTGGAGAAACCCTTAACGGAATATTTTCATCTCGCCATCTGGCATGAATCTCAGCACTCCAATGTCAATCAGATCTTGAATCTTGTTCTTCAAGGCCCAACAGTCGTTGGTGTCATGACCCGGACTATAGGAGTGGTATACACAAAATGCGTCGGGATGATAGCTAGGAGCGGAGGTATTGGGCTTCCGAATAGGATCCCTTAAAGCAGTCATATTGACTTCCAACAAGTGTTCCAGTATTAGAGATGACGGTATGTCAGTCTCAGTGAACTATCTTCCCGATGTATTTTGCTTACGCTGATTACCCCGTTGACGTTGACGAGGTTGTTGATGACCTTGTGACCCTGAAGCAAGTAGAGGAGTTTTTCCCTTATCTTCTTGCCTCAAAGGGGGTTGAATGATGACTTGCTCTTCAACCTCAGATGTTTGCCCCACTTGGTTGTCCCGAAGCAGTTGTTTGACG
Source organism: Vicia faba (assembly GCA_948472305.1). Taxonomy (NCBI): domain Eukaryota; kingdom Viridiplantae; phylum Streptophyta; class Magnoliopsida; order Fabales; family Fabaceae; genus Vicia; species Vicia faba. Next base: position 28,509,239 of record OX451738.1, read on the forward strand.
AGAACCCTGAGCTCCTCTTGTCTTTGAGACAAGTCCTGGATGAGAGCCATCTGGCCAACCAGTTGTCCCATCATCTGGATCCTCAATGTTGCCAAATCAAACTGCAGTTCCCCCAACTGATCACTCCTGGCATTGTTTGAATTCCCCTGTACCAAGCCCCTTGTGAGGAGAGCTTTCACTTCTTCTTTCCCCTGGGACAGGTTCAAGAACATTTCTTGAAGTTGAGCATTTTGATCCTGGATATCTTTGACAGTCCTCTCTAGAGCCATCTCTACTGAAATAAACAGTAGGAGAATAAGGAAACTTGAAAAGGAAAAGCTGTCATGATGCAATGCATGATATATGAATGCATGTTTTCAAGGATCTCTCGGGGTAAACACAAGAAAATGTTAGAGGTTGTACTTCGATCTTTGATTGGAGAACTTTGCATCGGTGGATGTCTTTCCACAAGAATCAAGCTCACCATGTCAAGTGGGTCATAGCCCCTGATTCAAGTTGTTGCACTTGGTCTTTGATGGCATTTGTTTATAAGAGAAACCTCTTTCCCCTTTGGTAGACGTCTGGTTCAACGTGACCCTGCATCAAAAGACCCTCGAGATCCTTGAAATGGTTATTGTAAATGCTATGGTATGATGTCATGATGTTATGTACATGTATGCAAAAGCAAGTAAGTGTATATACAGGTAATCATATTCACACAGAGCAAACAAGTCCTTAGGTTTAGGCCTGCATGGGGCTTGTAGGTAAGTACCCTCTTGAAGTTAGTTGGCTCATCCTATCCTAAAATAGAAACCGGGTTTTAAGGAGCTCAATATCATTGGATTATTTTCTGTGTTCATTGTTTTGGTTTAGCCACTTAACTGGCGACCAAAATATTCCAAGAAAACAACCCTCAATGAGTGTAGTATCGAGTATCTACCAACTTCGGACTGCACCAAAGTCGGTCATCTCACTACCCCTAAAAAGGCTAAGATGGTCAATTAAGGTTCTAAGAGTTCGTTAGTGCTTCATGACATCGCTCAGCGGCCCCGTACTCTCCTTGATTGAACTCAAGGGTTACCGGTACTCACAAATATGTCACACTGACATAGCTTACTGCTTCAACCATGTCGGTATACCCCGCACAGTTCCCTCACAGTTTTATTGCTATTTACCTAAAAAGGTGCCCCCAAATTCGGGTGTAGGATTTACAACAAACCCAAACAAGGACCCAAAAAGTAAAGTAATCAAAGCAATCAAAGCAAGTATGTAAAGGTGATCTAAACCCTAAGGTAACCCCACTTTTGAAAATGTCCCCAGCAGAGTCGCCAGTTCTGTGATACGGTGGGAGAACTGACTTGAGGTTTTGCGTTTGTATTCGCACTTGTTCGGTTTAGCAAGAGTCGCCACCGACTTTTTATTTTATCCTAAAGGAAAGGTTAAAAAGCACAGGAAAAACCTTTTGAGATGTTTTCGTGGGTTCGGGGGGTAGATTATGAAAAGGGGAGGTGCTAGCACCCGTTTCATCCATGGTTATCCATGGGCTCTTAGTTACTTGTTTTAGATCACTTGCCTTGATTTTCAATTGTTTGAAATGGTTCTTTGTGTGTGGTTTTGAAAATGTTTTGAAAAAGATGCCTTATCTAGGAAACCATTGTAATGACTCTTGTTTGAGTAGATGCAATGGTGTTTGTCTTTTTGAAAAGATATTTCAATGTTTTTTGAAAGTTGTTTTGAAAGTTGTGTTGTGAAGTGTGTTTTGAAAGTAGGCAAGTGTGTTTTGCAAGTTTGATCAAGTAACTAAGAGTTGTCTACCCCTAAATTTACTCAAAGATTTTTCTCATGTTTTAACCCTTTTAACAGTATCGTTCCACCATTGTATTTGATGGACAATCTTGTGTTAGGATGTTAACGGGACAGGCGCGGGTCATTGTTTAGACCATGAATGCAATGGTGTCAAGTGTCTTTGGCAATTTTCCTTTAAGGGACTATGATCATTTTGTTTAGGCAACTTCGAAAGCGTCATCGAGGGGCTATGATCATTTGAATTGTTTTTGTTTTGCCAAAGAAACTCAACATGCAAACATGGCCCATTTTTGGAGGCAACAAGTGGAGGAACCCTAGGGGTGCAAGTGTGAATTGTGTATTTGATAGTCATGCATTTGTCTTTGTATTAGGTTATCTAGCGGTTGATTTTGAATCTTTGCATACAAACCCTAATTACTATACAGTATATAGAAAGCGATAAATTGCGGAAATTTAAAGTCTAAGCTATTACAAATAAGTATCTAGGGATGGGGGTACAAATGTTTACAAATGAGGATGAGTCTTATCAGGATAGTAGTGTCCAAATAATATTTACAACCAAATCGAATCGCATTCTCAATGTCAAATGTAGCAATGTATAAAAGCAATGTATCAAAAGTATTTGTGAAAGTGTATGTGATTATTTACAAGTGATAAAAAGGATTAACCTAATGTATTAAGTAAGTATTTATTATTTATTTATTTTTCTGTTTTTGTTAATATGCACAAACAAAAGTTTTAATGAAAAATGTTTTAAGTTAAAGAAAATTAATGTTTATGTATTTTAGTTAATGCTTTTAAAGAAAAAAAAGCTTATATAAAAGTTTAACTAAACGAAGGTTTTAAAACAAAAATGTATTATTTCTTCTTATTTGACAAAAGTATTTAATCTAAAAAATTTCTACTTTTTTTTAGGTATTTGGTTAATGTTATATAAACAAAAGTTTTAATTTTGAAAAAAAAAGAGATATTTAATAAAATCTATTTTTTATGTATTTCAAGTGTAATAAAAAAATTAAAAAAAGCATTGTTAGTAAAAGAGTAATTAGTATATTTTTTGTTATGAATTAGGAAATAAGTTAAAAAAGGAAAATAAGGTAATAAAGAAAATATTGACTTGTAAACCTAAAAAATAAAAAATAAAGGAAATAAATGGGCTTAGGCATTATATACATGGCAGGCCCAAATAGAAGACAAAAGGGGGGGGGGGTGTAACGCGCCAGGAGGGGTGAGATTGCCAGAATCATTGGGCTTAAGGGTTTTTTGTGGGGGAACCGGCCCAATGTGTTTAACAATTAATTTGGGGTTTGTTTTGTTGGCTTCAGAGTTAGGGTTACACAGGCTAGAGCGGCGTCGTTCCCTTCATCGTCTTCTTCGTCTTTCTTAACCAAGTTTTCTGAATGAACTTCGCCTATGGCCACTAGGCGCCACCGCCCATCTCCTCTACGCGTTTGTTCAAGCAGTGACAAAAAGAAAGGTAATGATTTCTGTTCTTTCAATTTTTAGGGTTTCAAGTTTTGCGTGTTATTGATTTCTTTTTCTTGGCAAGTTCTGATCTTCTATGTTTGTTCATGTTTGTGTGAGATATTTAAATAAAAGGGAAGAGGAATTATACCTTTGTTGGCTTTTGGAGACGGAGGAGGATAAGTGGATAGGAGGTGTCCTCAGGCGGCCAAGGCAAGGGAGTGTGTGGTGCTGAGAGTTTGCTAGCTTGCCTGGTATTTGTATCTTGCTTGTTTAATGATGATAAAATTGAAACTGAGAACCCTAGCTCATTTGCTTCTGAAACTTCTTTTCCTTTTCTGCTTGCTTCTGATTGCTTATACTTCTGGCTTTTTTACTCGATGATGAACTCAGTTCTGAGAGTTTGGGATTCGTTTGCTTTATTCTGAGTTTGATGATGTTATTGTTTTTGACTCTGAAATGCTTTTGCTTCCTTTGGTTTGTTGATGAAGACTTAAACCTGAAACAATGCTTTTCCTCTCTCTTTTGGATTTGATTCTGAGTTGGACCTAATTCTGAGAATGTTTATGTTGTTGTTGGCCCTATGATGAGGTTGCTCTGAGGGTTTTGGGATTGAATGCTTTGAGGTTTGTAAGCTAGACTCATGTTTGAAGTTGTAACAGGTTTGAGAACTTGTTTGGAAGTTACAGGCTCATTGTTGTTGGCTTCTGTTTAGAGGCTTGCTTCAGTTTGTTTACAAGTTTGTGTTTTGAGGCTTATTGTGGTTACAGGCAGGAGGCAAGCTTTGGTTGCAGTTTGTATGGCTTGAAACAGGTTTGAGAACTTGTTTTTTGAAGTTACCGTTTTGAAAGGCTTGCTTCTGTAAGATACAAGCTTGAGGCAGCTCTGGTTTGTGTTATGTAACAGTTTGTGGTATCTTGTTTTTTTGTGATATTCTGCCTCCCTTATAACAGTTCTGATATGTTTGTTTTATATCTCTAGCCTGCCTCAACAAATTGTAAGCCTCTTCCCTTTTTACTCTCTTTCTCTCTCCACAGATAAAAAGCATATTATATTGCTTAAAACTGTACTTTTCTGAAAAAGTGCTTGACCTGGAAAATGATGACAAATTTTTGAATATGTTGCTTGCATTGTTAGCTTTGCTCTGCATATCTTCTTTCTTCAGATTTTCTGCATTTTGTGTACTTGTTGATATCCTTTGACAGCCTTTTGATAGTTTCTTTGGGTAGGCTTGGTTGACATCTCTTGGTAACTTAGTTTGCCATGTGCAGTTTGCAATTTGTTGACAGCTTTGCTTGTTTGTTCCATTTGAACTTTGCAACTTGTTTTGGCATATTCAGTTTGCTACCTGTGACTTAGTTTGGAATTTTGAACTGTGCAGCTTTGTATTTGGCATATTCAGTAGCTTTGTGCATTTTATATATTTGCAAGCATATTTCCCTTTCCCTCTTTGTGAACCAAGAGTCCTCTTGTGATTTTCAGAGAGGGCAAACAAACTGATTTCGGCCAACACTTTTAATGATGAGCTTTTTATGATTAACTGTCTGAGAATGTTCTTGATTTATCTGTGTTTGACTTCTTTTCTTTTTTGTCTTTGCAGATAAAAATCAGTCGAGCAATGGGGAGCAGCAGTAGAAGATGAAGACTTAGGAAAATTAGGATATAGCTTTATTTTACCTTTAATCATTGTAACAATATTAATGTAAACAATTGTAAATAAATTTACAGTGTTCAAATAATAATTGTAACAAATGATTAAAAATGAATAAAAATAATCCTTTGTCAGTTAATCTCTTTAATTCTTCTGCATTTGTTTATTTAATTATTTATATTTCTTTGAATTATAATAACTGGAAATTATCCAATAATTTTAACTTAGAAATAAATAATTAATAAACACCGTAGTCTTGCAACTTCGCATTAATCAATAATAAACCCGGCGTTCCAATTAGCCATAAGCATTACACAGTCAAATCAAACAAACATCCATATGCCTTTTCTTTTACTGATTAAACCAAACACTACAAATTTTCAACCAGAAGCCTCAGCTTCTAAACCAGAGGTTCAGGTTTATTGAGAAACAAACTGAAATCTTGAGCAGGCGTCAAAGCAGTGTAACAGCCAATTAATACACTGTGGATTCAAATTCTTCTGAAAGTGCACGTGCAAACCCTAATTCTTGATTTATTATCAAAGAAACGTCTGCCTGATCAAACCTTGAGCCAAACTCAAACAAACCCTAGCAATCTGCTTGAACTTATTCAAAATCAATGGAAACCCTAATTTTGTTTGACTGATGAGAAAAGTCTGTTTGACCGATTCTTAAACCAATATGAAAAATCAGGAAAAGCCCGAAGCTGTGATTTCTTATGAAAAAGAGAGGGCAAATTTTGTGGTGCAACAGTTGCCCCTGCTCAATCTTCTTGAACCTGAAGAGTTAGATTTGGCAAGCTTGTCGTTCGCGACTCGAAGGTAAAAGGAGATTGGACACTAGAGTGCCCAAAAAATTTGTACTCGTCAAAGCGTAGTTTGAGGGAATGGGCTTAAAGATGCCATTTGGTGATGGGCTTAAAGATGCCATCTGGAGATGTGACAGAGGGATGTGATTAGAGATGCCATCTAGAAATTGCTGGTAGGAGGATGGGCTTAGAGATGCCATCTGGAAATTGCTGGTAGGAGGATGGGCTTAGAGATGCCATCTGGAAATTGCTGGTATGAGGATGGGCTTAGAGATGCCATCTGGAAATTACTGGTAGGAGGGTGGGCTTAGAGATGCCATCTGGAAATGTTTGTTGAACTGTATGTCGTTAGTGAGTGGGTGAGTATCAGAAAGGTATCCATGTTTTGGAACATCTCTGAACTGGGGGTCTGAATAAGCAATAGATTGACATACGTATTTGGACTCATCCGTAAACTGTTTTCAGAGGTCTTGAAGTTGAATAAGCGATAGGTTAACATCCGTATCTGGAGAACCCGTAAACTGTTTTCAGAGGTCTTGAAATCTGGAATAAGTATCAGAATGTCTCCATGTCTGGGTAACATCTGAACTGTCTCTGGAAGGAATCTGGAATAAGTATCAGAATGTCGCCATGTCTGGGTCACATCTGAACTGCCTCTGGAAGGAATCTGGAATAAGTATCAGAATGTCGCCATGTCTGGGTCACATCTGAACTATCTCTAGAGAGAATCTCAGAAGATGATGATCTTTGTTTGTTGATTGATCTTTCCTGAAAAGGTAAAGAGTTAGTTATATGCAATGTCATGATGTAATGAATTGTAATTCATCAATGTTTATGATATGAATGGATGCGCATGTAAGCTGATGAGCTGTCTTGATGAAGATAGATGAATCCTGGATAGCCGGAGATAATAGAATCTTGACTGCTGTCGGGGAAAGTGAATCCTTGACTGCTGCAGGGGATTGCAAGAATCTTTTGATTGCTGAAAATGAGAAGTCCTTGGACCACTGTTGGGGAATCAGGAGCTTGGGTTGTATGCCAATCTACTGGGGATTCCTGTCTTGAGGGGATCTTCACTGGGGAATATCTGAATATCCTGTGAGGAACTGAGAATGAGAGTCTTCATTCTGCTTGGGGATTGATAGTTGGAAGTTTTAGCTCCGCTGGGGATTGCAAGAATCTTTTGATTGCTGCAGGTATTAATCTTGGATAAGTATCGGAATGTCGCCAAATCTGGGTCACATTTGAACTATCTCTAGAAGGGAATATGGAATAAGTATCGGAATGTCGCCAAATCTGGGTCACATCTGAACTATATCTAGAAGGAAATCAGGAATAAGTATCGGAATGTCGCCAAATCTGGGTCACATCTGAACTATCTCTAGAAGGAAATCTGGAATAAGTATCGGAATGTCGCCAAATCTGGGTCACATCTGAACTATCTCTAGAAGGGAAAATGATCTTGATTTTGTTAAGGGTCAGAAATTGGGAGTATACCAATCTTCTGAGGTGATGAGAATATTTATTCTGTTAACAATCAGAAACTGGGAGTATACCAATCTTCTGAGGTTTTAAGGATGAGAGTCCTCATTCTGGTAAGAAACAGATTTTTAGGAGCTTCAGTTGTCCGTTATTCTGTTGGTGGTTGTAACTTCCAGCAGGTGATGAAGGGATTTTGATGATGATCACAATTCCCAGCAGGTGATGAAGGAAATTTTGAATGCTCTTGAGATTGACATTCGAATGCCCCAAGTGATGGTGCCGGAGACTTTCCCCAGGTTAATCTGTAATTGAGAGATTTGTTGAAATCTTGACTGGACTGCCCCAGGTTAACTGAACTTTGAAAGATCTGTTGAAACCTTGACTTGACTGCCCCAAGTTAAATGGACTTTGAAAGATTTGTTGAAATCTTGACTGGACTGCCCCAGGTTAACTGGACTTTTGAAAGATTTGTTGAAACCTTGACTGGACTGCCCCAGGTTAATTGGACTTTGAAAGATTTGTTGAAATCTTGACTGGACTGCCCCAGGTTAACTGGACTTTTGAAAGATTTGTTGAAACCTTGACTGGACTGCCCCAGGTTAATTGGATAGTGACATGTCATGCCCCTTGTTGATAGGAGATTTGTCAATGGAAGTGTCATCCTTTTTAAAGTGATTTTACTCACTGAGAGAGTTTTCGTTCCTCCGAACATCCGCTGTAGGAATTTCTTTGCTGTCAAACAAATAACCATGTACAAACAACGATATTCAAATGATGCAAAGTTTATGCTTGTCTCGAAGTTTTGAAAAATGCGTTTTTTAGCAGAAAACTTTTTGTAAGACAAATTCAACACAAGATTTAGGACAAAGCCTTACAGGAGTCAAGATACCTTTTGTAACAGTATGCTTTTGAACTAACCCATGCTTCAATTAGGACTTTTGAAGGGTTGTAACATGGCTTGGTTCACGGTTTAAGAAACAAAGGATAAAGGCTCAAAGTATATTTGTATCCACCCGCTCTTCGTGATGTCCTTCAATCCTAAACTCAGTTAATTGTGCGTCGAACTCTATTCGAAATTGGAACGACTTTTGAGTGATGGTTCACCAATTGAATTTATTGAGAAGGCAGACATTATTTCCTTATTATATTGCAACATTTTTCATGTTGTTGAGGATTTGTAATGACCTCTTTCTTTAGATTTGTTATCCCTAACTTTTGCCTGACTGTTCCCGTTTTCGAGATTACAGTCAACGGGATGCCCCAGCTTTCTTAAGCCTCCTTTATAGGTTTTGGCTTAGTGGGCTTTTCTCTTTTGAGAGATTGACTACCTATGAGATAAAGAACCATCACCGTCTTTTGGTTCCAAAGGAATGTTTTTGATGTCGTTCGTTGTATTACGAACTGAGATTTTGCAACTTTAATGTGCACCTTTTTTGAATTAACTGGGAGAGCTTTCACTTCTTCTTTCCCCTGGGACATGTTCAAGAACATTTCTTGAAGTTGAGAATTTTGATCCTGGATATCTTTGACAGTCCTCTCTAGAGCCATCTCTACTGAAATAAATAGTAGGAGAATAAGGAAACTTGAAAAGGAAAAGCTGTCATGATGCAATGCATGATATGTGAATGCATGTTTTCAAGGATCTCTCGGGGTAAACACAAGAAAATGTTAGAGGTTGTACTTCGATCTTTGATTGGAGAACTTTGCATCGGTGGATGTCTTTCCACAAGAATCAAGCTCACCATGTCAAGTGGGTCATAGCCCCTGATTCAAGTTGTTGCACTTGGTCTTTGATGGCATTTGTTTATAAGAGAAACCTCTTTCCCCTTTGGTAGACGTCTGGTTCAACGTGACCCTGCATTAAAAGACCCTCGAGATCCTTGAAATGGTTATTGTAAATGCTATGGTATGATGTCATGATGTTATATACATGTATGCAAAAGCAAGTAAGTGTATATACAGGTAATCATATTCACATAGAGCAAACAAGTCCTTAGGTTTAGGCCTGCATGGGGCTTGTAGGTAAGTACCCTCTTGAAGTTAGTTGGCTCATCCTATCCTAAAATAGAAACCGGGTTTTAAGGAGCTCAATATCATTGGATTATTTTCTGTGTTCATTGTTTTGGTTTAGCCACTTAACTGGCGACCAAAATATTCCAAGAAAACAACCCTCAATGAGTGTAGTATCGAGTATCTACCAACTTCAGACTGCACCAAAGTCGGTCATCTCACTACCCCTAAAAAGGCTAAGATGGTCAATTAAGGTTCTAAGAGTTCGTTAGTGCTTCATGACATCGCTCAGCGGCCCCGTACTCTCCTTGATTGAACTCAAGGGTTACCGGTACTCACAAATATGTCACACTAACATAGCTTACTGCTTCAACCATGTCGGTATACCACGCACAGTTCCCTCACAGTTTTATTGCTATTTACCTAAAAAGGTGCCCCCAAATCCGGGTGAAGGATTTACAACAAACCCAAACAAGGACCCAAAAAGTAAAGCAATCAAAGCAATCAAAGCAAGTATGTAAAGGTGGTCTAAACCCTAAGGTAACCCCACTTTTGAAAATGTCCCCAGCAGAGTCGCCAGTTCTGTGATACGGTGGGAGAACTGACTTGAGGTTTTGCGTTTGTATTTGCACTTGTTCGGTTTAGCAAGAGTCGCTACTGACTTTTTATTTTATCCTAAAGGAAAGGTTAAAAAGCACAGGAAAAACCTTTTGAGATGTTTCCGTGGGTTCGGGTGGTAGATTATGAAAAGGGAAGGTGCTAGCACCCTTTTCATCCATGGTTATCCATGGGTTCTGTTGTACCCCAAAATTTTCCCTCCCATATTCTTCAAGATTTTCCAAGATCAAGGTTCAAAATCTCTCAAGGGTTGCACAGTCCAATTGCCTCCTAACAGTCAAAAATTAGGGTTTTGGTTCTGGCAAAGAAATTGAAGTTTTCAAGGGCCCAAACAAGTCCCACATGCCTATAAACATTGTCAAGCATCCTTATGCCAAGTTTCAAGACTTACAGCACAAAATTGCACAGTCAAAAACCCTAATTGCTCAACAGTCAACTGCAGGGGCAAAATGGTCATTTGACAGTCAAAAGTCAAGATTTTTGGTCAACATCTTATTTTGAAGCCACAAACATCATTTGATCAATTCTTGATCATGATTCTCAAAGCATGGCTCAAAAAGTCTCAAGATGCAAAAGTTTCTATATTTGGACAGCTGGGAAAGTCAACTGCAATTTGACCAAAGCATAACTCCCACATGGTTTATCAGAAAAATTCCATCCAAATCTCATTTTGATTAGAATGACATTTCCTACAACTCCTCTTCACATTCCAAGTCCAAGAAATGCTCTCACAAAAAGTTATCAATCTCAACATTATAGGTCATTTTCAAAAGTCAACAAAAAGGCACTTTAAGTCAAATACCATAACTTGAGATTGGTAAATCAAAATGACATGGGACTAAAGGCATTGGTTAGAGGACTTCAAGACCTTTCCAAAATGTCCAAGAACATGATCAAATCTTAAAAATTGAGCAAGATATGCCTTGTGGAAGTTGGGAAATTTTTGGGAATTTTGAAAAGTCAACTTTGCTTCAAATGCCTCAAAATTGCTAATGGGTCTCAATTTCTTCCAAGAATCATCACCCAAAAGCTATGCACGACCCATTGACCCAAAGGGGAGTTATTTTCTTATTTTTAATTAATTAATTGAGTTTATTATCCTATTAATTCATTTAATTAAGATTAAATATAAGAAAAATACTAAAATATGTTTGCCAAATCTTTTTATGCAGCAGATGCCTTCTTTATTCACTCAAGATTTCGTGCACATCCAAAAAGGCAAGATTTCTCATGATTGGCAATGGTTTTATAACAAAAAGATTGAAATTGATCTCATTGAAAATCAAAGATCCAAATCATCAATGCAAAGGTTTTTGGCTTGGATTTCTAACCTAATTCATTCACACATATATACACATTACAACCCTAATGCAAAAAGGAAGCAAGCTGCGCCCAAGAACACAAAACAACTTTGCATTTTTTCACAAAATTCCGAAAACTGATTTCGTAGAGAGAGCTCCTTTCAAGGCCTAAAAAGTATTCCAAAGGCTTGCTGGGACCTTTTTGGACGTGCCTCAATCCTTTTCCACTCTCCATACACAAAGAACTGGTAGAACACAGTCGCCATGTTCATGAGATTTTCCTTAATCGTATTTGAATTTACATCCCATATCAATGCATTTTCATTATTGTTTTACACTAACATGATCATACTGAAGCTAATGGTGCCATTGAATTGGATTAACGTTGCCTGTATGAGAAGTTGCCATGGAAATTTTCTAGGGTTTCAGGAGCTTGAAATTAGGGACTTCTTCATGAGGAAAAATTAGGCAACGAGACCTACACCATTGAAACCAGGGCATCTGGACGAAACAATTGACCACCTCGCGCTCAATTTATGATTAACTGTGCTCTATTCGCTATTTTTGTAGGTACCATTTAGTGGGGGTTTAAAACCCCCACTATTTGTTTGTGTTTTCAGGCAAAAACGAAGAAGCCATGAGGAAGACGCTGAGCTGTAGACATGTGATTGGTATATTTGAAAGTTAGCGCGTTTTTTCATTTGGCTTCAGTATAATGCTTGCTTGTCACATATCTTATTTCTATTTTACTATATTAACAAACAAACGCGCTAGTCCAATTGGTTGGTGTGTTGTCATGCAAGCAATGGGACCTGGGTTCGATTCCCAGGTCCCTTACTTCTCCAATATTATTTTGCGCAATATATTTCTGTGCAGTACACCCTCAAGGGAACATCATACAACCTCACCATCTGGCTTGCCACGCGCCTGGGAATTCCAATCTGAAGGCCACCAAAAATGCTCATCATGCATGTTCAGTCAACCACCAATACACAATCCCAGAAAAGTCAAACAGGCCTTGATTGAAGTGGGCCAAAATGCTTCCCATAAACCTCCATAATTGGGCCAGAAACCCCCATGTTTGTATTTTCTTTCCCTTTCTTTTTATTCTCTTTCATTTATTTTAATTTATCTTGATTATTTTAATTAATTCTCATAATACAAAAAACATAAAAAAATCAGAAAAATCATAAAAATAAAAATATGTTTTATTTTAATTTTTAATTCATCAATAGTTTTGTAAATAAATTTAATAGTCAATTTAGTTTTAATTTAGGGTTTAAATTTTAATTTGTTTTCTAAATAACTAAAAAAGGTAGAAATTAGGTTTTAGATTTTTATTCTTTTTCTCAATAAAATAATTTCATCTTATTCTTATTATTAATAATTAATTATTTTTGTAAATAAACTTGTAATTAATTAATTAGGGTTAAATTAGGTTAAACTTAAACAATTTTTCTTATAATTAAAAATAAACTTAGAACTAGGTTTTTATTTAACTTTTAATTCCAATTTAATTCTCTTTAATTTCATAATACAAAAAACATTAAAAATAATCTCTTTTCTTTATTTAATCACTAATTAATTTATTAATTGCAATTTAATTTCTTTAAAGGGTCCAACGCCCTCGTATTCGATTATAATTTCTTTTCGCATGTTTATTTTTATTCCCTTTTAAATATAATGTATTTGCCCCAAAGCTTTGTAATAGATAATTAGGACATTTACTTTCCGCACTTTCATTCAAATCGGGTCTTGGTTTAATTTGGCGATGTAGACCCGCGCCTTGTAATAGCATAGGACCTTTATTTTTCCGCCTTTTAAATTCCTCACCTTTAAACTGTTAATCACATGAAAGAATGTATGCTCAAATAAAATCAAAGCGTAGAACACTCAATGCATGATCAAGACAAATAATAACTGAAAATGACACACAATTCACACACCACTCCTAGGGTACGCCTCACTGTTGTCTTGCCCCTCGAAACGTGGTCGTCGAGTAGAGGACGTTTTAGTAAGTCCTCATGTCCATGAACATGGCATGGGGGTAGCTTCTAAGGTGTCCTACTATTGCTCTGGTGACCACACTGTCCCTAATCCTCGAATTGACCCGAACACCTCCAACGGTGGTGCTACCTACCTCTCAATGGTGGGATGGCACTACCTCAAGGACATTTACACAGACTAATTCCTTAGGGTAGGTAGATGACTCGTAGGTACTTGCTCTAATTCAAAACAAATCAAAAAAAAACTTTTTTTCACACCGACACTTTGCAAAAAGCTTTCAAAACAACTTTTCAAACACTCTTGAGGACTGATACAAGAGTCGAACTGAAATTTTAAACGAAACTTTTTCAAACCCACTCACCATTGAAAAGCAGACAAACATTTTTGAAAACACAAATGAGCAAGTATCTAAGAGCCCACGGATAACCATGGATGGAAAGGGTGTTAACACCTTCCCTTTCTATAAATCTACCTCCCGAACCGAGAACTAATCTCAATAAGGAATTTTTCTGTGCTTTTGTCCTTTCCATATTGGAGAAAATAAAAGACGGTGGCGACTCTTGCTTCCACGACATTTCGCGAACCAGTGTTAAACAGTCAGTTCCAGATCCACCGATCACAGAACTGGCGACTCTGCTGGGGAAACTCTTATAAAGTGAGGTGTACCTTAGGATAGTTCATAACTGTGTTTTCAATTGTTGTGCTTTGTTTGCTTTTATTATTGTGGGTTGCATCGGAGTTACATAGATCCTAACCCGGATCTGGGGATATCCTATTAGGTAGCATAAGCTGTGAGGGACCTGTCCGGCGTAGACCGACATGGGTGAAACAGTGGCTACGTTGGTGTGGCACCTTAGTCTGTACCGATATCCCTTGTGTTGCAACGAGGAGAATATGGGTCTTCTGAGGAGTCATTAAGAACCAACCGACCTTAGAACCTTAAATGACCCAACTTGGCCAATAGAACGGTAGCAGTATGCTACGCCCATTGAGGCTAAACTCTCATGATGGTTCTGGCTGCAAGAAAAGGTTGCGATGCTGGAGTTATGACCGATTGAGGGTAGTCAGTGATATTGGGATCCTCTAGAACTCGGTTACTTCTGATAGGACAGGTCCTAACCAACAAACTGAAAGAGGGTAATACCTAGACCCCATGCTGGCCTAAACTCTAAGGGCTTCTCTTGTGTGACTTGTGTGCCTTCCAACTTGACTATTTGCATACTTGTTATCTGACACTTGAGTTTCTTCCAGGTTTTATTTATAGTCCTTAATTGGGACTCATAACAGGGTCTACCTACATTACCCCATGCATAGCACAACATCATACCATTGCATGCATCCCGCATAAGGACTAACCCATTTCAAGGATCTCAAGGGCTTGTGATGCAGGTCATGATGAATCAACTATCCAGCAAGGGGCAAAGAGGATTTATTTTCCTCTAGATATGGTTTTCAGGGGCTATGACCCACTTGATATGGTGAGCCTTTGACCCTTGAAGAAGGACTCTCAACAATATGAAGTACCTTCAATCAAGTTACCAGTTTCCAACTCTAACAATTTCCTTGTTTACCCCGTGAGGTCCTTGAAAACATTGCATGCATACATGCACATCATTGCATAACAGGTACCCTTGTTGCAGGTCACTTACCTTTCTCGCTGTTTATTTCAGCAATGGCTTCCCAACAAGATAACCAGGGACCTCATGCTTAAGAGACTCAGTTCATGGAGATCTTCTTAAGCCTATCCAAGGGGCAGGAAGAGCTGAGAACACTCCTCACGGGGACTTTGGTCAGGAACAGTGCTGAGGACGACAAGGACGAACGGCTGAAACGTCTACAAGCTGAGGTAGACACATTGAAAACCCAGATGCTGGGGCAAAGGGCTCTCATCCAAAGTTTAGCTCAGGAGCAAGGAGAGCTGAGAGCCATGATCAGTCAGCTTCATCAAGACATGAAGCAACCAGCCCAAGTCAGGGACCAAGCCATTAATCAGCCTCCAAGAAGTCAAAGGTTCGGGCCCCTCCAAGCTGCTACTACTTCACAGGTCCAACAACGACCTCGCCAAGAACAACGGACTGATCAGAGCAAGCCAGACAAGCCTAAAAGGTAGTTCACCAAGCTCAACATGTCACCGTCTCAAGCTTTACAACAATTGTTGAGGTTGAATCTGGTGACGTTAAGGGATCCTCCTAAGAATCTCAACACAGCCTCCCCAAAGTACAAACCTGAGGAAAGATGTGCATACCACTCTGACAGTCCAGGACATGACACCGACGACTGCTGGGCTCTGAAGAATAAGATCCAAGACCTGATTAATGAAAGAGCCTTGGATTTCACCCAGATGGGCCAGGCTGAATGCTCCTGCCATCCCTACAGGATTCACCAGTTGAAGTAACAAGCCCTGAGATGAAAAGACTTTTGTTCATTAGGATTTTCGAGTTGTAATTTTCTTTTGTTCAAACATTTACTCATGTTAAACGTTGTTATTTCATTAATGCATCGCATATGTCTGTTTTGAAGCAATATATTCGTATTCACTATAAGCAAATTATTTTCATATTTTTTCTGATGATCAATGCGCGATTAATAATTCTAAGCCTCTTGAGGGAGGATGACGAAAACGATACCACGATCCTTACGGTATGCTTTTGAACAGACCCCGCTGATGAGGTACAGGCCTTGTTTCAATTCCTAAACACTGGAGTAATAAGGAAGATAATCCCTCGTCAACCCCTTTGGCCAAATAAGTAGGAGTTTTTCTTTTAGAAATTTAAAACCCTTAATCATAACCTGGGGCAGGGTAGTCTCTCAGTTGATCCAAGTGCATAACAAATGACACCAAAGAGGTCCTTACAAAAAAAGAAGACAGTGATGGTTCCGAATAATCATAAGGATAGGCAGTCATTATATCTCAAAAATAAAAACCCAATAAGTCAAAACCTATGAAGGAGACTTACAAAACTGGGGCATCCCGCTGACTGTAATCACAAAAGAAACAGTTCAGGCAAAAAATAGGGATGACGAAGTCAAAAAAGAAAGAGGTCATACAAACCTTCAACAAAAACAAAAAATGACTGCCTATTCAGAATAAATCATCAATATCTGAACCATCATTGAACATCAGGACAAAGACTCAAACAAGGTCTAACGCACGATCAACTGAGCTTAGGTTTGAAGAACATCACGAAGAACGGGTGGGTACAAATAATTTGAGTCTTTATCCTTTGTTTCTTAAACCGTGAACCAGGCCACGCTACAACCCTTAAAAGTCCTAGCTGAAGCATGGGTTAGTTCGAAAGCATACTGTTACAAAAGGTATCCTGACTCCTTAAGGCTTGCGGTAAAATAATGAGTTGACATCACAGTTTACAAAAAAAATCACTTGTTTTTATATATAAAAAAAATGCATTTTCAAAAACTTCAAGACAGACATAAGCTTTGCATTTTTAACATAACTTTGTTTGCATATGACTTTTTGTTCGAACAGCAAAGAAATTCGCACGAAGAATATCTAGTGAACAAAAGCACTTCCAATCAAGGGGCATGGCATGATCATTGTCTGTCATCTGGGGCAGTTAAGTCAAGATTCAGAGAACCTCTCAGATGCCAAGATAACCAGGGGCAAATCTCCCCCTGGGTCACTTGGGGCACTCCAGCAACGAATCTTGCCTGATCAAACACCTTCTGGTGGCATGGCAAAACACTTCTAACAGGGACAACTCCCTACATTCTGAGAGAATGGACATAGTCGAAAAATACTGCGCGTAATCAAAGACTCGCTAGGTTGACACACCTAGGCAAAAATAAGGGATGAAAATGAAAAAACCTGTATACCTGGCCAGTCGAAAACCTGAAAAGGCGGCTTGGGCAAAAATGGGTATCCCGGTGGACTGAAAACCCGAAAGGACAGTCCAGGCAAAAATTAGGGATCAGAGCGTACGACTATGTCCTGTCATCTCGTCACTTGCCTATCAGAAGAAGGTTTGCCAAACGGCAGTTATCAAGACTCCACCAGTATCTTCTCCCACAGAAACAGGGGCAGTAATAAGTAGTCTAAGCAATCTAATTGCTCTATCCATCAAGGTACCAAGGTAAGTTCGGCCGAAGAACATAACCAAGATATCTTAAGTCCCCAGAGAGTAAGCCAGCAAGTCCATGCACTCTCCCCGAGCAGAGTTATACTATCAGCCTTAAGGAAGTTGGGTATCCTCCAGCAGATCTCAACATTCCTCAGCAAAGTATACAGATATTCTTAACAAGCATCCCCGGCAGTCTTGATCTAAGACTGTTCCCCGGCGGTATACCAGACATCCAGCAGAGCCACTTCCCCAGTATATCTCAAAAGGTCCCCAGGAGAGTCCAATCAAGATTTCCCCAGGAAAGTTTGAATCATCTCCCCAGCAGGAAGCTTATCCCCAGTAGATTCTGGAAGCTTGTCACCTGCAGAGCACGTACACGTCCCCCGGCTTTATTCAAAGGTTATTTCCCTACCAGGATATAACTGGGTTATCCTCAGCCAAAAGCCACGGAAAGATCTTCCTCGGCGAAGTCTTCCTATCCCCAGCAGAGTCTATTAACACTTCCAACATAACAACGCTATCCCCAGCGAAGTTATCATCGACATCCCAACAGAGTACCTCTCTCCCCACAGAGTATTGTTCCCCAGCAAGATCGCTAGAATAATTCTCTCCCCACAGAGTATTGTTCCCCAGCAAGATCGCTAGAATAATTTTCTCCCCGCAGAGTAATCCATTCGCCAAGTTGTACCCCAACGGAGTTATCTTCTCCTACCGGTATTCTTGCAACTATCATCCCCAGCGGAAACAACAAAGCATTATTCTCTAACATCAGCCCAGGATGTGACTTCTCGGCGCCCGTCAAGGATTTACTTTCCTAGACAAAAACATACATTCATAAACATCGCATTTCCATAGATTACAGTATGCATATACACATCATGAACATACAATCTCATTTATAACATCATGGCTTGATCCATATCATGCATTGCATATGACTGACTTTTACCTTTCAGGAAAGATCCAGTTAAGTTCTCAGCTATATTTCAAGACCTCCTCTGGTTCAGTTAAATCGACCCTAAGATTTTTCTGATTCTTATCCAGTTGAAGTTATTCCAAGACCTTGCCTGGTTCAGTTAAATCGACTCCTAAAGATTTTTCTGATTCTTATCCAGTCAAAGGCCTTCTCTGGTCCAGTTAAATCGATTCCTAAAGATTTTCCTGATGAAGACTCAGTTGAAGATTCCAAGACCTTTCCTGGTTCAGTTAAATCGACTCCTAAAGATTTTTCTGATTCTTATCCAGTCAAAGGCCTTCTCTGGTCTAATTAAATCGATTCCTAAAGATTTTCCTGATGAAGACTCAGTTGAAGATTCCAAGACCTTGCCTGGTTCAGTCAAATCGACTCCTAAAGATTTTTCTGATTCTTATCCAGTTAAAGGCCTTCTCTGGTCCAGTTAAATCGATTCCTAAATATTTTCCTGATAAAGACTTAGTAGAAGACGCCCCAGATTCTCTCACCGTTACTGTTGAGGTAGTAATCGCCCCAGATTCTCTCATCGTTACTGTTGAGGTAGTAATCGCCCCAGATTCTCTCATCGTTACTGTTGAGGTAGTAATCGCCCAAGGTTCTCTCATCGTCACTGTTGAGGTAGTAATCGCCCGAGATTCTCTCATCGTTACTGTTGAGGTAGTAATCGGCCCAGATTCTCTCATTGTTACTGTTGAGGTAGTAATCGCCCAAGGTTCTCTCATCGTTACTGTTGAGGTAGTAATCGCCCAAGGTTCTCTCATCGTTACTGTTGAG
This sequence comes from Vicia faba, assembly GCA_948472305.1. NCBI lineage: Eukaryota > Viridiplantae > Streptophyta > Magnoliopsida > Fabales > Fabaceae > Vicia > Vicia faba. The sequence continues at coordinate 28,528,191 of OX451738.1, forward strand.
GTAGTAATCGCCCAAGGTTCTCTCATCGTTACTGTTGAGGTAGTAATCACCCCAGATTCTCTCATCGTTACTGTTGAGGTAGTAATCGCCCAAGGTTCTCTCATTGTTACTGTTGAGGTAGTAATCGCCCAAGGTTCTCTCATCGTTACTGTTGAGGTAGCAATCGCCCAAGGTTCTCTCATCGTTACTGTTGAGGTAGTAATCGCCCCAGATTCTCTCATCGTTACTGTTGAGGTAGTAATCGCCCAAGGTTCTCTCATTGTTACTATTGAGGTAGTAATCGCCCAAGGTTCTCTCATCGTTACTGTTGAGGTAGTAATCGCCCAAGGTTCTCTCATCGTTACTGTTGAGGTAGTAATTGCCCCAGATTCTCTCATCGTTACTGTTGAGGTAATAATCGCCCAAGGTTCTCTCATCGTTACTGTTGAGGTAGTAATCTCCCAAGGTTCTCTCATCGTTACTGTTGAGGTAGCAATCGCCCAAGGTTCTCTCATCGTTACTGTTGAGGTAGCAATCCCCCAAGGTTCTCTCATCATTACTGTTGAGGGAGTAATAGCCCAAGGTTCTCTCATCGTCCCGTTGAGTTAGTAACCATCCCTGATTCATTCATCACCTTTTGAAGCTCCAGACTCGATTCCTGTATCTTGCCATGGCACGTCTGAAGAGGTTTTAAGATTCAATTCCTGTAACTAGTCAGAGCACATCTACACAAAGAGTGTGAAGACCAGCTCCTGTAACAGGCCAGGTAATCATTTTCTTTTTCAGGTACGCAAATTCTCGCTAAGGAATCTCTTACGCGATCGACACCCAGATGGCATCCATAAGCCCATCCACCTATCCATCACCCCTCAACATGGCATCTATAAGCCCATTCCCACCATCACACTGCCAACATGTGAGCGCAAATTTCTGGGCACTCTAGTGTTCAATCATCTTCCACCTTCGGATTACGAAAGGCACGTCAGCCAATCTACATCCTCAGGTCTAAGAAGATTGAACAGGGGCAACTGTTGTACCCCAAAATTTGCCCTCCCATATTCTTCAAGATTTGCCAAGATCAAGGTTCAAAATCTCTCAAGGGTTGCACAGTCCAATTGCCTCCTAACAGTCAAAAATTAGGGTTTTGGTTCTGGCAAAGAAATTGAAGTTTTCAAGGGCCCAAACAAGTCCCACATGCCTATAAACATTGTCAAGCATCCTTATGCCAAGTTTCAAGACTTACAGCACAAAATTGCACAGTCAAAAACCATAATTGCTCAACAGTCAACTGCAGGGGCAAAATGGTCATTTGACAGTCAAAAGTCAAGATTTTTGGTCAACATCTTATTTTGAAGCCACAAACATAATTTGATCAATTCTTGATCATGATTCTCAAAGCATGGCTCAAAAAGTCTCAAGATGCAAAAGTTTCTATATTTGGACAGCTGGGAAAGTCAACTGCAATTTGACCAAAGCATAACTCCCACATGGTTTATCAGAAAAATTCCATCCAAAGCTCATTTTGAAGAGAATGACATTTCCTACAACTCCTCCTCACATTCCAAGTCCAAGAAATGCTCTCACAAAAAGTTATCAATCTCAACATTATAGGTCATTTTCAAAAGTCAACAAAAAGGCACTTTAAGTCAAAGACCATAACTTGATATTGGTAAATCAAAATGACATGGGACCAAAGGCATTGGTTAGATAACTTCAAGACCTTTCCAAAATGTCCACGAACATGATCAAAGCTTAAAAATTGAGGAAGATATGCCTTGTGGAAGTTGGGAAATTTTTGGGAATTTTGAAAAGTCAACTTTGCTTCAAATGCCTCAAAATTGCTAATGGGCCTCAATTTCTTCCAAGAATCATCACCCAAAAGCTATGCACGACCCATTGACCCAAAGGGGAGTTATTTTCTTATTTTTAATTAATTAATTGAGTTTATTATCCTATTAATTCATTTAATTAAGATTAAATATAAGAAAAATACTAAAATATGTTTGCCAAATCTTTTTATGCAGCATATGCCTTCTTTATTCACTCAAGATTTCGTGCACATCCAAAAAGGCAAGATTTCTCATGATTGGCAATGGTTTTATAACAAAAAGATTGAAATTGATCTCATTGAAAATCAAAGATCCAAATCATCAATGCAAAGGTTTTTGGCTTGGATTTCTAACCTAATTCATTCACACATATATACACATTGCAACCCTAATGCAAAAAGGAAGCAAGCTGCGCCCAAGAACACAAAACAACTTTGCATTTTTTCACAAAATTCTGAAAACTGTTTTCATAGAGAGAGCTCCTTTCAAGGCCTAAAAAGTATTCCAAAGGCTTGCTGGGACCTTTTTGGACGTGCCTCAATCCTTTTCCACTCTCCATACACAAAGAACTGGTAGAACACAGTCGCCCTGTTCATGAGATTTTCCTTAATCGTATTTGAATTTACATCCCATATCAATGCATTTTCATTATTGTTTTACACTAACATGATCATACTGAAGCTAATGGTGCCATTGAATTGGATTAACGTTGCCTGTATGAGAAGTTGCCATGGAAATTTTCTAGGGTTTCAGGAGCTTGAAATTAGGGACTTCTTCATGAGGAAAAATTAGGCAACGAGACCTACACCATTGAAACCAGGGCATCTGGACGAAACAATTGACCACCTCGCGCTCAATTTATGATTAACTGTGCTCTATTCGCTATTTTTGTAGGTACCATTTAGTGGGGGTTTAAAACCCCCGCTATTTGTTTGTGTTTTCAGGCAAAAACGAAGAAGCCATGAGGAAGACGCTGAGCTGTAGACATGTGATTGGTATATTTGAAAGTTAGCGCGTTTTTTCATTTGGCTTCAGTATAATGCTTGCTTGTCACATATCTTATTTCTATTTTACTATATTAACAAACAAACGCGCTAGTCCAATTGGTTGGTGTGTTGTCATGCAAGCAATGGGACCTGGGTTCGATTCCCAGGTCCCTCACTTCTCCAATATTATTTTGCTCAATATATTTCTGTGCAGTACACCCTCAAGGGAACATCATACAACCTCACCATCTGGCTTGCCACGCGCCTGGGAATTCCAATCTGAAGGCCACCAAAAAGGCTCATCATGCTTGTTCAGTCAACCACCAATACATAATCCCAGAAAAGTCAAACAGGCCTTGATTGAAGTGGGCCAAAATGCTTCCAATAAACCTCCATAATTGGGCCAGAAACCCCCCTGTTTGTATTTTCTTTCCCTTTCTTTTTATTCTCTTTCATTTATTTTAATTTATCTTGATTATTTTAATTAATTCTCATAATACAAAAAACATAAAAAAATCAGAAAAATCATAAAAATAAAAATATGTTTTATTTTAATTTTTAATTCATCAATAGTTTTGTAAATAAATTTAATAGTCAATTTAGTTTTAATTTAGGGTTTAAATTTTAATTTGTTTTCTAAATAACTAAAAAAGGTAGACATTAGGTTTTAGATTTTTATTCTTTTTCTCAATAAAATAATTTCATCTTATTCTTATTATTAATAATTAATTATTTTTGTAAATAAACTTGTAATTAATTAATTAGGGTTAAATTAGGTTAAACTTAAACAATTTTTCTTATAATTAAAAATAAACTTAGAACTAGGTTTTTATTTCACTTTTAATTCCAATTTAATTCTCTTTAATTTCATAATACAAAAAACATTAAAAATAATCTATTTTCTTTATTTAATCACTAATTAATTTATTAATTGCAATTTAATTTCTTTAAAGGGTCCAACGCCCTCGTATTCGATTATAATTTCTTTTCGCATGTTTATTTTTATTCCCTTTTAAATATAATGTATTTGCCCCAAAGCTTTGTAATAGATAGTTAGGACATTTACTTTCCGCACTTTCATTCAAATCGGGTCTTGGTTTAATTTGGCGATATAGACCCGCGCCTTGTAATAGCATAGGACCTTTATTTTTCTGCCTTTTAAATTCCTCATCTTTAAACTGTTAATCACATGAAAGAATGTATGCTCAAATAAAATCAAAGCGTAGAACACTCAATGCATGATCAAGACAAATAATAACTGAAAATGACACACAATTCACACACCACTCCTAGGGTACGCCTCACTGTTGTCTTGCCCCTCGAAACGTGGTCGTCGAGTAGAGGACGTTTTAGTAAGTCCTCATGTCCATGAACATGGCATGGGGGTAGCTTCTAAGGTGTCCTACTATTGCTCTGGTGACCACACTGTCCCTAATCCTCGAATTGACCCGAACACCTCCAACGGTGGTGCTACCTACCTCTCAATGGTGGGATGGCACTACCTCAAGGACATTTACACAGACTAATTCCTTAGGGTAGGTAGATGACTCGTAGGTACTTGCTCTAATTCAAAACAAATCAAAAAAAACTTTTTTTTCACACCGACACTTTGCAAAAAGCTTTCAAAACAACTTTTCAAACACTCTTGAGGACTGATACAAGAGTCGAACTGAAATTTTAAACGAAACTTTTTCAAACCCACTCACCATTGAAAAGCAGACAAACATTTTTGAAAACAGAAATGAGCAAGTATCTAAGAGCCCATGGATAACCATGGATGGAAAGGGTGTTAACACCTTCCCTTTCTATAAATCTACCTCCTGAACCGAGAACTAATCTCAATAAGGAATTTTTCTGTGCTTTTGTCCTTTCCATATTGGAGAAAATAAAAGACGGTGGCGACTCTTGCTTCCGCGATATTTCGTGAACCAGCGTTAAATAGTCAGTTCCAAATCCACCGATCACAGGCTCTTAGTTACTTGTTTTAGATCACTTGCCTTGATTTTCAATTGTTTGAAATGGTGCTTTGTGTGTGGTTTTGAAAATGTTTTGAAAAATATGCCTTGTCTAGGCAACCATTGTAATGACTCTTGTTTGAGTATATGCAATGGTGTTTGTCTTTTTGAAAAGATATTTCAATGTTTTTTGAAAGTTGTTTTGAAAGTTGTGTTGTGAAGTGTGTTTTAAAAGTAGGCAAGTGTGTTTTGCAAGTTTGATCAAGTAACTAAGAGTTGTCTACCCCTAAATTTACTCAAAGATTTTTCTCATGTTTTAATCCTTTTAACAGTATCGTTCCACCATTGTATATGGTGGACAATCTTGTGTTTGGATGTTAACGGGACAGGCGCGGGTCATTGTTTAGACCATGAATGCAATGGTGCCAAGTGTCTTTGGCAATTTTCCTTTAAGGGACTATGATCATTTTGTTTAGGCAACTTCAAAAGCGTCATCGAGGGACTATGATCATTTGAATTGTTTTTGTTTTGCCAAAGAAACTCAACATGCAAACATGGCCCATTTTTGGAGGCAACAAGTGGAGGAACCCTAGGGGTGCAAGTGTGAATTGTGTATTTGATAGTCATGCATTTGTCTTTGTATTAGGTTATCTAGCGATTGATTTTGAATCTTTGCATACAAACCCTAATTACTATACAGTATATAGAAAGCGATAAATTGCGGAAATTTAAAGTCTAAGCTATTACAAATAAGTATCTGGGGATGGGGGTACAAATGTTTACAAATGGGGATGAGTCTTATCAGGATAGTAGTGTCCAAATAATATTTACAACCAAATCGAATCGCATTCTCAATGTCAAATGTAGCAATGTATAAAAGCAATGTATCAAAAGTATTTGTGAAAGTGTATGTGATTATTTACAAGTGATAAAAAGGATTAACCTAATGTATTAAGTAAGTATTTATTATTTATTTATTTTTGTGTTTTTGTTAATATGCACAAACAAAAGTTTTAATGAAAAATGTTTTAAGTTAAAGAAAATTAATGTTTATGTATTTTAGTTAATGCTTTTAAAGAAAAAAAAGCTTATATAAAAGTTTAACTAAACGAAGGTTTTAAAACAAAAATGTATTATTTTTTCTTATTTGACAAAAGTATTTAATCTAAAAAATTTCTACTTTTTTTTAGGTATTTGGTTAATGTTATATAAACAAAAGTTTTAATTTTGAAAAAAAAAGAGATATTTAATAAAATCTATTTTTTATGAATTTCAAGTGTAATAAAAAAATAAAAAAAATGTATTGTTAGTAAAAGAGTAATTAGTATATTTTTTGTTATGAATTAGGAAATAAGTTAAAAAAGGAAAATAACGTGATAAAGAAAATATTGACTTGTAAACCTAAAAAATAAAATAAAAAGGAAATAAATGGGCTTAGGCATTATGTACATGGCAGGCCCAAATAGAAGACAAAGGGGGGGGGGGGGGGGTGTAACGCGCCAGAAGGGGTGAGATTGCCAGAATCATTGGGCTTAAGGGTTTTTTGTGGGGGAACCGGCCCAATGTGTTTAATAATTAATTTGGGGTTTGTTTTGTTGGCTTCAGAGTTAGGGTTACACAAGCTAAAGCGGCGTCGTTCCCTTCATCGTCTTCTTCGTCTTTCTTAACCAAGTTTTCTGAATGAACTCCGCCTATGGCCACTAGGCGCCACCGCCCATCTCCTCTCCGCGTTTGTTCAAGAAGTGACAAAAAGAAAGGTAATGATTTATGTTCTTTCAATTTTTAGGGTTTCAAGTTTTGCGTGTTATTGATTTCTTTTTCTTGGCAAGTTCTGATCTTCTATGTTTGTTCATGTTTGTGTTAGATATTTAAAGAAAAGGGAAGAGGAATTATACCTTTGTTGGCTTTTGGAGACGGAGGAGGAGAGGTGGATAGGAGGTGTCCTCAGGCGGCCAAGGCGAGGGAGTGCGTGGTGCTGAGAGTTTGCTAGCTTGCCTGGTATTTGTATCTTGCTTGTTTAATGATGATAAAATTGAAACTGAGAACCCTAGCTCATTTGCTTCTGAAACTTCTTTTCCTTTTCTGCTTGCTTCTGATTGCTTATACTTCTGGCTTTTTTACTCGATGATGAACTCAGTTCTGAGAGTTTGGGATTCGTTTGCTTTGTTCTGAGTTTGATGATGTTATTGTTTTTGACTCTGAAATGCTTTTTCTTCCTTTGGTTTGTTGATGATGACTTAAACCTGAAACAATGCTTTTCCTCTCTCTTTTGGATTTGATTCTGAGTTGGACCTAATTCTGAGAATGTTTATGTTGTTGTTGGCCCTATGATGAGGTTGCTCTGAGGGTTTTGGGATTGAATGCTTTGAGGTTTGTAAGCTAGACTCATGTTTGAAGTTGTAACAGGTTTGAGAACTTGTTTGGAAGTTACAGGCTCATTGTTGTTGGCTTCTGTTTAGAGGCTTGCTTCAGTTTGTTTACAAGTTTGTGTTTTGAGGCTTATTGTGGTTACAGGCAGGAGGCAAGCTTTGGTTGCAGTTTGTATGGCTTGAAACAGGTTTGAGAACTTGTTTTTTGAAGTTACCTTTTTGAAAGGCTTGCTTCTGTAAGATACAAGCTTGAGGCAGCTCTGGTTTGTGTTATGTAACAGTTTGTGGTATCTTGTTTTTTTGTGATATCCTGCCTCCCTTATAACAGTTCTGATATGTTTGTTTTATATCTCTAGCCTGCCTCAACAAACTGTAAGCCTCTTCCCTTTTTACTCTCTTTCTCTCTCCACAGATAAAAAGCATATTATATTGCTTAAAACTGTACTTTTCTGAAAAAGTGCTTGGCCTGGAAAATGATGACAAATTTTTGAATATGTTGCTTGCATTGTTAGCTTTGCTCTGCATATCTTCTTTCTTCAGATTTTCTGCATTTTGTGTACTTGTTGATATCTCTTTGACAGCCTTTTGATAGTTTCTTTGGGTAGGCTTGGTTGATATCTCTTGGTAACTTAGTTTGCCATGTGCAGTTTGCAATTTGTTGACAGCTTTGCTTGTTTGTTCCATTTGAACTTTGCAACTTGTTTTGGCATATTCAGTTTGCTACCTGTGACTTAGTTTGGAATTTTGAACTGTGCAGCTTCGTATTTGGCATATTCAGTAGCTTTGTGCATTTTATATATTTGCAAGCATGTTTCCCTTTCCCTCTTTTGAACCAAGAGTCCTCTTGTGATTTGCAGAGAGGGCAAACAAACTGATTCCGGCCAACACTTTTAATGATGAGCTTTTTATGATTAACTGTCTGAGAATGTTCTTGATTTATCTGTGTTTGACTTCTTTTCTTTTTTGTCTTTGCAGATAAAAATCAGTCGAGCAATGGGGAGCAGCAGTAGAAGATGAAGACTTAGGAAAATTAGGATATAGCTTTATTTTACCTTTAATCATTGTAACAATATTAATGTAAACAATTGTAAATAAATTTACAGTGTTCAAATAATAATTGTAACAAATGATTAAAAATGAATAAAAATAATCCTTTGTCAGTTAATCTCTTTAATTCTTCTGCATTTGTTTATTTAATTATTTATATTTCTTTGAATTATAATAACTGGAAATTATCCAATAATTTTAACTTAGAAATAAATAATTAATAAACACCGTAGTCTTGCAACATCGCATTAATCAATAATAAACCCGGCGTTCCAATTAGCCATAAGCATTACACAGTCAAATCAAACAAACATCCATATGCCTTTTCTTTTACTGATTAAACCAAACACTGCAAATTTTCAACCAGAAGCCTCAGCTTCTAAACCAGAGGTTCAGGTTTATTGAGAAACAAACTGAAATCTTGAGCAGGCGTCAAAGCAGTGTAACAGCCAATTAATACACTCTGGATTCAAATTCTTCTGAAAGTGCGCGTGCAAACCCTAATTCTTGATTTATTATCAAAGAAACGTCTGCCTGATCAAACCCTGAGCCAAACTCAAACAAACCCTAACAATCTGCTTGAACTGATTCAAAATCAATGGAAACCCTAATTTTGTTTGACTGATGAGAAAAGTCTGTTTGACCGATTCTTAAACCAATCTGAAAAATCAGGAAAAGCCTGAAGCTGTGATTTCTTGTGAAAAAGAGAGGGCAAATTTTGGGGTACAACAGTTGCCTCTGTTCAATCTTCTTGAACCTGAAGAGTTAGATTTGGCAAGCTTGCCGTTCGCGACTCGAAGGTAAAAGGAGATTGGACACTAGAGTGCCTAAAAAATTTGTACTCGTCAAAGCGTAGTTTGAGGGAATGGGCTTAAAGATGCCATTTGGTGATGGGCTTAAAGATGCCATCTGGAGATGTGACAGAGGGATGGGCTTAGAGATGCCATCTAGAAATTGCTGGTAGGAGGATGGGCTTAGAGATGCCATCTGGAAATTGCTGGTAGGAGGATGGGCTTAGAGATGCCATCTGGAAATTGCTCGTAGGAGGATGGGCTTAGAGATGCCATCTGGAAATTGCTGGTAGAAGGGTGGGCTTAGAGATGCCATCTGGAAATGTTTGTTGAACTATATGTCGTTAGTGAGTGGGTGAGTATCAGAAAGGTATCCATGTTTTGGAACATCTCTGAACTGGGGGTCTGAATAAGCAATAGATTGACATCCGTATTTGGACTCATCCGTAAACTGTTTTCAGAGGTCTTGAAGTTGAATAAGCGATAGGTTAACATCCGTATCTGGAGAACCCGTAAACTGTTTTCAGAGGTCTTGAAATCTGGAATAAGTATCAGAATATCGCCATGTCTGGGTCACATCTGAACTGTCTCTGGAAGGAATCTGGAATAAGTATCTGAATGTCTCCATGTCTGGGTCACATCTGAACTGTCTCTGGAAGGAATCTGGAATAAGTATCAGAATGTCGCCATGTCTGGGTCACATCTGAACTATCTCTAGAGGGAATCTCGGAAGATGATGATCTTTGTTTGTTGATTGATCTTTCCTGAAAAGGTAAAGAGTTAGGTATATGCAATGTCATGATGTAATGAATTGTAATTCATCAATGTTTATGATATGAATGGATGCGCATGTAAGCTGATGAGCTGTCTTGCTGAAGAAAGATGAATCCTGGATAGCCGGAGATAATAGAATCTTGACTGTTGTCGGGGAAAGTGAATCCTTGACTGCTGCAGGGGATTGCAAGAATCTTTTGATTGCTAAAAATGAGAAGTCCTGGGACCACTGTTGGGGAATCAGGAGCTTGGGTTGTATGCCAATCTACTGGGGATTCCTGTCTTGAGGGGATCTTCACTGGGGAATATCTGAATATCCTGTGAGGAACTGAGAATGAGAGTCTTCATTCTGCTTGGGGATTGATAGTTGGAAGTTTTAGCTCCACTGGGGATTGCAAGAATCTTTTGATTGCTGCAGGTATTAATCTGGGATAAGTATCGGAATGTCGCCAAATCTGGGTCACATCTGAACTATCTCTAGAAGGAATCTGGAATAAGTATCGGAATATCGCCAAATCTGGGTCACATTTGAACTATATCTAGAAGGAAATCAGGAATAAGTATCGAAATGTCGCCAAATCTGGGTCACATCTGAACTATCTCTAGAAGGAAATCTGGAATAAGTATCGGAATGTCGCCAAATCTGGGTCACATCTGAACTATCTCTAGAAGGGAAAATGATCTTGATTTTATTAAGGGTCAGAAATTGGGAGTATACCAATCTTCTGAGGTGATGAGAATATTTATTCTGTTAACGGTCAGAAACTGGGAGTATACCAATCTTCTGAGGTTTTAAGGATGAGAGTCCTCATTCTGGTAAGAAACAGATTTTTAGGAGCTTCAGTTGTCCGTTATTCTGTTGGTGGTTGTAACTTCCAGCAGGTGATGAAGGAATTTTAATGATGACCGCAATTCCCAGCAGGTGATGAAGGAAATTTTGAACGCTCTTGAGATTGACATTCGAATGCCCCAAGTGATGGTGCCGGAGACTTTCCCCAGGTTAATCTGTAATTGAGAGATTTGTTGAAATCTTGACTGGACTGCCCCAGGTTAACTGAACTTTGAAAGATCTGTTGAAACCTTGACTGGACTGCCCCAGGTTAAATGGACTTTGAAAGATTTGTTGAAATCTTGACTGGACAGCCCTAGGTTAACTGGACTTTTGAAAGATTTGTTGAAACCTTGACTGGACTGCCCCAGGTTAATTGGACTTTGAAAGCTTTGTTGAAATCTTGACTGGACTGCCCCAGGTTAACTGGACTTTTGAAAGATTTGTTGAAACCTTGACTGGACTGCCCCAGGTTAATTGGATAGTGACATGTCATGCCCCTTGTTGATAGGAGATTTGTCAATGGAAGTGTCATCCTTTTTGAAGTGATTTTACTCACTGAGAGAGTTTTCGTTCCTCCGAACATCCGCTGTAGGAATTTCTTCGCTGTCAAACAAATGACCATGTGCAAACAACGATATTCAAATGATGCAAAGTTTATGCTTGTCTTGAAGTTTTGAAAAATGCGTTTTTTAGCAGAAAACTTTTTGTAAGACAAATTCAACACAAGATTTAGGACAAAGCCTTACAGGAGTCAGGATACCTTTTGTAACAGTATGCTTTTGAACTAACCCATGCTTCAATTAGGACTTTTGAAGGATTGTAACATGGCTTGGTTCACGGTTTAAGAAACAAAGGATAAAGGCTCAAAGTAAATTTGTATCCACCCGCTCTTCGTGATGTCCTTCAATCCTAAGAACTAATTCAAAATCAATGGAAACCCTAATTTTGTTTGACTGATGAGAAAAGTCTGTTTGACCGATTCTTAAACCAATCTGAAAAATCAGGAAAAGCCCGAAGCTGTGATTTCTTGTGAAAAAGAGAGGGCAAATTTTGGGGTACAACACAATGCATCTCTCCGGGATGGTGGTAAAAAAATACAAGGTATATTTGAAGAGACAAAACTCCCTGAGTTAGATAAAATATATACCCTCTCCCTGAGAGTATACTTCTCCCCCTTTTTCCAAAATAAAAAAGGCATGTGAAAGATGCAATTGGAAAAAAGATAGATATACATACATTTATTAATTATATATTACAACAACAAAAAAATATAATATTTATTTTTACTGTTGAGATAAACTAGTATAAGCATGTATAGAGAAATAAGATATCATACTTAATGGAAAGTTATGAAAGGCAAGAGACAACATCATCTTTTTTTTTGCATGTTTTTGAGGTAAATATGTAAAACAAAGTTTTATTGGATGTAAACATCATATAAACAATATATTCTTGAATTTTATACTTAAGCATAATATATGTACTTTAGCAAAAAGAAAATAAACATTTGTTTCAAAGTTTGTCAAGCGATGATAATTAGATATTTAAAAGATATGCAAAACCATGGCAACTTATTAATTTAGGAAAGAAAATACATAATTATATTATTTAATTCAAAATACATAACAGAAAATGAAGGATAATAAATTAAAATACAAGAAAATAAATAAATTGCAAAAAAAAAAAAAACTACTAGTAAGCCTAATATGGACTATTCATCATCAAGATCATTATAGTGGAAAATGTGGTGAGCTAATTTGGATTGGCCAGGAATGAAGTGGTTCACAATAAAGTATATTTTGTCATTGAGTTTGTCTATCTTCCCACATAGGATTTTCATCTGGTCTCTGGTTGTGAGTATCTAAGGAGAGGAATCTTGACTCTCGATGATTTCTATGGGTATGTCTTGACTTATGGCTTTTTTTTCTTTTGTCAGAGGGTGTCTTTGCTATGATTTTTCCATCTTTGAGTTCATATTGCATTAATTGTAGGGTGTATTTTCCTATTATAGTTGTTCCTTCTTTGAAATTTGTTTGTTCCTCAAAGTTGAACATTGTTTCTTCCAATATTTTTGTAACTATTGAAATTCCGGTATATCAGACTTCAGATGTCCTATGACATGTTGGGACATCTAATATGACTTAAACAATACAAGCAATATATAAAAAATATAAACAGTACTGAAAAGAATAAACAACACACAATTTTTTTAACCCAGTTCGACGCAAACCAACACCTACTCTGGGGGCTACCAAGCAAGGAAGGAAATCCACTAGACAATATTAATTCATAGACCCTACAACAAATATACCAGTTTACAGTCTACTCACTTAATCACTACCCTGTTAAACCGACTTCCTTGACCCATCGAAAGCTTTGATAATAATACCACATGGGCGCATAGGAGCCCCTTGATATTTCAACTTCACCAGTGTACTTCTCGGTATCATATTCAAGGCGGATCCATCATCAATCAGCATGTTTGATAATGAATCACTTTTACAGTTCATGGATATGTAGAGAGCCAAATTGTGATTCCTCCCCTCGTCAGGAAAATCATCATTGCAAAATCTTAGGTTATTACATGATGTAATATTACCTACCACACTGTTGAATTGATCTAATGGCATGTCATACTCCACGAAGGCCTGATCCAACACCCTCATTAAAGATTCTTTATGGGCAGTAGGATTCATCAACAATTCTAAGATAAATATCTTTGAAGTAGTCTACAATAACCAGTCCATAATTCGGTAGTCACTCATTTTGATTATCTTCAAAATATCATCTATGTCCTTCTCCAGGGTAGTACCACTGGATTCCCCTGCAGCCTTCTTATCTTCAACACTTTCCACAACCTTCTTACCAGCATTATCAATTCCTCGAACAACCGGTGCAAACACACGACCGATGCGGGTCACTCTACTAGTCTCAGTAATATTCCCCACACTAGACAAAGGCTGGATGGGAACTTCCACACTATCCTCTAAATTTGTTGCATTATACTTGTACGGTACAACTTTGTCTGATTTGTAAGGAACGGGCCCTGGCAAGCAAATCACCACAGGGGCAACAACTAGCTTGCTATAATATTAAATTTCAACAGGGGAAGAATCACTGAAACAAGGCACAATCACATTCACACCTTCTTCAGGAAACTTTGACATTAAATAATCATTGTCAGAGAACATACCTTCATATGAGGAAAAGAATTCATCCACGGAAGCATATTCATTATCTGATTCTTCCTCATCCAAACAAACCTCGACCTCATTAACCTCATGGTAATCATATCTTTGGCCTGAAACCTTGATAGTTTAATTATCCAATAACATCTGAATACCTTTTCTCACAATTGAACATCCTCGGGAGTCCCTGCAGCAAACCCGGTAAGATCCATAGTGGTGCTCTACCTGACTAGCCATGTGGCAGAAAGTAGCACACAATTGTACGAGATCATCATTCATATGTTCCACATCAAAGATCCTGAATTCCCAAGGACATCCAAAAACCATTTTCACTTACTCCTCATACTCTACCCTATGCCTGATTATATGGATGAGACCCTCATCCATCATCTCCTGCAAATCAGCCTTTGTCTTATCGCAACCTTGTATATTAGTACTACAGATACCACAACCAGCATGGTCATGAGTATAGTAACTAAACTCGCAAAGTTCTGCATGCATATTTACCAAGTCTCCTCTAACCAAGTTAATATCATAAATACGGAACTCCCCTGGACAACCAGCAACCATGTTAACAGCATTCGCTCCCCCATGTTTTGGGAGAGGATTATCTTTTACATTAGGACTGACATCTTTGAAGGATAAAAGGCCATGTCTAACCACTTTCTGTACCTGGGACTTCAGAGGATAACAATTTTCTACATTAATCCCTGGTGCACCCTGATGGAAAGCATGCGTCTTATTTGCCTTTTAGTACCAAGGTAAAGGGGATGGTATAGCAAGAGGTGGCCTAGTCTGGACCAACTTTTTCTGGATCAATGTTAGGATTAGCTCTACATAACTCATAGGGATAGAGTCAAAAGTTTCTCTCCTCTGATTCTTCCCTTGACTTCCCTGAGGGGCTGGTCTTTGATAAGCAACTGTAGTCTAAGCCGCATTTACGACCGGAGTTACTGAGGCAACCTGTTGATGGCGCTGAAAATTTCTTCTAGAGATTAACCCTTATCTCTTGAATAACATCATTTGTTTCCCCCTATTTCTTCTTAACAAATCTATATGATGGCTTCTTCACATTGCTGGAACTTTCACTTTTTGTCAAACGACCTTCTCTTACAGCCTCTTCCAAACGGACACCCATTCCCACCATTTCAGTAAAATCACTGGGTGCACTTGCCACCATTCTCTCATAATATAATGCACCTAGTGTCTTCAAAAAAATCTCTGTCATCTCTTTTTCTTCCATTGGAGGAATCACTTGGGCGGCTACCTCACGCCATATTTGTGTATATTATTAAATGATTCCCTGTCCTTCTGTACCATGGCCCTGAGTTGATCACGGTCAGGTGCCATGTCCATATTGTGTTTGTATTGACTGATAAACGCTTCACCCAAGTCGTTAAAAGAATGAATATTGGCACTGTCCAGGCTTATGTACCATTTCAATGCTGCACCGGTTAAATTGTTTTAAAAGAAATGAATCCAGGCATTGATCATCTATATGAGTAGACATTCTCCTTACATACACCATCAAATGAGCACGAGGGCAAGTGTTGCCCTTGTACTTTTCGAACTCCGATACTTTGAACTTTGCAGGTTTTTTCACATTTGGAACCAAACACATATCATTCACATTTTTCCCAAATAACTATTTTCCCCTTAGGGCCTTCAACTCTTTCTGCACCTTATTAAATTGATCTTGAAAATCGACCATTCGATTATAGAAACCCAAGATTTCACTTGGTGGAGGAATAAGGCGATACACTTCATCATTAGCAAACGGGGCCATATTCACCAAGGGAGGTGCAACATAGTGAACTTCGTTTCTAGCAGCAGGGGTAACATGCACCACAAGAGGCGCGAGAGCAGCAGCAGTCTAAGTAAGCGGAGAAATCTGAGGATCCTAATTAAAACCTTATGGCATAAAGTTCTCTGGCATTCCCCAAGGATATCCCGGAGGCATACGATTCTGAACAACAGCTGGAGTAGCAGAAACGGGAACAGTCGAAGCTTCAGTAGTAACCATTGTTTGTTGAGGCTAAAAAATCGGTGGCTGATTTTGAGCAGCCACCAAAGATTCCACCAGAGCAGTGAGATTGGCCATACCATCCTTCAGAGCAGAAACTTCCCTGTGTAGCTCGCGATTCTCTTATTCTAGGTTATCCATCTTCCTTCTGAAATTAGCTCGAGTATTGTATTGGTGAGACAACTTGCTGAACAAAATAAAGAAGCTCAGTAAGACACCTGGATATGCAAAAAAAATGCAGGAAGTGTGTATAATATGATGCATGATGTGCAATGCACATGATTTATTTTATTATTATTTTTTCAAGTGGCTTAAAGATTTATAAACAATTTTGCATATATCAAAGTAATAACACATTTGAAATACTGAAAATTTTTATTATAATAACTTCAAAATGAATTACAACTTTCAATAATCCCAAGTAAAAGATGAAAGTAAAGTCTAAAACCCTAAGAAGAAAAGCTGATGGAGATCACTCTATACGCTGACGCTTCCCTGTGAGTCTGGCAACTTGAGCCTTCAACCTCTGGTTTTCTTTCGCATACCTGGTGGCAACCTCCTTCTAATCATCAGAGTCAGGAAGTGAACAACTAGGGCCTGATTGAGGTTTAGAGGAAAATAAATACCATTTCCTATCCATCGTCTCTACAGCTCGACTCTCAAGAATCTCAATCAAGTCGTTTTTCTCCTTCAGGTCTGCTCGGTAAGAAATCTCTAGAGTCTGGCATTTATTCTTCCAAGCTTCCTTTTCCTGCTGCATCCTAACTAAAGCAAGTTGGAGCTCTTCCACATCATCCAATAAGGAATGAGTAGTCTTCACAAACATATCAGGCATAGGTGCTTCCCGAGAATACGACATCTTCAACTGAATGGCTCTTGCTTGTACCCATTGCAAATAAGGCTCCAAAGAAACAACCCCCAAGGTCCCAAGTCCTTCCTACTCTTCCTGTGAATGTGATGTCAGGACTTCGTAATCAGCTCCCTAGCTTCCTTATGGTCTTCTTCCTCTTTTTGGAAGAAACTACTCAAATGAATACTATTTGGCTTATCCCTCATCGGATATCCAAGATGTCATCGTGCAAGAACAGGGTTGTAGTTAATTCCTCCCTTTGTACTGAGAAGAGGTACATTTGGGAAACTACCACAAATGTCGACAATCCATACATCATGGTAAGCTTGATGATACCAAACAATATCTGAATGAGTAAGTGCCATGATCTTTGGAGCCCAACGAGTTTCCTTCATGGCATCCCAGAAAGCATCAGCCCAAGGCAAATGAGAAGTAAACCACTGATACAACAAAGGCGTGCAGCAGATGATCATCCCTCCACGATAAGAATCCCGAAGATGAATAGAGTAATAAGCATCGCCTAATAATGTAGGAACCGGGTATCCAATTATAAATATCCTTATGGAATTGATATCAACAAATTTGTCTACATTAGGAAATAATAACAACGCATAAGCAAGTAGAGCAAAGATGGCCTCAAAAGCAACCATACTCTTCATCCTAGAAAAGTAGCAAGCTTTCTCCAATAAGAACTGAGTTGGTAATCCTCTAATCCCTTTTTTGGTAGTCATGTGGGATTCAACCTCAAACTTTCCCAAATGGATCAGAGCAGCAATCTTATGGGATTTTGGCTCCCCCTTCAAACTAGTAAAAGGAACACAATTGGTAATAGGAAAACCCAACAGATAAGAATACTCCTCTAATGTAGGTATCAATTGATAATCATGGAAAGTAAAGCACTGATACATCGGATCATCAAATGGGACCAAAGTAGGGAGAATACCCTCCTTCATCCTGAGCTTCATGAGATAAATGATGGACCCATACTTCCTGTAAAAATCTGCAGGACACTCAATCTCGAGAATTAGACTCATCAACTCATCTATCTTGGGATCTTTGAAACTATACTTTCTGGTCTTTCTTTTTCAAGAATCCGTAGTAAAAAAGTACCTGAGATATTCACAAAGAGTCAAATTCTAAGTCCCTTGAAATAAAATGTCTTTAAGATATACTCATGGGTGCATGAGTGCATGATGCAACAATCACACACAAGATCATAAACATAGGGTTCATAGGTTAAATGTCAAAAGCATGAGGTCGAAGGTACTACCCATAAGGAATGGTCTAAAAGTTATCACCTCCCGAACAAGGTTCTAGAGGTTC
The DNA here is from genome assembly GCA_948472305.1 of Vicia faba. Taxonomy (NCBI): domain Eukaryota; kingdom Viridiplantae; phylum Streptophyta; class Magnoliopsida; order Fabales; family Fabaceae; genus Vicia; species Vicia faba. The sequence continues at coordinate 28,546,137 of OX451738.1, forward strand.
CCAGAGTCTACATCCTTCCTTCGGATATTACCAACTTCCCGATTAACTCGGTAATTAGTAATATTCTCAAGAAAAACTCGTCTGAGCGTAGTATCGCGTGACAACTACTTCCATATTACTCCGTCATAGCTTCCGCACTACACCTAAAAGGCCAAGATGGGTTAGGTGTTCTACGGTCCTCAGTTTCAGCAGGCTCCCAGGTCGAAAGCAAGGCATCTTCCCGATTACTCGGTAAAGGACACTACAGTCAAATGGGCCTCCACTGAGTGAGGGATCTCATGTCTCCTTTTTTGGGATTACTCCCTCAAAGTTAACATGACTATACCGCCCGTCCTATCTTAATCTTGCCCAAGTCCGGGTATAGGACTTATGAGAAATCATCAAGCACCCTGAAAACCAGGAAAATCCAGACAAATATATATACAACACATATTATACAACAAACAGTTAGCACATATACAAATATAAAAAAAAAGATAGGCTCAACCCATTTAGGGATGGACCAACAAGAGGTCAACCTTTCCCTAGTGAAGTCGCTATTTTTTTTCTGTAGCGGTAGAAATGTTGAGACTAAGCCATTGGATTGACTTGAATCGCACAGATCAAAATAAAAATCTCCATCGCGCTTTATTATTTCCAAAGGAATGGGAAAAGAGCGAATAAACCAAAAGAGGGGGGAAAGATTCTAGGTAAGGGGTTTAGTTATGCAAAGGGCAGGTATTAGCACCCTAAACATCTACGGTACTCCGCGGAAACCTCTTTTTAAAATCTGTATGTTTTGGCTATAAAATGTTGTATGAAAATAGATTGTGGTGGTGAGGAAAGAAGTATATTTTTTATGATTTTTGCATCCGCCGCGGTTGCGAACCTTTAGTGCCTACGTGCCACCTTTTGTGCAATAGGGGGTCAGGGTACACGTAGTTCCTCTTTTAAAATTTTAAAACACAAGTGTGTTAGTTAATTTTATGAGATAATACTTCATCGTCATTATCCGTGTGGAAAACATACTTGCTACCCACAATCATGAGAAAGGAGAATTTGCACCATCTCAAAGTGGAGGATATGGCTTGGATTTTAAAATCAACAATGCCTCACTCAACACCCAAGTGGAAAATATCTCACTTTATTACATATTATAGAAGTATAGTTGTTTTCATCACTACAAGGATTAACAAGAGTCCAATCTTTTTTGAGAAAATTTTAAATGTAAAAGCCAAAATGGCAAAAATAGTTTGAATAACATTGATTTACTTTTAGTATTCCACAAACATGTCAAAGTATTATTAAATTGATTAGAATTTGGTTAAGAAAAATGTTTTGAAAATGCATGGACATAAGTCCAAGTTTATTATGAAAGTGGTTCAAGTTTTAAAACAAGAAGGGTTTTCAAAAGGAGGGAGACGATTTTTGAAATTAAAGAAGATTGGAGGAGATGGAGAGACTATCCTAAAGCATAAGGTAAAAGCTAGGGAAAAAGAACCATCTAACCAACAAGAAGATAACATTTGACATAATGAGTCAATGTAGAATTCCCATCCTTTGGATTTGAAACCAAACAAGCTAATATGATAAACCTCTTAAGAAAACCAAGCTCTAATTGCATTAAGTCTTCAGTAAAATTGGGTAGAGTAACAACTATATACAGGTGAATTCCATATCACATACTAAGCATGTAATTAAAATAACATGCACACAAAATAAACAAACAACCCAATGTCTTGGGGTAAACCCCAAGAGATCCAGACAAAATAACAATCAAGGTCACAAGGTCTCAAGGTAGGCCACAACTTCTAATCTTAAGTCCAAGAAGTCCACCACTCCATAATGTCAAGGATAGTAACCAAGTAGTCCAAGTAACATTAAAGCTTTTTAGGGTTCAAGTTGATTATTAGGTATCTTCAAAAAGAAAATGAGAAACTCAAGTGAGAAAAATAAAAATGACATGAAGATAAAGGCTCAAGTGAGCAAAGATAAAAATAGCATGAAATGTAAATGCTAAAGTAAATGGTACATAAAGTAAAAGCATAAAATAAAAGCATAAAAAATAAATTCAATTGTTAGGAATTAGTAGTTAGTTGGATGACCATCTTGAAACTTGCATTTGGAACTCATTAGAGGATTGGTAGAACCAAAGCCTCTCAACAACAATTTGCATTTGCTTTTTGTCAAGTATATCATCTATTTAAGAATTCGCAATATAACACTTAATGACCAATGATGTTTAAGTGATCCACATTAACCAAAATTGGTGAAGTTCCATTAGAGGATTGGTAGAACCAAAGCCTCCTAACAATGTATCTCAAGGTTATTGGATCAAAGGGTTCAAATTAACATACTTAGGCTTGCAAACATAGGTTTGGGCCACGAATGATCATTTTCTCAAGTCGGGACAAAATTTAACGCTATCTTAAGCAATCATAAATGGACTTATATAGAAGTCGTACCTATTTTGAGGTCGGTCAATAGTAATCTATGTACCATATATTTTGAGACATGATATAGAAATCATGCTCCAATAACATTTAGTACAATAAGAATGGGATAACATGAATAGGGATGGGGTGAGAAATAAACCACATTTGAACTAAAAATTTAATTAAACTATTATTAAAATTATTCATCCATTTTTATGGAGTTAGACTCAACACCATGGATCCAATGATGTTAATAAAGTTCATGATCCAAATTTCATAGTCCAAGATCAACCAGAATATATATAAAATAAAATGGTATTAAAAATAAGAAAATAAGATTTTTTTAAATGATTTTAAAATGAAATAAAGAGGAAAAATATCAATTATATTCAAAATAATCAATAAAAATTAAAAAAGACCATAGAAAAAATAGAAATGAGCTCAAATATTTATATAAAATTTTTGGTAATTTTTTAAAGTCAGAAACTATTTTTAAAATTTAAAGAAATAGACAAAATAAACAAAAAATGAAGAAAAATAGTAAAGTCAGAAATAAAAAATAAATGAGGTCACCAATATTTGTCAAAAGATCTTTGGATCTTTCCCTATTTTTTCCAGAATTTAAAAATGAAGAAATGTATTTTTTTTAACAATTAAAACTATTCAAATAAAGTGAAAATTTATTTAAAAAAATACCAAAACACAAAATAAAATTGTGAAAAAATAAAAATCAGAAAGAGAAAAATCAAAAGTATTTTTCATAATTTTTTCCAGATTTTTTGAAGTTGAAATGGATTTTTTAATGATTTTTTGAAGTATAAAACAATTTAAATATAAACATCAGAAAATAAAATAAAATCAAAAATATGTGGACCAATGGATGAGAGTCAAAACGCGTTAGTAAGATAATCTAATGAATCGGGCGCGTTGTGCATATCATGGTCATTATTGAATAAAGCACTTAATCAAATATTAAATCAGATTTTTAAAAATTCCAAATGGCACACTTTCATTGGTTGAAGGATGACACATTGGTCATCTTAAACCTCTAGCCAGTCTCAAAACCAGGTTCCTCAAACTGTAAAATTAGAGCTCGAGACCGGTACTATCTGCTTCGTCTCATCAAGACGAAGACAACCACACGTTGCAAAAAAATTATATAAATTGTAGCTCAAGCAATTTAGAAGAGAAGTTTTGAAAATGGATTTAAAATTTTGTGGTCAAAACGTGCTTCTAGTTAAAAACAAGTGTTGCAACTAGGACCAGAATGATGAGAGCTTCATAATAGTATCAAAGTTTGAGAGAATTGGTGAAGGAATCTACCTTTTGAAGTTAAGTTGCATAGATATGAAACTAGAATTGGCTAGCACGAATCAGGGAGTTTTAAAGCTTAATTCTTCTTCTATTAGCTTCAGTGAGGATCAAGGAAGGTGAATTGACAATTAAAAATGATTGAGAAAGGTTGTAAGAGCAAATTCGAAGTTGCATAAAATTGAGTTCAAAAGAGAGTTTGGCAGGGTGATTCTGGATTTCTAAGCTTGAGGAAATGAATGAGAGATGATCCTCTATTTCTAGGGAAGTGAATGGGATGCTCAAGCATGCAAAATGATGAAGTTTGGAGGGAATTCATGTGAATCTGCAGCATGGGAAAAGTGTGACTTATTTTTGATCAAAACTCATCCAAACCTTGCATTTGTATGCACTAATCACTTCTGGAAGTTCAATAAACATGTTTAGGAGCAAAAACGCACAACAATTTTGTGATTAGAAGCCAAAACAAGAGTTTCAAATTTCCGACTTGGTGAAAAATTTAGTTTCAAATTGCCAAATTCAAACCAATGGCATTCTCAACTCAAGGGGTCTTAGGACATGATTCTTGAACCTTTAGAAATAGGAGATTACAAGCTTTACAATGTGAAAAGAATAGGATCAAATGGATGTTTGAGCTGAAAGTTGTAATGAGTCAAAGTTGAGAAAAAAAGGTTGGCTTCCATACTTAGAAAAAATTTAAGTTTTTCTTCAAAAATGACTTATAATGTCTTGCATCCAAACATGGCCTTCCACTTGAAATTTGTTCTTGACCAAAAAAGATGGTATGAATTAGATCTCTTGAATGAAATTTTGAAACTTTAACCATTCAAAATATCCAAAAATTGAGAGAGTTATGACTTGTTGAAGTTGGCAAAAATTCATGAAATGACCTATAATCTTTTGTATCCCTAGGGCATATTCCATCCATTTTCACACTTTGTACATAAAAGAAAGGTTGAATTTCATATCTTCAAGATCATTATGGAAAAATAATGGGCTAAAGGGGATAAGAATTGATCAAGTTATGATCATTTTAAGTCACATAAGGGAATTTGAGGGTTCATCTAGAGGACTTGTAATCTTTCTTCATCATCAAGTTCCTTCCACATAAAATTTCTCTGAAACTCTTGAAGTGATTTGTTAATAATCCTTTGAAGAGAAGGATTTCTTTGGAATCACTAAAAAATACCAAAAGATGAGCAAGATATACCCCTTTGAAGTTCAAAACCCTAGCTCCTAGAGCAAGAAAATGCCTTGGGAAACCTTTACCATTTTGACCAACCTTATTGCACAAATAACTTTGTCATGTGAATATAAGTTTATGAGGATGATAAGGAGAAATCATAGCAACCAAAATCACTTCCAAATCTTGATAATTAAAGGAAATATGCACTTGTGATCATTGAAATCAAAGACTTGTCCAATTGAGTCAAACTTCTTCAATCAACCCTTGTACTTTTGAACTAATTTTGACAACTTGAGGCATGATGAATCATAAAATACTTTGTCATGACGAGGCTTTAATCTTAATGAAAATTTGTTAAGGGAGGCACATAAATGGACTCATGAATCCATAGATCAATCTTGATGGAATGTATTGTGCTTTCACCTACACCATTAACAATTAGGGAAAACACACATTGTATTTATTAGTTAAAGGATAATCAATACAAAACATAGATGATCATAAAATACAAGTCAAGGTGCTTGGTGATTCCTCGTAGATCAAAAGCTAAAGATAGAGAGAAGAACCAAACCCTAATGTGATCTTATTGTGATTGAAATGATATGATATGATGAAGGGATCTTATGGGGCAAAAATTGGGGTACAACACATGAACCTTACCATACGCCTCCCATCATAACCCTTGGATCATCATCATACGTCCCAGAAGTGCGTGTCCATTACCATTGTAACGCGGTGGGAGAATTGACTTGGTTGTTTTGCGTTTGATCACAATTGTGCGTATAGCAAGAGTCGCCACCGACTTTTCTTTTATCCAAAAAGGAAAGGCTGAAAAGAACAGGAAAGACGTTTAGAGATGTTTTCTTGAGTTCGGGGGGTAGATTATGAAAAGGGAAGGTATTAGCACCCTTTTCATCCATGGTTTTACATGGGCTCTTAGTTGCTTGCTGGATCACTTTCTTTTATTTGAATGTGCTTGTAGTGTGGGTTTTAAAAATATTTTGAAAATGTCTTTGTAATGGTTCTCATTTCTATAAGAACGCGTACAAAGTGTTTGTTTCGAAAATAGTTCAAAGACGTGTTTGTGGAATGTGTTTTTGAAAGTGAATTTGAAAAAGTGTCTTCTTTGTAATGGCTCTCGTTTCTATAAGAACGCGTACAAAGGGTTTGTCTTTTGAAAATGTTTCAAGATGAAATTGTTGGTGTAAAAAATGTTTTTTTGTGAGCAAGCGAGCAACTAGGAGAAAATCTACCTACCCAAAAGGTCTTAAATGTTTCTTTTCCTCCTCGTTTAGATGTTGCTATCTTACCATTGGTTTTGTAAGAAGCCCCATCATTGGATGTGAAGGGATAGGCGCGGGACGTTTGTATAGTCATAGAAGGCAACTTATGAGACGCTTTAGCAATTTTTCGCAAGGGACTAGATCGTTTTATCAAAAGCAACATCGAGGGACTACGATCTTTTTTATTGAAGGGTCTTTGCTAAAGCGTCCCATATTCGAGGGACATGATTGTATTTTCGAGGCAACGAGCGAGGTTACCCTAGAGGTGCGCGTGTGAAAGGTGTGTTCGATTCAATTTAATTTTTTCTTTGAAATTAGGTTATCTAGCAATTGATTTTAAATCTTGCCATGCACTCCTAATTACTATACAGTATAAGAAAAACATTAAATTGCGGAAATTAAAATTATGCGCTATTACAGAGCTTTCAGGAATGGGGGTACAAATTCACAAATGGGGATGAGTCGAATGCGATTAAAAGTCTAAATAGGCAATCAATACAACCAAATTGAATCGAACAATTAATTAAAATTATAATAGCCTATGAAATAAAATTAATTGACAAAGTATATAAATTCTTGGTATTTTTGTTTCTGAGAAATTTTGAAAAGAAAATAAAATTCTATTCTATTAAAGAAAATAATTGACTAAAGAAATTAAATCGTTTGCATATTTTTTATCTTTTTGGTATTTTTTATTTTGAAGAAAAATAAAATATTAATCTAATATACATATTTTTATGTACAAAAATTTAGAAATTAAAAGGGAATGGAGTCCTAATTCTATAATTGACACTAAACTAATTAAAGGAAATTGTAAAAAAAAAAAGAACATTTTTATTTAATTGATTACTACCTAAGTTAGATTAATAACAATAAAAACTAAATAAATTAGTGAAAGAAATAGCAAACTTAAGTTAGTAAGGGGGTATAAAGTAGAAAGGGATGTTGAAGGGATAGCAATTCGATGGGCTTAATGGTAAGGCCCATGTAATTGTTGCAAAAAAAACGTAAACAAATAAAATGGGCGTTGGTTACTGTAGGGAAGAGGAAAAAGGTTTGTAAAATTCCCAATTATCTAACGCTTAGAAAACCTAACCCTTCCTCTCTTTCCCTGCGATACACTCCCTCATCTCTTCACTTCTCCATCAATCTTACCAGCTTCTCATCCTCGTAAAAATAACTCATCTTCTCCCACGATTTAGCCGTCTTCAAACTCTCATCTTCGTCCAATACCACTTTTGTTCTCGAAAATAGGGCATCACCATCAAGTTTTGTAACAACAAGGAATCAAACCTATGAATCCTCAACATCACTTTCATCGCGAGTCTGTATTCACCATCGGAGCAACATCGTTCATCATCATCAAGTCCGGTGTAGCAAAATCATGGACGAGAATGAGGTCACAGAGAATGGTGTTATCGCGTTGATGGGTGGTCTACGGACTGTGTGGCGAACGGAGCAGAAGAAGAAGATTGACGGTCTTTCTCTGGTCCAGACTATGCTTTGGAATACTCTTGAACTTGTTAAACCCTCTTCTCCTACCAGCATAGTTCAAAGGCAGAACAGGGGTTTCGGGTTTCGGTTTGGATTTCTTATCTTTTGCAAAACGTTGTTTATCGGCTCCTCGCTACTTTGAGGTGTTGGATTGATGACAACAACGAAAATTGTTTGACAAAGTGTTGGTTACCGCTCCAAGTCGATGGAGAAACACGGTTGAAGTGAATAGGGAGAATGAGGGTTCAACGGAGTTTAACAGAGGTAAAAAAAACTTATGGTGAGTATTGTATTTTATGTGCAAATTATAAGTTCCCAAAAAATGTTGTTTTCTCACTGTCTTCAAACAAAAAAAAAGTTCATGAACATCTTGGTTTCTTTTTTTCAGCAAACATTGATTACTTGGTGACATTCAAAACCAGTTTAAACAAGTGAATATCATATAGGCGATAGAGATATTACCTGTAGTGGCCTTGAATATGTGAAACATAAAAAACAGAGACGAGATTCCAATCAGGTACAATTTTTCTTCAATACTCCATGCCGATCTTTATCTTCTTTGTATTCCTCTTCTGCTGAATTGGTGACAATAGGAGCGTTATACTTGCAGGTTCTGTATACTTCTTCTTCAGTGTGTTTCTTTTTTTCCTCTTTTCGGTTTTTTGGTTGTGTCACCCCCTCCTCGTTGGTTTTCTCACTTGGTTTTTATGTTGTCCCTTTGTTGGTTTTTGGCTCTTGGTTTGGTTTTCTGGGTGTGTTGGCTATTTGGCTGGTAAAGGTTTGAATGCCGAGTGAAGATTTAGTTAAGGTTGAATGGTGTTTGGCTGTAGAGTATGTAGAAGGATTATGGAGTATTTTTTGTCTGGCTGATGGACTCAGAAGCTCCCCTTCTGTTATGATCTCTCCTTTCTTTATATTGAAAACAAGATGGAAAAAATGGGGGGAAATATGAGGTTTTGAACAATTATGGTATGCGATTTCAATTGCTTTCTGGATGCAGGTTTTTTTGTTTTTTTGTGTAGTACCTGGCTATTTGTGGACAGGTTTGGACTGTTTTTGCAAGTTGTTTTTTACAGCAAATATGAGCACTTTTCGGCAGGTTTTGGCAGCATTTTTGGACTGTATTGACAGGGTTATTGTGCAGGCTAGGTGGTTGGTTTTGGATTGTATTGGTTTGACATGATTTTGGATCATTTGTTGGCAAGGTGATATCTTTCTAACTTTTTTTCTTTCCCTCTTCATCTTTTAATGAAATATAAAGCCATTTTGCTTTTTTGTTTCACAAAATTTTCTGAAGGGTTTGTGTAGATTAGGGAAATGATGAGATAATTGGGACTGTTGAGCAAGCGTTGGCTTTTTTTTATATTGGACGGTTTTATTTTGTTTTGGCCATTGCTCGTTGTTTTGTGTGTTTTGCAGCTTGGCTGCAAGTTTTCTTTTGTTGGTTGCTGTTTGGCAGCCTAGCTGCTGTGCTGTTTGTTTTATGTTGCAAGTTTTCCCTACTGTTCTGTCTGTATATTTTGTTGTTGTTGAACCTGCTATTTTTGCAGCCTGTTTGCTGCTATGTTGCTGTTGTTTTTGCAGCTAGCCTTTGCTTGGCTTGTTGTGTTTGGCAGCTTGCTTGCATATTTTCTTTTCCTTTGGGCTTGCTTGTTTGCTTGCATATTTTCTTTTCCTTTGGGCTTGCTTGTTTTCATATTTTCTTTTCCTTTTGAGATTGCTTGTTTTCATATTTTCTTTTCCTTTTTGTGAACCAAGTCCCAAACTTGTGATTTGCAAAAATGGGAGAAGAGGGATTATGATAAAATAACCCTTAAAATCTGATTCCTAAATACAAACCCTAATGATGAATTAAAACTTGCTTTAACCATCAATTTTGCTTGAATCACTTGCTAACTTTCTTTTTTCTTTGTTTCATGAACATGGGGCGTGGATAGCAAGCGAGGATTGGATTGATTACTTGAAGATGAAGCAACAGATACTTTGAAAAAATAGAACAAAATTCTTCCTTTGTAAACAATAGATTTGTAATCCTTTGTAAACAAAACAAAAATTTGTAATTTATTTTCAATTGTAATGTAATGAACACAAAACCTTGGGAAAATTTGTGAATGATAAAATTGTTAGAACAATGTTTGAATCTAGTACCCTATATTTAAGTTTTGATGATAACAAAGTGAAAAGATATAGTAGTTAAATATTTTATGAGTGAATTATATGCTGCCTAAAGTTACTATGCTCTGACTTGCAGATATGCTGATTAAAATAAGCAAGATCACGTTTTCAGCATCAGAATATGAGTTTGCACATCAGCATCAGAAGTTGCTGAATCAGAACGTCAAGATCAGATGATCAACGCTTGCATATGCTGAAGCTTGATGAACAGAACTGCGCGTAAAACACTCTGATACAGAAACAAATTAGTTCATCAGCAGCGAAGCAGAATCAGAATGAGCCAAGCCAGATCGTGCATTGAAGAAGCAACGGTACTGTGCATTGAAAGCTAATCAATACCAACGGCATCATTCTAGACAAGATCTGCTCAAAAAGGAAAGCTTGTTAATAGCATTGAATCAAGAATATTTGCTTCAACGTTCATCTTCTCAAAGTGCTATATAAACCAAGCTTTGAAGATTATCACGGCTAATGCTTCCAAACTCTCTACACGCACAAAGCTGAACATTAATCTTCACTCTCCAAGTTTTGCTAAACCAACAAACTCTGATACTTCATTAGCGTTTAGCATCCTAGTATTCTAAGCTTAATTTGTGTAAACATCACAGTTGTGATATAGTTTTTGTAGAAACATTCACACACATTTGATTATATCTTTGTAAGAAAGTGTTGCCTTGACAAACCGGATTGTGGTTTGAATCAAGAAGGTTTTAGCAGTTGCTAAAGCAGATTTGTATTCAGTTGAATATAGTGAATTAAGACCTCGTTGGAGAGAGGCGAAATCACCTTGAACGGGTGGACTGGAGTAGTTTGAGATCAAACGAACCAGGATAAAAATACCTTGTCATTTGCTTAAGTTTCCAGTTTTACAATTCATCCCCCCCCCCCCCCTTCTTGTGTTTTTCACCCCTTCAAAAATTTGTTGCATGAATCTTGAATTTTTAATAAAACATCTTGGTTTGGTAACTTGAACTTCAAGCAATCACAAATGAATTTTATAACTTGTATTTCAAATACACCATGCGCCTTGTATTCCAATCAAATTCCTAAGCAAAATAAATGTAAGAATTCAATTCCAATTGTTTAACTCAAACCCAAAACAATGGTCATTTAAATGAAAGTCTTAATTTTCATATCTTGTCCAAATCAAATTTTCAATCAAAATGAACTTGCATGCCATGCTCGATTACAATGGAACTTCATTTCTAGAACAAAACATGCTTTAAGAATATTCACCAATCTTGTAGAGTTAACAAATTTCAAAAACAATTGTGATTAAGAACATTTGAAATCAAACAAATGACTTGCGACGATTCGATAACTTTCAAAGTTTTCCAAACACAGTTTTCTTTCGATCTTTGATAAACTCGTGAGCGAAATCACTTATGACCATACGCAGAAATAATCGACTCAAGATCTTGTAATTTGAGGAAATCACAATTCTTAGAAATCAGATGACAATTTCTTAAAATTAGGTCAAAGTCCATGATGTGAATTCTAACGTATTCAAATTTTTGTGATCTTCTACATGTAATCAGCTCTTGATTTGTGAAGAGAAAATGGAGATGACATCAAGGAGAATCATACGCAAAAAGAACCGCTCAAAAATATTGAATAATGAATAAGTTACGATCGTTTGAACTTGGTCTCGTAAAAGGTCGACTTTTGGGTCAATGGGGTCATTTTCAGTCATCTACACAATTGACTGAGCAAACTTGCGATGCGAGGCATGAAACATGGTGCAAGCATCCTTGAGAATAAATGAAGAACCGTGAAGATCATTTAAAACTTTGAAAAACTCGATTTCGCTTGAGAAATACAAAACCCTAATTGTTGACTTACTGCCTCGGAAGAGAATCTGTCTGATCAACTTTTGAGCCAAATTGAGTATTCGAGAAACCCTAGGATAGTATCTTGGATGAGAAATGGGAATGCAAATTTTGTGGTACAAAAACTGCCCCTGATCAATCTTATTAAACTTGAAAAGCGAGATCGGCACGCTTGTCATTCGTAGCTTGAAAGTGGAAGATGATTGAACACTAGAGTGCCTAGAAATTTGCACTTGATAACGTGTTGGCTGATTGTGTAGGGAATGGGCTTAAAGATGCCATTTGGAGAAATTATGGAGAGTTGTCAGAGATGGGCTTATAGATGCCATCCAAAGGTGATTGTTGATAGAAATTAGACTAAGTATGAGCTTGACTTCAACTTGGAAAAGAATCAGAGTAAACCTTTGGTCGATTTAAACTGAAACTAGCAGAAGTCTTGAATGTTGTTTGACTGGAAAGATTCAGAATAAAACTTGGAGCGATTTATCTAAACCAGAGAAAATGTCTATTTGGAATGTATCACGATAAATTGTTGAAAGATTTAAACTGAACCGGCAGGGATCTGGAGAAGAATCAGAACAAATCGTTGAGAGATTTATCTGAACCAGAGAAGACGTTTTGCAAGAAAGAATCAGAATAAACCGTTGAGAGATTTAAACTGAACCAACGAAAAGTCTTGGAATATTTTCAACTGGAATCGAAATTAGAGAGATCTTAGTGTCGATCTGACTGTACCATAGAAGGTCTTTGGTTAACTTTGACTAGAATGGAAATCAGAAGAATCTTAGGATCCATTCAACTTAACCAGACAAAAGTCTTGGATATTCTTTAACTGGAGAGAATCAGAGTAAATCTTTGAGCGATTTATCTGAACTAGAGAAAGTGTTTGCGGGAAAGAATCAGAATAACCCGTTGAGAGATTTAAACTGAACCGGCAGGGATCTGGAGAAGAATCGGAACAAAGCGTTGAGAGATTTATCTGAACCAGAGAAGATGTTTTGCGAGAAAGAATCAGAATAAACCGTTGAGAGATTTAAACTGAACCAAAGAAAAGTCTGAGAGTCTCAAATTGGAAAACTCTGAGCTGAGAGATAAAATTTTAAAATTAGAAAACTCTTTACAAAACTCTCAGAAGGTACCAATTTCTGAAACTCCCAGCAACGCTGATGAGATCATTAAGGAGTATGATCATAGTTTCCAGAAGTTCCTTGCTAAAAGCATAGATAGAAGCAGAATGGCTTCAATGATCTATGGAGTTAGCGGAAACGGCAGGAAAGGAATAGGATACCTAGGTAAGGTTCCTACACCTAAGAATGTCATGGATTTAGTTATTAAACACACTCCTCTAAATTCACACTTTGTGTATGGTCACACACATGACATCAAATATACTAGTAGTAATCACCTTGTGAAACCAAAATTCAACCAGAGTTTTGGTAAAACTAACAAATCAGGACCCAAGAAGATCTGGGTACCTAAGGATAAAATAATACATGTTGCAGATATCTTTAGCAGCAAGTCAGAAACACCAGTCATGGTACCTGGACTCTGGCTGCTCACGTCACATGACGGGAAGAAGGCATATGTTCCAAAGCCTGGAACTTAAGCCTGGAGGCCACGTTGGCTTTGGAGGCAATCAGAGGGGAAAGATAATTGGCTCTGGAACTGTAGGTAACGGAAATCTTCCCTCTATTAATAATGTTCTGCTTGTTGATGGATTGATGCATAACCTGTTATCCATAAGTCAATTAAGTGATAACGGTTATGATATAATCTTTAATCAAAAATCATGTAAAGCTGTTAGTCAGAAAGATGGGACTATCCTATTTAATGGTAAGAGGAAAAACAACATTTACAAAATCAAACTTTCTGAACTTAAGAGTCAGAACGTAAAATGTCTTCTGTCTGTTAACAACGAGCAATGGATCTGGCACAGAAGATTGGGACATGTTAGTATGAGAAGAATATCTCAGATTAACAAACTCAATCTGGTCAGAGGACTTCCAAATTTGAAGTTCAATTCAGATGCTCTGTGTGAAGCATGTCAGAAAGGCAAATTTGCAAAACCCTCTTTTAAATCCAAAAATGTTGTTTCTACCTCTAAGCCATTAGAACTTCTGCACATTGACTTATTTGGACCAGTTAAGACTGCTTCTGTCAGTGGCAAGAAGTATGGGTTAGTAATCGTAGATGACTATAGCAGATGGACATGGGTAAAGTTCTTAAGACACAAGGACGAGTCACACTCTGTGTTTGTTACCTTCTGTAACCAAGTTCAGAATGAAAAAGATCTTAGAATCGTTAAAGTCAGAAGTGATCATGGTGGAGAATTTGAAAATAAAGATTTTGAGTCATTCTTTAATGACAAAGGCATTCTGCATGATTTCTCTTGTCCTAGAACTCCCCAACAAAATGGAGTTGTAGAACGAAAGAACAGAACATTGCAAGAAATGGCCAGAACCATGATCAACGAGACAAACGTTGCTAAGACTTTCTGGGCAGAGGCAATAAACACAGCGTGCTACATTCAGAATAGAATCTCAATAAGACCTATTCTGGAAAAGACTCCATATGAATTGTGGAAGAACAGAAAGCCCAACATTTCGTATTTTCATCCATTTGGATGTACTTGCTATATGTTAAATACTAAGAATTATTTGAACAAGTTTGATTCTAAGGCACAGAAGTGTATTATGTTAGGATACTCTGAACGCTCAAGAGGGTACAGAGTATACAATATAGAAACACAGATTGTGGAAGAATCAATCAGTGTTCGTTTTGATGATAAGCTTGACTCTGAAAAGTCAAAGCAGAATGAAAATCTTGCAGGTATAGAAATTGAATTTGCAGGTTCTGAAGACAAGTCATCAGAAGCTCTCAACACAGACATTCCTTCAACGTCTGAAAGAAGCAATGCTAGAAATCCTACAACTGCTGCTGATCAATCTCAGAAGAGATTATCCAGAAGCAGTGTGGATCATCCAGAAGAAACTATTCTAGGAAGAAAGGAAGATCCAATCAGAACAAGAGCAAGCTTCAGAAACTCTGAAGAAACTCTGATGGGACTTGTGTCTCTGATTGAACCTTCTTCTATTGATGAAGCACTTCTGGACAATGACTGGATTCTGGCAATGCAGGAAGAGCTGAATCAATTCACCAGAAACGACGTATGGGATCTCGTTCCAAGACCAAAAGGATTCAACGTCATTGGAACAAGATGGGTGTTCAGAAACAAGCTTAATGAACAAGGTGAAGTCGTCAGAAACAAGGCACGACTGGTTGCACAAGGTTATAGTCAGCAAGAGGGGATAGACTATACAGAAACCTTTGCCCCAGTCGCCAGGTTAGAATCTATCAGACTTTTAATCTCATTTGCTGTTAATAGAGGCATCACTCTGTATCAGATGGATGTCAAAAGTGCATTCTTAAATGGTTATATAGAAGAAGAAGTGTATGTTCACCAACCCCCAGGTTTTGAAAATACAAAATATCCAGAACATGTTTTCAAACTGAAAAAGTCGCTGTATGGTCTGAAACAAGCTCCCAGAGCTTGGTATGAAAGGCTAAGTAACTTTCTGCTTGAAAATGAGTTCACCAGAGGGAAAGTGGACACCACTCTATTCTGTAAAACAGTTAAGAGTGACATTTTAGTATGTCAAATTTATGTTGATGATATAATCTTTGGTTCTACTAATCCTTCTCTTGGAAGAAAATTTGCTAAGTGTATGCAGGCAGAATTTGAGATGAGCCTCATGGGGGAACTGAAGTTCTTTCTAGGAATTCAGATCAATCAAACTCCAGAGGGAACTTACATTCATCAGAGCAAATACATCAGAGATCTTCTGAAGAAATTTGACCTCTCAGAATGTAAGCCATCAAAGATTCCAATGCATCCCACGTGCATTCTGGAAAGAGAAGAGGTAAGCAAAAGCGTAGAACAGAAAGTCTACAGAGGTATGATTGGTTCTCTCCTTTATCTGACTGCTTCAAGACCTGATATTTTATTCAGCGTATGTATTTGTGCTAGATTCCAATCAGATCCTAGAGAATCCCACTTAACAGCTGTTAAGCGAATTTTCAAGTATCTGAAAGGTACTACTAATCTGGGTTTGTTTTATAGAAAATCTAGTGATTACAGTTTAGTAGGCTACTGCGACGCTGATTTTGCTGGAGACAGAGTGGAACGAAAAAGTACTTCTGGAAGCTGCCAGTTTCTGGGAGAAAATCTGATCTCGTGGTCCAGCAAAAGGCAATCAACTATTGCTCTGTCAACAGCAGAAGCTGAGTACATAGCAGCAGCTGGATGTAGCACACAGATGCTCTGGATGAAAAGTCAGCTTGAAGACTTCCAGATTTTTGAGAGTAACATTCCTATTCTTTGTGATAATACTTCTGCTATTTGCTTAAGTAAGAATCCTATTTTACATTCTAGAGCTAAGCATATAGAAATAAAACATCATTTCATTAGGGACTATATTCAGAAAGGAATTTTAAACTTGAAATTTATAGATACAGACCATCAATGGGCTGATATCTTTACAAAACCCCTTTCAGAAGATAGGTTTAATTTCATTCTGAAACATCTCAGCATGAAAGTATGCCCAGAATGAAAATGCTTTAATTCCATATTTTTATCTTTCAGAATGTATTTATATTTCTGTGAACTTCTGATCAATCTTCTTTCAGAAAGTTAGGACATGCAGATTGTATCAGAGGCAAGTCTAAAGATCTGAGAGTCTAATCTCAAATACAGACGTGCTGATCACTACATCAAACAAGTGTCATCCAATCATCAGCAAATCCCTGAAGCAGAACGCGTGCACGTTTCTGAGAAGGCAAAGCGCTGATTGGGTGCATTGAGACACATGTCTGGTAACCGTTTTTAAGTATCTTTCTCAAATCCCCCAAAATCAGCAAGCATTAAATGCAAAAGTAATCACGCTTGTTAATGGCAATCATTATTTTTTTCTCTCTCTTAAAAACGTTTTATTTTTCAAAATAATTTTTGAAAATTCTATTTAAGCACATTACTCTTCATTCTTAATCTTTACGCTTTCTCATAATCTCTTAAGTATTCTCTGCATTTTTCTGCATATCTCCTTCAAAACCCTAGCTTTTCTCAAATCACTCTCAAGCTTTTTGTGTGAGAACAATGGCATCCTCCAGCATTTCTGCAGGAAATCAGAAGAAGGAAACCTCTGAGCAATATCAAGCGCCTACCAGAACTCTTCTCACACCTGTAAAGAATCTTGAGAATAATCAGAAGATGGAAGCAAGAATGAATGTCCAGGACAGCAAAATTGATATTGTTGTCACCATGGTTCAGAAGCAGAATGCAACTTCTGAAAAGATTCAAGCAATGCTGGAAAGCCTGTTCTCACGCATGCCCCCACAACCTTGAAATTTTTTTCATGCATGACATTCTCTATATTTTCTTCATTTTCTGATGTACTTTTGACTATGTTTTGACTATGTTTGTGTAATGCTCTTGTGTTCTGAACTATTTTTAATATAATTTGTTTTTCTGATCTAAATTGTTTTAGCACATCCCTAACACTTTTTGATTGCTGACAAAAAGGGGGAGAACAAGAATGATATTTAAAATCAATAACGGCTAACTAGACAGAAACTCTCAAACATTCTAACTCTTTTACTTGAAATGTTTTTCTGTTTTGCTGTTAAGTCTACAGGCACAAGGAAGCTCTGAACACTATGAAGACTAAGAACTAGAAGCTCATGTTGCTCTGATCAAATATGAAGTTCTGATATATGAAGATCTGATCGACCTAACACTCTGATCCGAAGCAAAGCTCTGACAGGAAAAGCTCTGAAGCTCTGCTCTCTGATAAGTCAAAGACTTATAATCTGATGTTCAGATAGAAAAAGATCTGACTCTGAAGAATACGCATATCAAAGGGAAGTAACAAACTCAGGGGGAGTATCTCTTAACTCTAACTTCTCCGTACTTCTTATTCTGATACATAGATCTGATAACTTTTCACGTTATTTTTTATTTAAAATATCCAGTTTTTGTCATCATCAAAAAGGGGGAGATTGTTAGAACAATGTTTGAATCTAGTACCCTATATTTAAGTTTTGATGATAACAAAGTGAAAAGATATAGTAGTTAAATATTTTATGAGTGAATTATATGCTGCCTAAAGTTACTATGCTCTGACTTGCAGATATGCTGATTAAAATAAGCAAGATCACGTTTTCAGCATCAGAATATGAGTTTGCACATCAGCATCAGAAGTTGCTGAATCAGAACGTCAAGATCAGATGATCAACGCTTGCACATGCTGAAGCTTGATGAACAGAACTGCGCGTAAAACACTCTGATACAGAAACAAATTAGTTCATCAGCAGCGAAGCAGAATCAGAATGAGCCAAGCCAGATCGTGCATTGAAGAAGCAACGGTACTGTGCATTGAAAGCTAATCAATACCAACGGCATCATTCTAGACAAGATCTGCTCAAAAAGGAAAGCTTGTTAATAGCATTGAATCAAGAATATTTGCTTCAACGTTCATCTTCTCAAAGTGCTATATAAACCAAGCTTTGAAGATTATCACGGCTAATGCTTCCAAACTCTCTACACGCACAAAGCTGAACATTAATCTTCACTCTCCAAGTTTTGCTAAACCAATAAACTCTGATACTTCATTAGCGTTTAGCATCCTAGTATTCTAAGCTTAATTTGTGTAAACATCACAGTTGTGATATAGTTTTTGTAGAAACATTCACACACATTTGATTATATCTTTGTAAGAAAGTGTTGCCTTGACAAACTGGATTGTGGTTTGAATCAAGAAGGTTTTAGCAGTTGCTAAAGCAGATTTGTATTCAGTTGAATATAGTGAATTAAGACCTCGTTGGAGAGAGGCGAAATCACCTTGAACGGGTGGACTGGAGTAGTTTGAGATCAAACGAACCAGGATAAAAATACCTTGTCATTTGCTTAAGTTTCCAGTTTTACAATTCATCCCCCCCCCCCCCCCCCTTCTTGTGTTTTTCACCCCTTCAAAAATTTGTTGCATGAATCTTGAATTTTTAATAAAACATCTTGGTTTGGTAACTTGAACTTCAAGCAATCACAAATGAATTTTATAACTTGTATTTCAAATACACCATGCGCCTTGTATTCCAATCAAATTCCTAAGCAAAATAAATGTAAGAATTCAATTCCAATTGTTTAACTCAAACCCAAAACAATGGTCATTTAAATGAAAGTCTTAATTTTCATATCTTGTCCAAATCAAATTTTCAATCAAAATGAACTTGCATGCCATGCTCGATTACAATGGAACTTCATTTCTAGAACAAAACATGCTTTAAGAATATTCACCAATCTTGTAGAGTTAACAAATTTCAAAAACAATTGTGATTAAGAACATTTGAAATCAAACAAATGACTTGCGACGATTCGATAACTTTCAAAGTTTTCCAAACACAATTTTCTTTCGATCTTTGATAAACTCGTGAGCGACATCACTTATGACCATACGCAGAAATAATCGACTCAAGATCTTGTAATTTGAGGAAATCACAATTCTTAGAAATCAGATGACAATTTCTTAAAATTAGGTCAAAGTCCATGATGTGAATTCTAACGTATTCAAATTTTTGTGATCTTCTACATGTAATCAGCTCTTGATTTGTGAAGAGAAAATGGAGATGACATCAAGGAGAATCATACGCAAAAAGAACCGCTCAAAAATATCGAATAATGAATAAGTTACGATCGTTTGAACTTGGTCTCGTAAAAGGTCGACTTTTGGGTCAATGGGGTCATTTTCAGTCATCTACACAATTGACTGAGCAAACTTGCGATGCGAGGCATGAAACATGGTGCAAGCATCCTTGAGAATAAATGAAGAACCGTGAAGATCATTTAAAACTTTGAAAAACTCGATTTCGCTTGAGAAATACAAAACCCTAATTGTTGACTTACTGCCTCGGAAGAGAATCTGTCTGATCAACTTTTGAGCCAAATTGAGTATTCGAGAAACCCTAGGATAGTATCTTGGATGAGAAATGGGAATGCAAATTTTGTGGTACAAAAACTGCCCCTGATCAATCTTATTAAACTTGAAAAGCGAGATCGGCACGCTTGTCATTCGTAGCTTGAAAGTGGAAGATGATTGAACACTAGAGTGCCTAGAAATTTGCACTTGATAACGTGTTGGCTGATTGTGTAGGGAATGGGCTTAAAGATGCCATTTGGAGAAATTATGGAGAGTTGTCAGAGATGGGCTTATAGATGCCATCCAAAGGTGATTGTTGATAGAAATTAGACTAAGTATGAGCTTGACTTCAACTTGGAAAAGAATCAGAGTAAACCTTTGGTCGATTTAAACTGAAACTAGCAGAAGTCTTGAATGTTGTTTGACTGGAAAGATTCAGAATAAAACTTGGAGCGATTTATCTAAACCAGAGAAAATGTCTATTTGGAATGTATCACGATAAATTGTTGAAAGATTTAAACTGAACCGGCAGGGATCTGGAGAAGAATCAGAACAAATCGTTGAGAGATTTATCTGAACCAGAGAAGACGTTTTGCGAGAAAGAATCAGAATAAACCGTTGAGAGATTTAAACTGAACCAACGAAAAGTCTTGGAATATTTTCAACTGGAATCGAAATTAGAGAGATCTTAGTGTCGATCTGACTGTACCATAGAAGGTCTTTGGTTAACTTTGACTAGAATGGAAATCAGAAGAATCTTAGGATCCATTCAACTTAACCAGACAAAAGTCTTGGATATTCTTTAACTGGAGAGAATCAGAGTAAATCTTTGAGCGATTTATCTGAACTAGAGAAAGTGTTTGCGGGAAAGAATCAGAATAACCCGTTGAGAGATTTAAACTGAACCGGCAGGGATCTGGAGAAGAATCGGAACAAAGCGTTGAGAGATTTATCTGAACCAGAGAAGATGTTTTGCGAGAAAGAATCAGAATAAACCGTTGAGAGATTTAAACTGAACCAAAGAAAAGTCTTGGAATATTTTCAACTGGAATAGAAATTAGAGAGATCTTAGTGTCGATCTAACTGTACCATAGAAGGTCTTTGGTTAACTTTGACTGGAATGGAAATCAGAAGAATCTTAGGATCGATTCAACTTAACCAGACAAAAGTCTTGGATATTCTTTAAATGGAGAGAATCAGAGTAAATCTTTGAGCGATTTATCTGAACCAGAGAAAGTGTTTGCGGGAAAGAATCAGAATAATCCGTTGAGAGATTTAAACTGAACCGGCAGGGATCTGGAGAAGAATCGGAACAAAGCGTTGAGAGATTTATCTGAACTAGAGAATACATTTGCGGGGAAGAATCAGAATAAACCGTTGAGATTTAAACGGAACCGGAAAGGATCCGGAGAAGAATTAGAACAAATTGTTGAGAGATTTATCTGAACAAGAAAAAAGCATCTGCTATGTAGATGGTTTGTGAAATCAAGCTTTCCAAATGTTTTGATGAAGACAAGCTAGCATGCAAAAATGAATGGATCAAGATAGAAGATTTATCTCAAGCAAAGATTCATTGATCAAGATCAAATTTTCAAGACTTATGGCTTAAGGTATATGAAATTTTTGATCTTATGCTCTTAGTGCTCAAAACTATTTTTAATCATGCATTTACTTTATTAAAATAATATTTTGAGTATATACTATGTATGATTGAAGAAGGATGTTTTAAATTGCTTAAAATCTTTGAAAATACTTATTTTTCAATTTTTGTACACAAGCAATCGATTATCATGCTAGGACAATCGGTTGCATCCAAAAAACAAAAGCTTTTGTTTGACATACAATCGATTTTCATCTAGCAGCAATCGATTGTCATGTGCTCTGTTTTCAAATTTTTTGAACGTTGGCCTATGAGCAACTGATTGCTCCTCAATAACAATCGGTTGTCATAGTTTTATTTTTCAGATTTTTTAAACGTTGCTTTCAAAGAAATCGGTTGTTGCTTTAGTGCAACCGGTTGTTGTGCTTTAGATTTTGAAAATTTTTATTTTTCCAGCAAATTTTTGTAACACCTTTTCATGGCAATCTGTGATCGGTGGATCTGGAACTGACTGTTTAATGTTGGATCGCGAAATGTCGCGGAAGCAAGAGTCGCCACCGTCTTTTATTTTCTCCAAATGGAAAGGACAAAAGCACAGAAAAATTCCTTATAGAGATTGCTCTCGGTTCGGGAGGTAGGTTATAGAAAGGGAAGGTGTTAGCACCCTTTCTATCCATGGTTATCCATGGGCTCTTAGATACTTGCTCACTTGTGTTTTCAAAATTGGTTTGTTTGCTTTTCAACTATGGGTTTTAAAAAGTTTCTTTGAAAATTTCAGTTCGACTCTTGTATCGGACCTCAAGAGTGTTTGAAAAGTTGCTTTCGAAAGCTTTTTGAAAAGGTGTCGGTGAAAAAGTATTTTTGATTTGTTTTGAAATTAGAGCAAGTATCTAGAGTCGTCTACCTACCCTAAGGAATTCGTCTGTGTAGATGTCCTTTAAAGTAGTGCCATCCCACCATTGAGAGGTAGGTAGCACCACCGTTGGAGGTGTTCGGGTCAATTCGAAGGTTCGGGACATGGTGATCACCAGAGCAATGGGAAGACACCTTAGAAGCTACCCTCATGCCAGGTTCCCGGATCATGAGGACTTACTAAAACATCTTCTACTCGACGATCACCTTTCGAGAGGCAAGGCAACAGTGAAGCGTACCCTAGGGGTGGTGTGTGATTTGTGTGTCATGTTCATTTGCATTTATCTTGTTCATGTCATGGGTGACCTACGCTTTTGTTTTTATTTTGTCATTCATTCTTGCATGTAATTATTTAACAGTTAAAAAGTTGCGAGAGATGTAAAGTTCCTAAACTATTACAAAGGCGCGGGTCCACATCGCCAAATTAAATCCAGGACCCAATTTGACATAAAATAAAAATGCGAGAAATATAAGTTTACACGGCTTTGGGAGAATTACATGAATATTTAAAAGAAGGAATAAGAACAAAATGCGCGAAGAGAATAAAAGTCGAAAGCGAGGGCGTTGGTCCCTTTTTAATGAAATTAAATTATTATTAACAAATTAATTAAAATAAAATAAAAAGAAATTATTTTTTTGAGTTTTTGTATTTATGAATTTTTTAATGAGAACTAAATGAAATTAATTAATTAACCCTAAGTCTAGTTATTTTTTAATTTATTAAGAAAGCATTAAAATTTAACCTAAAATTAAACCTAATTAATTAATGCAATTTTATTTACAAAAATATATAATTAATTATTAATAGGGTGAAAAGAAGGGGAAAAAAGATAAAAATGTTTGAAACCCTGATTCTACCAATTTTTAATTTATTAAGAAAAGTATTTGAATTAAACCTAAATTTAAAGAAAGCCAAATTAATTATTGAGATTTATTTACAAAAAAGATAATATTTAAATAAAATATATTTTTATTTTTGTCTTTTCTGATTTTTTTGTTATTTTTATATTTTTATGAAAAATAAATTAGTTTAAAGAATTAAAAAAAGAAATAATTGAAACAAATAAAATAAAATAAAAAAGAAAAGAATTACAAAACCTTGGGGGGGGTTCTGTCCCCAATTGGGAGGTATTATTGTAGCAATTCTGGCCCAATTGTTTCAAGGCCTTTTGACTTTTCCTGGAAGCGTGTAGGTGCGTTGACTCATGCCCATGATGGTCTTCACATCTGGACCCTTGGATTGGGATCATGGGGCGCGTGGCATGCTGGGACTATGGGTTGTATGATGGTCTCCAGGGAAGAAACTGCACAGGATGATATTATGAAAAATATTATTGAAAGGGAGGGGGACCTGGGATTCGAACCCAGGTCCCAGAGATTACCAATGCCAAGCCTGACCAGTGGAGCTGTGAACGCGCTTTGTACATAGAATAGAACACAAATACCATAAAGCAAAATAAGAGTTAATGGATAATTTTAGCGCGAAATTCAAACGAGCCAACCATGCCTTGCCACCTAGTCTTCTTCTTCCTCGTTTGCTTTTTTACCTGAAACATAAAAAGAATTAGTGGGGGTTTTGAACCCCCCCCCCCCCCCCCCCAAAAAAAATATGCCCTTTTCAAGAATAGCGATTAGGCCATCTTGCTTCATAAATTGGGCGCGACTGTTGCATTCGATTCGTCCAAGTGTCCTGAATTTAACCATGGTACTGAGAAGTCTTAATTTTACAGTATATGAAAATACCCAATTCGAAGCTTGAGGAACCCTAGCATGTTTCAATGGTGAAATCACGTACGATGCTTAAAAACTCAATTAAAACATGTGGTTAGCTTTAGAATCAATCAATTAGTATGAATCCATAAAAAGAATGCAATGGGAATGCTTGAAAATTGAAATACGAATATGAATAAAATGTGAAAAATCTTGAGTTCTGTATACCAATTCTGGGCGTTAGGGATGTGGAAAACGATTCAGGAAGCTTCCTTGACACTTTTGCAAGCTATTGGGATCGTTACTTTGCCTTGAAAAGCCTTGGAACCACGTTTTCAATTTTCAATTTTTTTCACAAAAACTCAAACTTGGTTCTTGATGTGTGGCGCAGCATTCAGGTCTCTAGCACTAGGGTTTTCATCCTGCTTATGTATGGAATGATTAGGGTTGAAAATTGGATCCAAAAAACCTTGGCATTGATGGAAAGATATTTGATTTTTATGCATATAATTTTTCAATCTTTTTCATGCATATTTGATTCCAATCATGGCAAATCACATTGATTCTTTCCCTATCTAATAATGCACGAAAATCTGAAGTTATTCCATGCATAAAAAGATTTGATTGACTTGCTTTGGTATTTTTCACATATTTTAATTAATTAAATGAATTATTAGCAATTAAAAATTCAAATAAATAAATAAAAATGATGAATAACTTCCCTTTGGGCCAAATGGTCGTGCACATGCTTGGAATGATGAATCTTGGAAGAAAATATGGCCCATTAGCAATTTTAAGGCATTTGAAGCAATGTTGACTTTTCAAAATACCCAAAAATTTCCCAACTTCCACAAGGCATATCTTGCTCAATTTTTAAGATTTGCTCATGTTCTTGGACATTTTGGAAAGGTCTTGAAGTCCTATAACCAATTCTTTTGATCCCATGTCATTTTGATTTACCAATCTCAAGTTATGGCCTTTGACTTAAAGTCCCTTTTTGTTGACTTTTGAAAATGACCTATAATGTTGAAATTGATAACTTTTTGTGAGAGCATTTCTTGGACTTGAAGTGTGAAGAGGAGTTGTAGGAAATGTCTTTCTCTTCAAAATGAGCTTTGGATGGAAATTTTCTGATAAACCATGTGGAAGTTATGCCTTGGTCAAGTTACAGTTGACTTTTTCAACTGTCCAAATATGGAAACTTTTGCATCTTGAGACTTTTTGAGCCAAGCTTTGAGAATCATGATCAAGAATTGATCAAATGATGTTTGTGGCTTCAAAATGAGATGTTGACCAAAAATTTGAACTTTTGACTGTCAAATGACCATTTTGCCCCTGCAGTTGACTGTTGAGCAATTAGGGTTTTTGACTGTGCAATTTTGTGCTGTAAGTCTTGAAACTTGGTATG
Organism: Vicia faba; assembly: GCA_948472305.1. Taxonomy (NCBI): domain Eukaryota; kingdom Viridiplantae; phylum Streptophyta; class Magnoliopsida; order Fabales; family Fabaceae; genus Vicia; species Vicia faba. The sequence continues at coordinate 28,571,426 of OX451738.1, forward strand.
AGGATGCTTAACCCTATTTGTAGGCATGTGGGACTTGATTGGACCCTTGGAAACTTCATTTTCTTTGTCAGAACCAAAACCCTAGTTTTTGACTGTTAGGAGGCCTTTGAACTGTGCAACACTTGGGGAGATTTTGAAGCTTTGACTTGGCAACTTTTGAAGAATATGGGAGGGCAAATTTTGGGGTACAACACAATCTTTGTATCTTTTCAAATACATTGTTTTAGTAAAAATGGTTTAAACATTGATATGATTCATTGAAGAGGTATTACTACACTATAAATTATTTTTGTTTAGAATTTTGAAAATACAACAACAATCACTAACAACTATTATTTTCTATTCTTTGAATCATACTCTCTATACTCAAGATTTTTGTTCATCATTTTCATATGCATACTGGAAATTGTTCTTGAGCACTTAGAAGAGTATTCCATCTTAAATTTCATATTAAATAGAAAAGATCAATAAATTGATTGACATTGCTCTTTCATTATTCAAACTCTTATGCAAATCAAACAAACTTTTGTATACTTGTTTTCAGGATTGTTGGAAACAAGAAAGACACTTAGGGAGGATTGTTCTCTTTGTGGTCTTAGTGAAAATCCAAGAGGATTGTTCTTGGTCCAAGAGGATTGTTCTTGGTTGTTTGGTAGTCTTTGTACAAATTACCAACTATAAGGAAATCTCTTTCATGTTGAAAGGGGACTAGAGTATCTCGGACTGTGAGGGGAACCAGGATACATCTCTGTGTTCTTTACTTTCCGCATTTACTGCTTTCATCACTTATCAGAAAAATAAAGAAAAGAAACTCGTGCAAAAATATTCATACAATTCAGAAAAAGTTTTAAAGAACCTAATTCACCCCCCCCCCCCTCTTAGGCGCATTTGAACTTACAATTGGCATCAGAGCAAGTTATAGGTAACATGTTCCTACTAGATCCAGAATGGCTTCCGCAAACAACAATTCTGTGTTCAGAGACGGTGGCAGTATCGACAAGCCTCCTCTCTTCTGTGGTGAATATTTTGATTTCTGGAAGATCCGTATGAAGGCTCATCTAGAAGCACAAGGAGAAGAAATATGGGATGCTGTCCAAAATGGTCCTTTTGTTCCGGTAACTGTAGTAAACGGCGTTGGTTCATCAAAGCCTAAAACTACATGGGATGATGATGATAAGAAAAAGGTCTTGCATGAAAAAAGGCAATAAACCTCCTTCAAAGCTCACTTAGTATGGATGAATTCTTTTGTGTCTCAGCATGCACAACGGAAAAAGAAATTTGGGATACACTGGTTGAAACGCATGAAGGAACAACTGAAGTTAAGAGATCGAGACTTAATACGTTAAGTCAAGAATATGAATTGTTCCGCATGCAACCCAGAGAATCTATTCTTGATTTACAAAAGAGATTTGTGCATCTAACAAATCATCTAAGGGCACTTCGCAAAACATTGACCAATGATGAGTTGAACCTAAAAGTGCTCAGATCCTTGACTAGAGAATGGCAACCAAAAGTAACGGTAATCTCAGAAAAGAAGAGTCTCGCTACTATGACATCTGCAACTTTGTTCGGGAAACTTCAAGAATACGAGACAGAACTTGGTAGATTGGAAAAGCGTGAAAATCAAGAAAAGAAGTCTAAGAACATTGCCTTGAAGATTGACTCCAAGGAAGACGAAAAGAAAGATAATCCTGATGAAGATGAAAACTTCATGCTTCTCGTTAGAAGACTTGGAAAATTCTTTGGTAAAAATGACAAAGCCTTCTCGCACTCAAAGAAGAAGAAACACTTCAAGAAGAAGGAAGGATCCTCATCAACACAAGAAGTTACTTGTTATGAATATGGTAAACAAGGTCACATCAAACCGGACTGTCCAAAACTTTCAAAGAAAAGTGGCTACAAAGGCAAGAAGGAATCAAAAGATAAGAAAGCATATGTTGCATGGGAAGACGTTGAACTGAGTTCATCATCCGACTCCGATAGCGACGAAAGTGCCAATCTTGTATTAATGGCCTCACACCACTCCGAAAGCGAAGATGATGAGGTTAGTAACGTATTCTCTCTTTTTGATAGTGATGCACAAGGTGCTATAAATGAATTGTTAAATGAATGCAAAATTCTGTACAAAACTATCTCATCACAAAAGAAACAAATTTCATCGTTGGAAGAAAAATGTGGATCTATTGAAAAAGATCTCAAAGATGAAAAGCAAAAAGTTAGTGATGAAAAACAGAATTTTGTATGCATAAAGTGTGAAACTCTCTCTTTCCAAGTTGTCCAATTGAAAAGGGTTCTTGAAAGGTATGAAAAGGGACAAATTGGATTGGAAGGTGTTCTTAGCCAACAAAGATACTCAAATGACAAAAGTGGTCTTGGATACTCAAAATTTTCAAAACCAAGTACCAACAAAACCATCTTTGTCAAGGCTAGCGATCAACCAACCAAAGAGAAAGAAATCACTCCCAAAATAGTTCATCACTATCCTAAAAAGAAAATACCCTCTAAGAAGAAATCTTATCCTTCTAGATATAGAAGTAAATTTGAACCTACTTATTTTTATTGTGGTATTCGAGGACACACACCTAATGCTTGTTATGTTAGAAACTTTGGCATGGCAAATGGGCATTATGTGTGGGTTAAGAAAGGAACTAATTATGAAGGACCCAAAGCAACTTGGGTACCTAACAAAAACTAATATTTTTTTGTAGGAAAGCTTGACGACCACTTCAAATCTATGGTATCTCGATAGTGGTTGTTCCAAGCATATGACGGGAGATATCGACAAATTTTCACATCTAACGCGTAAGGCCAAGGGTTATGTGACGTATGGAGATAACAACAAAGGAAAGATTCTTGGCATAGGCAAAGTTGGTGGTCCACCTTTCACATCAATTGAAGATGTTCTTTATGTCGAAGGACTAAAGCACAATCTTCTAAGTATTAGCCAACTATGTGACAAAGGCTTAAAGATCAAGTTCACTAAAGATGAATGTTTGATAGAAGATGAAGTCACACATGAGGCTAAACTTAAAGGTAAAAGAGTAAATAATATTTTTATGATTTCCCTTAACGATTTGTCTTTGAAGGTTAAATGTCTCATGGCAAACAACAACGACTCATGGCTATGGCACAAAAGAATCGCTCATATTCATATGGAGCATTTAAACAAATTGATTAAGCATGACCTTGTTGTTGGACTGCCTAAGATAAAGTTCATCAAAGATAGAATTTGCGATGCATGTCAAAAGGGAAAGCAAACAAAATCAACTTTCAAATCCAAGAATGTAGTGTCCACTACTAGGCCACTATAATTGCTTCATATGGACTTGTTTGGCCCCTCTAGAACGAGGAGCTTCAGAGGTAATGTATACGCTCTAGTTATTGTTGATGACTTTTCTAGATATACTTGGACACTCTTTTTAGTGCAGAAAAATGATGCATTCAAGGCGTTCAAGAAATATGCAAAGCAAATTCAAAATGAGAAGTCACTATCTATTGCCTCCATAAGAAGCGACCATGGTGGAGAATTCCAGAATTCCTCCTTTGAAGATTTCTGTGAAGAACATGGAATATCACATAATTTCTCAGCACCAAGTACTCCTCAACAGAATGGAGTTGTAGAAAGGAAGAATAGGTCTCTTATTGAACTTGCAAGGACAATGCTTAGTGATTCAAACCTTCTAAAATACTTTTGGGCGGATGCTGTAAGCACGACATGCTTTGTAAGCAATAGAGTTAATATTCGACCTATCATGAAGAAGACTCCGTATGAACTCTTTCGAGGAAGGAAAAAAATATTTCATTCTTTCATGTCTTTGGCTGCAAATGTTTTGTCCTTAACAACGACAAAGACAACCTTGGTAAGTTTGATGAAAAATCGGATGAAGACATTCCTCAAGAAGATGGCTCCAAGACCAACAATGAGAATCAATTGGAACAACAAGAAGAACAAATTCCTGATGAATCAAATGTCAATGATCTACCTAAGGAATGGAGAACCCATATAGATAACCCTATTGATAAAATCATCAGTGACATCAGTTAAGGCGTTTCAACAAGATTGAACCTCAAAGATACTTTCTTGAACATGGCGTTCGTTTCTCAAATCGAACCTTCCAAAGTCGATGACACATTAGGAGATGACCAATGGATGATTGCTATGCAAGAAGAATTAAATCAGTTCGAGAGAAATCAAGTTTGGGAACTTGTTCCTAGACCAAGTGACAAACACATCATAGGTACCAGATGGGTGTTCAAAAATAAACTTGATGAGAACGGTATAATTGTCCGAAACAAAGCAAGATTGGTAGCCCAAGGATACAACCAAGAAGAGGGAATTGACTTTGAAGAAACTTTCGCTCCGGTTGCAAGGTTAGAAGCTATCAGTGTTTTACTTGCTTACGCTTGTTCATTGAATTTTCAGCTTTACCAAATGGACGTCAAAAGTGCATTCTTAAATGGCTACATCAATGAAGAAGTCTATGTCAAACAACCCCCAGGCTTTGAAGACTTCAAGAATCCTTCACATGTATTTAAGTTGAGAAAAGCTCTTTATGGCTTAAAACAAGCACCTAGAGCATGGTATGACATACTCAGTACATTTTTATGCGAAAAAGGTTTTGAGAAAGGTAAAGTGGATAAGACCTTGTTCGTAAAGAAGATCAAAGGTAACACTTTATTAGTACAAGTCTATGTCGATGATATTATATTTGGTTCAACTAACCAAGATTTGTGTGAAGAATTCTCGTTGATGATGCAAGGAGAATTTGAGATGTCTATGATGGGAAAGATGAACTATTTCCTTGGATTGCAAATTAAGCAACTAAAAGATGGTATCTTCATCAATCAATCAAAATATTGCAAGGAACTTTTGAAAAAGTTTGATATGGATAATTGCAAATCAATGCACACGCCAATGGGCTCCGGTAACTATGTTGATCAAGATGAATCCGGTATTTCCATTGATATTACTAAATATCGAGGCATGATTGGCTCACTGCTATACTTGACGGTAAGTCGTCCCGACATCATGTTCAATGTATGTCTGTGTGCACGATTTCAAGCAAACCCGAAGGAATCTCACCTTATGGCGATAAAAAGAATCATGAAATATCTCAAAGGAACAACCAATGTCGGCCTATGGTACCCAAAAGGTAATATATGCAATTTAATTGGTTATTCTGACGCTGATTATGCAGGATGTAAAACAGATAGAAATAGCACAAGTGGCACCTGTCACATTTTGGGAAATGCATTAGTCTCTTGGGCATGCAAGAAACAAGCTTGTGTGGCTCTTAGTACGGCCGAGGCGGAATACATTGCAGCGGGTAGCTGCTGTGCGCAAATTCTATGGCTCAAGCAACAACTCTGTGACTACGGACTTGACCTTGGATGCATTCCACTCTAATGCGACAACACAAGTGCAATCAACATTACAAAAAATCCTGTGATGCATTCTAGAATAAAGCATATCGACATTCGACATCACTTTCTTCGTGATCATGTACTTCAAGGAGATGTCGAAGTCACCTTCGTGGATACGCATAATCAACTAGCAGATATCTTCACTAAATCGTTGGCAAAAGAACCATTCTTCAAGATCCGAAGAGAGCTAGGTATCTTGGACGAAAATGACATTATCTAATTCAGGTACATGGCTATGAGCTTAATCTTAAATTTATGGTAATATATCATGATCCATGTTTTTATTACTAAATTTTTGATATATGACCATGAAATCCCCAAAAATTAAGTATGTTTTCACTTTTTCACTAATGACAATCGGTTGTCATAAAGTGACAATCGGTTGTATAAAAAAAAATTAGATTATGTCTTCACAACAATCAGTTGTCACTCCACGACAACCGGTTGCTCTCTCAATTATTTTCGCCCCTGTTTAAATTTTCAAAGGATGCAATCGGTTGTCATCAAACAACAATCGATTGCACAGTTCAAAATTTTGAAATTTTATTTATTTTTTTTCAGTTACACTCTTTTTTATTCTTTCTCTTCCATTGCCATTACTATTATTTATTTTGTACCAAATTTTTATTCTCTTTTTTGAATGTTTTAAGTGTTTGGTCAACAACTTTTTAATGCTTAGTCCTTTCTTATGACACAATTTTTTGGATACTTACACACTCAAGAATTTCTATGCTACAAGTCTTTATTGTTTTTGACTAAACCATTGAATGCCTTACCTAACCATTGCATGCCTCACCTATCTATTGAATGCCTATCTATCTATAAAAGCCCAACCAAAACCTAAACTTCATATATCCTCTTTTGTCTCAAGAAACCCTACAAACACCAAATATCCTTTTCCCCTTCCAATTATCTCATCCCTCACCATGTCAACATCGAAGAAAGGCAAGGGAAAAGCTTATTCCTCATCTCAAGGTGATGATATCTCAAAACTCATTCCATCAAGAAGCCAAAGGGAAAGATTTGTGTCTCACTTTCAGAAGATGGCAGTTCTTCTACCAAGGTTCGGTAATCTTGACAACTTCTATTCCGAATGCTTCAGTTTTCCTGCATTATTTAGATCTCAAGGGATATACAAGTTGATTGGTGTTAATGGACCCATTTACCCCAAACATGAAATCACTCTGAAGAAAGTATGTAATACCAAAACCGGCGTCAAATTTGAACCGATTAATAGAACCATCACATACATTCATACTCCTCCACAAAACCAACCTCCACAAGAACAACCACTTCAAAACCAACCTCCACAACCAATGGAAAACTCTTACAATCAAGTTTTTGACTATCTTCAATACATGAACAACAACATGAACAATCAATTTGCTCATCTCTATGCCCATACCAATGTCCCTCCTTATGAAGCTCAACCTTATCATTACCCTTTCATTCAACCTCAAACCAATGAAGGCAATGATGGTGAAGATCAAGATGATGAAGACCTTGTTGAAGGCATGGATGATTAGTTTTTAAGTTATTATATTTCTTAGTACTTTATGTTCTTATGTTTTATGTCGTTTTTTCTAGTTTCGTTTAAGACACTTCATGTATTGTGATCCTTTTCGCTTTGTGCACTTTGTTTCTATTATATCTATGTATGCAAACTTTATTTATGCTATGTTGTTTCTATGTGCAAAATTTTTATGATCTTCTTTCCCATTCCTTTTTGCTAATGACAAAGGGGGAGAAGACTTTGTAGTTTTTTTTGTGTTTGTGTTTCTCTAACCCAAATTGCAGCAAACAAGCAATCTTCAAAATCCTCATGCAATAGATCAAGGGGGAGTCTTTGACTTAGGTGGAGTTTTTAAACAACTTGATTAGAGAAAACCAAGATGCACTCCAAACTTCAAGCAATGGTTGTCATCATCAAAAAGGGGGAGACTGTGAAATCAAGCTTTCCAAATGTTTTGATGAAGACAAGCTAGCATGCAAAAATGAATGGATCAAGATAGAAGATTTATCTCAAGCAAAGATTCATTGATCAAGATCAACTTTTCAAGACTTATGGCTTAAGGTATATGAAATTTTTGATCTTATGCTCTTAGTGCTCAAAACTATTTTTAATCATGCATTTACTTTATTAAAATAATATTTTGAGTATATACTATGTATGATTGAAGAAGGATGTTTTAAATTGCTTAAAATCTTTGAAAATAATGATTTTTCAATTTTTGTACACAAGCAATCGATTGTCATGCTAGGATAATCGGTTGCATCCAAAAAACAAAAGCTTATGTTTGACATACAATCGATTATCATCTAGCAGCAATCGATTGTCATGTGTTCTATTTTCAAATTTTTTGAATGTTGGCCTATGAGCAACCGATTGCTCCTCAATAACAATCGGTTGTCATAGTTATATTTTTCAAATTTTTTAAACTTTGCTTTTACAGCAATCTGTTTTTGCTTTAGTGCAACCGGTTGTTGTGCTTTAGATTTTGAAAATTTTTATTTTTCCAGCAACTTTTTGTAACACCTTTTCATGGCAATCTTTGTATCTTTTCAAATACATTATTTTAGTAAAAATGGTTTAAACATTGCTATGATTCATTGAAGAGGTATTACTACACTATAAATTATTTTTGTTTAGAATTTTGAAAATACAACAACAATCACTAACAACTATTATTTTCTATTCTTTGAATCATACTTTCTATACTCAAGATTTTTGTTCATCATTTTCATATGCATACTGAAAATTGTTCTTGAGCACTTAGAAGAGTATTCCATCTTAAATTTCATATTGAATAGAAAAGATCAATCAATGATTGACATTGCTCTTTCATTATTCAAACTCTTATGCAAATCAAACAAACTATTGTATACTTGTTTTCAGGATTGTTGGAAACAAGAAAGACACTTAGAGAGGATTGTTCTCTTTGTGGTCTTAGTGAAAATCCAAGAGGATTGTTCTTGGTCCAAGAGGATTATTCTTGATTGTTTGGTAGTCTTTGTACAAATTACCAACTATAAGGAAATCTCTTTCATGTTGAAAGGGGACTGGAGTACTCTCGGACTGTGAGGGGAACCAGGATACATCTCTGTGTTCTTTACTTTCCGCATTTACTGCTTTCATCACTTATCAGAAAAAGAAAGAAAAGAAACTTGTGCAAAAATATTCATACAATTCAGAAAAAGTTTTAAAGAACCTAATTCACCCCCTCTTAGGCGCATCTGAACATACATGGTTGACCAACCCTTTCTTGGGAATTGATTTGTAATTGACTTGTTGAAAAATTGACGGTAATTTTCTGTTATTGATCTTTCCTGAAAAGATGAAAGGTTAGTTGCATGCAATGCCATGATGTATGAAATGCATGGTATAATGTTGTTTCTCAAAATAAAAGAGATCGCACTGTATGCATATGTGTTGTCAATGCCATGACGTATGGATATGATGTATGGACACATTAATTATTATGCCACAGTGTTGCTAGAATCGGGGAAAATAAATCCCTGAGTACTGGTGGGAATGAGGAGTGTAAGTCTTCATAAAGTTGAAGTGTTGATGGATGAGTCTCCATTTTCTTAGATAAATAAACTCTGTTTTGGAAAGGAAACGACGAGCATTGCTTGTGGACTTCGTGAAATCCTGATGGTGAATCCTAAGAAACTGGGCAACTTTCACTGGGGAATCTTCGGAGCGGTAACTGGAAGTTTTACTCTGTCGGGGATGTGAGAGTACTTGATACCATTAGGCTGTATACTGGATATACATTAGTGATCTTGTAGTGGGATGTCTTTGCTTCTGCTCTTGCTGGAGAAAGTACCTGCGGGGATTTTACGGAATGGCCTATATATATTATCATATTTCTTAAAGCCGTTAGTAATTGTCTTTCTGTTTTCTTTTTGTTCCTCTTTTTTGTTCATTTGTAAACAGTAGTTACATTCAAATACATATGTTCAAAAATAAATCATTGGACGTTTTTGTAAACAAATCATAGAAATTAAATATAAAAAAACAGATATTTTTGCACTTTCAAAGGAATATCTTGTATTACCTTGAACAAGTATTTTGTACAATGATATGAACATCCTAGTAATATAATGTCATCGTAAAAATGAAAACTTGATACAAAGAAAAGATAGCTATGTGAAATAGTCCTATGGGGTTCCCATTCTGCTATAGCCTCTGTGTCTCTGAGCGTCTTGTCCACTTGTTGCCTCGTCCGAAGTTGATTGAATTGATCAGAACCGTCGATTTTATCAGTAGATGTTAAAAGTTGTCTGTAAGGTGACCCAAAGAGACATAGTCATACGCTTTAATTCCCTAACTTTTTCCTGGACCGCGCTTTCGGGTTTTCAGTCCACCGGGATACCCTTTTTTCCCAAGCCGCCCTTTCGGGTTTTCAACTTGCCGGCTGTATAATTTTTTTTGTATTTTATCCCTAATTTTTGCCTGAACCTTTGTGGTTCGCCGGGATGCCCTTGTTTTTCCTAGGTGTGTCAACCTAGCGGGTCTCTTATGCGTAGTATATTTTGACTATGTCTGCGTTCACAGGGTGTGGAAGGTCGGCGCCATCCATATTGGTTATGATCATTGCTCCACCAGAGAATATGCTTTTGATTACAAATGGTCCTTCGTATGTAGGAGTCCATTTTCCCCTGGGATCACCTTGCGGTAGTATGATACGCTTGATCACTAGATCCCAGACTTGATCCACTTGGCGTCTTACCTTTTTGTTGAAAGCTTTGATCATCTATTTTTAATACATTTGACCATGATAGACAACAGTAAGCCTTTTCTCATTAATCAAGTTCAGTTGATCGAGTCGAGTTTGGATCCAATCGTCTTCACTCAACCCTGCATCCTTTATGATTCTTAGAGAAGGTATTTGTACTTCGATTGGTAGAACAACTTCCATGCCGTATACCAAGGAGAAGGGAGTTGCCTCTATTGATGTGCGCGTTGTGGTACAGTAACCATGGAGAGTGAACGGTAGCATCTCATGCCAGTCCTTGTAGGTTACTGTCATTTTTTGTATGATCTTTTTTATGTTCTTATTTGCGGCTTCAGCATCACCATTCATCTTCGGCCGGTAAGGAGATGAATTATGGTGTTGGATTTTGAATTACACACATAGTGCGGTGATCATAGTGTTGTTGAGATTCATACCATTACCTGTGATGATCCTCTCCGGGATACCGTACCTACATATGAGATTCTATTTGATGAAACGGGCCACAACATTTTTGGTAACAGAAGCGAAAGAAGCCGCCTCAACCCACTTCGTGAATTAGTCAATGGCCACCAAGATAAAGTGATGCCCATTAGAATTTGTTGGTTTGATTTCTCCAATCATATTGATGCCCCACATCGCGAATGGCCAAGGAGAAGTTAGGACATTCAAAGGAACTATAGGTACATGCACTTTGTCAGCATAGATCTGACATTTGTGGCAGGTTCGCGAATGCTGATAGCATTCCGCCTCCATGGTAGACCAGTAATACCCTTCTCGCAGGATCTTCTTTTCCATCATATGCCCACTGGAATGGGTGCCAAAAGTGCCCTCGTGTAGATCAACCATGATCCTTTCAGCCTCAACCTTGTCTACGCAATGAAGCAAAATAGAGTCGTGGTTGCATTTGTAGAGAATGTTATTACTGAAAAAGAACTTAGAAGAGAATCTTCTTAAGAACTTCGTATCATTGACTGAAGCTCCTTCTGGATACTCTTGAGCCTCGAGATACCTCTTAACTTCATGGAACCAAGGCTAGTCCACTACTTCTTCAGTATCGATCTCGTGACAGTAAGCTGGTTCGTCCATCCGTTCAATGGTGATCTGAGGAGCCGCGTTATCCCAATTGATTTTAAACATGGATGACATGGTGGCTAGCGCGTCCGCTAGTTGATTTTCCTCTCATGGGAAATGTTTAAAGATAATCTCCTCAAAATGCGGGATTAATGTCAACACATGTTCTTTGTAGGGGATGAGATTAGGGTGCTTTGTGTCCCATTCTCCTTTGATCTGACTGATGACCAAGGATGAATATCCAAATACACTTAAAGACTTGATTCCCAAATCTATGGCAACTTTGAGACCAAAAATACATGCTCCGTATTCTGCCATGTTATTTGTACAGTTGAAGCAAAGTCTTGCGGTGAAGGGGGTATGACATGCTTCTGGGGATATGATTACAGCATATATGCCATTGTTGAGTGCATTAGACGCTCCATCAAAAACCAAGTTCCATCGGGATCCTTGTTCAGGTCTGTCATATGGTCTGAGTTCTTCATAATTGTTCACTATCATGACGTCTTCATCTAGGAATTTGAATTTCATGGACTGGTAGTCATCCACAGCCTGATGAGCAAGGTGATCGGCTAGCACACTACCCTTTATTTCCTTTTGGGTAGTGTACTGAATGTCGTATTCAGTCATGATCATCTGCCATCTTGCTATTCTTCCAGAGAGGGCAGGCTTCTCGAATATGTATTTTATTGGATCCATCTTGGATATCAATAAGGTAGTATGAGTCAGCATATACTGTCTTAGCCGACAAGCAATTCATGCCAGAGCTCAACAGGTTTTCTCAAGCAGTGAATATCTTGTTTCACGGTCGGTAAACTTTTTGCTCAAGTAATAAATAGCATGCTCTTTTCGGCCAGACTCGTCATGCTGCCCCAACACACCCCCCATTGAATTTTCCAAAACAGTTAGATACATGATTAGAGGTCTTCCCTCGACTAGAGGCATCAAAACAGGAGGCTCTTGAAGGTACTATTTGATCTCGTCGAAGGCAGCTTGGCAGTCATCATTCCATTTGACTACTTGATCTTTCTTCAGTAATTTGAAGATTGGTTCACAAGTAGCGGTCAAGTGAGAAATGAATCTGGCAATGTAGTTTAACCGTCCCAAGAATCCTCTGACTTCCTTCTCAGTGCGAGGAGCAGGCATTTCTTGTATTTCTTTCTGTTGCACCCTAAAATTTTCCCTCTCATGTTTTTCCAAAGTCTTCCCCCTGCATGGTTGATCACAAACTCTTGCCTAAGGAAAAGGAAAATTTTTTAGTAGTGCTTTAAGTGCATTTCGATTGGCATTTTGAAGGAGCATTTAGATTGGCATTCTGAAGGAGCACTTCGATTGGCATTCTGAAGGAGCACTTCGATTGGCATTCTGAAGGAGCATTTCGATTGGCATTCTGAAGGAGCATTTCGATTGGCATTCCGAAAGACCCTTCGATTGGCATTCTGAAGGAGCACTTCGATTGACATTCTGAAGGAGCACTTCGATTGGTATTATGAACAAGCACTTCGATTGGCACTATGTCAAGGCAGCTTCGACAGGCATGTTAGCCATGTCCTTCGATTAGCATGAACAGCACCTTTCAATTGGCCTGTTAACAAAGCCTTTCAATTGGAACTTTAATTAGTACCCTTCGATTGATCTTTGGACAAGGGCCATTCGAAGGAGGTCATCAAGAGGGCACTCAAGTCAAAAGCGTCCAGGTTCATTCAAGAGACACAAACGTTTCAGAAAAGGGAATTATTTAATGTGTCTGTTTCTTGTCTCATGGAATTTAATGGTCTGTTTAAAGGCTGTCTCTTACCATTACTGCAACCTCACACCCCTATAAATACAGAGGCCAACATACAAACACAACACAAAAAATTACACACAAAACTCTGCAACCAAACACAAAAAAAAAACAAAAACATTGGAGAGACGCTGCCCAGAATTTTCCAGGCCAAAGCAACCCTTCAACAAAAGCATCCACGCCCAGAAACCTCAGATCAAAAGTGCCTGCATCCAGGAAGTGCCCAGATCGAAGGTGCCTACATCCAGGAAGTGCCCAAATCAAAAGTCCAAACTGCTGGTAAGAAAGGGTAAATTATCCAACCTTGTTTTTGCATAACACATCATTACTTGTTGTTACTTTCGATTTGCCATCCTAGACAGGATCAAAGGGCCTGGGTTTGGCACCCAGGTCATGTTTTTTTTCGTTTGCTAACATTTGCTGCAGACATAGCCTGAAGAGACCCAGCAAGCGCAGGATCGAAGGGCCTGGGGTTCAATACCCAGGCCCTGCATTTTATTTCGCTAACATGCTTTTGCAGGTATAACATCCCAGATCGAAGGAGAGCCCTTCTCTGGATCGAACCCATTAGCATGTTGGATCAAAGGAGGCATCTCATTCCTGGATCGAAAGCCATGACCTCCTTGATCAAAGGGCAATCCTGTTCCCTGGATCGAAGGCTACTCACACCTTACTGTCTGGCCCAATCGAAAGTCACCTCCTCTGGATCGAAGTTTCCTATTTTTATCCCTGAATCGAAGGATGCCCTTTGTATTTTTATTTTTTGTTTTCGTTATTTCTTTATTGACCTTATCATTTAAATTAACTTTAAATCAAAAAATCACAAAAAAACATTAGGTTAGTTTTTTATTCAAATTAATTTTGTAAACAAATTAATTAATTATTTTAACTTTGTTCTATCAATTTAAAATAAACTAGACCTAGGATTATTTAATTCAAATATTTTCTTAACCAAAAACAACAAAAAAGATTTTCTTATTTACTTAGAAATTTCTTAGACGTCTCTTTTCCTTGTTTTACGCGCGTTTATTTTATTGTAACTGCTTACTGGGATGTAATAGCTTAAACTAAGACTTTTACTTTACTGCTTTATTCCCCAATTTTGGACATGTAAATAATCCCCCTCCCTGAAAGCCTTGTAATAGTGTAGGATTTACCATTCCCGCACTTTAAATTCTTGTATATATATTAACTGCTTAGATGTATGCTAACTAGGACTGTATGACAAGATCTAAAAACAACTGGTAGAACACCTAAAAATACAAAGATAATATAACTGAAAAAAACAATACACTTGCACATGCCACTCCTAGGGTACACCTCACTTGGTTGCCTCAAATGTGGTCATTAAGTATAGGATGTTTTAGAGGTCGTCCTTCTGTCCCAAGATCATAAGTTGCCTCGAAACGGTTGCCTCAGAAAAATGATCTACGACATTAGGATTACCACTAAAGCGTCCTAACGTTGCTTTAGTGACCACACGTCCCTAAAATAGAATTGACCCGAAAACTCCAACGACGGTGCTACCCACTCCTCAATAGTGGGATAGCACTGTCTAAAGGATATTTGCACAGTTTAATTCCTTTTTGAGTAGGTAGAGATTCTTAAGTACTTGCTCTCTTTTAAAACAAAACAAAAACTTTTCGCACTTACACTTTATTCAAAAACAAAACTCTTTTCAAAACCCACAATCACAAAGAAAAGCAAACCTTTTGAAAACATAGTGAGCAAGTACCTAAGAGCCCGTGGATAACCACGGATAGAAAGGGTGCTAACACCTTCCCTTTCTATAATCTACCTCCTGAACCCGAGAAACAATCTTGAAAAGGAATTTTTCTGTGCTTTTGTCCTTTCCTTGTTGGATAAAATAAAAGACGGTGGCGACTCTTGCTTACCGCGACACTTTGCAAAAACAAACGCAAACGCGAACCAGCATTAAAGAAAAAGTCAGTTCTCATTCCCACCGATCACAGAACTGGCGACTCTGCTGGGGATATTTATAAGTGAGGTGTACCTTAGGACTAGATCACTTGTGTTTTCAATTGTATTGCTTTGTATGCTTTTAATTTTGTGGGCTTGTATCGGAGTTCTATAAATCCTCCACCCGGATTTGGGGAAACATTCATAGATAGCAATACATTGTGGAAACTGTGCGGGGTATACCGACATGGTTGAAGCAATAGCTATATTAGTGCGACATATTTGTGAGTACCGGTAGACTTTGAGTCAATCAAAGAGAATACGGGGCCGCTGAGTGATGTCACTAAGCACTAATGACCTAGAACCTTACTTGACCATCTTGGCCTTTTTAGGGGTAGTGAGATGACCGACTTTGGTGCAGTCCGAAGTTGGTAGATACTCGATACTACACTCATTGAGGATTGTTTTCTTGGAATATTTTGGTTGCTAGTTCAGTGGCTAAACCAAAACGATGAACATAGAAAACAATCCAATAATATTGAGCTCCTTAGAACCCGGTTACTATTTATAGGACAGGTTTTGAGCCAACTACACTCAAGAGGGTACTTACCTATGAAACTCTATGCCGGCCTAAAGTTAAGGCTATATGTGTGACTTGTGTGCCTTCAAACTTGGACTACTTGCACATTCTTGTTATCTGACAACATGAGTTCCTTGCAGGTTTTGTTTACGGTCCTTATCCAATAATTTGGACTTATTGCAGGGTTTACTTACATCACCTCACACTTTTGCTTAAACGCATAGCATACACATCATAACATCATACCTTAACATTTCCTTAACCATTTCAAGGATCTCAAAGGTATGTGATGCAGGTTATGGTAAATCAGATGTCTAGCAAGGGGCAAAGGGGATTTATTTTCCTCTAGCCAATGCCATCCAGAGATCAAAACACGATAACTTGAGTCAGGGGCTATGACCCACTCGATATGGTGAGCCTGACTCTTGAAGAAGGACTCTCAGCAACATGAAGTTCCTTCAATCAAGCTACCAGATTCAAATTCTAACAGTTTCTTGTTTACCCCGCAAGATCCTTGAAAACATTGCATACATATATCATACATATCATTGCATAATAGGTATCCCAGTACAGGTCTCTTATCTTCTTTGTTGTTTATTTCAGCAATCATCATATCTACTGAACCTTCCACTGAGCAAGCTATCAAGGCCCTCCAGGACCAGAATGCCCAATTTCAAGAGTTTGTCATGAGCCTAGCTAAGGGTCAGCAGGACTTGAAGACCCTAATTCTGAAAGAGAGGAAGAAGAAGAAAAAGAGGACCATCATGTTCAATACTGGACGCAGGTTTGGAAATGGGCTACAGAACGAAGTTGATCTGACCACCCCATCTGGAGAGAAAGATAGTCCACAAGAAAGGAGGGCTCCTAGCCCTTTGGTCTCCGACAACGAGACGGACTATGATGAAGAGCAGTATCCTCCTGCTGAGGATAAGTACAAACAGCTGGAAGACCGTTTGAAAGCTATGGAAATACAGAAGGTGCCCGGTCTGGACTTTGGAGATCTAGGTCTATCCTCTGGGGTGGTGATTCCCCATAAATTCAAGGCACCTGCCTTTGCCAAGTACGACGGTGCTTCCTATCCAAAGCTACACCTCCGGTCATATGTGAGGAAAATTCAACCATATACTGCTGACAGAAATCTCTGGGTTCATTTCTTTCAAGATAGTCTGTCAGGGACTCAACTGGAATGGTTCTGTCAACTGGAAGGAGCTAACATCCGCAACTGGGAGGACATTGCTGCTGCTTTTTACAAGCAATACCAGTATAATGCCGACCTTGCTCCCACACGTACTCAGCTTTAGGGTATGTCTATAGTTACAGGCGAAGGCTTTAAGGACTACGCTCAGAAGTGGAGAGATCTTGATGGAAGAGCCCAACCCCCTCTATCTGATAGGGAGTTAGTGGATATGTTTCTTGGGACTTTGTCTCGTCCCTATTTCAATCATTTGATCGGCAGCTCGTCAGTGGGTTTCATCGAACTAATTCTGACTGGAGAAAGAGTCGAAGTTGGCATCAAAAGTGGGAAGATTCAAGAAGCTACACCTTCTGATGCTCAGAAAAAGCCCTATAATGGGAAGAAAGAGTCCAATGTTGTGAACAGTCAAAAAAGTCACCGTCACCAACATGTAGGGGCAGTTCTAGTCACTGGTTCTGCGTCATACCGACAACAGCAAAAGGGAAATCAACGAAAGCCAGATGAGCCTAAAAGACAGTTCACCAACATCAACATGCCGTTGTCTCAAGCGTTGCAACACTTGTTGAGGATGAATCTAATTACATTGATAGGACCTCATCCAAACCCCAAGACTTCTTCTCCCAACTACAATCCTAATGCGACCTGCGCTTATCATTCTGACAGTCCCGGGCATGACGCTAACGATTGTTGGGCATTGAAGTACAAAATTCAGAATTTGATTGATGCCAAGGAGATTGAGTTTGGTCCTCCGGAGACTCTAGCATAATCAATGCTCCTACATCGTATCATTGAAAGCTTTTGTTCATTTGAATTTTCAAGTTGTAATCTCTTTGTTATTCAAACAATTATCTATTAATGTCAAACTTTGTTTCATTAATGCATTGCATATGTTTGTCTTGATTTGATCCAATCATTTTAATTACGCTTTTTACTCTCTTTATGACATTCAACTCTTGCTAAAAGTTACAAGCCTTTAGAGGGAGGATGATGAAACAATGCCGTAATCTCATACAGTATGCTTTTGGACAGACCTTGCTGACGATGTACAGGCATTTCTTTCAAATCCTAAACACTGGAGTTATAAGGAAGATAATCCCTAGTCAACCCCTTCGAGCCAAAGAAGTAGAAGTTTTCTGTTTTAAACACAGATTTAAACCTTTAATTTAAACCTGGGGCGGGGTAGTCTCTCAGTTAATTCAAAAGATGCGCATTGAAGTCGCAAAACTCTCAGTTCATAATACAACGAACGACATCAAAAGCATTCCTCTGGAATCAAAAGACAGTGGTGGTTCCTTATCTCATAGGCAGTCAATATCTCAAAAGAGAAAAGCCCACTGAGCCAAAACCTATAAAGGAAGCTTAAGAAAGCTGGGGTATCCCGCTGACTGTAATCTCGAAAACAGGAACAGTCAGGCAAAAGTTAGGGATAACAAATCAAAAGAACGAGGTCGCTACAAATCCTCAACAACATGAAAAATGTTGCAAAACATGATGACTGCCTTCAAAAATCCAACTTGTGTGAATCATCACCAAAACGTTGTTCCAAATTCGAATAGAGTTTAATGCACAATTAACTGAGTTTAGGATTGAAGAACATCACGAAGAGCGGGTGGGTACAAATATACTTTGAGCCTTTATCCTTTGTTTCTTAAACCGTGAACCAAGCCACGTTACAACCCTTCAAAAGTCCTAACTGAATCATGAGTTAGTTCAAAAGCATACTGTTACAAAAGGTATCCTGACTCCTGTAAGGCTTTGCCCTAAATCTTGTGTTGAATTTGTCTTATAAAGAGTTTTCTGCTAAAAAACGCATTTTTCAAAACTTCGAGACAAGCATAAACTTTGCATTATTTGAATATCACTGTTTGCATTTGGCTATTTATTTGACAGCGGAGAAATTCACACAACGAATATCCGATGAACGAAAGCCCTCTAAGTGAACAAAATCACTTCAAAAAGGATGACACTTCCATTGACAAATCTCCTATCAACAAGGGGACTTGACATGTCACTATCCAGCACACCTGGGGCAGTCCAGTCAAGATTTCAAGAAATCTCTGAAGAAGTGCAGAGTAACCAGGGGCAAGTATCCATCTCCGTCACTTGGGGCATTGAACATCAATCTCAGTGAAGGGTTACATGCAGTCAAACATTTCCAGGCAGTGCCGCAAACACTTGCTACTAGGGGCAATGACAAATCTCCCCAAAATCCTTCTCATAGGATGACTCCCAGCAAGGGTTTAATCTCTGAAAACCTTTCCCCAGCTGAATCAACCTCAAGAATCCTCGAGGACTTCCCCAACAAAGATGTCACCTCTCCAGCGGACTGACGACAGGGTTTATTTCCCCAACAACACCAGGATTCCCCATCTTGAGTTTGCCTCTCTGACTACTACAAATCAAAGGACCACAACTCCTCTTCCCCAGTAGACTCTGGAAGCTTGTCCCCTGCGAAGCACAAATAAGTCTCCTCAGCCAGATTCAGAGGTTATCCTCACAAGAGTCTAACTGGGTTATCCTCAGCAAGTTGCAACTGAAAGATCATCCCCAGCAAAGTTCTTTCTATCCCCAGCGAAGTTCTTTCTATCCCCAGCGGAGTTCATTCCTCTTATAGACAGAAATTCAATCCCCAACAGGGTTCACTGTCGCCAGCAACAGTAATTCATCCCCAGCTGAGTTTTATTTCTCCAAATCAGCAGATCTTCTAGTAGAGTATATACTCCCCACAGAGTCATTTCCTCGTCAGTCCATTCCCCAGTGGAGTTATTCTCTCCTACAGGATTATTCTCCCAATCATCTTCGGTCGTTATCTCCAGCGAGTGAAACTCTTTATTCTCCAACAACAGTCAGGGATTTATTTTCCCAAACTCGGACGTACCACAATAGCATTTCATGTTCATACATCATGACGTGCGGATACATATTGCATGTAGCATAATCTCATTTATTTTGAGAACATCATCATACAATGCATGTCATGCATCATAACAATTAATCATGTACATTTTCAGGAAAGATGGTTATCATCAACAACTTCTAGCAAGTTCAAGATTTACTCCGGAAACTAAACAGAGTAATTATCTGCATGATCAAATTCAGCTTTACACGGGTTTGTCATGAAGAAATCTTACACGGGTTTCTCCTAAATGCATCTTCACATGGGTTTATCCTGAAAAATCTTACACGGGTCCTTTCTCATATATTTCTGAATGAAGTTTTACACGAACTCATCCCAAGGTAACCTTACCCCGGTTCATCCAGAAGTTTCACACGAACTTACCACAGTAACCTTACCCCAGTTCATTCTGAAGTTTTACACGAACTTATCACAAAGTAACCTTACCCCGGTTCCTCCTGAAGTTTTACACAAACTTATCCCGAAGCAACCCTACACCGGTTCCTTCTCTATTCCAGATGCAGTTTTACACAGACTCCTCATCAGGCAACCCTACACAGGTTCCCTCTTCCCAAGATGAAGTTTTACACGAACTCGTCATCAGGAAACCCTACACAGGTTCCTCCTTTCAAGATAAAGTTTTACACAGACTCATCATCAAGTAACCCTACACAGGTTCCTCCTTTCAAGATGCAGTTTTACACGGACTCGTCGTCAAGAAACCCTACACAGGTTCTCTCTTTCCAAAGTTGAAGTTTTACACTGACTCCTCATCAGGAAACCCTACACCGGTTCCCTCTCTTCAAGATGCAGTTTTACACGGACTCGTCGTCAAGAAACCCTACACAGGTTCTCTCTTTCCAAAGATGAAGTTTTACACGGACTCCTCATCAGGCAACCCTACACCGGTTCCCTCTCTTCAAGATGCAGTTTTACACGGACTCGTCGTCAAGAAACCCTACACAGGTTCTCTCTTTCCAAAGATGAAGTTTTACACGAACTCCTCATCAGGCAACCCTACACTGGTTCCCTCTCTTCAAGATGCCGTTTTACATGGACTCGTCATCAAGAAACCCTACACAGGTTCTCTCTTTCCAAAGATGAAGTTTTACACGGGCTCGTCATCAGGAAACACTACACCGGTTCCCTCTCTTTCCAAGATGCAGTTTTACATGTACTCATCATCAGACAACCCTACACAGGTTCCTCCTTTCCAAATAAAGTTTTACATGGACTCATCATGAAGTAACCTTACCTAGGTTCCTTCTCAGTCCAGATATGCAGTTCACCTTTAAAGTTAGACTTCCCCAACGGAATCTTCTACAACAACAGGTAAGCAAGTTCTCGCTAAGGAATCTCTTATGCGATCGACACTCTTGCAGATGACATCTATAAGCCCATCCTCCTACCAACAATCTCCAAATGGCATCTGTAAGCCCATTCCCGACATCACAATGTTGATACTACACCATGCGAGTGCAAATTTCTGGGCACTCTAGTGTTCAATTATCTTCCACCTTCGGATCACGAAAGGCTCGAAAGCCAATCTATATCCTCGGGTTTAAGAAAATTGAACAGGGGCAACCGTTGCACCCCAAAATTTGCCCTCTCATGTTTTTCCAAAGTCTTCCCCCTGCATGGTTGATCACAAACTCTTACCTAAGGAAAAGGAAAAATTTTGAGTAGTGCTTTAAGTGCATTTCAATTGGCATTCTGAAGGAGCATTTTGATTGGCATTCTGAAGGAGCACTTCGATTGGCATTCTGAAGGAGCACTTCAATTGGCATTCTGAAGGAGAATTTCGATTGGCATTCTGAAGGAGCATTTCGATTGGCATTCCGAAAGACCCTTCGATTGGCATTCTGAAGGAGCACTTTGATTAGCATTCTGAAGGAGCACTTCGATTGGTATTCTGAAAGAGTCTTTCGATTGGTATTATGAACAAGCACTTCGATTGGCACTATGTCAAGGCAGCTTCGACAGGCATGTTAGCCATGTCCTTCGATTAGCATGAACAGCACCTTTCGATTGGCCTGTTAACAAAGCCTTTCGATTGGAACTTTAATTAGTACCCTTCGATTGATCTTTGGACAAGGGCCATTCGAAGGAGGTCATCAAGAGGGCACTTAAGTCAAAAGCGTCCAGGTTCATTCAAGAGACACAGGCGTTTCAGAAAAGGGAATTATTTAATGTGTCAGTTTCTTGTCTCATGGCATTTAATGGCCTGTTTAAAGGCTGTCTCTTGCCATTACTGCACCCTCACACCCCTATAAATACAGAGGCCAGCATACAAACACAACACGAAAAATTACACACAAAACTCTGCAACCAAACACAAAAAAAACAAAAACATTGGAGAGACGCTGCCCAGAATTTTCCAGGCCAAAGCAACCCTTCAACAAAAGCATCCACGCTCAGAAACCTCAGATCAAAAGTGCCTGCATCCAGGAAGTGCCCAGATCGAAGGTGCCTACATCCAGGAAGCGCCCAAATCAAAAGTCCAAACTGCTGGTAAGAAAGGGTAAATTATCCAACCTTGTTTTTGCATAACACATCATTACTTGTTGTTACTTTCGATTTGCCATCCTAGACAGGATCAAAGGGCCTGGGTTTGGCACCCAGGTCATGTTTTTTTTCGTTTGCTAACATTTGCTGCAGACATAGCCTGAAGAGACCCAGCAAGCGCAGGATCGAAGGGCCTGGGGTTCAATACCCAGGCCCTACATTTTATTTCGCTAACATGCTTTTGCAGGTATAACATCCCAGATTGAAGGAGAGCCCTTCTCTGGATCGAACCCATTAGCATGCTGGATCGAATAAGGCATCTCATTCCTGGATCGAAAGCCATGACCTCCTTGATCAAAGGGCAATCCTCTTCCCTGGATCGAAGGCTACTCACGCCTTACTGTCTGGCCCAATCGAAAGTCACCTCCTCTAGATCGAAGTTTCCTATTTTTATCCCTGGATCGAAGGATGCCCTTTGTATTTTTATTTTTTGTTTTTGTTATTTCTTTATTGACCTTATCATTTAAATTAACTTTAAATCAAAAAATCACAAAAAAACATTAGGTTAGTTTTTTTATTCAAATTAATTTTGTAAACAAATTAATTAATTATTTTAACTTCATCTTATCTATTTAAATAAAACTAGACCTAGGATTATTTAATTCAAATATTTTCTTAACCAAAAACAACAAAAAAGATTTTCTTATTTACTTAGAAATTTCTTAGACGTCTCTTTTCCTTGTTTTACGCGCGTTTATTTTATTGTAACTGCTTACTGGGACGTAATAGCTTAAACTAAGACTTTTACTTTATGCTTTATTCCCCAATTTTGGACATGTAAATAATCCCCCTCCCCGAAAGCCTTGTAATAGCGTAGGATTTACCATTCTCGCACTTTAAATTCATGTATATATATTAACTGCTTAGATGTATGCTAACTAGGACTGTATGACAAGATCTAAAAACAACTGGTAGAACACCTAAAAATACAAAGATAATATAACTGGAAAAAACAATACACTTGCACATGCCACTCCTAGGGTACACCTCACTTGGTTGCCTCAAATGTGGTCATTAAGTATATGATGTTTTAGAGGTCGTCCTTTTGTCCCAAGATCATAAGTTTCCTCGAAACGGTTGCCTCGGAAAAATGATCTACGACATTAGGATTACCACTAAAGCGTCCTAACGTTGCTTTAGTGACCACACGTCCCTAAAATCGAATTGACCCGAAAACTCCAACGACGGTGCTACCCACTCCTCAATAGTGGGATAGCACTGTCTAAAGGATATTTGCACAGTTTAATTCCTTTTTGAGTAGGTAGAGATTCTTAAGTACTTGCTCTCTTTTAAAACAAAACAAAAACTTTTCGCACTTACACTTTATTCAAAAACAAAACTCTTTTCAAAACCCACAATCACAAAGAAAAGCAAACCTTTTGAAAACATAGTGAGCAAGTACCTAAGAGCCCGTGGATAACCACGGATAGAAAGGGTGCTAACACCTTCCCTTTTTATAATCTACCTCCCGAACCCGAGAAACAATCTCGAAAATGAATTTTTCTGTGCTTTTTGTCCTTTCCTTGTTGGATAAAATAAAAGACGGTGGCGACTCTTGCTTACCGCGACACTTTGTAAAAACAAACGCAAACGCGAACCAGCATTAAAAAAAACAGTCAGTTCTCATTCCCACCTATCACACTTTCACCTTGGTAGGATCCACTTCGATACCTTTACCGCTGACTACGAAGCCTAGGAGTTTACCGGACCCTACCCTAAATGTGCATTTATTCGGGTTCAACCTCAACTCGTATTTCTTTAATCTCTCAAACAGTTTCTACAAATGGTCAAGAAGTTCCTCTTCAGTTTGAAATCTGGCTATCATGTCGTCCACATAGACCTCTATTTCGTGATGGATCATGTCGTGAAATAGAGCTACCATGGCGCATTGATAAGTTTCCCCAGCGTTCTTCAACCCGAATGGCATAACCTTGTAACAGAATATGCCCCACTATGTGACGAAGGTCGTTTTTTCCATGTCCTCGGGTGCCATTTTGATTTGATTGTAGCCTGAGGAACCATCCATGAATGAGAACACTTTATGTTGTGCGGTGTTGTCAACCAAAATATGGATATGGGGAAGTGGGAAATCATCCTTAGGGCTTGCCCTATTCAAATCTCGATAATCCACACACATGCGTACTTTTCCGTCCTTTTTAGGCACTGGAACAACATTGGCGACCCATTGTGGATAGGAGGTAACAGCTAAGAATCCGGTGTTGAATTGTTTCATAACTTCAGCCTTGATCTTCTCTGACATGTCTGGCCACATGCGACAAACTTTTTGTTTTACCGGAGGGCAGTATTCTTTTGTCGGTAGACGATGGACCATGATATCAGCATCAAGTCCTGGAATGTCTTCGTACGACCAGGAAAAAACCTCAACATAATCATGTAGCAACTGAGTTAGACGCTTCTTGACACTGGGTTCCAGATTGGCACCCACCTTGACTTCTTTCTTCTCCTCTTCGGTACCTAGATTAGTTGTGTCCACTGGTTCTTCGTGGGGATGTATGGTCCTTTCTTCTTGTTGTAGTAACCTGGCTAGTTCCCCTGGCACTTCACAATCTTCCTCACCCTCATTTTCGGCTTGGTAGATTAGATTTTCAGAGTCACAAAAAGCCATAGCAGAATTGTTACCCATGGGATCCCGAATGGATGTAGATCTGCATTTTGAATGTGAGTGTGTGTAAGAGTATATCTATCTTTGAAAGAAATAAAAATGTAGAAAAAGAAAGACAAAGAGCACAAAGTTTGTATGCAAAAACGTCCATGATTCATTGATGACATATGAAAATGAAGTAACAAACCCTTACAAATGGACCGTTGTGCCTCAGGCAAGACACAAGGTTTTAAAAGTCTGAATTATTTAATTATTACAGGTCCGAAAAAAATTTAAAGACAATTACTGTTGGATAAAAGAAATTGGGACAAAGTCTTTAGCTTCCCATGTGTTGAGTCCTCCGTTGACAGTTGGTAAAATTCATTCCTTCAGCTCGTAGTTGTCCTCATCAACCTCCACTACGTTGACTCCGTGGTTGCTAATCTTTAAAGGTGGTCCCCCGGTACGAGCATGATGAACATCTTTTTGGGCTCCTTAAGTGAAACCCAAACCAAATTTATCAGATTTGTAAGGGATATCTAGAAGTTGACCCCAGATAGTGCATCCCCCTTCTTCAACCACTGCTCTAGCATCCTTCAACGAGGCCATCTTTAGCGGAGGTCTTATAATCTTCGAGACTTGGGAAATAGTCTTGGTTGCTGCCACTATTTGTGGGACTTCCTAGAAATACTGAAACGGAGTTTCAATGAATTCATCATCCATTTCTAAGTATCTGAAGGAGTTCAAGTGACTGACCATATATTCCTCTTCTCCATGGACAATAATGATTTTCCCTTTGGTTGGGTATTTCAGCATCTGGTGTAATGTAAAGGTGATGGAACCAGCGTTATGAATCCATGGTCGGCCTAATAAGCAGGAATAGGAAGGTCGAATGTCCATCACGTAAAAAGTTGAATCAAAGGTTTGAGTTCCAACTTTTATGGGGATGTCCACCTCCCCATGCACTATTCTCTTTGAACTGTCGAAGGCCCTTACCACTATGTCGTTGGGTTTTCAGGTCAAACCTTCACAGTTGAGTCTATCAAGAGCCTTCTTAGGTAGCACATTCAAAGATGAACCGGTATCAACCAAGACATGGGCCAAAGTTGTTCCCCGAAATTCGACAGAGACATGCAATGCCTCGTTGTGCTTCCTCCCTCTAGGTGTCAAGTCAGCATCAGAAAAACCCAAACCATTGTCAGCGCTCAAATTGGCCACACAATCTTGGAACTGACTAGCAGAGGTTTCTTGTGGTACGTGCAAAGTTTTAAGAAATTTCACCAAGGCCTTGGCATGAGCCTCGGAGCACAACAATAAAGCCAACATGGAAATCTTTGACGGAGTCTGCCCTAGCTGTTCGACCATGTTGTAGTCGCTTCTCTTTATAATTTTCAGAATTTCTTCCATCTCCTTCTGGGAGGCTTCCGGGATAGATACTGACTGCACCTTCATCCGGACAGGCTCAACCAGAATGCCTTTGCCCGAGTCTCGGTCGACTCGGTGGTAGGGGTGTCAGTAGGGATAACCATATGAATTGTAGTAGTAGTGTTAACATGAACAGGAGCAGGGATGATTACAGGACCGGTAACAGTCTTCGGAGGAGCAATCTCTGGGGAGAATACTCTTCCACTTCGGGTTATCTTGCTGGTTCCCATAATGTTGCTGATGTCGGGGTCAGCCTTCTCAAAAATCGAGTATTCATCAGCCAACTAATCCTATTTGACGCCATGATAGTAGACATCACCCCCATAATTCCATGGGATAGTTTTATCTAAGGAATACGGGATCGGACCTGGCATAGTAATTATTAGTGGAGTCACTTTAGGAACAGATGTAATCCTAATGGGTCTTTTGGTGGAGACCCTGGAAGGATTGGCGAAAATGGTTACTATTGAAACATCCTTGTAAACAATGGTTGGAACGGGAGTCTTTTCAAACAAAATCTATTTACCATCCATCAGGCGCTGGACACCTTCCTTTAATAAATGATAACCATTCAGTAGAGATAAACAGAGGTGGAAGCCTTCACCACAACCCAAAAATAAATCGGCCTTCAACATGTTCCTCTTGACGTTCAGGAGAGGAGTAACAAGTTCATCAATGATAGCAACAAACACATCGTCTTCAACAGCGTTAATACCACGGTTGTGCTTGGGAATAGGAGCGGTGATAACATTTGGGATCTCGGGAGCGTCAAATTCAATTTCTTTAGCTTCGAGGAGGTCTTGCACCTTGTTTTTCAAAAACCAGCAGTCGTTTATATCATGACCTGGACTGTCTGAATGGTAAGCACAACGGGCGTTTGGGTTGTAACAGGGAGAGGCAGTGTTGGGATTCTTCAGAGCTTCCTGCAAGGTTACCAGGTTAGATCTGAACAAATATGGCGAGACTTGAGACAGCGTCATATTTATCCGGGTAAATTGTTTTACCGGTCTTTCTATTTTAGGCTGGTTGTTCCTTTGTTGAGTAGGTGTAGGCTTAGGGATCATGGCGGCCCCTACCATTGGACGATGTTCAGTTCTGTCCTGATTCCTTTGAGGGTACACAACACCAACCTCTTTATTCCCAATAAATGATTTTTTCATGGCACTGGAGGATGCGTCTTTTTTGGATTTTCCCACTCTTAATCCCAACTTCCACTCTTTCTCCGGGCAAGATTAACTCAGTGAAGCCTGTCGAGGAGCTTCCAATTAGATGATTGAAGAAAGGACCGGACAGGGTACCCAGAAACATGTCTACTAACTCTCTTTTAGACAGGGGAGGATAGACTCTTCCTGCTAAGTCCCTCTATTTCTGAGCGTAATCTTTAAAACCTTCACTTGAAATCATAGCCATACTCTAGAGTTGAGTACAGGTGGGAGCAAGGTATGCGTTGTACTGATACTATTTATAAAAAGCAGCGGCAAGGTCTCCCCAATTATGGATATTGGCCCTTTCTAGTTGATAGAACCAATTTAGCTGAGTCCCAGATAGACTCTCCTGAAAGAAAGGGACCCACAAATCTTTGTCATCAGTGTGAGGCTGTATCCTCCTCACATAAGATTGGAGGTGCATCTTGGGACACGAAACCCCGTTGTACTTAACAAACACGGGTGCCTTGAATTTTGGTGGAATAACAATCCCAGACACCAAACCCAACTCTTCAAATTCCAGCCCGGGCACTTTCTGAATCTCCATTTCATTTAGACGTTCTTCCAAATGTTTGTATTTTTCGTCAACTGAAGGATACTGTTCTTCAGATTAATCCTCTTCTTCTTCCTCTTTAGATTCTGGATGGGCAGCCGCCTCCTTGATTTTCCCTTCTTGATTGTCTTTTTCACCAGACGATGTTGTGAAGTCTAGAGTCTGTCTGGCTTGTCCCTTGAACATTCTTCCCATATTCAAAACACTGATTGATTTCTTCACTTTCTTCTTCTTATCTTTGATCAGCAGGGTTTTCAACTCATCTTGTCCTTTTGCCAGAGTCAAGAACATTTGTTGAAATTGGGTGTTCTGCGCCTGGAGGTCTTTTACTGTCTGGTCAAGATCCATCTGACTGAAATAAACAGTAGTAAGATAAGGATACATGTGGTAAGAAACCTACTTATGTTATGATGAATGAAGATGCATATGTAATGATTTCAAGGAAATTAGAGATTTAAATTTGCTTTAGACCAAAAAATAACACATGTTATATTAATAAATCAAAGTTTGAGTACAACATGCCTCTTTGGGCTTACAATGAAAGAAATGAAAATACAAACAACTAAGACAAAAAGGTTGAACGCATCCTCTTTGGTGCGATGTAGGCGTTCAGACTCCGCTCCTCATGAAGTTGCTCGGTGAGTTCCAGAACCTTCTTCTCGCTAGCGTAGAATTGGGCCTCGAAAGTGTCTCGCTCCCCCCTTAAGCTGTATCCAATCCCTTTGCAAGTATTCGAGAGAGGTGGGCGTGTTAGGATGAAGGATAGTGTACGAGACATCTCCTTCCACAACAAGTTCTATAATAACTGGGAGAATAGATGGATAAGGCATCATAAAACTTTGAGCACGAGCTCATACCTGTTGTACCCCAAAATTTGCCCTCCCTTTTCCTCAATATTTTCTCATCACAAAACCCTTGGAGCTCAAGATCAAGTTAGGGTTTGCTCTGCTCAAGACTCCTCCTTGCACTGTTGACCCAAATTAGGGTTTGAGTTTGCACAAAGATGTTTTAACCTAAAATGCCTAAGATGACTTTCATGCTTCATGTTGGACTCCCAAGTTTATCCATACCAAGTTTCAAGCCTTGATTCCAATCTTTGCCCAGTCAATTGGACAGTTGACCTAGAAATCAGCTGTATTGAAAAAAAAGTCAATTATGGTCAATTGACAGTCAAACCTCATGAAATTTGACCCACGTCAACATTATGAACTCATATGAACCATTTGGTCAAGTTTGGATCATAATTCCACAAGAAATTTGATCAGATCACCAAAAGGGCAAAATGGTCATTTTTAGGGTTTTGACTGCACAAAGACAATTTTTGACTGTTTGACCTAGCCAATGGCAAACCAAGCTCATATATGGACTCAAGGACCCAATGGAATTGTCTTGACATGTTCAACAAATTCAAAAGATCCCAAATGCACAAGATTGACAGATGAATTTTCCAGTCAACTGAGCCAAATTTGACTGTATACTGAAAAGTCAAACTTTGACTTTTTGGTCAAAATCAAATGCCAAGATTCATTTTTCATCAAAACATGTCAAATTATGAAACTTGTTCATCAAAAAATCAAAAATCACAAATTAGGGTTTGAAATGAAGAATTTTCATAACTTAGAATTTTTCTAAGTTATGAAAATCCCTAATTTTTTCCTAACTTTGTCCCATTTTTTCATCAAGATACATTTGGATTCAAGGAAAACTCAAAACATGAAAGTTATAGTCCATTTCAAAATATACAACTTTGATTCACAAAGTTTCCTCAAAAGAAGCTTGTATCTCAAGTTATGATTTTTGGAACAAGGGTGCAAAACATTTTTAACTTAGAAAAATTTTGACCTATTCTAGGCAGGATTTTTGCCTAACTTCATGGCCACTTTTCACATGCTTCCACTTGGAATTTCAATTTGCATTACAAAGATGGATTGTAGTACACATTCCAAGATTTCCAAAATGTCCAAGAACTCATCAAACAACCTTGTGGTTAGGGAGAATCGAATTTGGCAATATGAGCAAAAGTCACTTTGATTCATGGCCAAAGGCATGTTCATAACTTGTGCATTTTCAAACTCATCATATGCAAGCTACATTACAGGCCTCTAATCTCATTTACACTCAAAAATTAAATGCTAATCCATTGTGCCAAGATGTTATTCTTTGAGTTTGGTCATTACATGAAGGATTAGTCCTTAATTAGAAAAAGCAATATATCCATTTTTGAAAAGTTGAACTTTATGTCAAGATTGCAATCTTTGAAGTACAAGGCAAATCCTTTTGGCACGAGTTCAGGAACATATCCCACTGATCAAGACTCAAGTGTGCAGCATACTTGAGGGGCCTAGGAAAGCTTGTAAACTAACTTGTCATTTTTTTCTTAAGTTAGAAGAAACCTTGCATTTTGTAGATCATCTCACATTTCTGCCAAGAGAAGCTTAAGAAAACTTGTTAGACACCTTCCAAATATCATAACTGAGCTAAGGCACGAGCTAACCACCTTCCATACCTCCCTAAACCTCAAAACACCATCCTACTGCAAAAAATAGAGTCCCTTCTGCAGTTGGACTTCTACAACTCAATCCAATCGTGCGCCTTGGCCAAAACCAGTTCATACACACTCCATACCACCTATACAAGCCATCCCAAGCATTGGACACGACCTGTAACACCTCTAACCAACTTCACCATTTTCACTTTTTCTGTTTTGCAGGTTGATTGCCATAGCTTGATTCACTTGGTTTCAAAGCAAGCTAAAGGTTGGAGAAGCATCCCTGGCCTTCAAGCAAGCTGTACAAGTCCTCACATTGCCTTGAGAGTGCCTCCATTGTCAGACACGATCCAAGCTGAACAGGTAAGTTCATGGACTTCTATCTCTCAATCTAGGAAGAGTTAGTTTTAGGTTTATGAATGAAAAATGCTCTACTCATGGCCCTAAAGCTACACATATATTTACTTTCCATTTATATTGCATGTGCTGAGAGAATTTAGAACCTGAACATTAGAAAAAACTTAGGTTAAGAATTAGGGATGGAGAAATTCTCTCTCATTTCTGAGAGTTAGATCAAGTTCTTGGTATGTATGGAATCGTGGCTTGATGCTTGACATTTTTCATGTTATAAGTTTGTGCTAAAAGTCCAGGAATCAGGAGTTGTGGTTGAAGCAAGAGAGTGCGCACATTTCCAAACGTTTGTCTGGAGGTTGAAGACAACCTCTCTTGGGTTGGGCCTGAGATTGTTTTTCCTTTTTGCACCACTGCATTTCACATGCACCCCCTGGCCCATTTTGAGTTTTATTTATCATTTTCAACTTTTTCCTTTTGATTCTGATTTGTTATTTTTTATTAAAGCATAAAAAATATTAAAAATATTTTTCTCACATTTTTTTCATTTTATTTGATATTTATTTGCTTCATTTAGTTATATATATAAATACATAATACTTTTTTTGTTTAGAATATTAAGAACAATTCAAAATACATTTATTTTCTAATTTTATTTTATTTTATCTTCTGAAAGCATTTTATAAAAAATATACTTTTTTTTTGTAAATATTAAATATTTTATTTTTATACATATTTAATATATTTAGTAAATAATATAAATACTTATATAGTTATTAGTATATTTAGGATAAAAATACCAAAAATACTACATTTTTTTTTTATTAATATTTAACTTAAAAAATCACTTTTTGACAATATACTCTCTTTTATTTATTTTTTATACATAATTAATAAATATTGCATATATTAAATAATTAATACATTTTATTTAGCAAAAATTAGGGTTTTACCCTAAACATCAAAAATACCAAAAATTAATTCTTTTTATTTTTGTTTATTTGTCACATAAAAATACCTTTTTACATACATATAAAAAATCATTTTTTTGCATCTTGCATATTTATTATATTTTATTTAATTATTATGCAATTAAATACCTTGTAAAAATTCATTTTGGATGTAATAGTTTAGGTTTAATTTCTTGCTAAAATATCCCCATTTGAACATTTGTACCCCCCATCCCATAATTTGTGTTGTAATAATTTAGGACCTTTAAATTCCGCACTTTAAAAGCTTTCTAAATATGCCATGATAGAATTAGGGTTTTGTATGCAAATCAAAAACAACAAATAGTTTGACCTAAATTCAAGATAAACAAGCATGAAAATGGACAACACTAATCACACTTGCACCCTTAGGGTTACTCCACTTGTTGCCTTCAATAATGGGCCATGTTGCATGTTAGGTATCTTTGGCAAAACAAAATCGAATGATCATAGTCCCTCGATGACGCTTTCAAAAGTTGCCTAAAAAATGATCAAGTCCCTTAAAGGAAAAATTGCCCAAAGATACTTGGCACCATTGCAATCATGGTCTAAACGATGACCCGCGCCCGTCCTGTTCACATCCTAACACAAGATTGTCCACCAAATACGATGGTGGAACAAAATTGTTAAAAGGGTTAAAACATAGCAAAGATCTTTGAGAAATTTAGGGGTAGATAGCTCTTGGTTACTTGACCAATCTTGCAAAACAATCCTTGTCATTTTTCAAAACACACTTCACAAACACAAACTTTCAAAACAACTTTCAAAACCTTGAAACATCTTTTCAAAAAGACAAACACCTTTTGTAAAACATTCGAGTAAAGAATTGTTACAAGGGTTTCCTAGACAAGGCATCTTTTTCAAAACATTTTCAAACCCACACACAAAGCACCATTTCAAACAATTGAAAGCACCATTTCAAACAATTGAAAATGCAAGGCAAGTGATCTAAGCAAGTAACTAAGAGCCCATGGATAACCATGGATAGAAAGTGTTCTAATACCTTCCCTTTCTATAATCTACTCCCTGAACCCAAGAAAACATCTCAAAGGTTTTTGCTGTGCTTTTTAACCTTTCCTTAGGATAAAATAAAAAGTCGATGGCGACTCTTGCTAAACCGAAACATTTGCGAAAATAAACGCAAAACCCAAGTCAGTTCTCCCACCGTATCACAATACCCATTTGAGATAAGGCTCAAGAGGGATGGAATTCTTGTGCCCCAATGTCTTGCTATCAACTCTATGTACCATGCCCCAAGCTCGCTTGAACCTTTTGCATTAATCCTGAGCATCATTCTCGTAGTCGAAAACGATTCCTTGAATAAGTGCATCGTGAGGACCATCCCTTCTCGCATATCCAAACTGTCGCAGTGCCAAACAAGGATTGTAAGTGATTCCTTCCCTAATTCCCAAGAGAGAGAAATTAGGGAATTCTTCGCATCGATCAATGATGGTAACATTCTTCGAGGATCGGGGACACCAATGAATGCATGAATGTGTAAGAGTCATTAACCTTTGAGAACATTTCAAACCTTATTCATTCTTCAAGACGGATCGGGGTAGGTGCAAAATAAACCACCTAGCCAAAAGAGGTGTGCAGCATAAAAGGGCTCCTCTCCTCTTTATGGTGCGAGTATGCAACGAATGTAGGATATCTCCAAGTAAAGTAGGTACTGGATTACGTGACAGGAAAATCTTATCTGCATTCACGTCTATGAGCTGGTTTGGATTAGGAAACAATACCAACCCATAGATGAGAAGAGCTAACACCTATTCAAAAGCTTGTAAGTCCAAGGTATCCCAGAAATGATGAGCTTTATCGAACAAGAACTTAGCCAAAAAACCCTTGACACGTCTGCTGGTTTCCCAATTGGCTACTACGTCAGACCCTTGTAAGGACAAAGCTTTAGCAATCTCTTTAGGTTTAAGGTCTCTTTCCATACCATTGAAAGGTACCTCATTAAGGATAGGCACCCCCAATAGCAGAGAAAACTCCTCCATAGTAGGCACTAACAGGTAATCCGGAAAAGTGAAGCAGTGATGTAGAGGGTCAAAGAACTAAAAAAGCACTTTTAACATTTCTTCATCAGGGCTTGAGGTGACCAACATGAGATGCCTACCATGTCTTTCTATGAATGGAGAGCATTCGGGAACCCTTGATGCCAAATCCTTAAGCTGAGGAGGTACTTTTACTAGACTGATTTGGATAGTAAATATGCGGGCGAGAGCCATGTTCTACAAAACAAGACAAAATAAACTCTAAGAATCCTTGAAATGGTTAGTATGTCATGATATGTTATGATGTCATGATTATGCTTAGTTATAGCAGATATAGCAAGCACAAACAAGTCACACAAAGACCTTAGGTTTAAGGCTTGCATGGATTTTAAGGTGATACCCTCTTGAAGTTGGGTTGGTTCAACCTCTCCTAAATATAGTAACTGGGTTCTAAGGGATCTCAATATCACCGGTATTTCCCCCAAATCTCGTTCCGATAGACAATTGACTTGCCACCAAACAAAATTCAAGGTTCAAACCTCAGTGAGTGTAGTATCGAGTATCAACCGACTTTGGGTTTACACCAAAGGCGACTATCTCACTATGTCCTAAAAGCCAAGTTGGTCAATTAAGGTGCTAAGGTCAGTTGACACTTTATGATACCACGCAGCGGCCCCGTATTCTCTTTGATTACTCAAGGGCTATTGGTACACACTAAAGTATCGCATCAACATAGCTACTGTTTCAACCGTGTCGGTATACCCCACACAGTTCCCTCACAGTTTATTGCTACATACCTAAAAAGGTTCCCCAAATCCGGGTGTAGGATCAAAGCAAACCCAAACAAGGAACCATAATGTAAAGCAAACAAAACAAATAATGAAAGCAAGTAAATGTGATCTAGCCCTAAGGTAACCCCACTTTTAAGTATTACTCCCCAGCAGAGTCGCCAGTTCTGTAACACAGTGGGAGAACTGACTTGGTTGTTTTGCATTGGATCGCAATTATGCGAATAGCAAGAGTCGCCACTGACTTTTCTTTTATCCAAAAAGGAAAAGCTGAAAAGAACAGGAAAAACCTTTAGAGATGTTTTCTTGAGTTCGGGGGGTAGATCATGAAAAGGGAAGGTATTATCACCCTTTTCATCCATGGTTTTCCATGGGCTCTTAGTTGCTTGCTAGATCACTTGCTTTTGTTTGAATGTGCTTGTAGTGTGGGTTTTGAAAATATTTTGAAAATGTCTTTGTAATGGTTCTCGTTTCTATAAGAACGCGTACAAAGTGTTTGTTTCGAAAATAGTTCAAAGACATGTTTGTGGAATGTGTTTTTGAAAGTGATTTTGAAAAAGGTGTCTTCTTTGTAATGGCTCTCGTTTCTATAAGAACGCGTACAAAGGGTTTGTCTTTTGAAAATGTTTTAAGATGAAAGTGTTGGTGTAAACAATGTTTTGTTGTGAGCAAGCGAGCAACTAGGAAAAAATCTACCTACTCAAAAGGTCTTAAATGTTTATTTTTCTCCTCCTTTAGATGTTGTTATCTTACCATTGATTTGGTAAGAAGCCCCATCATTGGATGTGAAGGGACAGGCGTGGGACGTTTGTACAGTCATAGAAGGCAACTTATGAGACGCTTTAGAAATTTTTTGCAAGGGACTAGATTGTTTTACCGAAGGCAACATCGAGGGACTACGATCTTTTTTAACGAAGGGTCTTTGCTAAAGCGTCCCATATTCAAGGGACACGACTGTATTTTCGAGACAACGAGCGAGGTTACCCTAGAGGTGCACATGTGAAAGATGTGTTCGATTCAAGTTAATTTGTTCTTTGAAATTAGGTTATCTAGCGATTGATTTTGAATCTTGCCATGCCCTCATAATTACTATACAGTATAAGGAAAACAGTGAATTGCGGAAATTAAAATTCTACGCTATTACAAAGCTTTCAGGAATGGGGGTACAGGTTCACAAATGGGGATGAGTCGAATGTGATTAAAAGTCCAAATAGGCAATCAATACAACCAAATTGAATTGAACAATTAATTAAAATTATAACAGTCTATGAAATAAAATTAATTGACAAAGTATATAAATTCTTGGTATTTTTGTTTGTGAGAAATTTTGAAAAGAAAAGAAAATTCTATTCTATTAAAGAAAATAATTGACTAAAGAAACTAAATCGTTTGCATATTATTTATCTTTTTGGTATTTTTTATTATGAAGAAAAATAAAATATTAATCTAATATACATATTTTTATGTACAAAAATTTAGAAATTAAAAGGGAATGGAGTCCCAATTCTATAATTGACACTAAACTAATTAAAGGAAATTGTAAAAAAAAAAGAACATTTTTATATAATTGATTACTACCTAAGCTAGATTAATAACAATAAAAACTAAATAAATTAGTGAAAGAAATAACAAACTTAAGTTAGTATGGGGGGTATAAAGTAGAAAGGGATGTTGAAGCAATAGCAATTCACTGGGCTTAATGGTAAGGCCGATGTAATGGTTGCAAAAAAAAACCTAAACAAAGAAAATGGGCACTGGTTACTGTAGGGAAGAGGAAAAAGGTTTATAAAATTCCCAATTATCTAACGCTCAGAAAACCTAACCCTTCCTCTCTTTCCCTGTGATACACTCTGTTATACCCCAAAATTTGCCCTCCCATATTTCTCCAAGATTTGTCAAGTCAAGGTCACAAAATTCCCCAAGGGTTGTGCAGTGCAACAGTCTCCCCTACAGTCAAAATTAGGGTTTAGAGTCTGATCAAGAAAAGGAAGTTTTCAAAGGCCCAATCAAGTCTCATATGCTTACAAACATGGTCAAGCATCCTCATATCAAGTTTCAAGGCATTCAGCTCAAAATTGCACAGTCAAAACCCTAAATTGCACTACAGTCAACTGTAGGGGCAAAATGGTCATTTGGCAGTCAAAAGTTCAAATTTTTGGTCAATATATCATTTTGAAGCCACAAACATCATTTGATCAATGCTTGATCATGATTCTCAAAATTTGGCTCAGAAATCATCAAAGATGCAAAAGTTGCTATATTTGGACAGCTGAAAAAGTCAACTGAAATTGACCAGGGCATAACTTTCACATGGATTATCAGAAAAATTCCATCCAAAGCTCATTTTGAAGAGAAAGACATTTCCTACAACTCATCTTCATACTTCAAGTCCAAGAAATGCTCTCACAAAAAGTTATCAATTTCAACATTATAGGTCATTTTCAAAAGTCAACAAAAAGGGACTTTAAGTCAAAGACCATAACTTGAGATTGGTAAATCAAAATGACATGGGACCAAAGGCATTGGTTAAAGGACTCAAAGACCTTTCCAAAATGTCCAAGAACATGAGAAAATCTTAAAAATTGAGCAAGTTATGCCTTGTAGAAGTTGGGAAGATTTTGTGAAATGGCAAAAGTCAACTATCCTTGAAAATCCAATTTTGACAAAAGGGCCCCATTTTTCTCACTTTGTCCATCCTTGTCATGCCACACACGTGGCCCATGGTTGATTTCAAGACCAAATGTTGACTTTTTTTATTTTATTTAATTTTTGATGATTTAATTCATTTTAATTCATTGAAAATTCAAATAAAATTTGAAAATCAATGAAATGGTGTCATATGAACTTGGACAAGTTCTATGTATCATGAACCAACTCAAAAATCAGGCCAAGGTTCATTTACACACTAGGTCTAGGTTTTGGCTAGAAATTAGGAAAAAATGGTTAATGGACAAACCCTAATGCCAATTCTTTCTCAAGCATGGATTAAGGTCAAATAGCAAGCCAAGTCTATTCCATAAGGATCATTGAGTCAAACCCTAACCCTAGTGCAGCAAAAAACTCGTTCAAAAGCCATTGGACAATTTGAAAAATGAACCATAAAATGCAAATCTGATTTCAAAGCTAGGGATCTTTTCAAGCCAAAATTTTTGTACCAATAGCTTCCTGAGATAATTCTGAACGATTTTCAATTCATAACCTCAATCAAAGCTCCTTGAATTGGTAGTTACAAGTGAAACTGTACAGCAAAATTTTTGAATTCGTGTTCTTGATTCTAAGCATCCTTTTGCATTTTTAATTACATATTCATACTCACAATGATGTTTCCAAGCTGACCAATGCATTTGATTTCATTTTGGTGCCATAAATATGAACTTGCCATTTTCGAATTCTAGGGTTCCAGTGTTCTTAAATTGGGGATTTTGAGTAGAGGTAAAATTAGAGCTTCAGAGCAACACCATTACACTCCATGCGTCTGGACGAAGAGATCTACCTATTCGCGCCTAATTTATATTAGGAAACAAGCCATTCGCTATTTTCTAAAAAGCCTTCTACAGCAACGGGTTAAAACCGTTGCTTATGGCTTGTGTGTTTCAAAAAAAAAAAGGGAACGAGGACGATGATGTGCTGGCGTACAATGGTTGGATGTTTTAAATTCTGCGCGCCCAATTATTAATGCGCCTAGTTTTCCTTTTTGTTTTTTATGCGTTATAATATAGTAACTAATGCATGGTAGCTCAGCTGGCAGGGACACACGCTATTGACCACAATGACCTGGGTTCAAGTCCCAGGTCCTGCAAAAATTCAATATTATTTTTCCTTTCCAGGTTCCATGCAACGCTCACATTGATGCTCACCATACTCCATCAGGATTCAACCTCCACGTGTCCCAGGGCCTCAGATCCATGGCCAAGATGAAGAGTGCACCATACATCAAGTCAACAGGCGTGCACTGGATCAAAAAAGTCAACCAATTCTCACAAATAACTGGGCCAGGCTTCTCAAAACTGCACCTCCAATTCAAATCCACACCTCCCTGGTTATATCTTTTTTTCCTTTTTCTAATTTTCTTTATATCCTATTATTTTTAAATTTACTTGTGTTTTATTTTCTGACTTAATTAATTCTTACAAAAATACAAAAAAACATTAAAAATACAGAAAGGACAAAAAAAAATATAATTAATTTTGATTACTTTTATAAATAAATTAAAATGTAAATCATTTAGCTTAATTAGGTTTTAATTTTAATTTTAATTCTTTTTTCATAATAAAAAATCCAAAAAAATGTAGAATTAGGTTAATTATTAATTTTTTATCCTTTTTAATTTTTTCCTTTTTCTCACAATACTATTATTTATTATTTATTTCCTATAAATCAAAAATTGTACATAAATTAGTTTAGAATTTAATTAGGTTAGAAATTAAATCTTTTTTTTTCATAATAAACTTAAAAAACATTAGAACTAGGATTTTAATTTTAATTAACTTTTCTCTTTTTCTTTTAAACCTAGAAAACACAAAAACATTATTTTGCATTTGATTTTTAATTTTAGATTCCTTGATTAATTTTAATTATTTGTAAAAGGGTCCAAAGCCCTAATTTTGTTTAAACTCCTTATTTCGCGCATTTATCTTATATTGTTTAAATACCTCTGTATATGCCCCAAAGCCTTGTAATAAGTTTAGATTTGTTTCTTGCACTTTTTATTTATTCGCTTTATTTTACTTTCAGTCAAATCGGGTTCGGTTTTTTTTTTGGCGATGTGGACCCGCGCCAGTTGTAATAGTCTAGATTTATTTTTCTCGCAAGTATATAACTGTTAATAAATATGCATGAAAGAATGAATGCCCAAAAAATAAAATCGAATCGTTAGATCACCAATACATGACAAGACAAACAATGAACTGAAAATGACACACAATTCGCACACACCACCCCTAGGGTACGCCTCACTGTTGCCTTTCGAAAGGTGGTCGTCGAGTAGAAAACGTCTTAGTAAGTCCTCATGGTCCGGGAACCTGGCATGAGGGTAGCTTCTAAGGTGTCTTCCCATTGCTCCGGTGATCACCATGTCCCTCAAATCGAATTGACCCGAACACCTCCAACGGTGGTGCTACCTACCTCTCAATGGTGGGATGGCACTACTTTAAAGGACTCTTACACAGACGAATTCCTTAGGGTAGGTAGGTTCTCGTAGGTACTTGCTCTCTTCAAAACAAAATTCAAACTCTTTTTACACCAACACACTTTCAAAAACTTTCGAAACAAACTTTTCAAACACTCTGACGCGTGAGTTGAACTGAAACTTTTCAAAGAATATTTTTGAAACCCACAATTGAAAAGCAAGCACACATTTTGAAAACACATTGAGCAAGTACCTAAGAGCCCATGGATAACCATGGATAGAAAGGGTGCTAACACCTTCCCTTTCTATAACCTACCTCCCGAACCGAGAGCAATCTCTTTTAAAGGAATTTTTCTGTGCTTTTGTCCTTTCCATTTGGAGAAAATAAAAGACGGTGGCGACTCTTGCTTACCGCGACATTTCGCGAACCAGCTTTAAAACAGTCAGTTCCAGATCCACCGATCACACACTCCCTCATCTATTTGCTTATCCAGCAACCTTACCAGCTTCCCATCCTCGTAAAAACTACTCATCTTCTCCCACGATTTAGCCGTCTTCAAACTCTCATCTTCGTCCAATACCGTCTTCATTCTCAAAAATAGGGCATCACCATCAAGTTCTATAACAACAAGGAATCAAACCTCTGAATCCTCAATTTAACTTTCATTGCGAGTCTGTATTCACCATCAGAGCAACATCGATCATCATCATCAGGTCTGGTGTAGCAAAATCATGGATGAGAATGAGGTCGCGGAGAATGGCGTTATCGCGTTGATGGGTGGTCTGCAGACTGTGCGGAAAATAGAGAGGAAGAAGAAGATTGACGGTATTTCTCTGGTCCAGACTATGCTTTGGAAGACTCTTGAACTTGTTAAACCCTCTTCTCCTACCAGGATAGTTCAAAGGCAGAACAGGGGTTTCGGGTTTCCATTTGGATTTCTTATCTTTTGCTAAACGTTGTTTATTGGCTCGTGGCTACTTTGAGGTGTGGGATTGATGACAATAACAATGATTGTTTGACAAAGCATTGGTTACCACTCCAAGTCGATGGAGAAACACAGTTGAAGTGAATAGGGAGAATGCAGGTTCAGCGGAGTTTAACAGAGGTAAAAAAAACTTATGGTGAGTATTGTATTTTATGTTCAAATTATAAGTTCCCAAAAAATGTTGTTTTCTCACTGTCTTCAAACAAAAAAAAAAGTTCATGAAACTCTTGGTTTCTTTTTTGCAGCAAACATTGATTACTTGGTGACATTCAAAACCAGTTTAAACAAGTGGATATCATATAGGCGATAGAGACATTACCTGTAGTGGCCTTGAATATGCGAAACAGAAAAAATAGAGACGAGATTCCAATCAGGTACAATTGTTCTTCAATACTCCATGTCGATCTTTATCTTCTTTGTATTCCTCTTCTTCTGAATTGGTGATAATAGGAGCGTTATAGTTGTATGTTTTATATACTTCTTCTTCAGTGTGTTTCTTTTTTTTTCCTCTTTTCGGTTTTCTGGTTGTGTCACCCCCTCCTCGTTGGTTTTCTCACTTGGTTTTTATGTTGTCCCTTTGTTGGTTTTTGGCTCTTGGTTTGGTTTTCTGGGTGTGCTGGCTATTTGGTTGGTAAAGGTTTGAATGTCGAGTGAAGTTTTAGTTAAGGCTGAATGGTGTTTGGTTGTAGAGTATGTAGAAGGATTATGGAGTATTTTTTGTCTGGCTGATGGACTCAGAAGCTCCCCTTCTGTTATGATCTCTCCTTTCTTTATATTGAAAACAAGATGGAAAAAATGGGGGGAAATATGAGGTTTTGAACAATTGTGGTATGCTATTTCAATTGCTTTCTGGATGCAGGTTTTTTTGTTTTTTTTTGTAGTACCTGGCTATTCGTGGACAAGTTTAGACTGTTTTTGCAAGCTATTTTTTACAGCAAATATAAGCACTTTTCGGCAGGTTTTGGCAGCATTTTTGGACTGTATTGACAGGGTTATTGTGCAGGCTAGGTGGTTGGTTTTGGATTGTATTGGTTTGACATGATTTTGGATTAGTTGTTGGCTAGGTGATATCTTTCTGACTTTTTTTCTTTCCCTTTTCATCTTTTAATGAAATATAAAGCCATTTTGCTTTTTTCTTTCACAAAACTTTCTGAAGGGTTTGTGTAGATTAGGGAAATGATGAGATAATTGGGACTATTGAGCAAGCATTGGCTGTTTCTTTTATATTGGATGGTTTTATTTTGTTTTGGCCATTGCTCGCCGTTTTGTGTGTTTTACAGCTTGGCTGCAAGTTTGCTTTTGTTTGGCAGTCTAGCTGTTGCGTTGTTTGTTTTACGTTGCAGGTTTGCCCTGCTGTTCTGTTTGTATATTTTGTTGTTGTTTGACCTGCTGTTTTTGCAGTCT
The DNA here is from genome assembly GCA_948472305.1 of Vicia faba. Classification (NCBI taxonomy): domain Eukaryota; kingdom Viridiplantae; phylum Streptophyta; class Magnoliopsida; order Fabales; family Fabaceae; genus Vicia; species Vicia faba. The sequence goes on from OX451738.1 coordinate 28,613,521, forward strand.
GTTTGCTGCTATGTTGCTTCTGTTTTTGCAGCTAGCCTTTCCTTAGCTTGTTGTGTTTGGCAGCTTGTTTGCTTGCATATTTTCTTTTCCTTTGGGCTTGCTTGTTTGCTTGCATATTTTCTTTTCCTTTGGGCTTACTTGTTTGCATATTTTCTTTTCCTTTGGGCTTGCTTGTTTGCATATTTTCTTTTCCTTTTTGTGAACCAAGGCCCAACCTTGTGATTTGCAAAAATGGGAGAAGATGAATTATGATAAAACAACCCTTAAAATCTTATTCCTAAATACAAACCCTAATGATGAATTAAAACTTGCTTTAACCATCAATTTTGCTTGAATCACTTGCTAACTTTCTTTTTTCTTTGTTTCATGAACATGAGGCGTGGATGGCAAGCGAGGATTGGATTGATTACTTGAAGATGAAGCAACAAAGACTTTGAAAAAATAGAACAAAATTTCTTCCTTTGTAAACAATAGATTTGTAATCCTTTGTAAACAAAACAAAAATTTGTAATTTATTTTCAATTGTAATGTAATGAACACAAAACCTTGGGAAAATTTGTGAATGATAAAATTTGTTGTATGAATCTTGAATTTCTAATAAAACATATTGGTTTGGTAACTTGAACTTCAAGCAATCACAAATGAATTTTATAACTTGTATTTCAAATAAACCATGCGCCTTGTATTCCTATCAAATTCCTAAACAAAATAAATGTTTAAGAATTCAATTCCAATTGTTTAACTCGAACCCAAAACCATGGTCATTTAAATGAAAGTCTTAATCTTCATATCTTGTCCAAATCAAATTTGCAATCAAAATGAACTTACACGCCATGCTCAATTACAATGGAACTTCATTTCCAGAACAAAACATGCTTTAAAAACATTCACCAATCTTATAGAGTTAACAAATTTCAAAAACAATTGTGATTAAGAACATTTGAAATCAAACAAATGACTTGCAACGATTCGATAACTTTGAAAGTTTTCCAAACACAATTTTCTTTTGATCTTTGAAGATAAACTCGTGAGCGACATCACTTATGACCATACGCATAAATAATCGTCTCAAGATCTTGTAATTTAAGGAAATCACAATTCTTAGAAATCAAATGACAATTTCTTAAAATTAGGTCAAAGTCCATGATGCGACTTCTAACGTATTCGAATTTTGGTGATCTTCTACACATAATCCGCTCTTGATTTATGAAGGGAAAATGGAGATGACATCAAGGAGAATCATACACAAAAATAACCGCTCAAAAATATCGAATAATGAAGAAGTTACGATCGTTTGAACTTGGTCTCACAAAAGATCGACTTTTGGGTCAATGGGGTCATTTTCAGTCATCTGCACCATTGGCTAAGCAAACTTGTGATGCGAGGCATGGAACTTGGTGCAAGCATCCTTGAGAATACATGAAGAATCGTGAAGATCATTTGAAACTTTGAAAAACTCGATTTTTCTTGAGAAATACCAAACCCTAATTGTTGACTTACTGCCTAGGAAGAGAATCTGTCTAATCAACTTTTGAGCCAAATTGAGTATTCGATAAACCCTAGGATAGTATCTTAGATGAGAAATGGGAGTGAAAATTTTGGGGTACAACAACCATTATGTGATATCTCCCACACCTTACCCACTAGATCAGATGGCTGTTTTGGGCCTCGTCCATCGCTAATCACACCCTCCGTATTTTCTCAATTTACTACCATGCTAGAAAAACACCCCATGTTGCATTCTGGGCCCGGTTCAATATCTGAACTTGGGCCCTTGTTGAATACACTCCCATGTTTTCGCTAATATGTAAAAACAACACCTCCCTTGCGTTTTTGGGTCCGAATTCAATATCTGAATTCAGGGCCATGCTTTTTACACCCCCTGGTTTACTCAATCCAAATAAAATACACCCCCTGCATTTTTTATTAAACTTTTTTTATTTTTTTTTATTTTTTTTATTTATGTTATTATTATTATTATTTTATATTTAATATATTTACAAATTCTTAAATTATTTTATTATTATCAAAAAATTCAAATGTTTATTTTTTCTAATCCACCCAAATATTTTTAATCGCATTAAAATTATTTCTTTTCATGCATTAATAAGATTTTATATATTAATACATTTAAAAAATACCTACCAACACCAAATCATTTTTTAACTTAATTAATTCAAAACTATTTTCAAAAAGTATTATGAAGATACTGTAAATCGCCTGCGAACTTTGTCTAACAATTTTGCTATTTACACACCTAGGATTGATTCAAGGGGAATTCAAAATATCTTCGTAATCCATAAAAAACACCAACCAAATGCGAACTACGAATTGGGACTCTGATTCCTCATAAGATGATACGTAGGCATACGACTAAAATCGTGGTGAGTTCTCCTAATGAAAATTAAAACCCTATTTCCTAATCTGTAATTTTAAACCCTAGTATCCTTGTGAACAAGGTAGATGAGGGGTGCCTAACACCTTCCATTCGTCTAAGAACGAATCCAACAACTTAGAATCTCTGACCAAATTAGGGTTATCCCTTATATTCCCTTCTCAAATATAAAAATTAAGGGGGGGGGGGGGGGGCAAATTTCATTTTAAAACCGGTTATTACAGTTGGCGACTCTACCGGGGACTCAACTCTAGGGTTTAGAAGCCTTCCTCTTAGGTTTGGAGTTTTTGTTTGGATCTTTAATGTTTTCAATTTTTGCTTTTATTTATTGATTTGCTTTCAGTTATTATTTCGATTTATTTATTTTTATTATATTATATTCATTTGATGATGGGATTTTTATTTTATTTTTTTTAAATATATATTTTTCAAAAAAAGACTTAGAAAGAGGGTTCGTCTATTAGCCAAGGGGATACATGATCCCTATGAGTTTATATGATGACTTCTCTTAGAGTCGGTGGAATTCTAAAAAAGAAATACGTCTCAAGAGACATCCTCTTAAGGGGTAGGACTTTAGAATGAAACATATGACTCTTTGTATAACCCCTTAAACCAAAATCTTATGGTGAGACCTTTTATGGCCTAAAGACAAAAGTTTCGATCTACAAAGAGGCTCCACTTAAGAGGGGGCCCAATGCTTTCTCTCTAGTGTTATCCATGATGCCCTTAAAGAAACCACCTTATGGGGAGGGTAGAATACATGTAGGCCAAAACTAGGAGCCTACCATTTAAGAATACCTTTCATGAAATCTCGTCACTAAGCCACACAATCATGCATTCATACATCTTGCATTTCATATATTTATTACCCTCCACTTATTTTAGTTTTTCTTATTCATTGGATCAAAAAATAATAATCAAAGGTTTTAACATAAGTGTCCTAAGAAAAATGAATGCTAGAGGGAAACAACTTGTTTGTATTAACGTCGTCAAGCAAGATATGATGAAGATCAAGACCATCAAAGAGAAATTGTCTGAAAGAGCTTTGAAGATGTTTACTCGCTGTTATGGGGATACCCTCGAATTAACAAAAGTGGAGATACAATTGGATGTTGTTTCTGCCTTAATTCAGTTATATGACCATCCATTGAGGTGTTTTACCTTCCAAGACTTTCAGCTAGCACTGACTCTGGAAGAATTTGATAGATTTTTGAATTTTTCTAAAGAGAAAGCTTATGTGGGAATCAGGCATACTATTGACGTTAAAAACTTAGCAGATGGATTAGGGATCCCTTATCCTGAATTGTCACTTAATTAAGAAAAAGAAGGTGATGTACAAGGGATCAAAAGATGCTATTTGGAAACTAAAGCACTTTATTTCACCGATAACAAGTGTGATACGATTGCAGAACCGACTGTTATACTGGTTTTGCATTTGTGTTCGCAAACATTGCGGTAAGCAAGAGTCGCCACCGACTTTTCTTTTATCCAAATAAGGAAAGGGTGAAAAGAACAGAAAAAGACCTTTTCGAGAGTTTTCTGAGTAAGGGGGTAGATTATGGAAAGGGAAGGTGTTAGCACCCTTTCCATTTGTAGTTATCTACGGGCTCTTAGATGCTTAGCTCATTTTGAAATTCATTGTGCTTTTGTGTGTTTTGAAAAAGTAGTTTGAAAATGTCTTAGCACGGCGATTCGGTTTATGATAACTCTTGTATCAATCCTCAAGAGTGTTGATAAAGCGTTTTTTTAAAGTGTTTTTGAAATGTCTTGTGTAAGTGAAAAAGTTTGTTTTGAGCAAGAATTTAAGAACTATCTACTTATAATCGAAAAGGTTTGTTCTTTTCCTCCTATCCTTTAGACAGTGTTGTCCTACTATTAGTGAGTAGGTAGCCCTATCGTTGGATGTTTGAGGGAAATTCGAAGGGACGTATTGTCATAAAGGCAACATATAGAGACGCTTTAGCAATTTTATTTAAGAGACTAGATCATTTACCGAAAGGCAACACTGTAGGGTCATCGAGGGACTATGATCTTTTAATTTAAGGGTCTTTGCTAAAGCGTCCCCATTTTCGAGGGACATGACTATTTTATTTTCCAAAAGGCAACCAAAGTTGGTGCACCTTAGAGGTGTAGATGTGCAAGGTGTGTTATGTTCAGTTATTTTAGTCTTGAGTTAGGTTTTCTAATCGTTTAATTATTAGGCTCTTGTCATGCAATCCTATTAGTCTAGCAGTAATATATTGCAGTAATTTAAAGTGCAGGAATTTAAATCTATGCTATTACAATGCTTCAGGGATGGGGTATTTACATGTCCAAAAATGGGGGAAAATAAAGAAAGCGGTAAAGTAACATCCTAGTTAATTCTATTACATTCCATCAGCATATACATTAGTATATAAAAAAGTGTGAAAATAAACAACGCGTGCAAAATGAAAAGAGACGTCTAAAAACCTAAAAAGTTCTAGATGAATAAAGAAATATTTTTTTGTTTATTTTTTATTAATAAAATAATTAAACTACCTTAAATCTAAATTTAATTAAAAAGATAATTTATTAAATTAATTTAAACCTAATTCTAATATTTTTGTATTTTTATTAATAAAGTATTTGAATTAAATTACCTATTTCTAATTGATTTTAAATTGATAAAATAAAGTCAAAATAATTAATTTAATTAATTTAAAAAATTAAAAGTAATTTAAGAAAATCTAAGTCTATTATTATTATTATTTTAATTTTATGATTTGATAAAAAAAGTTTTAAAAGTGAAATATAACAAATAAAAAAAGCTAAAAAAAAATAAGAAGATAAAACTGGGCCTGATAGATAAAGCAAATATGGGGTATGCTTGATATTTTTGTTTAGGCCCAAAAAATGGCAAGCCCAGGACACCCTAGATTCTGTGTCGCTGACCCATGAGAGTCCATGATAGGCTAGTACCACAGGGGGTTGGATCTTTACCCTGTTGATATTCGCTGGCCCAGATGTGAAGGCATATGGTACGCGCATAGATCTGCCTAACACTGGATCTGAAAAGAAAATATGAGAAAAATGCAAAACCTGGGGATTGAACCCAGGTTTATAAGCTTCATACACACATCTTTTACCACTAGGACAAGTATTTTCATTCATTAGTACAAGGTAATGATAATATTATATATGAAATCAGTTATATTTTCATTTTTTTCAAACGCGCGCCCAATCAGATTTGAATGGACCAATCATGATACAATAAAGTGCCATGCATGCCCCATGTCGGAGTCAACTTGTTTCAGGGATGCCGGAGTCAAACTCCGGTCATCCTCTCCGACCAAATAAAAATGTGAACCTGCAAAAAAGAGAGATTCATGGCAAACCAAAGGGTCTACTCCATACAAAATTCCCTCCTGAGTCCAAATCTGGCCTTAGTTTGGCCTGAAAGTCCCTGAATTTTTAATTACAAACCAAAAAAACTAGCACGGCTTGAAAATGGCAAATTATGATTCATGCGTCATGAACTCCATGTGATGCTCTTAACATGTTCTAATGATGCCTAGAAACTCATACATACATGTCAAAGCATTCAAAAACGCGAAAAAATAAGGATGTGATTTTTCAGAATTTTACCAAACGGTGATGATTGAAGGTGGTGGTTCTTGTGTGTGTTGGGCTTTAAGGAGGGTCAGGGTAAGCTCCTGGGATCTTTAGGGATTGGTTTATTCCCTTGTTTTGGACTGATGGTGGCTGGAAATGCAAATACCACTTTTGACAATTTTGATTTTTTTTTGCAAATTTTGTAGATTTCTTCTAGGTTGTGTATCTACCTGAGATGCTTGCAAGGGTGACCCTTATATAGAGGAGATGTAGGGAGCAAGGTTACATGGAAAGAATTAAACCCATAAAGGCCAAGATAAAGCCATGATCCTTATTTTGAAAAATTGCCAAAAATGAAGATTCCATGCCATGTTGGGACTTGGATGTATCTGGTCACATTTGCATGAATTTATGGGATTCTAGGCAAGACAAGACATCAGCCCAAATGCCAAAGCCCATCTCTTAATATTTTGTACAATTTATTTTATATTTATTTTAAATAAATTAAAATAAATATGAAAAAAATAGATAAAAAATGGTAAGGCAATGTAAAAATGATATTAGAGGTCCCCTATAAGGTTATAAGAATGGTTGAAGTCCAAGAAATTAAGCCATTGACCTAAAAGTTTAAGTTTTCTATATGCACAATTCTTGAAATTTTCCAAATTTTCCCAACTTGGGCAAGCCATAACTTGCTCAATATTTATCCCATGATCATGATCTTGGACTTTTTGGAAACCCAATATGTCCTCTACAATCTCTCTTTTGATCAATTTTGCATTTGAAGAATTTATCTTAATGTAAAAGGTCTTGGCAAAAAGTGTCTTTTGTTGACTTTCTGAAAATGACCTGTAATGTATAAGCTTTTATCTTTCAAATGGTGCATTTCTTGGACTTGAGGGAAAACGAGAAGTTATAGGTAATAGTATTCTCTTTAAAATGAGCTTTGGTTGGGGAAAATGGATGAAGTGTGTGAAAGTTATGCCCGGTCAAAGTTCAGTTGACTTTTCCTATAGAAACCCTAATTTAGCAATTCTTGACTTTTGATAGATTAGGAGCATTTCTTGAGGAATCATGATCAACCCTTGATCAAATGATGGATATCACTTTAAAATATTTATGCTAACCAAAAACCTTGAAGTTTGACTGTACATTGGTCACAATTGACTTTTGACCTAATACAATTGATTTTCAAACATTTGAGCAATTGACTGAGCAAACTTGTAGTGTAAGGCATGAAATTTGTCATGGACTATCTTGAAGGCATACTAGGACCATGGAAAACATTTGAGACCTTTGGATCTCACACATCTTGGTGAGAAGTGAAATCCTAATTAGAGGTTCATTGCTTAGGAGGAGAATTTGTCTGGTCAATTCTTGGTCATCCTTGAGCAATTGAGAACCTCAATGAGCATGTCTTGAGTAAAAATGGGAGGGAAACTTTTGGGGTACAACAGCTTCCCCTGTTCAATCTTCTTAAACCCGAGGATTTAGATTGGCTTGTTTGCCTTTCGTGATCTGAAGGTGGAAGATGATTGAACACTAGAGTGCCCATAAATTTACACTCGCATGATATGATGATTGACTGTATAGGGAATGGGCTTAAAGATGCCATTTGGAGAAGATGACTGAGAGTTATCGGAGATGGGCTTAAAGATGCCATCCAGAGTAGGTGCTGACTTCATAAGAGGTCTCTTTATGGGGAATTCTAGATCCTGTTGTCTGAGGAGGAGTCCATTGGGGAAGGTTGATTTCTGTTGTTCTCTTGTCTGAGGAAAACCCTGTGGCCAATAGGGTCTAGGAACTTCAGTTGTCCAAGGCTTTACTGAGGAGTTATCTCTGGATTAGAGAGATGAAAGTTTGTTGTTTTTTGGTTGAAGTCCAGGCTTCACAGTAACTTGCTAGGGATAATGGAATTAACCATTACCTGTAAATGTTAAAAAGAGCCTGTGTAGGGCTATTTTAGGATGAGTCTGTGTTAGTTTGCATGTGGAGATATACGAGAAGGAGCTTGTGTGAGATTGCTTCGTCTGGTCATGTAGATAGTTTTTCTGTCTAGTTTCAGGTGTTAATCTATAAATCAGCTGTTCACAGATAGTTGTCCTGTCTGGTTTCAGGTATTAATCTGGAACTTGAAAATTGTTGGTCGTTGAGATAGTTGTCCTGGCTGGTCTCAGGTATTAATCTCTTACCTCAGAGAAAGAAAGATATTTTCCTGGCTTGTTACAAATATTAATCTTCAATCTGTTCATGTAGATAGTTTTCTTGGCTTGTTACAAGTATTAACCTACAGTCATTCGTCCACAGATAGTTATCCTAGCTTGTTACAGGTATTAATCTGGTACTTGTTTTTGTCGAACATCGAGATAGTTGTCCTGACTGGTTTCAGGTATTAACCTCTGATCCGAGAAAGAAAGATAGTTTTCCCATCTAGTTTCAGGTGTTAATCTTTAATCTCTTCATGTAGATAGTTTTCCTGGCTTGTTATAGGTATTAACCTACAGTCGGTCATCCACAGATAGTTATCCTTGCTTGTTACAGGTATTAATCTGGAACTTGAAAATTGTCAGTCGTTGAGATAGTTGTCCTGTTTGGTTTCAGGTATTAATCTCTGACCCGAGAAAGAAATATATTTTTCCCGTTTGGTTTCAGGTGTTAATCTTCAATCTCTTCATGTAGATAGTTTTCCTGGCTTGTTACAGGCATTAACCTACAGTCGGTCGTCCACAGATAGTTGTCCAGGCTTGTTACATGTATTAATCTAGAACTTAATTTTATTGATCATTGAGATAGTTTTCCTGGATGGTTTCAGGTATTAATCTCTGACCTTAGAAAGAAAGATAGTTTTTCTGGCTTGTTACAGGTATTAATCTCCAATATGCTCATGTAGATAGTTTTCCTGGCTAGTTACAGGTATTAATCTACAATCGGTCGTCCACAGATAGTTGTCATGGCTTGTTACATGTACTAATCTGGAACACGGAAATGTTGGTCACATAGATAGTTCCCCATCTGGTTTCAGGCATTAATATGTGGCCTGTTGCATTTGTTGGTAAACCCATCTTGTTCAGGGAGTTCATACCACTCGGTCGTGTAAATAGTTTCCCGGTCTAGTTTTGGGCATTAATCTTTGACCTGCTGCATAAGTTGATAGTGTTCGTCTGTCTGCGAATTCAACCTGAAAAGGTAAAGTCAGTTTCATGCAATGTCATGATGTATGAATTGCATGATTCTCTCAAAATAAATGAGATTGGGATATATATGCATTTGTACTGCATATGCTATGATGTTTGTAGAAATGATGCAATGTACGAATGCGTTAGCTGTTCTGTTGCAACGTTGTTGGATTAGAGAAAATAAATCCCTGATTGTTATTGGGGATGGAGAATGTAGGTCTTCAAATTTGTTGAAATTGGAATGTTAGGAGATGATCTTCCGTTGTTAGAGAAATAAACTTTGTTGGGGAAGAAAAACTCTGAACTGCTTGGGGATTTTGTTAAAATCCTGTTGGGGAATCCGAAAAGCTTGACGACTTTATTGAGGAATTTTTCTTAGATGTTGGAGCAGTAGTTAGACATTCTTGCTCCGCCAGGGATATGAGAACACTTGACATCATTAGACTGCATGCTGAGAATATGGCAGTGACCTTGTAGTAGAAGGCCTCTTCCTCAGTACCTGCTGGAGAAAATATTTATCGGGGATCTTGTAGATGGTTTGACTGTTATCCCAACTCTTGGAGTCCTTGGTGAATGCGGATCACGTTAATAGACCTTCTACTGATAGACAAGTGATGAGATGACAGGACGTAGTCGTACGCTTTAATCCCTAACTTTTTCCTGGACTGTCCTTTCAGATTTTCAGTCCATCGGGATACCCTCTTTTTGCCCAAGCCGCCTTTTCAGGTTTTCGACTTGCTGGGTGTACAAATATTTTTATATGTATATCCTTAACTTTTGCCCGAGTTCTTTTGGTTTTCCGGGATGCCCTTATTTTTGCCTAGGCTAGTCAACCTAGCGGGTCTTTGTTCATGGTAGTATTTTATGGCTATGTCCATGTTCACCGGGTACAGAGAATTATCACTGTCCATAGTAGTAAGTGTTACCACACTTCCAGAAGATGTTTGTTTGATTGTACATGATTCGTTGCTGGAATTCATGTCCAATGCCCCAAGAGATTCAGATGGAGACCTGCCCCTGGCTATTTGGCATTTTTAGGAGATTCCTTAAACCTTGACTTGACTTCCCCATATCAGTGGGACACCATGCTATGCCCCTTGATTATGAAAGGCCTGTTATTGGAATGTCTTTCCATCTGAGGTGATTTTTTCCACTAAGAGGATTTATGTTCATTGAATATCCGTCGTGCGAATTTCTCTATTGTTGAAAAAATAGTCATATGCAAACAATGGTATTTTAAGAATGCAAAGCTTATGTCTGTCTTGAAGTTTGAAAATTCATTTTTTAGTAAAACAAACAAATTTTGTAAAAGTGTGATATCAGCTCAGGATTTATAGCGAACCCTACAAGAGTCAGGATACCTTTTGTAACAGTATGCTTTCGAACTAACCCATGCTTCAGTTAGGACTATGAAGAGTTGTAACATGGCCTGGTTCGCGGTTTAAGAAACAAAGGATAAAGGCTCAAATTTTATTTCTAACCAACCCGTTCTTCGTGATGTTCTTCAATCCATTGCTCAGCTAATTGTGTGTTTAGATCCCAATTGAATCTGGAATGTTTGCTCTGACATTTGGTGATGGTTCAGAAATTGGACGTTTGTTTGAGAAGGAAGTCATTTTTGTAACTTTTCTTTTTTGTGTTGAGGGTTCGCAATGACCTCTTTTTTTATATTTTATTATTCCTACTTTTGCCTAAACTATTTCTTTTGCGATTACAGCCAGCGAGATGCCGCCGTTTTTCTTAAGTCTCCTTCATAGGTTTTTGACTTAACGGGATTTTACTTTGAGAGATAATGACTGCCTATCTTGATGATTATGTGGAACCATCACCATCTTTTGGAGGGAATCTTATACACTATTTGTCGTGTATGAAGGTAGAGCTTGCGACTGAATGCACATCTGAATTAACTGAGAAAACTACCCTGGCCCAGGTTATGATTAAGAGTTTTAATTTGTGTGAAAAGAAAAACTCCTACTTCTTAGGCTCAAAGGGGTTGACTAGGGATTATCTTCCTTATAACTCCACTATTTAGGATTTGAAACAATGCTTATACATCATCAGCAAGGTCTGCTCAAAAGCATACTATAGAGATTGTGGTATCGTTTTTGTCATCCTCCCTCTAAAGTCATATAGCTTTTAAACAAGAGTTGAATATCACAAAAGAAGTAAAAGAACAGTTTTAAATATAGTGAATACGAATGAATTGATTCAAGACAAACATATGCAAGACATTAATGAAATAACAAAGTTTGACATAAAACAAATGTTCGAACAATCAAAAGAAATTACAAATTGAAAATTATATATGAACAAAAATCCTCTTTGTCTTGGATTGTAACTTCAGATGGTGTGCCTTTGAGGAGTGATAGAAGAATTCTAGTTGACCATCTTGTGCGAATTCCAACGCTCCTTCATCAATCAGGTCTTGAATCTTATATTTTAACATCCAACAACTATCAGTATCATGCCCCGGACTGTTGGAGTGATATGCACAACTTTCATTAGGATGGTAAGTAGGAGCATAAGTATTAGGGTTCTGAGGAAGATCCCTCAATGTGACCAAATTCAACTTCAACATGTGTTGCAAGACTTGCGACATCGGTATGTTGAGTTTGGTGTATTTCCTATTGGATGTATCCTGATTATGCTGATTACCCTGTCGTTGTTGGCGAGGTTGTTGTTGGGCTCGTGACATAGCAGCAATTTGGAAAGGTCTACTCTCCACCAAGCCAAATTATTGTCTCATCAGGGGCTGATTAATGACCTGATCCATAGCCTCGAGTGTTTGCTTCATACGGTTGCATCTATCTTGGTGAAGCTTGCTGATGAGAAACTTCAATTCTTCCTGTCCCTGAGCTAAATTTTGGATAAGAGACATTTGATTACTCATATGGATTCTCATCCTTCCCATCTCAGCTTGCAATTATTCCACCTGGTCATCCTTGTTGTTGTCAGGATGTTTCTTGGTAAAGTTCCCGTTGAGGAGTGTTATCGATTCTTCCTGTCCCTTGGATAAGTTGAGGAACATTTCCATGAATTAAGCATCCTGAGTTTGGAGATTTCTGTTCTTCTATTTGAGAGCCATTTTCCTTGCTGAAATAAACAGCGAGAACATGAGAAATCAGTACTAGAAGACCTGTTAGGTAATGACATGCATGATGTGTGGATGCAATGTTTTCACGGATCTCCCGGGGTAAACACAAGAGAATGTCAGAAGTTGAATTTTGACTACTGCTTTGATGGGAGAACTTCGTATCATTGAATGTCCTCCTACGAGAATCAAGCTCACCATGTCGAGTGGGTCATAGCCCCTGACTCAAGTTATCGGGTTTGGACCTTTTGATAACATTGGTTAGAGGAAAATAAATCCCCTTGCCCCTTGCTACACGTATACTTTATCATAACCTGCATCACAAGCCCTTGACATCCTTTAAATGGTTAAGGAAATTCTATGGTATGATGTTATGATGTGTATGTTATGCATCAAGCAAAAGAATGTAGGGCGACGAAGACAAGTATGTCTTGCAGGAAATCCGAGTTATTGGATAATAACTAAAAACAAGTCCTGCAAGGAGTACAAATAAAGCCTTGCAATGAGTTCAAGTTGTTAGGCAATGAAAGCAAACAAGTCACACAAGTAGCCTTAGGTTCAGGCTTGCATGGGGTTTGTAGGTAAGTACCCTCTTGAAGTATAGTTGGTTCAACCTGTCTTAGAAAAGTAACCGGGTTCTAAGGAGTCTCAATATCACTGATCTTTCTTTATTAGGCATTGTTTCAGCTCAAGCGATCTTTTCTCGCGGCCGAAATATCCCGAAAGTCCGATCTTAATGAGTGTAGCATCGAGTATCAACCAATCCCCAGCTTTATATTGAGGCCAACTATCTCACTACTTTCTAATGGCCAAGTTTGTTCAACTAAGGTTCTAAGGTCCGTTAGTGCTTTATGACACCACGCAGCGGCCCCGTATTCTCCTGGAATTAACACAAGGGATACCGGTATCAACCAAAGTCTCACACCAACACAGCTATCATTTCAACCATATCAGTTTACATCGTATAGTCTCCATGATCTTTTGATGTTTACCTAAAAATGTGCCCCATATCTGGGTGTAGGATCTTTACAAGAATACCCCAACAAACCCTCAAGGATAAAGCAAGCAAAGCATACAAGGAAAGTGATTTAAAATGATGAACTAAACTCTAAGGAAACCCACATTTCCCAGCAGAGTCGACAGTCCTGTAATACGGTGGTAGAACCGACTGTTATACTGGTTTTGCGTTTGTGTTCGCAAATGTTGCAATAAGCAAGAGTCGCCACCGACTTTTCTTTTATCCAAATTAAGGAAAGGGTAAAAAGAACAGAAAAAGATCTTTTTGAGAGTTTTCTGAGTAAGAGGGGTATATGGAAAGGGAAGGTGTTAGCACCTTTTCCATCCGTAGTTATCTACGGGCTCTTAGATGCTTAGCTCATTTTGAAATTCCTTGTGCTTTTGTGTGTTTTGAAAAAGTAGTTTGAAAATGTCTTAGTGCGGCGATTTGCTTTATGATAACTCTTGTATCAATCCTCAAGAGTGTTGATAAAGCATTTTTTTGACATTGTTTTTGAAATGTCTTGTGTAAGTGCAAAATTTTGTTTTGAGCAAGCATTTAAGAACTATCTACTTATACTCGAAAAGGTTCATTATTTTCCTCCTATCCTTTAGATAGCTCTATCATACTATTAGTGAGTAGGTAACCCTATCGTTGGATGTTTGAGGGACATTCGAAGGGTCGTACAATCATAAAGGCAACATATAGAGACACTTTAGCAATTTTGTTTAAGGGACTAGATCATTTACCGAAAGGCAACACTGTAGGGTCATCGAGGGACTATGATCTTTTGACTTAAGGGTCATTGCAAAAGCATCCCCATTTTCGAGGGACATGACTGTTTTATTTTCCGAAAGGCAACCAAAGTGGGCATACCTTAGAGGTGTATATGTGCAAGGTGTGTTATGCTCAATTATTTTAGTCTTGAGTTAGGTTTTCTAATCGTTTAACTATTAGGCTCTTGTCATGCAATCATATTAGTCTAGCAGTAATATATTGCAGTAATTTAAAGTGCATGAATTTAAATCTACGCTATTACAATGCTTCAAGAGAGGGTATTTACATGTCCAAAAATGGGGGGAAATAAAGAAAGCGGTAAAGTAACGTCCTAGTTAATTCTATTCCATTCCATCAACAGATACATTAGTATATAAAAAAAGTGTGAAAATAAACAACGCGTGCGAAATGGTAAGAGACGTCTAAAAACCTAAAAAGTTCTAGATGAATAAAGAAATCTTTTTTTGTTTATTTTTGATTAAGAAAATAATTAAGCTACCTTAAATCTAAATTTAATTAAAAAGATAATTTGTTAAATAAATTTAAACTTAATTCTAAAATTTTTGTATTTTTGTTAAGAAAATATTTGAATTAAATAACCTATTTCTAATTGATTTTAAATTGATAAAATATAGTCAAAATAATTAATTTAATTAATTTACAAAATTAAATTTAATTTAAGAAAATATAAGTCTATTATTATTATTATTTTGATTTTATGATTTGATAAAAAAAGTTTTAAAAGTGAAATATAAAAGAAATAAAAAAAGCTAACAAAGAAAAGAAAAGAAAAAGATAAAACTAGGCTTGATAGACAAAGCAAATGGGGGGTTATGCTTGAGATTTTTGTTTAGGCCCAAAAAATGGCAAGCGCGGGACACGCTGGATCCTGTGCTGCTGACCCATGAGAGTCTGTGATAGGCTAGTACCCCAGGGGCGTTATATCTTTAACCTGTTGATATTCGTTGGCCCAGATGTGAAGGCATATGGTGCACGCATGGATCTGCCTAACACTGGATCTGAAAAGAAAATATGAGAAAAATGCAAAACCTGGGGATCGAACCCAGGTTTATAAGCTTCATACACGTATGTTTTACCACTAGGCCAAGTCTGTTCATTCGTTAGTACAAGGTAATGATAATATTATATATGAAATCAGTTATATTTTCATTTTTTTCAAACACGCGTCCAATCAGATTTGAATGGACCAATCATGATACAACAAAGTGCCACGCATGCCCCTTGCCGGAGTCAACTTGTTTCAGGGATGTCGGAGTCAAACTCTGGTCATCCTCTCCGAACAAACAAAAATGTGAACCTGCAAAAAAGAGAGATTCATGGCAAACCTAAGGGTCTACTCCATACAAAATTGCCTCCTGAGTCCAAATATGGCCTTAATTTAGCCTGGAAGTCCCTGCATTTTGAATTAAAAACCAAAAAAACTTAGCACAGTTTAAAAATGGCACATCATGATTCATGCGTTATGAACTCCATCTGATGCTCTTAACATGTTCTAATGATGCCTAGAAACTCATACATACATGTCAAAGCATTCAAAAATGCGAAAAAATAAGGATTTGATTTTTCAGAATTTTACCAAACAGTGATGATTGAAGGTGGTGGTTCTTGCGTGTGTTGGGCTTCAAGGAGGGTCAGGGTAAGCTCCTGGGATCTTCAGGGAATGGTTTATGCCCTTGGTTTGGACTGATGATTGATGGAAATGCAAATACCACTTTTGACAATTTTTAATTTTTTTTGTAAATTTTGTAGAGTTATTCTAGGCTGTGTATCTACCCGAGATGCTTGCAAGGATGACCCTTATATAGAGGAGATGGAGAGAGAAAGCTTATATGGAAAGAATCAAACCCATAAAGGCCAAGATAAAGCCATGATCCCTATTTTGAAAAATTGCCAAAAATGAAGATTCCATGCCATGTTGGGACTTGGATGTATCTGGTCACATTTGTACAAATTTATGGGTTCTAGGCAAGAGAAGACATCAGCCCAAATGGCAAAGCCCGTCTCTTAATATTTTGTACAATTTATTTTGTATTTATTTGAAATAAATTAAAATAAATATGAACAAAATAGATAAAAATGGTAAGGCAATGTAAAAATGAGATTAGAGGTCCCCTATAAAGTTATAAGAATGTTTGAAGTCCAAGAAATTAAGCTATTGACCTAAAAGTTTAAGTTTGCTCAATGCACAATTCTTAAAATTTTCCAAAATTTCCAAACTTGGGCAAGCCGTAACTTGCTCAATTTTTATCCCATGATGATGATCTTGGACTTTTTGGAAATCCCAAGATGTCCTCTACAATCTTGTTGGATCAATTTTGCATTTTAAGACTTTATATTGATGTAAAAGGTCTTGGCAAAAAGTGTCTTTTGTTGACTTTCTGAAAATGACCTATAATGTATGAATTTGTATCTTTCAAATGGTGCATTTCTTGGACTTGAGGGAAAAATAGAATTTATAGGGAATTGGATTATCTTCAAAATGAGCTTTGGTTGGGGAAAATGGATAAAGTGTGTGAGAGTTATGCCCGGTCAAAGTTCAGTTGAGTTTTCCTATAGAAACCCTAATTTAGCAATTCTTGACTTTTGATAGATTATGAGCATTTCTTGAGGAATCATGATCAACCCTTTATAAAATGATGGATATCACTTCAAAATGTTGATGTTGACTAAAAACTTTGAAGTTTGACTGTACATTGGCCACAGTTGACTTTTGATCTAGTACAATTGATTTTCAAACATTTGAGCAATTGACTGAGAAAACTTGTAGTGTAAGGCATGAAATTTGTCATGGAAAATCTTGAAGGCATACTAGGACCATGGAAAAAATTTGATACCTTTGGAGCTCACACATCTTGGTGAGAAGTGAAACCCTAATTAGAGGTTCATTGCTTAGGAGGAGAATTTGTGTGGTCAATTCTTGGTCATCCTTGAGCAATTGGGAACCTCAATGAGAATGTCTTGAGTAAAAATGGGAGGGAAAATTTTGGGGTACAACAACAAGGAATGGGAGCCTTGTGTTGATTGTTTAGGGTTGCTTGTGTTTGGTGTAATCTTATTTCTATGGACTTTGGACTATATTGACCCTATAGCTATTAGTGTATTTTGGGGCACAAAAGTTTTTAATACGGACCCAACTCTCGCTTTACTTGTTGATGTTTATTATTCACTTCACACCCGATAGAAAAAGGGGAGGGGTACTCTAAACGGTTTCATCCCACTCTTATATTCTTGGTATATGACTCATCTCTATAAGGAAGATTACATGATTCCAAATCTGACAAGATATGAGTGGCCTCAAAATTAAGGTCTCTTACTACTAATTATGTATTATGGTATGCAAGGAGGCTAGACATTGGAAATATTATCTATGATTGTGGAGACTTTCCAAATGTTCCATTGATTGGATCATGTGGTTGCATCAATTACATCCCTACCTTGGATCTATGACAAATAGAGTACCCTTTGGAGGATAAACCCTCAGATGAACAACTTCGACAATTGATCATTCATGACATGGGTAAGAACGACTAAGAATTGCTCAAAAAGATCATCCAATCTTGGAGTAGGGTTAATAAAAGAAAGGGTGAAAGGAAGAACGTTGTGGTCAAAAAGCCTTACACTCGATGGGTTTTGGATAGGGTGCGAGTTGTTAAGTTACTGTTTGACATTGATCCTGAGTAAAAGCCAGATGTCCCAAATTCTCCTCCTGTGTCCTTAGAAGAAATACACAATTTTAAGAATGCTTTGAAACAAGATCAAAGGGAGAAATAAGAATTGGATCTTAACCTACATAAATCAACTAAGGAGAAAAGATAAATGCAACGCATACTTGAATCAAAAGATCAACAGATTCAGAAAGATCGTGAGGCATTTGAGAAGGAGAGTCTTAAGTGGAAGTGTTCGACCGAAGGGTTGTTAAGTGCTACTTTCAACTTGGATTCCCACAACCAACAGTTGTAGGATGCTGATAGCGAGATCAGGAAACTAAATAAGTGGTACGAAAAGGCAATGCAAGACAAAAAGGTGATGGAAGAAGATTTGAGGGCTTAAATCCAAAGTTTGGCACAAGCTTCTTTAGACCAAGAAGAACAAATGAAGTATCTTACCACCAGACTCCGGGATAGCCAAGAATTGGAGGTAGGGGGCGCCTCAAAAGGATGATGGAAGAAAGATTTCTCTCCCAAAAGACTAATTAATACGAGCAAGTGTGTCTTGAGTTAGAAGGCCTCCGAAAGGATTTCCTAATACAACGGAAACTATATACGGAGATGAGGGCTGAAAAGTTATATTGGGAAGAGAAATATGTAAAGATTTCCAAAGCATGAGAAGATAATCATAAGATAATTCCTGATCTCTACCAAGAATTTTGGTTCTACAAAGAAAAGCATGAAAGACTCGCCTTCTTAGACAACAATCTTATCGGTGACATCCCTAGGAGTATGAGAGATGTAGAAAATGTGATGATCCCTCTTCCGAAAGACATCTTAGACTACCTCAAACTTTGTAGGACAATGGTCGATGGCTTTAGAGCAGAAATCCGAAGGCGCACTTAGAAGACTTTTGTTTCCCTTTTATTATTTCTTTCAGCAAGTTTTAATGTTTTAAGTTTGAATATTTTTCAATATCTAAATTGTATTATTTTTAAAGACAATTACTATTTCAATAAAGGAATTTGTTTTCGTATCTCATTTGCGTATTTATTTTTAGGTACTCACCGTCATACCCCAAATTTGCCCTACCCTTATATTATATTTAGGTTTCTTTTTAAGTGAAAAGGGGGTCCATTTCAAGTAAAAAGGGAGGTGTATTTATTTTAAACCAAGGAGGTATGAACAAATCTTTTTTTTAAAAGCCCGTTTAGGCTTTAGATATTTTTGGGGATGTACAAACGACATGTTGTTTAGGAGGCCCAATATAAATTAGACAGTGCCCATGTGGAATTCTTTTAGTCTTTTTTAAATATTAAAGAGGGGGTGTAAAGAGATTTTTTTTTGTTAAAACCCAATGAGCTGAACTAATGAGGCTTGTTCAGTTTTATTTTGTTTTGAATGGTTTTGTTTTAAATATAATTCTTATCAATTATTGTTATTATTTATCATATTAAAGTTGTTTTGATTAACAGTGTTATTGTTTTCTTTTTAACATTGTTTTTTTATGTAATTGTTTTGTTAGATTGAGAGAAACATGAAGGCCATCAATGACCCATTTTTTAGGCCCAAATCCGAAACACGGTAAAGCCCACTCAAAAAAGCACATGCTCTAAAAGACTAACATCTACTATACAGATTAAACCAGAGGATGGCGCATGTTTTAATGGACAAACACGCACTGTTCAAATCATTGCAAAATCAAAACTTTATGTTCAAAAATCTTACTAATAATCTCACTTAATACAAAATCAGCATAATATAAAACCAAATCAACAGAGATAGGAACTAACACAGAAACAGAAACATGATCAAAACCTAAATAGAAACTAATTAAGCTGTCCAAATAGAATCAATACATTTTATAGACAAAGATCAAACCCTAATTAAAATCTACAGACAAGTTGGTTCATTTCCTAATTACTAATCTCCTAAAAATTCTATAAAAAAAACCTAATGAAAGAATGGATGAGGGGGGAGAGTTACATAACAAAATTATAGAGGCAGAGAGAAGAAAACGATTCATAGTGAGGGTTTACATAGAGAAACAAAATCACCCGCGGGGAAGAAGAAGAGACTCTTTTTGTGCCACATTCATCCCTATCACCGCAAGCCGTCGTGAGCTTAGGGTTTCAACATATGAAACCCTATCTTGCCTCCATTTACGCCGCCACTACCTCTATCATCCTGTACATGTTTAAAAACAAACAAAAACGAGGGATTAGCCGATAGAAATTCAAATCAGAGGCAAACAAGATCAAATGTGGTTGAGGTAAATCCTTAATGTTAGGAAGATTTTCTTGTTGAGTTTTTGTAGGTTTGGGGTTTATTAGGTTGTTGTTGTTGTATCAGAGACGGGTTGGACCGCCGCCGCTGGAGTTCCTCTTTAGGGTTTGTGTTGATAGAGTAAGAAGAAGAATAATTATATGAGAGAGAGCAAAACCGAAGGAAATATAAGAGGTTTATGATGTTTTGTTTGATAAAATATATTGTGCCTACTTATTTCTTACGCATTCGCTCACAGGTGTTACAATGCTTCCTCGTCCATCACCGCATGATCTCTATCCCACGCTCCATAAAACGCTTGCCCACCATTTCCCCATACGCACACCCACATACGAACTATGCAGACCTCCCCTAAAACTCATGTTGGGCCTAGCCCATATCCGTATACACCTCTCCCTTTTTGTTTTTACTAACATCAATAGCAAATACACCCTCCTTTTCCTAAACGGGCCAAGTCCAAAATATGGACTCGGGCCCCTGCTGATGTTACACCCTATTTTTTACTATGTAGTATAAAAACACACCCCCTGGCCTTTAGACCTGAATTCAATATCTGAATCCAGGCCCCTTCTATTTACACCCCCATTTTTACTATCATAATGTATTTTCCCCCCGCTACATTTTTCTTAAATATCTTATTTATTTATTTATTTTATTATTTTACACTTTATTTTTTCTTATTAATTATAATAATTATTATATTTTTATTTTATCTATTTAATATATTTAACATTACATTTATTATCATTATTTATCACATAAATTATTTAGATTCATTCAAATTTATTTTTGTTTATTGCATTAAATTCAATTTTTTATCATGCATTTAAATATAAATTTTCAATACATTAAAAACTATTCAACCAACTACAATTCTTTTTTAGACATAAAATTAAGTCAACAAACAACTTTCAAAAAGGATTGCAAAATCATTGACATCGACTGCTTGTTTATTCTAACAATCTCCGCTATTCACGACACCTAGACTAAACGTACGAAAAATGTGAATATATTTGTAATCCATAAAAAACATAAACCCCGCCGCGAACTAGGAAATATGACTTTGATTCCTCCTAAGAGGATACATAGGCATACAATCAAAAATCGTGGCGATTTCCCCTAATAAAACATTAAAACCCTATTTCCTAAAAATTACGCTTCTAACCATAGTATCCTTGTGAACAAGGTAGATGAGGGGTGTCTAACACCTTCCCCTCGTCTAGAACCGAGTCCAAATCTAGAATATCTGAATCTCTCTTAGGGTTATTCCTTTATACTCCCTTCCTTAGGATAAAAACTAAGGGTGGCGACTCTATATTTTAAAACCGGTTGCAATAGTTGGTGGCTCTGTTGGAGACTTAACCCTAGGTTTAGAAGCCTTATCTTTCGGTTTTAGGGTTTTTTAGGGGTTTTTTGTTTTATATATTTTCTTATTTATTTATTTGCTTTTTTTTTATTCATTATATTATTATATTTGTGGTGGAATTTAATTTTTGCAAAATAATATTTTCAAAATAACCTTAGAAAGAAGGTCCGTCTATTAGCCAAGGGGTTACATCAACCCTATGAGTTTATGTGACGACTTTGCCTAGAGTCGATGGAATTCCGCAAGACATCCTCTTGGGAAGTAGAACTTTAGAATGACACCTATGACTCTTTGTACAACCTTTAAACTAAAAAAAATTCATGATGATACCTTTCATGACCTAGAGACAAAAGTCTCGATCTGTAAAGAGACTCCACTGAAGGGAGGCCCTTGTGCCTTTCCCTCTAGTGTTATTCATGACACCCTTAAGAAAATCACCTTATAGGAGGGTAGAATATCCGTAGGCCAAGACTAGGAACCTACCTTCTAAGGATATCTTTCACCAATCCCACTATGATCTGTAAACCCGTAGGGGTTATCTTTTCTTCTACTACTATCTTTAGCCTGTAGGGCTTCCGTATATGTTATAACCCCTATCCTGTAGGGATTCTTCATCGTCTTTTATTTTCCTTAATCCTTAAGGGATTCCTGCTTGTCTCAATTTCTGAGACGATGTACAGTATCATCAAATCCATTTCTATTATTATCTTCTTCCGTAAGGAATCCTTGCCTGTCTCAACCTCTAAGCCAGTGTAGGATATCATCATGGATATCATAGGGTAACCTTGCATCTACTCTCATACTATGTCTACATCACATTGCATATCCATGAAAAAAAATTTGCGTGCCTAAAAGCCAAAAAAAAATTTTTTTTGCATACCCAAGCATTTTCATCCATTTGCGCAAAGCTCATATCATTTAGACTTCCACCCTTATCCAACTGTGATCTAGCTAGCAAGATTCCTGATACTCACATGTAAACTCAAAGCATGTCCCAAGAAGCCATGGAGGAACTCAAAAGAGGCCAACAACTATTGAAGGAGGAGGTCCATCAGTTGAAGACTCAAATGAACTTGATCATGCAATTATTACTAAGGAGTGAAGGTAACCCTTCGTCATCCCAGCCATAACCTATTCAACATCACAGATGCCACCACTGTAGAAAATTCCCCCGCCTCAACAGCAACTACAACAACCCTATCAACATAAAATATATGCCTAACAAAGGAAAAGACAAAACTTATCACCTAGGAGATTTGACCCACTTCCTATACTGCATAGTCAGCTGCTACAACATTTACTCAAAGCATCTTTGGTAGAGCAGAAGTCACTGAATCCTCCGAGTGGGGCACTCCTGCCTAGGTATGATGCAAACTCCAAGTGCGAGTATCGTGCCAATTACCTGGGACATACTATAGAAAAATGTTGGGCTTTTAGACACAAGGTCTAAGACTTGATCGAAAATAAGCAGTTGACTTTTGAAAACGGCTCTCAGGGGCGAATGGTCGCCCTTGCTTTGAAAAAACCAAAGACTAAGAAGAATCTCCTAAAGTCATTGGATCAACAAGAGGGCTTATCTCTAGATCATTAGGCCTTTATCATTTCAATTTGTAATTTCTTTCTTGCTAAGTGTTATTTGTTATAAACTTTGTACTCTTTGGTCAAGTAATTCTAATAACATAAGCATGCATGCTTTTGAAATTGATCCATTCCATAAATAATCAATGATTTTCCATTCTTCTTTTCTATCTTCCATTGCATAACTTTAACAAACTTTGATGGAGAATGATGAAAATACAAAATAATTGAATTTTGCTGAAGTATGCTTTTTAATAGTAAGGCTTAGCTGACGATGTAAGGCATTGTTTCAAATCCTAAACAGTGGAGAAATAAGGAATTAATTCGTAGTTAACCCCCTCGATCCAGAAGTCGGAGTTCTTTCTATTTTACAAAAAAAAAAACCTTAATCTTAACCAGGGGTAGGGTAGATTTTAATTAATTCGACGATGCATTCAAATCTCGGGAGAATCGAAACGACCTAAGCAAAGGTTTAAGCATATCTCTTTCCTCGATACATCGTCGAGAGAAAGATCTAAGAAAATATTTGAGCACATCATCTTCCTCTTGTTCATCATCCGAGATTTAGGAATCAGCTAATACAAAATCCACAAAGTCTTTCTCCTCAGTACATAAATCAAGATCGGTGAAACAATGAAGAATGAAGCTTACAACAATCAGCATGATAATCACAAGTGTCAAAATCGAAAAGCAAAAAAAGAGAAATTCAAAAGGAAAAAACTGAAAAAGGGCCCGCTAAGTCAAAAAAAAAAACATGACTTAGGCAAAAGTTAGGGCATCCCGATGGACCGGAAATTCAAAAGAATTGGTCCATGCAAAATAAGGGATTAAAAACAAATAAATTGGAGAACAATCTTGTGACTTCCACTTCAATAATCATCAAGGCTTCTCAACAATGCTTGGATCTTATTAATTCTTGGATCTTATCAATGTTTTTCATCTAAGCTTGAACATCATCTGCGCTACTCACCATCTGCGCGACTAAGAAATTTCTCTTGGGGATTAAACGTATCTGTTGGATTAATTGAACTTAGGATTGAAGAACATCAAGGAGAATGGGGTGGGCTAAATAAACTTTGAGCCTTATATCTTTTGTTTCTTAAACCACAGACCATGGCCATGTTATAACCTTCAAAAGTCCTAATTGAAGCTAGGTTCACTATGAAAGCATACTCAACAAGATTTGTGTTAAACTGACTCCTTTGATTGTTAAAATTATTAATAACTTCGCTTCTTCGAATATTTATTCCTAATCATCCATTTATTTTTAATAATCAAACTTTGATTTCAATAACTTTTATGTGCATCACATTAGAATTACGTTTTCAAAATGTACAATTTTATCTACGAATTAATACTTAGCATCAAGGAGATCTCAAAAAAAATTGGTTTAATCAAAAGCGATCCATTTCAGGGGGAAAAGCATCTAAGGAAGAAACCTATAATCATAGGCAAGACTAATGATCACAGGGGTATATCACATGAAAATACTACTGACAAGGGGTGATCATTTCGAGAGATCAACTTGGATCAAGTTTCAAAGCACTGTTCAATCAGGGGTATACCATTCGAAGGAGCATTCCTTAATCAAGTTATATCACAATAGGGTATGACTCAGTTTCCCCGTTTTAACAAACCTCTAAAGGCCTTGATAATCAGGGGAAACCTTCCAATATTTAAGTGTTGGGGAAGTATGTACCAAGTTCATCCTAATGCACGTAGAGTCCAAATTCCCCTTCAAGCAACTTTAAGTACAAACTTTTCAAGCTTCAAATACTTGGGGAAATCTATGTCAAGTTTATGGTGAGGTCTAAGTTATTTCTGAGGGTACTTCCTCCAAATCCTGGAGATTGAGGGGCATATCTTTCAAAATTCGAATGTTGAGGCAAACCATTATGAGACTCGATCAAAAGGAGTTGATTCAAAATGGTTCATCAAAGCCAAACATTTTCAAGACACTTTCAATCAGGGGTATAATACAAAATAGTAGGGTCATTCATATTATGATCAAACTGTTTCCAAAATCATATCAATGAGAATCTCCTCCGAGACCCTACCAACAAATTAAGGGAAAATATTCCACACAGAAAGTAAGCTTTCTTCATACTTTCACAATCCTCCAGGGGACCTCTCTTCTATGTCAGCAATCTTCGAGTTTGAAACGAGTATTAGGGAATCATGTAAGCACGACACTCTACCACCATGTGACAAGCAACCTTGTTACATGGGAGAACTCTCTACGCCTCAACCATATGCAACAAATCATATGGAGACCATTCAAAAAAAGCATTCAAGTCATAATCACAAAGCATAAGGCTGCATAAATCATGCATTAGGGCTCTTTGATCCTGTAGCAGTAGAAATGTTTAAGACTAAGCCATTGGATTGACTTGACTTATACAGATCAAAATAAAAATCGCCACCGCGCTTTATTGTTTACAAAGGAATGGGAAAAGAGAGAATAACCCAAAAAGAGGGGAAAGATTCAAGGTAAGGGGGTTGGTTATGTAAATGGAAGGTATTAGCACCCTAAACATTTACGGTACTCTGCAGGAACCTCTTTGTAAAATCTGTATATTTTGGCTATGAAATGTTGTGTAAAAATGGATGGTGGAGGTGAGAAAAGAAATATATTTTAATTGTTTTTGCACCCTCCGCGGTTGCAAACCTTTAGTGACTATGTACCACCTTTTCATGCAATAGGGGATCAGGGTACACCTAGTTCCTCTTTAAAAAATTTAAAATGTAAGTGTGTTGGTAAATTTTTATGAGATAAAACATCATTGTCATTGTCCATGTGGAAAACATACCTACTACCCACAATCTTGAGAAAGGAGAATTTGCATCATCTCAAAGTGGAGGATATGGCTTGGATTTTAAAATCAACAATGCCTCACTCAACACCCAAGTGGAAAATATATCTCTTCACTACATATTATAAAAGTATAGTTGTTTGCATCACTACAAGGATTGACAAGAGTCTAATCTTTTGAGAACGTTTTTAAATAAGAAAGCCAATGTGGCAAAAATGATTTGAAATGAGATTGATTGACTTTTAGTCTTCTCACAAAAAAATGATGTCAAAATATTATTAAGTTGATTGAAGTTTATTCATGAAAATGTTTTAAAAATGCATGAACCTAAGTCCAAGTTTATTAAAGTGGTTCAAGTTTCAAAACAAGAGGAGTTTTCAAAAGGAGGAAAAAGATTTTTGAAATTAAATAAGATGAGAGGAGAAGAAGAGGCTATCCTAAAGCATAAGGTAAAAGCTAGGGATAGGAACCATCTAACCAACAAGAAGCCAATACTTGAAATTATGAGCCAAGATAGAATTCTCATTCTTCAGATTTAAACCAAGCAAGCAAAGATACTAGACCTCTTGAAAGAACCAAACTTCAAGTGTATTAAGTCTTCACAAAAATTGGGCAGAGTAACGGCTGTATACGGGTGAATTCCAGATTACAAACAAAGAATGTAATCACAATAACCTGCACACAAAACAAATAAACAACCCAATGTCTTGAGGTAAACCTCAAGAACTCCAGACAAAATATCAATTAAGGTTACAAAGTCTCCAACATAGGCCAAGGTTTCTGATCCTAAGTCCAAGATGTCCCATACTCCATAATGTCAAGGATAGTAACCAAATATTCCAAGTATCATTAAAATTTTTATGGTTTATGTTGATTATTAGGTGTCTTAAAATGGAAAAGAAAAGCTCAAGTGAGCAAAATAAAAATAACAAGAATATAAATGCTCAAGTGAGCAAAATAAAAATGAAATGAAATGTAATGCTTAAAGTAAATGGTGCATAAAATATAAAAATAAAAGGGCATAAAGTAAAAACAAAGGGTAAAATCAATTATTAGTGATTAGTGGTTAGTTGGATGATCATCTTGAAATTTGCATTTGGAACTCATTAGAGAATTAGTAGAACCAAAGCCTCCACACAACAAGTTGCATTTGCTTTTTGTCAAGTATATCATCCATTTGGGATCCTCAAAAGTACTATTTAATGATCAACGATGTTTAAGTGATCCGCATTGACCAAAAGTGTTATAGATCCATTAGAGGATTGGTAGAACCAAAGCCTCCACACAATGAATCTCAAGGTTATTGGATCAAAGAAATTAAATTAACATACTTGGGCTTGCAAACATAGGATTGGGCCGTGAATGATCATTTATTCGAATCGGGACAAAATTTAGCCCTATGTTAAGCAATCGTAAGTGGACTTATGTAGAAGTCGCACGTATTTTAAGGCCTGTTAATAGAAATATATGCACCATTTGTTTTGAGACATGATATAGAGATCATGATCTAATAACACTTAGTGCAATAAGAAAGGGATGAGATGGAGAGGGGTGAGGAAGAATATACAAACCACATTTGAATTAAAATTTAATCAAACTATTATTAAAATCATTCATCCATTTTTGTGTAGTTAAAATCAACACCATGGATCCAATGATGTTAATAAATTTCATGATAAAAAATTCAACCCAAGATTAGCCAGAAAATAATCACAAAATAATATTTCATTTTAATATATACATTAAAAAATGTTTTAGAAATATTTAAAATAGAAATAAGGGATAAAATATAAACTATGTTCAAATTAATCAAGAAATAAAAAGTAAGACCATAGAAAAATCAGAAATGGATTCAAATATTTTTATAAATTTTTTGGTAATATTTTAAAGTCAGAAACTATTTTTAAAATTAAAAGAAATGAGTAAAATAAACCAAAAATGATAAAAAAATAACAAAGTCAGAAATAAAAAATAAGTGAGGTCACCAATATTTGTCACAATATCATTGGATCATTCCATATTTTTTCAGAATTTAAAAATGCATAAAAGTATTTTTAAACATTTAAAACAATTCAAATAAAGTGGAAATTTATAAAAAAATATCACAACACAAAATAAAATTGTGAAAAAAATAAAAATCAGAAAGAGAAAAATCAAAAATATTTTTCATAATTTTTTCAGATTTTTTGAACTAAAAATGATTTTTCTATGATTTTTTGAAATTTAAAACAATTAAATATAAAAATTAGAAAAGAAAAATAAAGTCAAAAATATGTGGACCATTGGATGAAAGTCAAAACGTGTTAGCAATCAAATCCAAAGGATCTAGCGCGTTGTGCATATCATGGTCATTAGTGAATAAAGCACTGAATCAAATGTAAATCAGAAATTCAAAAAATCCAAATGGCGTTGTTTCATTGGTTGAAGGATGACACGTTGGTCATCTTCAACCTTCAGCCAGTCCCAAAACCAGTTTGCTCAATCTATAAAATTAGAGCACGAGACCTATGCCATTCGCTTCGTCTCTTCAAGACGAAGACAACCACACATTCGCGATAAATTTATATAAACTGTAGCTCAAGCAATTTGGAAAGAAAGTTTTGAAAAGGGATTTGAAATTTCATGGTCAAAACAAGTTTCCAGATGAAAGTAAGTGTTGCGACTAGAACCAGGGCAATGAGAGCATCACAATGATATCAAAGTTTTGAAGAATTGATGAAGAAATATACCTATTGAAGTTGAGTTGCAGAGCTCTGAAACTAGACTTCTATGGAGCAATATAGGGTACGGTTCTTAAATGTAGTTATATGGTTAGCCTCAGGGAAGATCAATGAAGGTGAATTTATGGAAATATTGGATTGAAAAAGGCTTGAAAGCAGATTTCGAAGTAGCAGAATTTTGAGTTATGGAACAAGTTTGACAGGGTGATTCTGACTATCCAAGCTTGAGGAAATGAATGGGGAATGACCCTCTATTTATATGGAATCAAATGGAATGTCTAAGCGTGTGAAATGATGAAGTTTGGAGGGAAATCGTGTGAAGTTGCAAACAAGAAAAGTGTGACTTCTAATTTGATCAAAACTCATCCAAAACGTGTGTTTTGTTGTGCTAATCAATTCTGGAACTTCACTAAACATGTTTAGAGGCAAAAACGCATGGAAAACTTGTGATTAGAAGCCAAAACAAAGACTTCAAATTATGGCTTATGGAGAAACTTCAGTTCTAAGTTACCAAGTTCAACCCAATGGCATTCTCAGCTCAAGGGGTCTTAAGGCGTGATTCTTTATGCTTTAGAAAGACGAGGTTACAAGCTTTGCAATGGAAAAAGAATGGAATCAAATGGATGCTTGAGCTGAAAGTTGCATTGAGTCAAAGTTGGGAAAAAGAAGTTGACTTTCCATACTTAAAAATATTTCAATTTTTCCTTCAAAAGTGACCTATAATGTTTTGCATCCAAACATGGCCTTCCAATTGGAATTTGCTCTTGACAAAAAAAGATGGCATGAAATAGACCTCTTGAATGACATTTTGGAACTTGAACCATCTAAAATATCCAAAAATTGAGAGAGTTATGGATTGTTGAAGTTGGAAAAAAAATCATGAAATGACCTATAATCTTTTGTATCCTTAAGGCAACTTCCATCCATTTTCTCACTTTTCACATAAAAGAAGGAATAAATTTCACATCCTCAATATAATTGTGGAAATATAATGGGCTCAAGGTGATAAAAATTGACTAAGTTATGATCATTTGAAGTCACACATGGAAAATTGGGGAATCATCTGGAGGACCTGTAATCTTTCTTCATCACCAAGCTTCTTCCACATGGAAACTCCTTGAAACTTTTAAAGTGATTTGTTGATAACCCTTTGAAGAGAAGGATGTATTTTGAATCACTCAAAAATACCAAAATATGAGCAAGATATGCTTCTTTGAAGTTCAAAACCCTAGCTCTTAGATCAAGAAAATGCCTTGAGGAACTTTGACAATTTTGAACAAACTTCTTATACCAACACATATGATTTGTAAATAGAAGTTGTTGAGGATGAAAATTAGAACTAATAGCCACCAAAACCACTTCCATATCTTTAGAATTGAGAGAGATATGCACTTGTGACCAATGGGAACAAAGCCTTGTCCAAGCATGACAACTTCTCCAATCAATCCCTTGTACTTTTGAATCAAATTTGATAATATTGAAATGTGGTGAACCAAAATAACCTTGCCATGCCATTTCCTTCAAAAAAATTCCAATGGTGAGGTTTGAACTTCTCAAGCTTTATTGACTAGGGCATGGAAATAAACTCATGAACCCATGGAGCAACTTGCTGAATCTTATTGCCTTTACCTACATGAGTAACAAGAAAGACAAACCAAAATTGCATTTTATTAATTAAGAGAAGAAATCAAGACAAAAAATATTCATGATCATAAAAGAACACAAGTCAAGGTGCTTGGTGATTCCTCAAAGAGCAAAGCTAAATATAGGGAGGAGGACCAAAAGCCCTAATATGATCTTGTTGTGATTGAATCAATATGGTATGATGAAAGGATCTTAGGGGCAAAAATTGGGGTACAACAGCTGCCCTTATTTAAGTTTCTTCTATCCGGAGATACGAAGGTTAAAAATCTTCGTGTCGACGTGATCGAAGATACTTAAATATAAAACAAACCCTATTTTTGGCCCTAAGATACTGTGATACAGTGGGAGAACTGACTTGAGTGTTTTGCGTTTGATCGCAAATGTTACGGTTTAGCAAGAGTCGCCACTGACTTTTCTTTTATCCAAAAGGAAAGGTGAAAAAGCACAAGAAAGACCTTTGAGATTATTTCTTGAGTTCGGGGGGTAGATTACAAAAAGGTAAGGTATTAGAACCCTTTTTATCCATGGTTTTCCATGGGATCTTAGTTACTTACTAGATCACTTTCTTTTGTTTGAAATTGTGCTTTGTATGGTTTTTGAAAGTATTTTGTAAAGAGGCCATTGTTTAGGCAATCTTTGTAATGATTCTTGTTCGTAAGAATGTATACAAAGATGTTGATATTTTAAAAATGTTTTCAATTTTGTAAGATGTTTTGAAAGTGTATGTGATTGTTTTGAAAATAGCAAGGATGTTTGTTTTGAAATGGAGCAAGTAATTATGAGCAATCTACCTACTCAAATGTCTTTCTTGTTCATTTTCTTTTCCTTTGACATTGTTGTCTTACCATTGATTTGGTAAGCAAACCTATCTTTGGATGTAAATGGGACGGGCGTGGGTCATCGTATAGCCAAGATTAGCAATGTTGTAAGGTATCTTAGCATTCTTTTTGAGGGACTAAGACCATTTTGTAAGGCAACTTTAGACAGCGTCATCGAGGGACTATGATCTTGTATTTGCTTTTTTTGCTAAGATACCTTACATGCGTAATATGGTCATTTTTGTAAGGCAACCAAGTGAGATAACCCTAGGGGTGCTTGTGTGCAAGTGTGTTATTTTCATGCTTGTTTTTGTCCTTGATTAGGGTTTTCTATTTGATTGATTTTATTCTTTCCATACAAACCCTAATTACTAGCATATAAATATAAAGCATTTAAATTGCGGAAAATAAAAATACTAAGCTATTACATGATTTGTGGGAGGGGGTATACAATTTATGAATGGGGATTGCAATAATATAAAACCTAATTAATCTATTACAACCAAATTGAATTTATACAAGAATTGGAATAAATAATATAGAAGATGAATTAAATATGCAAGAATTTGTAAATGCAATTTTTTTTGTTTGGTTTCTTAAGAAAAAGTCTAGATTTTAACCTAATTGGATAAAGAAAATAATTAGTCAAGTTTAATATTCATTAAGAGAAAGATTCTTGACCAAAACCCTAATTCTTCTTGATTGATTAAAAAGAATGAAGTTTATATAAAAAATTATTTTTTATATTTTATATTTTTTGTCTTAAAAAATAAATTATAGTGTTATAAAATATTCTTTAGTCTTTTTGATATTAAAAAAAATATTTTCATTAGTATAAAATAAATAATATGTTAGTTTTAATTAAAACTTTACAAGGAAATTAATAAAAGTAAATAAAGTATGATAAATAAAATAATTTTTATATGGAAAAATAATTAAATTATGTCAAAATATAAATCTACATTTTTTATACTTTTTATGATTTTTTTTGGTATTTTAGAAAATATATTTAAAAAATAAATAAATAAATAAATAAATAAAAATAAAATGGGCCAGGGTGGAGTCACAAGTAAACAGGGTGTATGCTAGCAAAAAAAAAACAAAAAAAAAAGAATGTCAGGCCCAAAGGGCCCAGTGCCTGCAAACAAAAATCAGAAAATGTCAAAAATTGGAGAGAAAAAAAAGCAAAATGGTCTCGCTGGGGCTTGAACCCAGGACCATAGGGTGAACAGGCGTGCGCTTTACCATTGGGGTGGCTATACTTCCGTTTATATAGGAAAACCCATAAATATATAAGGCAAATCCAGTCCTGATGACTTCATCTTCAACCTCCAGCCGGTGTACCTGTAACTTCTTCATTTCTCAACAAAAATGGAAAGTGACAAAATGAAAGTTGTTGCATTCTTCCTCACGATTCTAACCATGTAAATAACTAAGGCTAAAAGTCAAAGATAAGTGAGAATTTCTCTGGCCCTAATTTAAACCCTAAAAATTTCAGAAACTTCAACTCTAAAATTCTCTAAGCTCAAGCCATATAAATGTAAACTATGGATATGTACAGCTTCGTGGCAATGAGGTCTACATTTTATCTTCATAAATGCAAGCCTAACAATGCCTAAGTAATGAGATATAAGTGCAAGAAAAATACCTCAAAACTGGAAATCCTGAAATGCAAATGAGCTTGTTTCAGTCAGTACTGATGATCAGGTTAGCTTCCTTAAACCTCTAGGAAGTTAGTGCAATGGTTGGCTTGAGCTGAAGATGTATGGAATGACCTGGAGAAGCCCAACTGTGATGATCTGTTTTTGGTTATGGAAGATAGGTAAAATGGTGTTACAGAAATGAAACAGGTACAAGGATGAGTTGGACTTGATGCAAGGAAGCTTTAGAAACTAAAAGGCCAAGAAATACACGAGGGAAATGTGAGTTTGGTATGAAAAGTCAGAACTTGCACAACAATGGTGTTTTGGGATAATTTTCTGGATAGAGGGAGTTTGAGTGAGTTTTAGGGGCTTCTTGCTCGTGTGTCAACTTGCAAATAGTGTGTCTACTTATAAGCAAGAGGTTTGGAGACTTGTAACAACTCAGAATTTGAAATTGCATCCTTAAGCCAAACATGTGATTTTTGAGAAAACGAGTTTCAATGCTTGTGTACTTGCTAAGGTAGAGTAGTTCATGTTTTAAAAAAGTTTGTTTCTAACTTTGTGGATGGAGTGTGATCAGAGGGAATAAGTTAGAGGCTCAATAATGACTTTATTCAAAAATCTCGCTTTACAAGAATGGAAGTGTTCACTTTGTGCCATTAATGGAAATGCAACTTGGATAATAGCTCATTTGCTTGGATCAAATCCTTAACAGCTGTTTAAGCATTTAATTAAGGAGTTAAAAAGAAGTTTGAGGCCTGCAAAGCAAAGATTGTGCAGCCTAGCATGGATTTGCATTTGTATTCATCATGAAAATGACCTAAATTCAAGTGACAAAACCCTAATTTCATCTCTTCGATTCTCCTTGCTCAAGAATGATCTCAAGGAGTTCTTGGATATTTTGGAAATCTTTAAATGTGATCTACAAATAATATTTGAATTTCTTTTGAATATTCCCCTTGGAACTATGTGAAAAATTGCCATGAAGTTAGGTAAAAAATCTGCCTAACTAGGGCAAAATTTCACTAAGTTATTTTTAGTTCATGAGCATGTATTCACAAAATTATAACTTGAGATCTAAGCATTTTTAGGAGAAGTTTTGTGAAGTAAAGTTGTAGATTTCATGTAGATCTACAACTTTCATGTTGGAAGTTTCTCTTGAATCATTTTGCATTATGGTGAAAATTTGGCTCAAAGTTATGAAAAAATAAGAAATTTTCTATACTTAGAAAATTTTCTAAGTTAAGAAATTTCATCTTCTCAAAATAAAATCTTGAATTCTTGATTTCTTGATGAACAAGTTTCATGTTTTAAAATGCTTTGATGAATTATGATCTTTGGCATTTGATTTTGACCAAAAAGTCAAAGTTTGACTTTTCAGTATATAGTTGACTTTTGAACAGTTGACTGAAAAATTCATCTGTCAATCCAATGGACTTGTAGTGTTTTGAACCATGTCATTAGGTCAAAGTGATAAAATTGGACTCTTGAGATCATGTTTTAACCCAATTGATCATTTTCTAGGTCAAAAAACCAGAAATTGCCCTTTCCTAGTCAAAACCCTAATTAGACCATTTTGCCCTTTTGATGATTTGATCAAATTTCTTGAGGAGTTGTGGTCCAAACTTGATAAAATGACACATATGGGTTTAAAATGTTGATGTGGATAAAAAATTATGAAGTTTGAATGTAAATTGTCCATGGTTGACTTTTCCCCCAATACAGCTGATTTTTAGGTCAATTGTTCAATTGACTGATCAAAAGTGTGATCCAAAGCTTGAAACTTGACATGAGTAATCTTGGGGGTCCATAATGATCCATGAAAGTCATATGGGGCATTGGAAGTTCAAAAATCCTTGTGCAATCTCAAACCCTAATTTTCAGTCATTAGTGCTTGAGGAGGTGTCTTGAGCTGATCAACCCAAATGTAGTCTTGATCCAAAGGAGATCTTGTGAAAATCCATGATAAGTGAGAGGGAAAATTTTGGGGTACAACAGATACCATGCAATGCTTATGAGTATGAATGCATATGAATGACTTCAAAGGGACACAAAACACCACTGGGGATGTAGCAAAGGAAAAAGAGATCAAAAGAGAAACCCAACCAGGAAAATAAATCACTGGTGGATCAAAAGACCTGACTTAGAGGATGATAAAAAGTCAGAGGATACACCAACTTCTACTGAAGGAGAAACTACCAACGTTAACTAAAGGCAGAGAGAAAATATATCATAGCACCGCTGTTCACTGACGATGAACTACCAATGTTCACTGAAGGTAGTAAAAAGATAACAATCACCAATTTTCACTGAAGGTGACCTACCAACTTTCATTGAAGGTAGAGAGAAAATATATTATAGCACCGCCGTTCACTGACGATGAACTACCAACATTCACTGAAGGTAGTAAAAAGATAACAAGTTTCCCTAAAATTCTGGCATTTCACCTAGAAAGTGTCTCAACTTCTTCTTTAACCAAGGCACTCTGCCTGGAAATGGTAATATATAAGTTGTCTCAAATAAAGAGACTTCCTCTTGCAAATATTTCACAATGAACTTTCTCTGTGATATTGAAAGACTTGCCATCCACTGGAGTAATTTGACAACAAACTGCAAACTATCTACTTATAGAGAAGATAACAAAAAAGTAACATCGATTTTTACGGAGAAGCATGAGTTTCTAAAATAAAGAGACCTTCTACTTGTTGTCATGGAGGATTGTAAAAAGAAATGACTTTCTGGGGAGAGAAATATGGCTTCCTGGGGAAAGAAATATGACTTCCTGGGGAAAGAAATATGACTTCCTAGGGAAATTCCACTATATTCCTGCTGAGGAGATAAAGTCTTTTCGTGCAAAATAAATGCACAAACCAAAACTCAAAGCTTTCAGAAATCCAAAGTAAATAATATTGTTGTGGAACCAAAGATTCAAACCAGAAATAAACTGGAATGGAACAGTAAACTAAAATACATCCTTTGAGAAATAAACTCAAGAGGGAAAACCAAATCCATATAAACAAGGAGCTGTACAGGATGGCTAAAGCAAAAATATATCACGAGGGATAACTCAGTGGGGAAATTGAAAGAATATACGCTTTCTGCTTAAGACCAACACTCTATTGAAGAGAGGACAACGTAACTCTGCAAAACAGGGTGATATGTCAACAAAAATATTAACAAATGTTAATGAATAATGATTTGCCAATTTTAGCTATGCATGATGGATGTATGAATGTATGAGTGTTATCATGCATATGCTGACAAAACAGATATACAACACTGGGAGTAACCAGGCAAAACCACCTCGGGCACAATCAACACTCGACGAAATTACATTCAAGATGAACAATCCAAGAAAAAGTAAGCGCCAACTG
Organism: Vicia faba; assembly: GCA_948472305.1. Classification (NCBI taxonomy): domain Eukaryota; kingdom Viridiplantae; phylum Streptophyta; class Magnoliopsida; order Fabales; family Fabaceae; genus Vicia; species Vicia faba. The sequence continues at coordinate 28,649,440 of OX451738.1, forward strand.
AGGAAAAATAACCTATTGCCTGGTTTAACTTTACTGGGGAGAAGCATAATCCGGAAGTAAACAAAACATAGCGACCAAACTATACAGATACAGAGATACAACATCCTTCTCTGGGCTTTACCAAGTGTAGCACTCAGACTTTAGCGAGAAATCAAATATTTTCAAAAGTAATGCTTCTACTGGGGATTTTGAAAAATAAATTTCAAGTAGAGCAGATGTTCATCAAATCATCAAAACATTCACTGGGGAATTCAGGACCATTCTGAAAGAGGAAGCACACAAACTTTGTTAAGGCGTACAATGTCCTATCATCAAGCCATTAACTGGGGATTTCGCGCTGATTTCACTGGGGAGGTTAACACCACATCCTCAAAGAGAAAACCAATATACATTCTTCACTAGAGAAACCGGAGACATGCGTTCTTCAAGAGTGGTTATTGTACCAACTTCTCTGGGTAGAAAGAACCTCTATTAAACAAACGAAAAACTTTACTGGAAGAAACTGGGATTGGATCTTCATATCGTGCAAACTTGGAAAAGAGGAGAAATGAACCACAACTTGACCGGGGACACTGGAGTCACAAACCCAATACAGCGAGAACATCCTGAGAAAAACTTTCCCGGGAAACAAAACTTCTCAAAACAATTGGAGTCAGTCCATTCCTGGGATCACCACTTTTGTTTTCCTATTGCGTCACAAATTTTAAAGTAACAGTAAATTGAAAATTCTTTTTGAAAATCAATTTTTTTATTTAATATTTTTGCTTTGAAAGTTATTATCAATAATAAATGGAGCCTTTGCAAGCTGAATAAAATAAGAACTACAAAGAATTGGGTAAAAGCTCAAATTTCATTAATAGAATGGTAGTCGGCGAATGGCGAGACTCCATGGATGATTACAAAGTTCGGAAAATGGTAATATATAATGGAAAATATACATTGAGATACAATGACCACTATCCCCTTTAACAACTTTTGAAATCCTGAGCAGCAACTTCTGTTGAAATATGATGAGGATCCAAGAAGACTGTTGCTCCAGCAATCAAGTCTTGTCTAATGTAGTTACTTGCCAAGAAAGCCCCTAACTTTTGCCTAAGCTGCCCTTGCGGGTTTTCAACTTAGCGGGAAATTTATTCTGTTTATGTCTCTAATTTTTACCTAGACCGCCCTTTTGGGTTTTCGGCCTACCGAGACGCTCTTTTTTACCTAAGCCGCCCTTTTGGGTTTTCAACTTAGCGAGTTGTTCTTTTATTTCTTTAGGCGAAGTATTTCTTGACTGCATCAGCATTCATGGGACGTGGGAACTCCTCGCCATCCATAGTTTCAAGAATTAATGCACCGCCAGAGAAGGCTTTCTTGACAACATATGGGCATTTAAAATTGGGAGTCCACTTTCCCCTAGAATCAGTGTTGAAAGACATGATCTTCCTGAGCACGAGGTCGCCTTCTCTAAATTTAAGAGGCTTGACCTTCTTATCAAAATCTTTCTTCATTCTCTTCTGATATAATTTTCCATGACACAAAGTTGTCATTCTCTTTTCTTCGATCAAATTCAATTGGTCAAACCTGTTCTGGATCCATTCAGCCACTGTCAACTTGGTTTCCATTATCACACACAAAGAGGGGATCTCAACCTCGACTGGGAGTACAACTTCCATTCCATACACAAGGGAAAATAGGGTTGCTCCTGTTGAGGTGCGGACAGATGTTTGATATCCATGAAAAGCAAAAGGGAGCATTTCATGCGAATCCTTATAAGTGACAACCATCTTCTGGATGATTTTCTTGATATTCTTATTAGCAGCTTCAACAACCCCATTCATCTTTGGCCTGTACGGAGAGGAATTATGATGGACAATCTTGAATTTTTCACATAGTTCTGTCATCATTTTATTGTTCAGATTCGAGCCATTGTCGGTGATAATTCTGCTCGGCACACCATACCGACATATAAGATTATTCTTGATGAAGCGCAAAACCACCTGCTTAGTGACATTAGCATATGAAGCAGCCTCCACCCACTTGGTGAAGTAATCAATTGCTACCAAGATGAAACCGTGTCTATTCGAATCTTTGGGTTCTATCATCCCAATCATGTCAATTGTAACACCCCAATTCTACCCCGGCGAATTATATAAATAAGTCAGAGTTATAAAAATCATTCATGCAAACGAATCGGGATGCCACAAATTCTTCTATCAAAATTCATTACATTCATCGTGGATATATAACACTTTTAAAACATCAGGTGAACCATTATCATAACATCTTTAATTAAATAATTCAACATCTACGCAGCGGAACTCTTAATAACATCTTTATCATCATTACAGCAGCTTCAAACCAACTCATACTTAATAATAATCAACTTAAAGTTCAACAACTAAATAATCAAAAATCAAAAGCAACAAGCGTTCACCCCCCCGAGTGTTACATATCAGAGCAATGACACCGACTCGAACTAACGAAGGTATACAACCTTCACTCTCGATTACCTGCACGTTACCAACATAAGGGCAACATTGAAACAGAAGGGGTGAGATATCTAACAATATAATAAAACGCGTGATAATTAATATATTAAATTAGATCACATAACATCACCACTTCTCATCTCATAATCAACAATAATCACAATAATAATACACAATCACAACATCAATTCACACTTCTTTATGCAATCATATAATGCGACTCAATATTATATAAATGCATGTGGTACCATTGGAAAAGAATTCCCATCTCAAAAATTTGCCAATTAATAAAGGCATCAACAAGGCATAAGCCTTCATCTCAATATTCACCAAATTCAGGCCATCTCAACGAGCATAAACTCCATCTCAAAATGCAATGTATGCGACACAATCATGAATGTATTAACAACACCATAATTAACAACAATCACAATACAACATCATCGTTGGCCAAAGGCCTACATCTCAAAAGCATATCAACATATCTTCATCAACATCTCATATCATCCACGGTTGCTCGCTCTTTTCCCTATTAGTAATGGTTTTGAGCCATATCTTCAATGAGAGCGCAAGCTTCAGGGTAAGACTCGTTCATCAGAGCGCCACCGGCGGCAGCATCGATGGCCTCCTTGGTGTTATATTGGAGTCCATTATAGAATGTATGTATGATCAGCCATTGTTCTAGGCCGTGGTGGGGGCAAACTATTAATAATTCCGTATACCTTTCTCATGCCTCAAATGATGATTCTCCTTGGACTTGAGTAAATCTAGTTATTTGGTTTCTAAGAATGGCAGTCTTACTAGGGGAAAATATCTAGCAAGGAACACTCTCATAAGGTCTTCCCCAATTGTTATTGAATTGGCTGGAAGGGAATCTAACCAACAACGGGCTTTATCTCTGAGGGAGAAAGGAAATAGTCTTAAACGAATCGCCTCGGATGTAGCATTGTTAGTTTTAAAGGTATCGGCTAGTTGAATGAATATTTTCAAATGTTGATTTGGGTTCTCCGTAGCAAGACCCGCAAATTGGTTTTGTTGTACTAGTTGTAATAGAGAGGGTTTTAGTTTGAAATTGTTGGAAGGAATAACAGGGTTTACTATACTAGAACTAGGTTCTTTGTTGGAGGGTTGGGCAAACTCCTTAAGGGGTCTTTGGTCACGATTTTGGGCCATAGATTTCCTAACTCTTTGGAGTAAGAGGCGAGCACGAGCATAACATTCAGGTTCTGCTAAAGGGTTTAATAAACTCTCGGTACTGCGAGCTTTTCGCATTGACCGACTAGTTAAGCCTTAGTCTAGACGGTGTAACAACAGGGTATGAAATTTGACGTAATTGGTCCCCAGCAACAACTCCAAAAACTTGATGCATGATTTTTTCAAGTATACGAAACGCGTCAGAGTAATATAAAAGATTATCAATCCCACAAAGACCAAACATCAATCTATCGATTTCTATTGTTATGATGTTTATCTAAGGCAGATCAAATCAGGGTTTTATAGCAGGCAGAGTAAATAAAGTAAAAGATGTCAATTCAGATAAAAGCAACACATTCGAATCCAAATCACAATCGTCCGATAATACTCTAAAATACTTCTAATATAACTACTTATTGGGCAATATTTCCTACTTTGAAAAGAACTAATTTAACAGGAATTGTCGCTTTCGCTTATTCAGAACCAAGTTTATTCTTTAAATAATGCCTTTTTATTGTCACGGATAAAAGGTGCGTATTATGTTAAAGTAATAAACCTATTTTTAAGAAATATAGTTACTTGACTGAGTTGAAAAGTGATTTTGACTCAGAACTTCTAACCAAGAGATTATTAGACTTTTAAACCTATAAACGCGTCCGAAAAAGGTTTTGAAATGATTTCTTCTAAAAAGTTAAAGGTTCTTACTTAATTGAACAAAACGCTTTCTCTCTCTTTGATAAATTAAGACTAACCAAGTTTATCAATGGTTGGACGACTTTCGATCTTACCCAACAGAAAATAAAGTACAAAAAACTTGTGTTAAAAACCAAAATAGCCCCTAAAGTATTCCTACTGATGCAATATTTAGACAGTTACCTTAACCATGATCATTACATTCTAACCCTAAAGGAAATTAGCCAGACATGGAAATAAACTTATTAAAGCAAATCATGTTTAAGCAGAAAGTAAAAAGGTTAAAAGATAAGTAAATGCGATGCGAGAAAATAAACAAAGTAAAGCAAGTGCGATGCGAGAAAATAAATAAAGTAAAGCAAGTGCGAGGAAATAAGTGAGATAAATGCGGAAACTTAAATAGAAACCTGCTCCAAACGGAGGGCTTTAAAGCAACTTGACTGGAAGGTAAATTTTACTAAAATAAAGGAAACTTGAATTAAAATGGCGGCAAGATTGTAAAGTGCTCCAAACTTGATTACATACTCAACGACTCATGCGATAACTCTTCAATGTGAAAAGATTACCGCTTACAATTGGACAATATATGGCTTAAGTCAGTGAAACTAAGTGTTGTACCCCAAAATTTGCCCTCCCATTTCCTCAACATTTTCTCATCACAAGACCCTGGAAGATCAAGATCCAATTAGGGTTTCCTCTGCTCAAGACTTCTCCTTGCACTGTGGACTCAAATTAGGGTTTGTGTTTGCCCAAGGATTTTTTGACCTAAAATGCCTAAGATGACTTTCATGTTTTATGTTGGACTCCCAAGTTTATCCTCACCAAGTTTCAAGTCTTGATTCCAAGTTTTGCCCAGTCAATTGGACAGTTGACCTAGAAATCAGCTATATTGGGGAAAAAGTCAACTGTGGCCAATTGACAGTCAAACCTCATGAAATTTGACCCACATCAACATTATGAACTCATATGAACCATTTGATCAAGTTTGGATCACAATTCCATAAGAAATTTGATCAGATCACCAAAAGGGCAAAATGGTCATTTTTAGGGTTTTGACTGTACAAAGGCAGTTTTTGACTGTTTGACCTAGCCAATGGCAAACCAAGCTCACATATGGACTCAAGGACCCCATGGAATTATCTTGACATGCTCAACAAGCTCAAAAGATCCCAAGTACACAAGATTGACAGTTGAATTTCCCAGTCAATTGATCAATTTTGACTGTATACTGAAAAGTCAAACTTTGACTTTTTGGTCAAAATCAAGAGCCAAGATTCATTTTTCATCAAAATATGCCAAATCATGAAACTTGTTCACCAAGAAATCACAAAATGCAAATTAGGGTTAGAAAATGGAATTTTTCATAACTTAGAATTTTTCTAAGTTATGAAAAACCCTAATTTTTTCCCAACTTTGCCCCATCTTTTCACCAAGATACATTTGGATTCAAACAAAAGTCAAAACATGAAAGTTGTAGCTTGTTGCATAATCTACCACTTTGATTCACAAAGTTTTCTCATTTGAAGCTTGTATCTCAAGTTACAATTTTTTGAATAAGGGCACTAAACCATTTTTAACTTAGTGAAATTTTAACCTATTTTGACAAGGTTTTCTACCCCACTTCAAGGCCATTTTCCATACCCTTCCACTTGGAATTTCAATTTTCATTTCAAAGATGGATTGTAGTACACATTTCAAGCTTTCCAAAATGTCCAAGAACTTCTCAAACAACCTCATAACTTGAGAGATTCGAATTTCACAAGTTGGCAAAAATTCACTTTTGTTCTTCATCAAAACATGTTCATAATCTTGCAAATTTGAACTCAGCTTGCTTTATGCTTGATTACAGGTCCTTGAACCATTCCATACTCAATAATTTAATGCATATTCAATGTGTTAAGGTGTTGTTCTTTGAGTGAAAGCTTTGTATGCAAGATTAAGCCTAAACTAGATAAAGTGAACTTTCCATTTTTGAAAAGATTAACTTTATGTCCAATTGCAAATCAAGAAAGTACATGGAAAATCTGCTTGGCACAAGATTATGTGCATAACACACTGATCAAGAGAGGATTATGCAGCACATTAGGGGGTCCTCTACTGACCTAGAAAGCCAACTTGCTTTTGCTTGCTTAAAATTCAAGTAACATTGCATAACTTGTACCATATCTCATCTCAGCTTAGAAACACAAGAAAGAAGTTATCAAACACATCAGAAAGAACATATCCAAGCTAACACACGAGCCCTTGCCCTCTCAAACACTCACATTGCCATAATCACCTTGAAACTGCTCAAACAGAGCCAACCCTACAGATTGGGTGCTATCTCTCAATCCCTTCGAGCATTTTGGTCCAAACCTGTTCCTCTACCTTCCTTACAACCTATGCAAGCTAACCATGACCTAAAACCTGACCTGTAATCCCTCTAACAGCTTCCACCATTTTCATTTTTTCCTTTTGCAGGTGAAGTTCTATAGCTTGATACAAGAAGTTTCAAGACAAAGTAAGCATTGAAAAAGCATCCCTGGACCTCAAGGAAGCTTTTCCAATCATTACCTTGCACTAGAAGTTCCTCATTCTCCAGATAGAAGTTCAACTGCACAGGTAAAACTTTGAACTCGTATCTCTCTTATCATGCATCTTTAGTCTTAAGTTTGTGAAGAAACAAGGTTCTACTCATAGCCCTGAACATGTACATATCTTTACATTTCATTTCTTTTGCCTGAGTAGAGAGAATTTGTAGTTTGAAAATGGCAGAAAAACTAGGTTAGGATTTGGGGGAGGAGAAATTCTCCCTCATCTTAGAGAGTTAGGTCAAGTTCCATACATGGTTAGAATCGTCTCTTCATGCTGAACATTTGTTGTGTTATGAGTTTTTGCTAAAAAGCCAGGAATCAAGAGTTGGACATTGAAGAACAGAGGCGCGCGTTTTTTCAAATGTTTGTGCTGGAGGTTGAAGACAGTGGTATTGGGCTGGGCTTGTTTTGTGCTTTTCTTTTCACACCCCATAATTACTCATGAACCCCCCAAGCCCATTTGTCTTATTTTTAATTCTTTTTGACTTTTTCTTTTTTTTGTTTGACTTGTTTATTTTTTTCTCAGCATATTAAAATTTTGAAAATATTTTTTCCATCCTTTTTTGAATTTATGGCATATTTATTTGATTTATTTCTTTATTTATACATAAAATATATGCATATTTTTATTTAGAATAAATACAAAAAATAGTGTGAATACATGTTTTATTTTTATTTACCTTCTGAAAAATATTTCACATAAAAATACCTTTTATTGATTTTATTAAAAAAATTAATTATTATTATTATTTGTATATAATATTTAGAACTTAATATATATATATATATATATATATATATATATATATATATATATATATATATATATATATATATATATATATATATATATATATATAGGTTAGAATATAAATACTTGAATTTTTCACTTTTATTAATATTTGATACAAAAATACTTTTTTTCATAATATACTTCATTTTATGTTTATTTTTGTATATAATAAATAAATACTTGTATTAAGCCAATTAATATCCATTTTCATTAAAATTAGGGTTTTTTTTTGCCCTAAATTCAAAATACTCCAAAAAATAATATCTTTAATTTTTTTTTCACATAAATAACATTTTTTTCATACATATACAAAACATTTTTGCATCTTGCATTTTTATTCCATCTTTATTTATTCAATTATTGTACATTATTTACTTTGCAAATATTCAAATTGATGTAATAGTTTTAGGTTTACAATTACTTGTCAATATCCCCATTTGAACATTTGTACCCCCCTTCCCATATTTGGTTTTGTAATAGCTTAGTAAATTTAAATTTCGCACTTTATACGCTTTCTAATTATGCCATGTTAGAATTAGGGTTTGCATGCGAAAAACGATAAAAAATAGTTATGACCTAATCTCAAGATAAACAAGCATGAAAATGGACACACAAATCACACTTGCACCCCTAGGGTACTCCACCTTGTTGCCTTCAAATAAATGGGCCATATTGTATGTTGAACTTCTTTGGGCAAAGCAAACAATTTGAATGATCATAGTCCCTCGATAAAACTTTTCAAAACAAACAAAAACAAATGATCAAGTCCCTTAAAGAAAATTGCCCAAAGACATTTAACGCCGTTGCAATTATGGTCTAAACGATGACCCGCGCCTGTCCCTTTCACATCCTAACATAAGGTTGTCCACCAAATTCAATGGTGGAACAAACTTGTTAAAAGGGTTAAAACATAGCAATAATCTTTTGAGAAATTTAGGAGTAGATAACCTCTTAGTTACTTGAATCAAACTTGCAAAACAAAACACTTGCCTAATTTCAAAACCACACATCACTACATTTTTAAAATGACTTTCAAAAACAAATGAAAACCTTTTCAAAAGATGTACATCTTTGTATACATCCCCACATGGATCATTATAAAGGTTGCCACCACATTGGCCTCTTTTTTCAAAATATTTTTCAAACCCACACACTCAAGCACCATTTAAAACAATTGAAAACAAAAGGCAAGTGATCTAAGCAAGTAACTAAGAGCCCATGGATAACCATGGATAGAAAGGGTGCTAATACCTTCCCTTTCTGTAATCTACTCCCCGAACCCAAGAAAACATCTCAAAAGGTTTTTGCTGTGCTTTTTAACCTTTCCTTAGGATAAAATAAAAAGTCGGTGGCGACTCTTGCTCAACCGAGACATTTGCAAATACAAACGCAAAACCTCAAGTCAGTTCTCCCACCGTATCACAGAATTGGCGACTCTGCTGGGGACAAAACTTAAAAGTGGAGTAACCTTAGGGCTTAGATCACCTTTGTTTTCAATTGATTATCTTGTTTGCTTTTACATTTGTGGGCTTTGTATCGGAGTTTTATAGATCCTAACTCGGATCTGGGCATACCTTCTTAGAAAGTAGCAACAAGGCTGTGAGGGAACTGTGCGGGGTATACCAACATGGTTGAAGCAGTCTGCTACGTTGATGTGGCACTTTGGTGTGTACCGGTAACCCTTGAGTTCAGTCAAGGAGAGTACGGGGCCGCCGCGTGGTGTCGTGAAGCATCAACTGACCTTAGGAACCTTAATTGAACCATCTTGGCCTTTTTAGGGTAGTGAGATAACTGACTTTGGTGCAGTCCGAGGTTGGTTGATACTCGATACTACACTCAATTGAGGGTTGCTTTCCTGGGATATTTCGGTCGCCAGTTCAGTGGCTAAATCGAAACGATGAACAATGAAAGTAATCAAGTGATATTGGGACCCTTAGAACCCGGTTACTTCTAATAGGACAGGTTGAGCCCACCAAACTTCAAGAGGGTAATACCCAGACCCCATGCAGGCCTAAACCCTAAGGGTTTGTCTTGTGTGACTTGTGTGCCTTACCATGTTTGCCTTTATGAATATTTGTGTTGTATTTAATCATAACATCATGACATCATACCACATCATGTGCATTGACTAACCATTTCAAGGGTTTCGAATCTTCATCTTTGTTCTTGTTTTATAGGACATGGAAACTGCTCGTAGAAAGACAATTCAGATTAGCCTTGTAAAGATCCCTCCTCAGCTTAAGGAACTCATGTCCAGGATTCCCGAGGGTTCTTCATTCAGTGAGAGACATGGAAGACTCATCAGCTTGGTTAACACCAACATTGAGGAAGATTTGATAAAGGTCCTGTTCCAGTTCTTTGACCCTCTGCATCACTGTTTCACTTTTCCGGATTATCAATTGGTGCCTACATTGGAAGAGTTCTCCCGACTCCTGAAGGTCCCTATCCTTGATCAACTACCCTACAACGGTACGGAAGAGGAACCCAAGCTTGAAGAGATTGCTAAAGCCTTGCACCTACAACCGTCTGACCTCAAGGGACATTGGGAAGTTAGAAGTGGTATCAAGGGTTTCTTAGCCAGGTTTCTGTTCGAGAAGGCCCAAGAATGTTGGAACTCCCTTGACCTACAAGCTTTTGAAGAAGTTATGGCCCTCCTTGTCTATGGTTTGGTGTTATTCCCTAACCCAGATCAGCTTATTGATATCAGTGCTGTCCAGATCTTCATGACCAGGAATCCTATACCTACGTTGCTGGGGGACATCCTTCACTCATGTTACACTCGAACCATGAGAAGAAGGGGTGTCCTTATGTGTTGCACTCCTCTCCTGGGAAGGTGGTTTATTTCGCACCTTCCACAATCAGTTTTGAAGAACGAGCGGGGCTTGAGATGGTCACAACGGTTAATGACTCTCACGCATGCAGATATACATTGGTGCCCTAGGTCCAGGGAAGACGTCACTATCATTGATCGTTGCGGGGAGTACCCTAATGTTCCTTTATTTGGAATCAAAGGAGGTATTACTTACAACCCATGCCTGGCTTGGAGACAGTTTGGTTATGCTCGAAGGGACGGCCCTCATGACATGTTAATTCCTAACATAGTTTTTGAATTCGACAACGATACTCAAGGACTTCGTCAGAGATTTATCAGAGCTTGGAGGATGCCAAGTAGGATAGACAGCAAGACACTGGGGCACAGGAACTCCATCCCGTTGGAGCCTTATCTCAAGTGGGTACGAGCCCGCTCTCAGAAGTTAGTGATGCCTTATCCTCATATGCTCCCTGTGATCAAAGAACCAGTCTTGGAAGGAGAGGTGTCCTACACTATTCAGCACCCTGATATGCCCACATCCTGGGAAGAAATGCAGAAGAGCTGGGTCCAGCTTAAGGAAGAACGGAATTCTCTTGAGACCAGCCTACATGCTAGTGAAAAGAAAGTCCTGGAACTCACCCGCCTGCTGCACGAGGAGAGGAATCTCAACACCTACATCGCACCAAAGAGGATGCGCAATGTTTTTTTGCCTTAAGGAGTCATTTTGTAATATTTGGCCCATGGGGCATTTATGTACTAACGAATTTCTCCTTATTAATATGATGTGCGTTCTTTTTTGTCTACAACAAATTTTGAATATTCTGAATCCTTGAATGCATTGCATACATACGCATTCCATTGCACCATATGCATAGCAGGTACCCTATTTCACAGGTTGCTTAATTTTCTTCGCTGTTTGTGTGCACAGTCATCATGAATCCAGACTCCTCCAGTGAGCAAGCAATCAAGGCCCTTCAGGCACAAAATGCACAGTTTCAAGAGATGGTCCTAAGCCTAGCCAAAGGTCAGCAAGAGCTGAAGACCCTACTCCTGAAGAAGAAGAAGAAAAAGAGGACTGCGTTGTTCAATACCGGACGCAGATTTGGGAACACACTCCATAATGAAGCTGATCCAACTACTTCTTCTGCTGAAAAAAACAGTCCCCAAGGGGGAGGAGCTCCTAGTCCCGCAGTCTCCGACAACGAGACGGACTATAACGACAAACAATACCCACCTGCTGCTGACAGATACAAGCAATTGGAGGACCGCTTGAGCGCCATGGAAATTCAGAACGTGCCGGGGCTGGATTTCGGAGACTTGGGGTTATCATCTGGGGTAGTAATTCCACACAAGTTTAAGGCGCCTGCCTTCGCCAAGTATGATGGGGTCTCCTGCCAAAAGTTGCATCTGAGGTCGTACGTAAGGAAAATCCAACCTTACACGGCGGATAAGAACCTCTGGATTCACTTCTTCCAAGACAGCCTCTCGGGGTCTCAGCTTGAATGGTTCTACCAATTGGATGGAGCTAGCATCCGACACTGGGAAGATTTGGCAACCGCATTCTACAACAATACCAATACAATTCTGATCTCGCTCCTACGCGTACCTAACTTCAGGGTATGTTTCTAGGAACGTTGTCTGGTCCGTTTTTCAATCATTTGGCTGGTAACTCCTCCGCTGGGTTTACAGATTTGATATTGACAGGAGAAAGGATTGAAGCTGGCATCAGGTCAGGCAAGATACAAAAGGCTGCCTCCACAAGTGCTGAGAAGAGGCCGTTTAAGAAAGAAGCAAGTGCCGTCTATGGTACTAGAAGACAAGTCAAGCCCGAAAGTCGCCAAGCCGTCAATGCTTTGGTCATCTCAAAACCTGTTGCTACTCCTCAGCAGTACAATCAACAAAGAAGCGAAAGGCCCAAGAGGCAGTATACCCGACTGAGTATGACCTTATCTCAAATTTTACCCCAACTGTTATCCACCAACCTGGTGACCCTCAAAGAAGCTCCTAAGGTCGTCAACACTGCGTCTCCTAAGTATAACCCAAATGCCCGGTGTGCTTATCATTCTGATAGTCCCGGGCACACTACTGATGATTGCTGGGCCTTGAGAAACAAAGTACAAGATCTGATCGACGCAAAGGAAATTCAGTTTGAAGCGCCGGAGAGACCAAATGTTGTAACTGCTCCTATGCCCCAGCATAGAGTAAATGCCATTGAGGAAGAAATGTATGCTGTTTCGGTAGATGAAGTTGTCACCCCTCTTTTGACTGTCAAGAAGAACCTACTGCGGGCCGGTTTATTTCCGGGTTGCAGTGAAGGTTGCCTGTTCTGTGCTGTTTCCCTATCTGGTTGTCCCTTGTTGAGGTTAGGCGTCCAAAGCCTAATGGATAGCAAGGAGATTCTATTCAAGAAGTCTGTTGTCCAGTTGGTTCCGATAAAAGAAGTTTCTGTGGTTACCATCTTCAAAAATCCAATCAAGGCTCTCCCGAAGAAGCCTGTTCCAATCATGACTGTTGCACCTGTGATTATTACTGTTCCGGGGCCTCTCCCCTACGTATCTGATAAAGCTATCCCCTGGCATTATGGGGCAGACGTATATGTGAATGGAATCAAACAAGAATTCGACACTGGCGCCAGTATCTGCGATATCACTGGTCCAGCCAAAGTTACCCGCAGTGGCAGGCTCTTCTCGCCTGACATTGCATCGCCCGCTATTCGAAAACCCCTCCTTATAACACCTACAAGTTTACCTGTTCCTGTTGCTGATCAAGTTGTTTCCCATGATGCCGAGTCATCAAATGCTCGAGGCAAAGGGATTGAAGAAGAGCCTGCCCGGATGGAGGCACCAATACCTATAAATGCTGAGGCCTCCCAACAAGAAATGGAGGAGATCCTGAAAATAATAAAGAAAAGTGATTTCAATGTTGTCGAGCAGATGGGGCATACGCCCTCCAAGATCTCCATGCTCTCCTTATTGCTATGCTCCGAGGCCCATGCTAAGGCCTTGATCTCATTTCTCAAGACGGCTCATGTGCCGTAGGAGACGTCTGCAGTCCAGTTCACTGATTGCGTAGCAAATCTGACAGCAGATAATGGCTTGGGTTTCTCAGATGCTGACTTGACTGCGAAGGGAAGAGACCACAATGATACCCTGCATGTCTCTATCGAATGCAGGGGCACTACTCTGGCGCATGTATTGGTGGATACTGGTTCTTCCTTGAATGTTTTACCGAAAAAGGCTTTGGACCGTTTGGATTATGAAGGCCTGGAACTGAAGCCCAGCAATATCATCGTCAGGGCCTTTGACGGTTCAAAAAGGATGGTTCACGGAGAAGTTGACATCCCTATTCGTGTGGGCTCTCAGGTGTTCGACTCTACGTTTTATGTGATGGATATACGTCCATCGTACTCTTGTCTACTGGGTCGACCTTGGATCCATAAAGCTGGGGCAGTGACCTCTACCTTGCACCAGAAGCTGAAGTATCCCGTCAGGGGAAAGATCGTCACTGTGCAAGGAGAAGAGGAGTATATGGTGAGCCATTTAAATTCCTTCAGATACATTGAGATGGATGGGGAGTTTATTGAAACCCCCTTTCAGCATTTCGAGGAGGTGCATCCAATTTCAGCGGCAGCAGAAGCAACAATCGAAGAGAATGTTTCCTTGAAGATGGCTTCCCTAAGGGATGCCCGGGCTGTGGTTCAGAAAGGCAATTGTGCAAACTGGGGCCAGCTTCCTGACTTCACTCAGAAGAACGACAAGTTTGGGCTGGGCTTTACTGCAGAGGCTCAGAGGGCTGTGCGCAAGGAGAAGATCAGAAAGGCTCCGGTGTTTATCTCCAGCTCAAGGGTGAATGCTATCGAGGAGGATGTGGAGGAAGCAGAGTTTGACAGTTGGATCTACCCGACTACCAGCGACGGACCAAGCAACTGGACGGCAAAGGATTTTACCCCTATCACATTTGTCACGCAGTAATTAATTTCTTTTGATTTCCAATTTGTAACAAACAATATGTTAAAACTTTGTTGGCTCGGTGTCCTACCCGGGGCATCGTAGCTCCATTTGTGAGGGCTTTTTGTATGACATTTTCATATATCATCAATCAAAACATTGGACGTTTGTTGCATTTCAAATCTTGTGCTATTTTCCTTTCTATGTTATATATTGCAAAACAGCTATATTTACACACACTCACTTATACAGGTTTCAATCCACTCTGGATCTCACTGGTAACAGCTCTGCTACCGCCAGTTATGACTTCGAAAATCCGATCAACTTGGCTGAGGACGAAGGTGAAGATGATTGCGAAGTTCCTGGTGAACTCGCAAGACTGCTACTCCAGGAAGAGAGAGATATTCAGCCACATGAAGAGCCGGTGGAGACAATTAACCTGGGTACTGAGACAGATAGGAAAGAGGTCAAGATTGGTGCCAATCTAGAGCTCAGCGTGAAGCAACGATTGATCCAGATGCTACAGGATTGCATGGAAATTTTTGCTTGGTCCTATGAAGATATGCCTGGTTTGGATGCCGACATTGTAGTTCACCACCTGCCAACCAAGGAAGATTGCCCTCCGGTAAAGCAAAAAGTCCGACGAATGCGTCCAGAGATGTCTGAAAAGATCAAGGCCGAGGTTATGAAACAGTTTGATGCCGGGTTCCTTGCAGTGACTTCTTACCCTCAGTGGGTTGCCAATGTAGTGCCAGTACCGAAGAAGGACGGTAAAGTCAGAATGTGTGTTGACTACAGGGATCTGAACAGGGCCAGCCCCAAGGATGACTTCCCCCTACCTCACATTGATGTCCTTGTTGACAATACAGCTCAACACAAGGTGTTCTCCTTCATGGATGGTTTTTCAGGGTATAATCAGATCAAGATGGCTCCAGAGGATATGGAGAAGACTACCTTTGTGACTCAGTGGGGCACCTTCTGTTATAAGGTCATGCCATTCGGATTGAAAAATGCTGGGGCAACCTATCAACGTGCCATGGTTGCTTTATTTCATGATATGATCCATCATGAGATTGAGGTATACGTTGATGACATGATTGCAAGGTCTCAAACTGAGGAGGAGCACCTTGACCATCTGAGGAAGTTATTTGACCGACTCAAGTTATACAAGCTAAGGTTGAATCCCAACAAATGCACCTTTGGGGTAAGGTCCGGAAAGTTGCTAGGTTTCATTGTAAGTGACAAAGGTATTCAGGTGGACCCTGCCAAGGTAAAAGCCATACAAGAGATGCCGACTCCAAAAACAGAGAAAGAAGTCAGAGGCTTCCTGGGATGACTGAATTACATTGCCCGATTCATCTCACACCTGACTGCTACTTGTGAGCCAATCTTCAAATTACTGAAGAAAGATCAAGTAGTACGCTGGAATGATGAATGTCAGGCCGCCTTTGAAAAGATAAAGGAATATCTCCAAGAGCCACCCATTCTTATGCCACCGGTGGAAGGAAGACCTCTGATACTATACTTGACAGTACTTGACAATTCAATGGGGTGTGTGATGGGGCAGCATGACGAGTCTGGCCGAAAAGAGCACGCTATTTATTACTTGAGCAAAAAGTTTACCGACTGTGAGTCTCGTTACTCACTGCTTGAGAAAACTTGTTGCGCTCTTGTATGGGCTGCTCGCCGGCTGAGACAGTATATGCTGACTCACACTACTTTATTGATTTCAAAAATGGATCCCATCAAGTACATATTTGAAAAGCCCGCTCTGTCTGGAAGAATAGCAAGATGGCAAATGATCTTGACAGAATATGACATCCAGTATACATCTCAGAAAGCAATTAAGGGAAGTGTACTGGCAGATCATTTGGCACACCAACCTGTGGACGATTACCAATCATTGAACTTTGATTTTCCGGACGAAGACATCATGGTGGTAACCGACTGTGAAGTACCTGGACCGGATGAAGGACCTGAGGAAGGATCCCGATGGTCTATGCATTTTGATGGAGCCTCCAACGCTTTGGGTAACGGCGTCGACGCTGTAATCATATCTCCCAACGGAACTCATACTCCCCTCACCGCCCGATTATGTTTCAGCTGCACCAACAACATGGCAGAATATGAGGCATGTATCATGGGTTTACAAGCTGCAATCGACTTAAGGATAAAATTTCTAAGTGTCTTCGGAGATTCCGCCCTCGTGATCAACCAGATCAAAGGCGAGTGGGATACGAAACACCCGAATCTAATTCCTTACAAGGAGTATGTGTCGACCTTGCTTCCCCACTTTGAAGAGATAACTTTCGAACACTTCCCTAGAGAGGAGAATCAACTAGCGGACGCACTAGCCACGATGTCTTCAATGTTCAAAGTTAAATGGGACAATGAGGCTCCCCGAATCATTATCTGGAAGTTGGATGAACCGGCATACTGCTGCAAGCTCGAGGCTGAGAAGGTGATTGAAAAACCCTGGTATCATGAGGTGAAGAGGTACTTGGAAGCTCAGGAATACCCGGAAGGTGCGTCTGTCAATGATAAAAAGTTCATGAGGAGGTTTGCTGCAAAATTCTTCCTCAGCAACGGCATCCTCTACAAGCGGAATCATGATTCAACTCTGCTACGTTGTGTGGATAAGGCTGAAGCAGAGAAAATTATGATGGAGTTACATGAAGGCACATTCGGAACACATTCCAGTGGACACACCATGGCTAAGAAAATCCTTCGGGCAGGATATTTCTGGTCCACGATGGAAGCCGATTGTTACCAACACTCCCGAACTTGTCATAAATGCCAGATCTATGCTGACAAGGTGCATATCCCTCCGGTTCCTTTGAATGTCCTGACGGCACCTTGGCCCTTCGCAATGTGGGGCATCGATATGATTGGTGAGATCCGACCGACGGTATCCAATGGGCATCGCTTCATCCTAGTGGCAATTGATTATTTTACAAAGTGGGTTGAGGCAGCATCCTATGCCACAGTAACCAAGAGCGTCGTGGCACGTTTCATCCGGCATAATCTGATCTGTCGGTACGGAGTCCCGGAAAGAATCATTACGGATAATGGTACCAATCTCAATAACAAAATGATCACTGAACTCTGTGAACAATTCAAGATACAGCACCACAATTCTTCTCCCTACCGGCCGAAGATGAATGGGGCTGTAGAGGCAGCCAATAAGAATATCAAGAAAATTGTGCAGAAGATGACAGTGACCTATAAATATTGGCATGAGATGTTACCGTTCGCTCTTCATGGGTACTGTACCTCAGCCAGAACGTCAACCGGGGCAACTCCCTTCTCCTTGGTCTATGGCATGGAGGCAGTCTTGCCAATTGAAGTCCAGATACCCTCTCTCCGGATAATGAAGGATGCAGACTTGAATGAAGATGATTGGATCCAAACTCGACTTGATCAATTAAATCTGATTGACGAAAAGAGGCTCACTGCTATCTGTCATGGTCAAACGTATCAGAAACGGATGATCAGGGCATTTAACAAGAAAGTCAGACCGCAAGAGTATCGAGTTGGGGACCTGGTAATCAAACGCATCATCCTTCCTCAAAGTGATCCCCGGGGCAAATGGACCCCTACATACGAAGGGCCATTTGTGGTTAAACGTGTGTTCTCAAGAGGAGCCATGATCCTAACCACCATGGATGGTGACGACCTTCCTCACCCCGCCAATGCAGACATAGTGAAAAAATACTACGCATAAATAAAAGACCCGCTAGGTTGACATACCTAGGCAAAAATAAGGGCTTCCCGGCGAACCAAAAGGGTTCGGGCAAAAATAAGGGATGAAATGAAAAATCTGTACACCCGGCAAGTCGAAAACCTGAAAAGGCGACTTGGGCAAAAATGGGTATCCCGGTGGACTGAAAACCCGAAAGGGCGGTCCAGGCAAAAGTTAGGGATAAAAGCGTAACACTATGTCTCATTGGATCACTTCGTATCCGGATTTCGGCATCAACTATCTGGCTCCAGATTTCGGCATTGACCAATCAGCTTCATCTTCAAATTAGGCAGCAAAGCGATGAGACGTTCGAAGACATAAAGGCGATAGCAGAGTTGGAACCCAGTGGGATTGTTCACATAGCTGTTTTGTTTCCTTTTTCAAAATTGTAAACTCTATATTATTTGGCGGCGTCCTCTTACTAGGATGTCAGCCTCTTGTACAAAAACGCATATTCACAGGCAAAGTTTAAATCAATACAAATATACTTTTCAGTTAAAAGTGCCAATTGTTTTCCTTTTTTCTGTTTTGTCTTGCGAAGAACGTCCAATGTTCATTTTTGATATATGCATTTGACATTAAATTGCTGATTCATAAATGTTTACATATGAAACGAGAGATTGATTACAGGTGACATCAGAGACAGGGGCAATGTGAAGTTGTCTAATGCAGTCTGGTTGTTTTGTCCGCCAGGGTACCGAGTTAGATTCAACTGAAGAATGTGACCAAATCATCTCAACTCCCCGCAGAGTAAAACCAGGTTCAGCAATACTTTCCCAAGCAGAGTTGACTCCCTATCAATCCTAAAAAGTCACAACATTCCCCAGTAGATTCTGGAAGCTTATCCCCTGCAGAGTACGGACGTCTCTCCCGAGTTTTATTTAGAGTTATCTCCTCACAAGGACTTATAACTGGGTTATCCTCAGCTAAAAACCACGGAAGACCGCCCTCGGCAAAGTTCCTTCAATCCCCAGCGGAGTTTATCATCATTATCCCCAGCGGAATCCATCACTAAAGTCCTCAACAGGCCTCTCATCAAAACTTCGGCCAAGTATCTCTTCCACAGAGCAACTCCCCGGCCGTTCGTCAAGGATTTATTTTCCTAAGACGAAATTACATTCATAAACATTTCACATTTTCATACATCTTGCTTACATACATGATAAAGCGCATACAACACTATCTCATGATTGAACATCATAACACCATGCATATCATACATCATGACATTGCATACAACTTACGTTTTTGCCTTTTCAGGAAAAAGACAATCCCAAAAACAATTACCTTCAACTGTCACAATTCCAGATCCGATACCTGTATCTAGCCAGGGCACATCTGAGAGTGATCAGTTTCCAGACTCGATTCCTGTATCTAGCCAGGGCACGTCTGAAAAGTTCGAAGATTCGATTCCTGTATCCAGCCAGGGCACATCTATCAACTACAACATCTCCAGATTCGATTCCTGTATCCAGCCAGGGCATATCTGTTGACCACGTTTCCAGACTCGATTCCTGTATCTAGCCAGGGCACGTCTGAAGAGTTCGAAGATTCGATTCCTGTATCCGGCCAGGGCACATCTATTAACGACTATTTCCATATTCGACTCCTGTATCCAGCCAGGGCACATCTGTGAGCAACCGATTGTAGATTCGACACCTGTATCTAGCCAGGGCATGTCTGCATAAGGAGACTGAAGATCAAACACCTGTAACAAGCCAGGAAAACATCTGTCTTTCTCGAATACACAAGTTCTCGCAAAGGAATCTCTTATGCGACCGACACTTCCAAATGGCATCTATAAGCCCATTCCCGACAAGGTTCCGTCACATCTCCAGATGGCAGCTATAAGCCCATCTCCCTATCCACCACCTCTCCAAATGGCATCTGTAAGCCCATTCCCGACATCACATTGCTGATACTTCAGCATGCGAGTGCAAATTTCCGGGCACTCTAGTGTCCAATCTTCTTTTACCCTCGAGTCACGAAAGGCAAACTCGCCAAACTAACTCTTCGGGTCCAAGAAGATTGAACAGGGGCAACTGTTGTACCCCAAAATTTACCCTCCCATTTCCTCAACATTTTCTCATCACAAGACCCTGGAAGATCAAGATCCAATTAGGGTTTCCTCTGCTCAAGACTTCTCCTTGCACTGTGGACTCAAATTAGGGTTTGTGTTTGCCCAAGGATGTTTTGACCTAAAATGCCTAAGATGACTTTCATGTTTTATGTTGGACTCCCAAGTTTATCCTCACCAAGTTTCAAGTCTTGATTCCAAGTTTTGCCCAGTCAATTGGACAGTTGACCTAGAAATCAGCTGTATTGGGGAAAAAGTCAACTGTGGCCAATTGACAGTCAAACCTCATGAAATTTGACCCACATCAACATTATGAACTCATATGAACCATTTGATCAAGTTTGGATCACAATTCCATAAGAAATTTGATCAGATCACCAAAAGGGCAAAATGGTCATTTTTAGGGTTTTGACTGTACAAAGGCAGATTTTGACTGTTTGACCTAGACAATGGCAAACCAAGCTCACATATGGACTCAAGGACCCCATGGAATTATCTTGACATGCTCAACAAGCTCAAAAGATCCCAAGTACACAAGATTGACAGTTGAATTTCCCAGTCAATTGATCAATTTTGACTGTATACTGAAAAGTCAAACTTTGACTTTTTGGTCAAAATCAAGAGTCAAGATTCATTTTTCATCAAAATATGCCAAATCATGAAACTTGTTCACCAAGAAATCACAAAATGCAAATTAGGGTTAGAAAATGGAATTTTTCATAACTTAGAATTTTTCTAAGTTATGAAAAACCCTAATTTTTTCCCAACTTTGCCCCATCTTTTCACCAAGATACATTTGGATTCAAACAAAAGTCAAAACATGAAAGTTGTAGCTTGTTGCATAATCTACCACTTTGATTCACAAAGTTTTCTCATTTGAAGCTTGTATCTCAAGTTACAATTTTTTGAATAAGGGCACTAAACCATTTTTAACTTAGTGAAATTTTAACCTATTTTGACAAGGTTTTCTACCCCACTTCAAGGCCATTTTCCATACCCTTCCACTTGGAATTTCAATTTTCATTTCAAAGATGGATTGTAGTACACATTTCAAGCTTTCCAAAATGTCCAAGAACTTCTCAAACAACCTCATAACTTGAGAGATTCGAATTTCACAAGTTGGCAAAAATTCACTTTTGTTCTTCATCAAAACATGTTCATAATCTTGCAAATTTGAACTCAGCTTGCTTTATGCTTGATTACAGGTCCTTGAACCATTCCATACTCAATAATTTAATGCATATTCAATGTGTTAAGGTGTTGTTCTTTGAGTGCAAGCTTTGTATGCAAGATTAATCCTAAACTAGATAAAGTGAACTTTCCATTTTTGAAAAGATTAACTTTATGTCCAATTGCAAATCAAGAAAGTACATGGAAAATCTGCTTGGCACAAGATTATGTGCATAACACACTGATCAAGAGAGGATTATGCAGCACATTAGGGGGTCCTCTACTGACCTAGAAAGCCAACTTGCTTTTGCTTGCTTAAAATTCAAGTAACATTGCATAACTTGTACCATATCTCATCTCAGCTTAGAAACACAAGAAAGAAGTTATCAAACACATCAGAAAGAACATATCCAAGCTAACACACGAGCCCTTGCCCTCTCAAACACTCCCATTGCCATAATCACCTTGAAACTGCTCAAACAGAGCCAACCCTGCAGATTGGGTGCTATCTCTCAATCCCTTCGAGCATTTTGGTCCAAACCTGTTCCTCTACCTTCCTTACAACCTATGCAAGCTAACCATGACCTAAAACCTGACCTGTAATCCCTCTAACAGCTTCCACCATTTTCATTTTTTCCTTTTGCAGGTGAAGTTCTATAGCTTGATACAAGAAGTTTCAAGACAAAGTAAGCATTGAAAAAGCATCCCTGGACCTCAAGGAAGCTTTTCCAATCATTACCTTGCACTAGAAGTTCCTCATTCTCCAGATAGAAGTTCAACTGCACAGGTAAAACTTTGAACTCGTATCTCTCTTATCATGCATCTTTAGTCTTAAGTTTGTGAAGAAACAAGGTTCTACTCATAGCCCTGAACATGTACATATCTTTACATTTCATTTCTTTTGCCTGAGTAGAGAGAATTTGTAGTTTGAAAATGGCAGAAAAACTAGGTTAGGATTTGGGGGAGGAGAAATTCTCCCTCATCTTAGAGAGTTAGGTCAAGTTCCATACATGGTTAGAATCGTCTCTTCATGCTGAACATTTGTTGTGTTATGAGTTTTTGCTAAAAAGCCAGGAATCAAGAGTTGGACATTGAAGAACAGAGGCGCGCGTTTTTTCAAATGTTTGTGCTGGAGGTTGAAGACAGTGGTATTGGGCTGGGCTTGTTTTGTGCTTTTCTTTTCACACCCCATAATTACTCATGAACCCCCCAAGCCCATTTGTCTTATTTTTAATTCTTTTTGACTTTTTCTTTTTTTTGTTTGACTTGTTTATTTTTTCTCAGCATATTAAAATTTTGAAAATATTTTTTCCATCCTTTTTTGAATTTATGGCATATTTATTTGATTTATTTCTTTATTTATACATAAAATATATGCATATTTTTATTTAGAATAAATACAAAAAATAGTGTGAATACATGTTTTATTTTTATTTACCTTCTGAAAAATATTTCACATAAAAATACCTTTTATTGATTTTATTAAAAAAATTAATTATTATTATTATTTGTATATAATATTTAGAACTTAATATATATATATATATATATATATATATATATGTTTATTAATATATTTAGGTTAGAATATAAATACTTGAATTTTTCACTTTTATTAATATTTGATACAAAAATACTTTTTTTCATAATATACTTCATTTTATGTTTACTTTTGTATATAATAAATAAATACTTGTATTAAGCCAATTAATATCCATTTTCATTAAAATTAGGGTTTTTTTTTGCCCTAAATTCAAAATACTCCAAAAAATAATATCTTTAATTTTTTTTTCACATAAATAACATTTTTTTCATACATATACAAAACATTTTTGCATCTTGCATTTTTATTCCATCTTTATTTATTCAATTATTGTACATTATTTACTTTGCAAATATTCAAATTGATGTAATAGTTTTAGGTTTACAATTACTTGTCAATATCCCCATTTGAACATTTGTACCCCCCTTCCCATATTTGGTTTTGTAATAGCTTAGTAAATTTAAATTTCGCACTTTATACGCTTTCTAATTATGCCATGTTAGAATTAGGGTTTGCATGCGAAAAACGATAAAAAATAGTTATGACCTAATCTCAAGATAAACAAGCATGAAAATGGACACACAAATCACACTTGCACCCCTAGGGTACTCCACCTTGTTGCCTTCAAATAAATGGGCCATATTGTATGTTGAACTTCTTTGGGCAAAGCAAACAATTTGAATGATCATAGTCCCTCGATAAAACTTTTCAAAACAAACAAAAACAAATGATCAAGTCCCTTAAAGAAAATTGCCCAAAGACATTTAACGCCGTTGCAATTATGGTCTAAACGATGACCCGCGCCTGTCCCTTTCACATCCTAACATAAGGTTGTCCACCAAATTCAATGGTGGAACAAACTTGTTAAAAGGGTTAAAACATAGCAATAATCTTTTGAGAAATTTAGGAGTAGATAACCTCTTAGTTACTTGAATCAAACTTGCAAAACAAAACACTTGCCTAATTTCAAAATCACACATCACTACATTTTTAAAATGACTTTCAAAAACAAATGAAAACCTTTTCAAAAGATGTACATCTTTGTATACATCCCCACATGGATCATTATAAAGGTTGCCACCACATTGGCCTCTTTTTTCAAAATATTTTTCAAACCCACACACTCAAGCACCATTTAAAACAATTGAAAACAAAAGACAAGTGATCTAAGCAAGTAACTAAGAGCCCATGGATAACCATGGATAGAAAGGGTGCTAATACCTTCCCTTTCTGTAATCTACTCCCTGAACCCAAGAAAACATCTCAAAAGGTTTTTGCTGTGCTTTTTAACCTTTCCTTAGGATAAAATAAAAAGTCGGTGGTGACTCTTGCTCAACCGAGACATTTGCGAATACAAACGCAAAACCTCAAGTCAGTTCTCCCACCGTATCACACTAAGCTTGGATGAAAAAGAAGAACTGAAATCACTTCTATTTATAGGCCTGAGAGGATTTTGAAAATCACAAGAATGCCCTCCAACTTCTTTTGAGCGGGAATCGAATTTGCAAAGGTGGCGCCCGCCATGGGGGTGTGGCGGACGCCATGCTCCAAAAATGAAGAAGTAGTGGAGAATGTGGTAGTTGGCAGTTGGATGAAGATGGCCACCTCATGGCTGACCCTATGGCGGGCGCCATGGTGGAAGCCACAAGTGCAAAAAACTCCAAAATCTTGATTTTTAGCTCGTTTTTCTTCATTTCTTCAAGCAAGGCTTAGGAAAGACAAAAAAACCTGAAAACAAAAAAATGCAATCATAACACAAGAAAATAACAATAAAAACCTAATAAACATGTGCGAATCGAGTCAAATATGCAGTGGGATTCAGTGTTATCAAGGTCTCCCAATTCTGTGCAGTGGCTCATCCTTAACCATCACTCAATATCATTTGATCAACATCAAACGCCCAGGACACGCTGCCATACGGTGCACTTTCACTCAGGCCACGCACAAGATCCAGCAAGGGAAGCTTCTTGGGCCCAATTATTTGTTTTTTCTCCAATGCACCCCCTTTGTTTGCTGTCATCATAAGCCCAATAACCTTTTTATATATATATCACCAAACTTTTTTCTAACACAAAAAAATAGCTTTAGGCCTCAACATTTTTTCTTCAGCATACCTCCCACTTTACTAAATTCAAACGCACACCCATCACCTCTTTTATTAATTTCTAATTTCAAATAAAAAGGTAAAAAGGTTGTTTTGGGCTTTGTTTACTATTCTTGACCCCTTTTCACTTTTACACCCTCCCGACTTTAATTTTAATTTTCTTTTCTTCTATTTTTCTGTATTATTATTATTATTATTATTATTATTATTATTATTATTATTATTATTATTATTATTATTATTATTATTATTATTATTATTATTATTATTATTATTATTATTATTATTATTATTATCATCATCATTATTATTATCATTATTATTATCATTATCATTATCATTATTATTATTATTATTAATAAAGAAACTCCAAAAATATTTTATATTTAGTATATTTTTTATTTTATTCCTTTTAAAACAAAGAGACCAAAAATATTTTCTTAAACAATTTTCTTTCCTTAATTTCATTTTAATTTATTTTTGTTAATTTAACTAACTTAGAATTTAGGAATTTCAATTAATTTATTTTCATTAACTTTAAAAACCTTTTTTCATAAAAAATCCTAAAAATATTTTCCTAACAAATTTAATTTCTTTTTCTTTTCTTAAATTTAATTGAATTAATATTAGACTTAGTTTTATTTTAATTTTCTTTTAACTTATAATCTAGCAATGTAATTAATTATTTTCTTTCTTTTTATTAGTTTAATTAGGTTAATATTAAACCTTTTATACAAAAACTCAAACAAAAACATTTTCCTTTTCTTGTACATTACCTTTATATTCTTGTATATTTTTATCTTGCAATATTCAATATGGTTGTAATAATAATGTAGGGGTTTATTTGCTTTATCTCCCCATTTGTATATTTGTATCCCCATCCCCAAATGATGTAATAGCGTAGAATTTTATATTTTCTCAATTTATCGCTTTCAATATAAATGCTAGTGATTAGGGTTTATATGGAAAGACATAAAATCAACAAGTAGAAAACTCTAATTCAAGACAAATTAAATGAAATTAATACACTTCTCATACTTGCACCTTTAGGGTTAACCCACACTTGTTATCTTCGAATAAAAACAGACATGTCCCTCAAACGTGGGATACTTTAGCAATGACCCTCAAATACAAGATCGTAGTTCCTCGATGACCCTTCAAATGTTGCCTTCGGTAAACGATCTTAGACCCTTAAGATAAATTGCTAAGGTATCTTACAATGTTGCTTTCTATGGCTATACGATGACCCACGCTCGTCCCTTCACATCCAATGATAGGGCTTCTTATCAATCAACGGTAAGATAATAATATCCAAAGGACGAGGAAAAGAACTTAGACTTTTTGAGTAGGTAGAACATTCGTATTTTCTTGCTCACAATCATTTTCAAAACATCTTTCAAACACACCAACACTTTCAAATGAAATATTTTCAAAAGTCAACACTTTGTATGCATTCTTATATAGACGAGAATCATTACAAAGTTTGCCTAAACAAATGTACTTTCAAAAATACTTTCAAAAACATCACAAACATATTTCAAACAAAGCATTTCAAGATGAGCTAGCAACTAAGAGCCTGTAGATAACTACGTATGAAAAGAGTGCTAACACCTTCCCTTTTCATAACCTACCTCTGTAACTCAAGAAAATTCTCAAAAGATCTTTCCTATTAGTTTCACCCTTTCCTTTATTGGATAAAAGAAAAGTCGGTGGTGAATCTTGTTATCTGCAACAATTGTGATAAAACACAAAACACCCAAGTCATTTCTCCCATCGTATTACAGAACTGGAGAATCTGTTGGGGAGTACTTAAAAGTGGGGTTACCTTAAAGACTAGATCACCTTTAAATGATTTCATTGTTTGACTTGTTTGCTTTACATTTTGGGTCCATGTTTGGGTTTTTTTAAGATCCTCTACCCAGATCTGGAAACATTATTAGGTAAGTAGAAAGATCGTGGAGACTATACGACATAAATCAATATGGTTAAAATGATGGCTACATTAGTGTGATACATTTATTGGTATCAGTATCCCTTGTGGCAAATCGAGGAGAATACGGGGCCACTGTGTGGTGTCATGAAGCTTGGCCATTAGGAAGTAGTGAGATAGCCGACTTTGGTGTAGAGCTGAAGACTGTTGATACTCGATGCTACGCTCATTGAGATTAGACTTTCGGGATATTTTGGTCGCCAAAACAGAGGCTTGCGCTGAAACAATGCCCGATGAAGAAAGATCAATGATATTGAGATTCTCTAGAACTCGATTACTTTTATTGGGATAGGTTGAACCAACTAAACTTCAAGAGAGTACTTACCTATAAACCCCATGCAAGCCTAAACCTAAGGATTTGTTTTCTTTGCTTGTATATGTTTATTTGTACATAACATCATCATACCATAGCATTTTCAATAACCATTTCAAGGGTCTTAAAGGTTTGTGATGCAAGGTTATATTGAACCAGACGTCTATCAAGGGGCAAGAGGATTTATTTTCCTCTAGATAAATGTTGTCAAAAAACCATAGCACAGTAACTTAAGTCAAGGGCTATAACCCACTTGACATGGTGAGCTTGATTCTCGTGGAAGGACATTCAACAATATGAAGTTCTTCAATCAAAGTTATAGTCAAAATTCAACTTCTAACATCTTCTTGTGTTTACCCTGCTAGATCCTTGAAAACATTTCATCCACATACCATGCATCATATCATGACAGGTTTTCCCCATATCAAGACAACTTACCGAGATCAACATGTCCTTGGCCCAAGCATTGTATCATATGTTAGAGGCCAAGCTGGTTACATTAAAGGAGCCTCCTCAAAAACCTAATACTTCTGCTCCCCGTTACAAACATGAAAAAAGGTATGCATATGACTCCAACAGTCATGGACATGACACTAACCAATGTTAGGCGTTGAAAAACAAGATTCGACACTTGATCAACGAAGGAGTGTTGGAATTTACACAAGATGGTCAACTTGAGTTTTTATGTCATCCCTCAAAGGCACACCATCTAAAGTGACAAATTTAGGCGGAGAAATTTTTGTTCGTTCGAATTTTCAGTTGTAATTTCTTTATTTGCTTAAACATTTATCTTTATGTCGGACCTTGGTTGTTCTCACTAATGCATTGCATATGTTTGTTTTGAGTTAATCCATTCATTTTCACTATACTAAAATCATGCTTTTACCTCTTTTTGTATGATATTCAACTCTCCACTACAAGCCTTAAGCCTTTAGAGGGAGGATGACGAAAATAATACCATAATCTCATACAATATGCTTTTTGACGGACTTTGCTGACGATGTACATCCGTTGTTTCAAATCCCAATTAGTGAAGTTATAAGGAAGATAATTCCTAGTCAACCCCTTTGAGCCTAAGAAGTAGGAGTTTTCTTTTTCGCACAAATTGAAACCTTTAAGTCATAACCTGGAGTAGGGTAGTTTCTCAGTTAATTCAAATGCGCATTCAGTTATAAGCTGTCACTTTTAAATCAAAAGAAGGCGTTGGTTCCCCATAAAATAAGCAGTCTTTACCTCTCAAAAGAAAAGCCCACTAGGTAAAACCTATGAAGGAGACTTAAGAAAAACTGGGGCATCTCGCTGGCTGTAATCTCAAAACAAGAGTAGTTAGGCAAAAATTAGGGATAATAGATAAAAAAAAAGGAGGTTACTAGAAATCCTTGACAACATGAAAAATGTTACAAAAATGACTGCCTTCCCAAATAAACTTCCAGTATCCAAACCATCACCAAAATATCATTCCAGATTCTAATTGGAATCCAAACGCACAATTAACTGAGTATAGGACTGGAGAACATCATGGAGAACGAGTTGGGTACAAATAAACTTTGAGCCTTATCCCTTGTTTCTTAAACTGTGAACCAAGCCACGTTACAACCCTTTAGAAGTCATAATTGAAGCATAGGTTAGTCCAAAAGCATGTTATTATAAAAGGTATCTGGACTCCTATAAGGTTTAATGTAGATCCTAAGTTGAATTCATATTTTTACAATTTTTTTATGCTCTTTAAAAGTTCATTTTTCAAAAAAAATCTCATGACAAATATAAACTTTGCATTGTTCGAATACCACTATTTGCATATGGCTAATTATTTGACAACGGAGAAATTCACACGACAAATATCCAATGAACGAAAACTCTCTCAATAAACAGAATCACTTCAAAGGGAAATAAGCCTCCAATGACAAATCTCTTATAATCAAGGGGGAATGGCATGACCATCTGGGGCAGTTAAGTCGAGATTCAAAGAATCTCTCAAGAAGGGCTGAATAGCCAGGGGTAGGTTTTCATTCGAATCACTTAGAGGCAATGTTAGATTGATCATGGGTTTGAACAAAATCCACTATGATAACCTCTGATACCGAGACTTGATCAAAGGACCTTCAGTACCACTAAATTTCTTGTCTGTACCAGTAGTATCAGATGGTGTCAGTATCATGTCTTCAGATCCTTCCATGTCAGTTCTTAGAAAATACCGAACTTAATTAATTGTTTGTACCAGTAGTATTAGATGGTGTCAGTATCATGTCTTTGGATCCTTCCATGACAGTTCTTAGAAGATACTGAGACTTGATTAAAAGATCTTCGGTACCACAAAATTTCTTCTTTATGCCAGTAGTATCAAATGGTGTTAGTATCATGTCTTCGGATCCTTCCATGACAGTTCTTAGAAAAGATACCTAAGAAGTTCAAGGCTATCAGACATTTGGTCGAACATCAGGTGTGCCAAATTAACCCCGTGGGAAAATAGGCTCCCACATATGAAAGGTCACGTGCGATCAAGCAAATATTTTCTGGAATTTCTACAACACTCACTACCACATACAATAACAACTCTCCAAACTCTTTGAACGCTAACATAGATGGAAAATACTATGCATGAAAAGAGACCCACTAGGTTGAAAAACCTAGGAAAAATAAGGGCATCTCGGCGAACCAAAAAGGTTCGAGAAAAAATTAGGGATATATATACAAAATATTGTACACCCGGCAATTCGAAAACCTAAAAAGGAGGCTTGAGCAAAAAAGGGTATCCCGTTGGACTGAAAATCTGAAAGGACGGTCCAGGCAAAATTTAGGGATTAAAGCGTACGACTATGTCCCGTTATTCATCATCTTGTCTATCAGTAAAAGATTTGTCACTCTGATCGACGTTTATTAAGGACTCTAGGAGAAGACAGAGTTCAAGCGGTCCACAAATCCCCACAAGGCCAAATTCATGGATATCCCCACAGAATCACTTAAAAAAGATTATCCCCACAAAGTTGAATTCATACAGTCTCCATCTGAAGTTCCAATCTTCTGAAAATCCCCTCCTCAGCTGAGTGTGGCCTTAACTAAAAAAAAAGAACCTTGCATGAAAGAATTCATGTCCCCAATAAGGTCTCAAAATATTCTTCTCAATAAAGTTTATTTCCCTAACAAGCTATGAATTCCATAATATGAGTCTTTCTTTTACAAATCGACGGACAAAACCCCTTGTCCCCAACGGAGTTGATACTATCACCAGTAAGTTGTTGCGAAGCCTGGAATCTAACCAGATAACAGTTAACTTCATCCTCCCCAGTAAGTTGTTGCGAAGCCTGGAATCCAACCAGATAACAGTTAACTTCATCCTCCCTAGAAAGTTGTTGTGAAGCCTGAAATCCGATCAGATAACAGTTAACTTCATTCTCCCTAGAAAGTTGATGTGAAGCCTGGAATTCGACCAAATAATAGTTAACTTCATTCTCCCTAGAAAGTTACTGTGAAGCCTAAAATTCGACCAGATAATAGTTAACTTTATCCTCCCTATGAAGTTGCTGCGAAGCCTGGAATTCGACCAGATAACAATTAACTTCATTCTCCCTAGAAAGTTGTTGCAAAGCCTGGAATCCGACTAGATAACAGTTAACTTCATTCTCCCTAGAAAGTTGATATGAAGCTTGGAGTCCGACCAGATAACAGTTAACTTCATCCTCCCCAGTAAGTTGTTGCGAAGCCTAGAATCCGACCAGATAATAATTAACTTCATCCTCCCTAGAAAGTTACTGAGAAGCATGGAATTCGACCAAATAACAGTTAACTTCATTCTCCCTAGAAAGTTGCTGCGAAGCCTGGAATCCGACCAGATAATAGTTAACTTCATCCTCCCTAGTAAGTTGCTGCGAAGTCTGGAATCTGACCAGATAACAGTTAACTTCATCCTCCCTAGAATGTTGTTTCAAAGCTTGAAATTCGACCAAATAACAATTAACTTCATTCTCCCTAGAAAGTTGTTGTGAAGCCTAGAATCCAACCAGATAACAGTTAACTTCATTATCCCTAGAAAGTTGCTGCAAAGCCTGGAATCCGACCAGATAACAGTTAACTTCATCCTCCCTAGTAAGTTGTTGCGAAGCCTGGAATCCGACCAGATAACAGTTAACTTCATCTTCCCCAGTAAGTTATTGTGAAGCCTGGAATCCGACCAAACAACAATTAAATTCATTCTCTCTAGAAAGTTGATGTGAAGCCTGGAATCCGACCAGATAATAGTTAACTTCATTCTCCGTAGAAAGTTGTTGTGAAGCCTGGAATCTGACCAGATAACAGTTTAACTTCATCCTCCCTAGAAAGTTGTTGCAAAGCCTGTATTTCGACCAGATACCAGTCAATTATCCTCTCCAAGATGAAAGTTTAACCATCTCTTTTATCCCTAGTCAGGGTAAATAAAAATTAAATTCCCCAGCAGAGCGATGGACAACCAAAGGTTCCTGAACTCTATTCCCCTAGCAGAAATTAACATTCCCCGCAGAGTTTCCTCAAACAACAAACAAGATTTCCCAATGAAAGCACTCTAAGAAAGATTGAAGATACACATACTCTTCATCCCCAACAGTAGTTAGGGATTTAGCTTCCTAAATCTCCCCAGCAGTTGTCAAGGATTTATCTTTCAGACAAAGATTTACTTCAATAACATTTCACATTCATACATCATGACATATACGCACAAAATGCATATAGCATAATCTCATTTACTTTGAGAGCATTATTACGCAATGCATGCATCGGTACGCAACTGACCCTCTTCCTTTCAGAAGAAAAAAAATCAATCAACATACAAAAGACCTCTGCTGGTTTAGTTTAAATCGACTAATGATTTATCCTAATTTCGTTCTGGTAGACACTTTCTCTGGTTTAGTTAAATCGCTCCGAAGATTTATACTGATTCATTATCCAATTAAAGATCAATTTCAAGACCTCTATTGGTTCAGTTTAAATCAACCAATGATTTACCCTGATTTTGTTCCAGTAGACACTTTCTCTGGTTCAATTAAATCACTCTAAAGATTTATACTGATTCGTTATCTAGTTAAAAGATTATTCAAAACCTCTGCTAATTCAGTTTAAATCGACCAATGATTTACCCTGATTCCATTCCGGTAGACACTTTCTGGTTCAGTTAAATCGCTCCGAAGATTTATACTGATTCGTTATCCAGTTAAAGATTATTCAAGACCTTTGTTGGTTCAGTTTAAATCAACCAATGATTTACCCTGATTTCGTTCTGGTAGACGCTTTCTCTAATTAAGTTAAATCACCCCTAGATTTATGTTGATTCGTTATCCAGTTAAAGATTATTCAAGACCTCTGCTGCTTCAGTTTAAATCAACCCGTGATTTATCTTGATTCCGTTCCGGTAGACGCTTTCCCTAGTTCAGTCAAATCGACCCTAAGATTTTTCTAATTCTTACCCAGTCAAAGATAAATTCAGACATCTGTTGTTTCAGTGTAATTCAACCAAAGATTTATTCTGGTACTTCTTCCAATCTCTATCAACAGATACTTTGGATGGCATCTATAAGCCTATCTCTGATTCCTTCATTACCTATTAAAGTAGTAGTCGTCAAAGATTCCTTCATTACCTGATGAAGTAGTAGTCGTCAGAGATTCCTTCATTACTTGTTGAAGTAGTAGTCATCATAGATTCCTTCATTACCAGTTGAAGTAGTAGTCGTTAGAGATTCCTTCATTATCTGTTGAAGTAGTAGTCATCACAGATTCTTTCATTACCTGTTGAAGTAGTAGTCGTCAAAGATTCCTTCATTACTTGTTGAATTAGTAGTCGTCACAGATTCCTTCATTACCTGTTGAAGTAGTAGTCATCACAGATTCCTTCATCACCTATTGAAGTAGTAGTCGTCAGAGATTCCTTCATTAACTGTTGAAGTAGTAGTCATCACAGATTCCTTCATTACCTACTGAAGTAGTAGTCGTCATAGATTTCTTCCAGTATCTGTTAAAATAATAGTCACAGTCAAGCATTATACTTACCAACAGTCACTCTTGTATGGCATCTATAAGCCCATTTCTGACAATTCCCCATCACTTTTGGGTGGCATCTATAAGCCCATCTCCGACAACATTCCATCGCTCTCCAAATGGAATCTTTAAGCTCATTCCCGATGCAATCAACCAACAATATTACTTCACGCACCGGCGAGTGCAAATTTCTGGGCAATCTAGTGTTCAATCATCTTCCACCTTCAAGCTACAAACGGCGACATGCCAATCTCACTTTTATGGTTTAAGAAGATTGAACAGGGGAAACTGTTGTACCCTAAAATTTGACCTCTTTTTTTTTAAGATATTCTTCTAGGGTTTTTCAGCTGTTCAAGGCTTCTCAGGCTTCAAGACATGTCAATTGATTCATCAAGGGTTTAAGTCTGCAAGTGTTTAAAATTTCTCCTGTCCTTTGATGTTGAGTTAGGGTTTTGACTTTTGAAGGTGTGACACTTGTTGATATCAAGGTTCATGTTTCAATGGTTGCGCAATATTAAGGTATATATTTGAGTTTATCTTGAATTAGGGTTTTGATTCATGATGTTGAGTTTGAGGACTCTTTGATAATACATTGTTTATTCATGAAGAAGGTTAACCAAATTTGGATTTGAAGTCAAGGTTTGCTCATCTTTTGGTTTGTTTTTGTTGACAATTTTTTAAGGCATCATCACTTTGAGTGGGCACTCAATGTTCGTTTGAAAAGTAGAAGTGATCGAATTCAATCACATAATGGACATTGTGATACGGTGGGAGAACTGACTATGGTTTTGCGTTTGTTTTCGCAAATGTTTCGGTTGAGCAAGAGTCGCCACCGACTTTTTTATTTTATCCTAAGGAAAGGTTTAAAAAGCACAGCAAAAACCTTTGAGATATTTCCTTGGGTTCGGGGAGTAGATTATAGAAAGGGAAGGTATTAGCACCCTTTCTATCCATGGTTATCCATGGGCTCTTAGGTACTTGCTTAGATCAACTTGCCTTGGTTTTCAATTGTTTGAAATGGTGCTTTGTGTGTGGTTTTGAAAATGTTTTGAAAAAGATGCCTTGTCTAGGCTACCCTTGTAACAATTCTTTACTCGAATGTTTTACAAAAGGTGTTTGTCTTTTTGAAAAGATGTTTCAAGGTTTTTTTGGAAAGTTTGTTTTGAAAGTGTTTGTGAAGTGTGGTTTGAAAAATAGGCAAGTGTTTTTTGATTTGCAAGTTGACAAGTACTTAAGAGCTATCTACCCTAAAGTTCTCAAAGATTTTTGTTATGTTTCAACCCTTTTAACAATTTTGTTCCACCATTGCATTTGGTGGACAATCTTGTATTAGGATGTGAAAGGGACGGGCGCGGGTCATCGTTTAGACCATAATTGCAATGGTGCTAAGTATCTTTGGGCAATTTTCCTTTAAGGGACTTGATCATTTTTAGGCAACTTTCGAAAGCGTCATCGAGGGACTATGATCATTTGATTGTTTATTTTGTTTTTGCCCAAAGAGACCTAACATGCAATATGGCCCATTATTGAAGGCAACAAGTGGAATACCCTAGGGGTGCAAGTGTGATATGTGTTGTCCATTTTCATGCTCGATTATCTTGAAATTAGGTCAAACTATTTTGTTCTTTTTATTTGCATACAAACCCTAATTCTAACATGGTATATTTAGAAAGCGTTAAAGTGCGAAAAGTAAAGTTCCTACACTATTACAACACAATATGGGAAGGGGGGAACAAATGTTCAAATGAGGGTTTTGACAAGGAATTTAAACCTAGCTATTACATCAATTGAATTATTTACAAGATAATTAATTTGCACAAATTAAATAGAAATAAAATAAATATGCAAGATGCAAAAAGAGTTTTTTATATGTATGGAAAAAAAGTATTTTTTATGTCAAATAAAAATAAAATGAAAAGTATTATTTTTTTGAGTTTTTGTGTTATAAGGGGAAAACCCTAATTTCATAAATAAAAGGTATTATTTATTTAATGTGTACCATATTTATTTATTATATACAAAATAAAATAAAAATGAAGTATGTTTGTCAAAAATGTATTTTTACTATCAAATATTAATAAAAAATAAAATGTATATATTTTTGTATTATTTACTAAATATTCTAATAAATATATATATATGTATTAATTTCTAAATATGTATTATATATACAAAAATAATAATATTTAATATTTATAAAAAAAGTGTATTTTATATAAAATATTTTAAGAAGATAAAACAAAATAAAAATGAAAATAAAATGTGTTTACATTATTTTTAGTATTTTAAGTAAAAAGGGTTTATTTATTTATTTATGTACAAATAACTATCTTAAACAAATAAATGCCTAATAAATTCAAAAATGGTTTAAAAAATTATTTTTATATTTTTAATATCATGAGGAAAAATAAATAAGTCAGAATGAAAAAAGAAAAGTCAAAAAATCATGAAAATAAACATAATGGGCCTAGGGGGTGTAAAACCAAAAACATGGTGTGAAAAGAAATATCAGAACAGGCCCAGCCCACGTGGCTCTTCTTCAACCTCTGGACAATTTTTGTTCAAAAAAACACGCGTTTGCAACATGATTCAAACATCTGGATTCTTTGACCTTTTGCACAAACTTACAACATAAGAAATGTTAAGCATTGAATCACGATTCTGAATATGTAAAGAACTCATCCTAACTCTCAGAAATGAGAGAGAATTTCATCATTCCCAAATCCTAACCTAACTTTTT
This sequence comes from Vicia faba, assembly GCA_948472305.1. NCBI lineage: Eukaryota > Viridiplantae > Streptophyta > Magnoliopsida > Fabales > Fabaceae > Vicia > Vicia faba. Next base: position 28,685,608 of record OX451738.1, read on the forward strand.
ATCAATATTCAGACCTTAAATTCTCATAGCACAGGCAAAATAAATGAAAAGTAAAGGTATGTACAGATTCAGGGGCATGAGTAGAACACTTTTTATTCACAAACCTAGAGCTAACAATGCCTACATTAAGAGTTAGAAGTTCATGAATATACCTTCTCAGTTGGAATCGTGTCTGGCAATGGAGGAGTTTTCAGGGCAAGGTGATGATTGGTACAACTTCCTTGATGTCCAGGGATGCTATTCCAAGCTTTACTTTGTCTTGAAACCTTTTGAATCGAGCTATGGAACTTCAGCTGCAAAACAAGAAAATGAAAATGGTGATCCTGCCTGGGAGTGTTACAGGTCGTGTTTGAGGTTTTGATTAGCTTCAAGGGATATTATGGGATGTATTTGAGGTGGTTTTAGCAAGAGTGCATGGAAGGGATGAGAGTTGGAACTCAAACTGCAGCAAATGCTCTGTTTGGGCAGTTTGAGGGTGATTCTGGGAATGGGGAGGTATGAGGGATGCTAGACTCGTGTTTCAGCTCAGTTAGGATGTCTTGAATGTGTTTGATAACTTTTGCTAAGCATGTATTTACTGATATGAGAGTTGTTGTACAAAATGCAAGTTTTCTTCACACTTAAGCAAACAAATGTCCACTTGAGTTTTAGACAGCTAGAGGCCCCCCTAATGTGTTGTTAACCTTCCCCTTGGTCAGTGTGTTTTATTCATAATCTTGTGCCCAAGAGATTTGATCTGTACTTGCTGATTTGCAACTTTGACATAAAGCCATACTTTTCTAAAATGGATAATTTGCTTTTTCTACTTATGGCTTTATTTTGCATACAATGCTTGAACACATAAAATAAGGTCTTGGCACAATGAGTATGCATTAAATTATTGAGTGCAAATAGGATTAGAGGCCTGTAATGTAGCATAAACCAAGCTGACTTGAAAATGGCAATGTGTATGAACATGTCTTGGTCAAGAACAAAAGTGATTTTTGCCCAACTTGCCAAATTCGATTCTCCCTAACCATGAGGTTGTTTGATGAGTTCTTGGACATTTTGGAAAGCTTGGAATGTGTACTACAATCCATCTTTGAAATTCAAATTGAAATTCCAAGTGGAAGTATGTGAAAAATGGTCTTGAAGTTAGGTAAAAACCTTGCCTAAAATAGGTCAAATTTTCTCTAAGTTAAGAATGGTTTGGTACCCTTGTTCCAAAAATTGTAACTTGAGATACAAGCTTCTTTTGGGAAAACTTTGTGAATCAAAGTTGTATATTATGCAATAGGCTACAACTTTCATGTTTTGACTTTTGCTTGAATCCAAATGAATCTTGGTGAGAAAGTGGGACAAAGTTAGGAAAAAATTAGGGTTTTTCATGACTTAGAAAAATTCTAAGTTGTGAAAAATTTCCATTTCAAACCCTAATTTGCATTTCTTGATTTCTTGATGAACAAGTTTCATGATTTGGCATGTTTTGATGAAAAATGAATCTTGACACTTGATTTTGACCAAAAAGTCAAAGTTTGACTTTTCAGTATACAGTCAAAATTGATCAATTGACTGGGAAATTCAACTGTCAATCTTGTGCATTTGGGATCTTTTGAGCTTGTTGAACATGTCAAGACCATTCCATGGGGTCCTTGAGTCCATATGTGAGCTTGGTTTGCCATTGGCTAGGTTAAACAGTCAAAAATTGCCTTTGTGCAGTCAAAACCCTAAAAATGACCATTTTGCCCTTTTGGTGATCTGATCAAATTTCTTGTGGAATTGTGATCCAAACTTGATCAAATGGTCCATGTAAGTTTGTAATGTTGATGTGGGTCAATTTTCATGAAATTTGACTGTCAATTGGCCACAGTTGACTTTTTCCCCAATACAGTTGATTCCTAGGTCAACTGTCCAATTGACTGGGCAAAACTTGGAATCAAGGCTTGAAACTTGGTATGGATAAACTTGGGAGTCCAATATGAAGCATGAAAGTCATCTTAGGAATTTTAGGTCAAAACATCTTTGTGCAAACACAAACCCTAATTTGGGTCAACAGTGCAAGGAGAAGTCTTGAGCAGATGAAACCCTAACTGGATCTTGAGCTTCAAGGGCTTAGTGATGAGAAATCATTGAGAAATGAGAGGGCAAATTTTGGGGTACAACAGTTGCCCCTGTTCAATCTTCTTGAACCTGAAGAGTTAGATTGGCAATTTTGCCTTTCGCGACTCGAGGGTAAAAGGAGATTGGACACTAGAGTGCCCTTAAATTTGCACTCGTCAAAGCAATGGATGCGGGAATGGGCTTAGAGATGCCATTTGGAGATGGGATTAAAGATGCCATCTGGAATGAGTATCAGGAAGGTGTCCATGTTTTGAACCACATCTAAACTGGGGATCTGAACAAGCAATAGATTGACATCCGTATCTGGAGGCATCCGTAAACTGTTTTCAGAAGTTGAGAAGAGTCTGAACAAGCGATAGGTTAACATCCGTTGTTGGGAAGAATCCGTAAACTGTTTTCAGAAGTCTTGAGAAGAATCTGAACAAGCGATAGGTTAACATCCGTTACTGGAGAACCCGTGAACTGTTTTCAGAAATCTTGAAGTTGAATAAGCAATAGAGCAGCATCCGTTGTTGGGAAGCGTCCGTAAACTGTTTTCAAAAGTTGCATCTGAACAAGCGATAGATTAACATCCGTTGTTGGGAAGAATCCATAAACTGTTTTCAGAAGTCTTGAGAAGAAACTGAACAAGCGATAGGTTAACATCCGTTACTTGGAGAACCCGTGAACTGTTTTCAGAAATCTTGAAGTTGAATAAGCAATATAGCAGCATCCGTTGTTGGGAAGCGTCCGTAAACTGTTTTCAAAAGGTTGCATCTGAACAAGTGATAGATTAACATCCGTTGTTGGGAAGAATCCATAAATTGTTTTCAGAAGTCTTGAGAAGAATCTGAACAAGCGATAGGTCAACATCCGTTACTTGGAGAACCCGTGAACTGTTTTCAGAAGTCTTGAAGTTTAAGGAGGAACCAGTGTAGGGTTTCCTGATGATGAGCTCGTGTAAAACTGCATCTGGATGAATCTGGAATAAGTATCAGAATGTTGCCATGTCTGGGTCATATCTGAACTATTCCTGGCAAAAATCTCGGAAGATAATGATTTTTGTCTGTTGACTGATCTTACCTGCAAAGGCAAAGAGTTAGTTATATGCAATGTCATGATGCATGACACAATGTATGTCATATGATATGAATGTAAATGAATGCGCATGTAAGCTGGAGAGCTGTCTTGCAAAGGATAGACGAATCCGCAATGGCTGAAGACAGAAGCATCTTGACTGCTGCCGGGAAGAATAATTCCTTGGCTGCTGCTGGGGAAGACAATTCCTAATGACTTCTACTGGGGAGTTCCAATCTAATAGACTCATGCTGGGGCGGTAAGACTGAGAATCTTCAGTTTGGTGGGAAGTATCTCTGTGGGGAGAAGGTTCACTAGTCTGGCTCCGCTGGGGATTGATAACTTGAAGCTTTAGCTCGGCTAGAGATACTGAAACTTAAACTCTGAGGGGAATTGAGTTCCGGAGGATTCTCTGGCTGGGGATTGTATTGATAAGCTATGTTGGGGAACTCTGATGAACTCCGCTGGGGATAGGAAGAATTTTGGTGAGTGCAATCTTCCGTGGCAATAAGCTGAGGATAACCCAGTTATAAGCCCTTGTGAGGAATAACTTTGAATAAAGCTCGGGAGAGACGTCCGTAATCTGCAGGGGATAAGCTTCCAGAATCTACTGGGGATAAGCTTCAAGACTTGTTGGGGATATGGATTCCAAATCTCCTGGGGGGTTTCCTTTGAAAGGGTATCAAGATATCCAACTGTACCTGTAACCTATCAGTAGTCCTCTTTCTTGATTCATAAGGAAATGATTATGTTCAAATGCATATGCCTATTTAACAAAACATTGGACGTTTCTCAAAATAAAACAAATAGTGCAAGAGGAAAGAAGAAGGAAATGACACAAATTTCTGGGAAAGGTATTTGTATTGACTTTCTATGAGTATATTTGTACAAAGGAAACAATCATCCTAGTAAGAGGATTTTGTCGTAAATATTGAAAGATTTATACAAAATACAGATGGCTATGTGAAATAATTCCATGGGATTCCATTCTGCTATAGCCTTCACAACTCTGAATATCTGTCTATTCAATGCTTCGTTTGCCGATGACTGGATTGATCAGGAACCTGGAACTGGTTGATGAAGAGATTGTCTTTGAAGTGATCCGACGAGACATAGTCATACGCTTTAGTTCCCTAACTTTTGCCTGAATCACCCTTTCGGGTTTTCGGTTCACCGGGATGCCCATTTTTGCCCAAGCCGCCTTTTCGGGTTTTCGACTTGCCGGGTGCACAGATTTTTTTTGTTTTTATCCCTAATTTTTGCCTGAACCGCCCTTTCGGGTTTTCGGTTCACCGGGATGCCCATTTTTGCCCAAGCCGCCCTTTCGGGTTTTCGACTTGTCGGGTTATTTTATGCGTAGTATCTTTTGACTATGTCTGCGTTCGCAGGGTGCGGCAAACCGTCACCGTCCATGGTGGTCAGAATCATTGCACCACCAAAAAATATGCTCTTGATCACAAATGGTCCTTCATGTGTAGGAGTCCATTTGCCCCTGGGATCACTTTGCGGCAAGATAATCCGCTTGATTATGAGATCTCCGACTTGATACACTTGACGTCTGACTTTCTTATTGAAGGCCTTGATCATCCGTTTTTGATACGTCTGACCATGGCATATAGCAGCGAGTCGCTTCTCGTCGATCAAATTGAGTTGATCAAGTCGGGTCAGCATCCAATCATCTTCATTCAAACCTGCGTCCTTCATAATCCTTAGAGAAGGAATCTGAACTTCCATAGGCAGGACAACTTCCATGCCATATACCAGAGAAAATGGGGTTGCCCCTGTTGAAGTACGTGTCGTCGTACGGTATCCATGCAGAGCAAACGGTAACATCTCATGTCAGTCTTTGTAAGTGACTGTCATTTTCTGAATGATCTTCTTAATGTTTTTGTTCGCAACTTCAACAGCACCGTTCATCTTCGGCCGATAGGGAGATGAATTGTGATGATAAATCTTGAACTGTTCGCACAATGCGGTGATCATCGTGTTATTCAGATTTGTACCGTTGTCTGTGATGATCCTGTCTGGAACACCATATCGACATATGAGATTTTGCTTGATGAAGCGGGCAACCACATTTTTAGTAACAGAGGCGAATGAAGCTGCTTCGACCCATTTGGTGAAATAGTCAATGGCAACCAGGATGAAGCGATGTCCGTTGGAAGCCGTGGGCTTGATCTCTCCAATCATGTCAATGCCCCACATTGCAAATGGCCAAGGAGCAGTCAGAACGTTGAGAGGAACCGGAGGGATATGAACTTTGTCAGCGTAGACTTGACATTTGTGGCAAGTACGGGAATATTGATGGCAGTCAGCTTCCATGGTAGACCAGTAATAGCCTGCCCTTAGGATCTTCTTAGCCATTGTATGCCCGCTCAAGTGAGTGCCAAATGTGCCGCTGTGTATCTCAGTCATGATCAACTCTGCTTCAGCTTTGTCTACGCATCGGAGTAATACACAATCATGGCTTCGTTTGTAAAGGATGTCGTTGCTCAGGAAGAATTTGGCAGCAAATTTCCTTAAGAACTTCTTGTCATTTACGGAAGCTCCTTCGGGATAATCTCTAGTCTCGAGATACCTTTTGATTTCATGGAACCAAGGTTGTTCCACTACTTCTTCGGTATTAATCTCGTGACAATGCGCAGGCTCATCCATTCGCTCGATGGTGATTTGGGGAACCTCGTTATCCCAGTTGAGTTTAAACATGGAGGACATTGTGGCTAGAGCATCTGCTAGCTGATTCTCTTCTCGCGGGAAATGCTCGAAGGTAATTTGCTCGAAATGAGGCAACAACGTCAAGACATGTTCTTTGTATGGGATAAGATTAGGATGCTTGGTATCCCACTCTCCTTTGATTTGACTGATAACCAAAGCCGAGTCCCCAAATACGATCAAAGATTTGATCCCCAAGTCTATAGCAGCCTTGAGACCAAAGATGCAAGCTTCATATTCAGCCATGTTGTTTGTGCAGCTGAAGCAAAGTCGGGCCGCGAAAGGTGTGTGACAACCTTCCGGAGAGATGAGCACTGCGCCGATACCGTTTCCAAGTGCATTTGAAGCACCATCAAAGTACAGGGTCCATCGGGATCCCTTTTCGGGTCCGTCATACGGTCCGTTACCTTCAATGTTGTCCAAATTCATGATGTCCTCGTCTGGGAAGTCAAATCTCATGGGTTGATAATCTTCGATAGCTTGATGAGCCAGATGGTCAGCTAGTACACTCCCTTTTATAGCTTTTTGAGTGGTGTACTGGATGTCATACTCAGTCAGGATCATCTGCCATCTGGCTATTCTTCCAGATAAAGCGGGCTTTTCGAAGATATACTTGATAGGATCCATCTTGGAAATCAACAAGGTAGTATGAATCAACATATACTGCCTTAGTCGGCGAGCAGCCCATACCAAAGCGCAGCAAGTTTTCTCGAGCAGTGAGTAGCGAGTCTCACAGTCGGTAAACTTTTTGCTAAGGTAATAAATAGCATGCTCTTTTCGACCAGACTCGTCATGCTGGCCCAAAACACACCCCATTGAGTTATCCAAGACGGTCAGATACATAATCAATGGTCTTCCTTCAACGGGTGGCATCAGAATAGGAGGTTCTAGCAAATACTCCTTGATCTTATCAAAAACAGCTTGGCAATCGTCGTTCCATTCGACTACTTGATCTTTCTTTAAGAGTTTGAAAATTGGCTCACAGGTAGAAGTCAGATGAGAGATGAATCTGGCAATATAGTTCAAGCGCCCCAAGAACCCTCTAACCTCCTTTTTAGTTTGGGGAGCAGGCATCTCTTGTATTTCTTTCACTTTTGCTGGATCGACTTCAATTCCTTTGTTGCTTACAATGAATCCTAGGAGTTTACCAGACCTAACTCCAAAAGTGCACTTACTTGGATTCAGCCTGAGTTTGTATTCTTTCAATCTAGCAAACAACTTTTCTAGATGTTCAAGGTGCTCTTCCTCTGTTTGTGACCGAGCTATCATATCGTCTACGTAAACTTCAATCTCATGATGTATCATATCATGAAATAAAGCTACCATGGCGCGTTGATAAGTTGCCCCTGCGTTCTTCAGCCCGAACGACATCACCTTGTAACAGAAAGTGCCCCATTGTGTGACAAAAGTGGTTTTCTCCATATCCTCGGGGGCCATTTTGATTTGATTGTAGTCCGAGAATCCATCCATGAAGGAAAACACTTTGTGCTGAGCTGTATTGTCGATCAAAATGTCAATGTGTGGAAGTGGAAAATCATCTTTGGGGCTGGCCCTATTCAAATCCCGGTAGTCCACACACATCCTGACTTTGCCATCCTTCTTAGGTACTGGCACGATGTTAGCAACCCATTGAGGATAGGATGTAACAGCCAGAAATCCAGCGTCGAATTGCTTCATCACTTCTGCTTTGATCTTTTCAGACATGTCAGGCCTCATTCGGCGGACTTTTTGCTTGATCGGTGGACAATCCTCTCTTGTGGGGAGACGGTGAACCACGATGTCTGTGTCTAAACCTGGCATGTCTTCATAAGACCAATCGAAGATTTCAACATACTCATTCAACAACTGTATCAGGCATTCCTTGACACTCGGTTCCAGATTGGCACCCACTTGCACCTCCTTCTGGTCTTCCTCGGTCCCTAAGTTGACAGTTTCCAATGACTCTTCGTGAGGTAAGATGGCTCTTTCCTCTTGCTGTAGAAGTCTGGCTAGCTCCCCTGGTACTTCACAACCTTCGTCATCTTCATACTCGGCTTGATTGACCAGATCTTCAGAGTTATTGAAGGATATAGCAGAATAGTCACCCATGGAATCCGGAGTGGATGGGTACCTGCATTTGTGAGTGTGGGTGTGTGTAAGGGATAACCATCCTTAAACAAAAAATGCAAAAGGAAAGAAAATGAACACAAGCAGTTTATCAAATGAAAAACGTCCAATGAATCATTAAACATGGCATATGGATATGAAAAATAATCAAAACCCTTACAAATGGACCTACATGCCCCGGGCAAGGCGTGAGGTGAAAAGATAGTGTACGGATTGTTTGAAACATAAATATTACAGACCGAATAGGAAATGTTTGACAGATAAATTACTGATGAATAAAAGTGATGGGGACAAAGTCTTTTGCCTCCCAGTTGCACAATCCCCCTTTGACAGTTGGGTAGATCCACTCTTCGATGTTTCTCTCTTTGTCTTCATCCTCCAAAGCGTTGATTCCGTAGGGAGAAATTTTGACAGGCGCTCTTTCAATCTTCGAACGGCGCATAGCTTTCTGGCCCGCGATAGTGAACCCTAATCCAAATTTATCTGTTTTATGCGGAATATCAGGCAACCTCCCCCATGCTGAATTCTTCCCTTCCTTTATTGCGGCCTTTGCGTCCTCCAGAGATGCCATCCTGGCCATCTGCCTCGGTGTCTCAGCTGCCAACTTTGCTACTGTTATTTCAGGAAGGACTTCTTCGAAATGCTGAAAAGGCGTTTCAATGAACTCCCCCTCTACTTCCACATACCGGAAGGAGTTCAAGTGGCTAATCATGTACTCCTCTTCGCCATGGACAGTAATGATCTTTCCCTTGACGGGATACTTCAACATCTGATGTAAGGAGGAGGTGACTGCCCCAGCATGGTGTATCCAAGGCCTACCCAACAAGCAAGAGTATGACGGGCGGATGTCCATCACATAGAAAGTAGATTTAAAAACCTCAGTGCCTATCTTGATGGGAATATCAACCTCCCCATAGACCATTCTCTTCGAACCATCGAAAGCTCTGACGACAATATCACTCGGCTTCAACTCTAACCCTTCACAATCTAGTCGGTCCAAAGCTTTCTTAGGCAGTACATTCAGCGACGAACCAGTGTCGACCAAGACATGTGCGAGAGTAGTTCCTCGGCACTCGACTGAAATGTGCAAATCATCATTGTGGTTTCTACCTTTAGGAGTTAGGTCGGCATCAGAGAAACCTAATCCATTGTCCGCAGTAAGGCTAGCCACGCAATTTTGGAATTGATCCGCAGAGGTTTCCTGGGGCACATGGGCTGCCTTTAGGAATTTTATCAGAGCCTTACCGTGCGCTTCCGAGCAAAGTAGTAGTGCCAGCATGGAGATCTTTGAGGGGGTTTGCCCCAGTTGTTCTACCACATCGTAATCACTCCTTTTGATTATCTTCAAGATCTCATCCATTTCTTTCTTGGAGGTCTCTGGGATGACCAAGGGTTAAGCCCTCGTCCTGACGAGCTCATCTTGGATTCCCTTACCTTTATCAGCAGCGGTAGGAGGGACAATACTAGGAACAACAACATCTTCAATCAATGGGGTTCTAGCGGAGAGTTTTATTGGTGCAGGGATAACCTTGTCAGTAGATGAGGGTCCAAAGATTGCTCTTAGAGGGGCAATCTCTGGAGAAAATATTCTCCTGCTCCGGGTGATTTTGCTCGTGCCTGCAATGTTTCCAATGCTGGCTTCTTCATCATCCGAACTTTCTTCAGTTATTTCGATTTGTTTAATACCATGGTAGTATACGTCACCGCCATAGTTCCATGGTATTGACTTCTCAGAAACATAGGGGACAGGCCCTGGCATTGTTATCTTCAAAGGAACAGATTTCGTAACTGGTGTAATCTTAACAGGCTTTCTGAAGGCCTTGGAAAGATTGGCGTGAATGGTTATGATTGAGACATCTTCAGTATGAGTTGGAACAGCAGAAACTTTTTCAAACAAAATTTGTCGACTATCCATTAGGCCTTGGATGCCTTTCTTCAGTAACGGACAATCAAACGGCAGAGAGTAACAACCAAAGCAGTCTTCTTTACATCCCGAGAAGATCCTGGCCCTTAACAGATTCAACTTGATGGTTAACAATGGAGTTATCAGATCATTGACATCAGCAACATACAAATCTTCTTCAATGGCATTGACATTTCAGCCGTGCTTCGGCATGGGAGCAGATATCACATTAGGCTTCTCCGGAGCGTCGAACTCCACTTCCTTCGCCTCTATCAGGTCTTGGATTTTATGCTTGAGTGCCCAACAATCATTGGTGTCGTGCCCGACACTGTCAGAATGGTAGGCGCATTTAGCATTAGGATGATAATGCGGAGAGGACGTATTCACATTTTTTGGTGCCTCCTTGATAGTGGCGAGATTCAACTTCAACAGATGGGGAAGCACTTGCGCTGGCGTCATATTAATACGGGTGAACTGCCGTTGTGGCTGTTCCACTCGTTACTGGCTTGGTCTGGACTGGTTATAGCAAGGCTGCTCACTTGAAGGGTTTTGGATCATTACGGCCCCCACGGTTGGTCGGCGTTCAGTTTTCCCTGCTCTTCTTTGGGAGTATACAACAGTCGTTTCCTTCTTAAAAGGCTTCTTCTCAACACTTGCAGCAACACTCTTCTGAATTTTCCCTGACTTGATGCCAGCTTCTATTCTTTCGCCTGTTAAGATCAAATCGGTAAACCCCGCGAAAGAGTTACCAATCAGATGATTGAAAAATGGCCCAGATAGAGTCCCTAGAAACATATCAACAAGTTCACGGTCGGTTAAAGGAGGCTGCACCCTGCCAGCCAAATCCCTCCATTTTTGTGCATATTCTTTGAATCCTTCGCCTGTTCCTATTGACATACCCTGAAGTTGGGTACGCGTAGGAGCAAGGTCAGAATTGTACTGATATTGTTTGTAAAAGGCGGTGGCCAAGTCTTCCCAATTTCGGACGCTGGTTCCCTCTAGCTGATAAAACCACTCCAGTTGAGCCCCAGAAAGGTTGTCTTGAAAGAAATGGATCCAAAGGTTTTTATCTGCCGTATAAGGTTGAATCTTTCTCACGTAGGACCTGAGATGCATTTTTGGGCAGGACAGCCCATCATACCTCACAAAAACTGGCACTTTGAATTTTGGGGGAATCACAATCCCGACAACCAAACCCAAGTCTTCAAAATCCAAACCCGGTACTCTTTGTAGCTCCATGGCGGCCAACCTGTCTTCTAAACCCTTGTATTTATCATCAGCTGGAGGGTATTGTTGGTCAGAATAGTCTTCATCCTCTTCAACCTCCTCTTCTTCCACATCGGACTCGGAAGGTACCGCAACCCCACCTCCTTTACTGGTCCCTTCATCAGAAGTAGGAGGAAATTCAAGCACTCTCCTGGCCTCTCCGTCAAATCTTCTCCCTAAAGTAGCCACCCCGAGTCTCTTTTTCTTCTTCTTCACTGGGTCTTTATTCCCCAGCAAGGTCTTGAGATCCTCCTGACCTTTAGCCAAGGTCGTCAGGAGTTGCTGGAACTGTGCATTCTGAGCTTGTAGGTCTTTGACTGTTTGCTCGAGATCCATCCTACTGAAATAAACAGCAGACAGATAAGGAAACCTGGAGTGAGACCTGCTTATGCACATGATGAATGATATGCTTATGTATGCAATACATTCAAGGATTTGGAACATTCAAAATTGTTGTAGACAAAAAGGAACGCACGTCATATTAATAAGAAGAAATTTGTTAGTACATAAATGCCCCATGGGCCAAATATTACAAATACAACTTCTCAAGGTAAAAAGACATTGCGCATCCTCTTTGGTGCGATGTAGGTGTTGAGGGCCTCTTGCTCATGGAGTCGGCGGGTAAGCTCTAGAACCTTCTTCTCACTGGCGTAGAAGCTGGCTTCAAAAGTGTTCCGTTCCTCCTTGAGCTGAATCCAACTTTTCTGCATTTCCTCCCACGATGTAGGCATGTCAGGATGTAGGATGGTGTAGGGAACCTCTCCTTCCTTGACGGGCTCTTTAATCACAGGGAGTACATGAGGATAAGGCATCATTAGACTTTGGGCTCGGGCTCGTACCCACTTGAGATAAGGCTCAAGAGGGATGGAGTTCTTGTGTCCCAGAGTCTTGCTATCAACCTTGTTGGGCTTCCCCCAAGCTCTGATGAATCTTTGGCGAAGTCCTTGCGCATCATTGTCGAAGTCAAAAACTAGGTTAGGAATCAACATGTTATGAGGGCCATCCCTCTGTGCATATCCAAATTGCCTCAAAGCTAGGCAAGGGTTGTAGGTGATACCTCCTCTGATTCCAAGTAAAGGAACATTAGGAAACTCTCCACGACGATCGACGATGATGACATTTTCTCTGGACCGAGAACACCAATGTACATCAGAATGAGTAAGAGTCATCAACCGTTGGGACCACCTTGAGCCTTGGTCATTCTTCAAGACAGATTGTGGAAGGTGCGAAATAAACCACCTTGCAAGGAGAGGAGTACAGCACATGAGAACACCCCTCTGTCTCATTGTTCGTGTGTAAAATGAGTGAAGGATGTCCCCAAGCAATGTTGGTATTGGATTTCTGGATAAGAAGATTTTGACGGTGTTGACATCTATCAATTGGTCAGAATTTGGGAACAAGACCAACCCATAGATAAGGAGTGCCACAATTTCTTCAAAGGCTTGTAGGTCCAATGAATTCCAACATTCTTGTGCCTTCTCAAACAAGAATTTTGCTAAGAATCCTTTGACGCCGCTTCTGGTTTCCCAATGCCCCTTGATGTCGGATGGTTGTAGATGTAATGCTCGAGCAACATCTTTCGGCTTTGGTTCCTTTTCCGTACCGTTGAAGGGTAGTTGATTAAGGATAGGAATTCTCAGGAGTTGAGAAAACTCCTCCAAAGTGGGCACCAACTGGTAATCGGGGAAAGTGAAACAATGGTGAAGAGGGTCAAAGAATTGGAATAGCACTTTCATCATGTCTTCTTCAATGTTGGTGTTGACTAAGCTGAGCAGTCTACCATGTCTTTCACTGAAGGATGAGCTTTCCGGAATTCTTGAGGTGAGCTCATTGAGTTGAGGAGAGGTTCTCACAAGGTTGATTTGGATGGTTTTTCTGCGAGGAATTTCCATGACCTACAAAACAAGAACAAAGATGAAGATCCAAACCCTTGAAATGGTTAGTGAATGCATATGATGTTTTATGATGTTTATGATGTATGCACAAAACAAAAGTACAAGCAATTCACACCAAACCCTAGTTTCAGGCTTGCATGGGGTTTCATAGGTAAGTACCCTCTTGAGTGTAGTTGGCTTAAAAACCTGTCCTATAAATAGTAACCGGGTTCTAAGGAGCTCAATATCACTGGATTGTTTTCATTGTTCATTGTTTCGGTTTAGCCACTTAACTAGCGACCAAAATATTCCAAGAAAACAACCCTCAATGAGTGTAGTATCGAGTATCTACCAACTTCGGACTGCACCAAAGCCGGTCATCTCACTACCCCTAATAAAAGGCCAAGATTGTCAAGTAAGGTTCTAGGTCATTAGTGCTTAGTGACATCACTCAGCCGCCCCGTACTCTCCTTGATTGAACTCAAGGGTTACCGGTACTCACAAATATGTCGCACTAATATAGTTATTGCTTCGACCGTGTCGGTATACCCCGCACAGTTTCCACAATATATTGTTATCTATGAAATGTTTCCCAAAATCCGGGTATAGGATTGCAAACCCAAACAAGAGAGCCAAGATATAAAGCAATCAAGACAAACAATTAATCATGCAAGAGGGTGATCTAAGCCCTAAGGTTACTCCACTTTTAAAATTTTCCCCAGCAGAGTCGCCAGTTCTGTGATACGGTGGGAGAACTGACTATGGTTTTGCGTTTGTTTTCGCAAATGTTTCGGTTGAGCAAGAGTCGCCACCGACTTTTTTATTTTATCCTAAGGAAAGGTTTAAAAAGCACAGCAAAAACCTTTGAGATATTTCCTTGGGTTCGGGGAGTAGATTATAGAAAGGGAAGGTATTAGCACCCTTTCTATCCATGGTTATCCATGGGCTCTTAGGTACTTGCTTAGATCAACTTGCCTTGGTTTTCAATTGTTTGAAATGGTGCTTTGTGTGTGGTTTTGAAAATGTTTTGAAAAAGATGCCTTGTCTAGGCTACCCTTGTAACAATTCTTTACTCGAATGTTTTACAAAAGGTGTTTGTCTTTTTGAAAAGATGTTTCAAGGTTTTTTTGGAAAGTTTGTTTTGAAAGTGTTTGTGAAGTGTGGTTTGAAAAATAGGCAAGTGTTTTTTGATTTGCAAGTTGACAAGTACTTAAGAGCTATCTACCCTAAAGTTCTCAAAGATTTTTGTTATGTTTCAACCCTTTTAACAATTTTGTTCCACCATTGCATTTGGTGGACAATCTTGTGTTAGGATGTGAAAGGGACGGGCGCGGGTCATCGTTTAGACCATAATTGCAATGGTGCTAAGTATCTTTGGGCAATTTTCCTTTAAGGGACTTGATCATTTTTAGGCAACTTTCGAAAGCGTCATCGAGGGACTATGATCATTTGATTGTTTATTTTGTTTTTGCCCAAAGAGACCTAACATGCAATATGGCCCATTATTGAAGGCAACAAGTGGAATACCCTAGGGGTGCAAGTGTGATATGTGTTGTCCATTTTCATGATCGATTATCTTGAAATTAGGTCAAACTATTTTGTTCTTTTTATTTGCATACAAACCCTAATTCTAACATGGTATATTTAGAAAGCGTTAAAGTGCGAAAAGTAAAGTTCCTACACTATTACAACACAATATGGGAAGGGGGGAACAAATGTTCAAATGAGAGTTTTGACAAGGAATTTAAACCTAGCTATTACATCAATTGAATTATTTACAAGATAATTAATTTGCACAAATTAAATAGAAATAAAATAAATATGCAAGATGCAAAAAGAGTTTTTTATATGTATGGAAAAAAAGTATTTTTTATGTCAAATAAAAATAAAATGAAAAGTATTATTTTTTTGAGTTTTTGTGTTCTAAGGGGAAAACCCTAATTTCATAAATAAAAGGTATTATTTATTTAATGTGTACCATATTTATTTATTATATACAAAATAAAATAAAAATGAAGTATGTTTGTCAAAAATATATTTTTACTATCAAATATTAATAAAAAATAAAATGTATATATTTTTGTATTATTTACTAAATATTCTAATAAATATATATATATATATTAATTTCTAAATATGTATTATATATACAAAAATAATAATATTTAATATTTATAAAAAAGTGTATTTTATATAAAATATTTTAAGAAGATAAAACAAAATAAAAATGAAAATAAAATGTGTTTACATTATTTTTAGTATTTTAAGTAAAAAGGGTTTATTTATTTATTTATGTACAAATAACTATCTTAAACAAATAAATGCCTAATAAATTCAAAAATGGTTTAAAAAATTATTTTTATATTTTTAATATCATGAGGAAAAATAAATAAGTCAGAATGAAAAAAGAAAAGTCAAAAAATCATGAAAATAAACATAATGGGCCTAGGGGGTGTAAAACCAAAAACATGGTGTGAAAAGAAATATCAGAACAGGCCCAGCCCACGTGGCTCTTCTTCAACCTCTGGACAGTTCTTGTTCAAAAAAACGCACGTTTGCAACATGATTCAAACATCTGGATTCTTTGACCTTTTGCACAAACTTACAACATAAGAAATATTAAGCATTGAATCACGATTCTGAATATGTAAAGAACTCATCCTAACTCTCAGAAATGAGAGAGAATTTCATCATTCCCAAATCCTAACCTAACTTTTTATCAATATTCAGACCTTAAATTCTCATAGCACAGGCAAAATAAATGAAAAGTAAAGGTATGTACAGATTCAGGGGCATGAGTAGAACACTTTTTATTCATAAACCTAGAGCTAACAATGCCTACATTAAGAGTTAGAAGTTCATGAATATACCTTCTCAGTTGGAATCGTGTCTGGCAATGGAGGAGTTTTCAGGGCAAGGTGATGATTGGTACAGCTTCCTTGATGTCTAGGGATGCTATTCCAAGCTTTACTTTGTCTTGAAACCTTTTGAATCGAGCTATGGAACTTCAGCTGCAAAACAAGAAAATGAAAATGGTGATCCTGCCTGGGAGTGTTACAGGTCGTGTTTGAGGTTTTGATTAGCTTCAAGGGATATTATGGGATGTATTTGAGGTGGTTTTAGCAAGAGTGCATGGAAGGGATGAGAGTTGGAACTCAAACTGCAACAAATGCTCTGTTTGGGAAGTTTGAGGGTGATTCTGGGAATGGGGAGGTATGAGGGATGCTAGACTCGTGTTTCAGCTCAGTTAGGATATCTTGAATGTGTTTGATAACTTTTGTTAAGCATTTATTTACTGATATGAGAGTTGTTGTACAAAATGCAAGTTTTCTTCACACTTAAGCAAACAAATGTCCACTTGAGTTTTAGACAGCTAGAGGCCCCCCTAATATGCTGCTAACCTTCCCCTTGGTCAGTGTGTTTTGTTCATAATCTTGTGCCCAAGAGATTTGATCTGTACTTGCTGATTTGTAACTTTGACATAAAGCCATACTTTTCTAAAATGGATAATTTGCTTTTTCTACTTATGGCTTTATTTTGCATACAATGCTTGAACACATAAAAAAAGGTCTTGACACAATGAGTATGCATTAAATTATTGAGTGCAAATGGGATTATAGGCCTGTAATGTAGCATAAACCAAGCTGACTTGAAAATGGCAATGTGTATGAACATGTCTTGGTCAAGAACAAAAGTGATTTTTGCCCAACTTGCCAAATTCGATTCTCCCTAACCATGAGGTTGTTTGATGAGTTCTTGGACATTTTGGAAAGCTTGGAATGTGTACTACAATCCATCTTTGAAATGAAAATTGAAATTCCAAGTGGAAGTATGTGAAAAATGGTCTTGAAGTTAGGAAAAAACCTTGCCTAAAATAGGTCAAATTTTCTCTAAGTTAAGAATGGTTTGGTACCCTTGTTCCAAAAATTGTAACTTGAGATACAAGCTTCTTTTTGGAAAACTTTGTGAATCAAAGTTGTAGATTATGCAATAGGCTACAACTTTCATGTTTTGACTTTTGCTTTAATCCAAATGAATCTTGGTGAGAAAGTGGGACAAAGTTAAGAAAAAATTAGGGTTTTTCATGACTTAGAAAAATTCTAAATTATGAAAAATTTCCATTTCAAACCCTAATTTGCATTTCTTGATTTCTTGATGAACAAGTTTCATGATTTGGCATGTTTTTATGAAAAATGAATCTTGACACTTGATTTTGACCAAAAAGTCAAAGTTTGACTTTTCAGTATACAGTCAAAATTGATCAATTGACTGGGAAATTCAACTGTCAATCTTGTGCATTTGAGATCTTTTGAGCTTGTTGAACATGTCAAGACCATTCCATGGGGTCCTTGAGTCCATATGTGAGCTTGGTTTGCCATTGGCTAGGTCAAACGGTCAAAAATTGCCTTTGTGCAGTCAAAACCCTAAAAATGACCATTTTGCCCTTTTGGTGATCTGATCAAATTTCTTGTGGAATTGTGATCCAAACTTGATCAAATGGTCCATGTGAGTTTGTAATGTTGATGTGGGTCAATTTTCATGAGATTTGACTGTCAATTGGCCACAGTTGACTTTTTCCCCAATACAGTTGATTCTTAGGTCAATTGTCCAATTGACTGGGCAAAACTTGGAATCAAGACTTGAAACTTGGTATGGATAAACTTGGGAGTCCAATATGAAGCATGAAAGTCATCTTAGGCATTTTAGGTCAAAACATCTTTGTGCAAACACAAACCCTAATTTGGGTCAACAGTGCAAGGAGAAGTCTTGAGCAGATGAAACCCTAACTGGATCTTGAGCTTCAAGGGCTTAGTGATGAGAAATCATTGAGAAATGAGAGGGCAAATTTTGGGGTACAACAGACATCAAGATTTTTTGAGCTCAAATTTGGAAAACAAAAGAGTTTTAGACTTGGTGCGAGTGGGCAGGGATTCAATTTTATTTCTTTTTCAACTACAAATATGGAGTTTTCCTTTTTATCTCAAAGTTTCACTTACTACTTCAAATTCAAGAAACTGAATTACATCCTTCGTGCAAGTTTTCATATCCTTTTGGAATTAAAAATGAAGAGTATTTTCCATTTGGCATTTATTTGATCTTAAAAGACTACAAAGTTTCACACTTATTTCAAGTGGTCTAAAGATTTATTAAATGTATCACAAAAGGAAGAGATTACAAAACTTCATGTTTTATTCCAAGTTTTCAAATCCATTTACAAATCCTAAAACAATTCAAAGAAGTGACAAAATCATACATCTTCAATTACACAAATTACAAATTTCCTATTTTTGTTCTATACAAAGAAAGGAAAAATCTTCAATCTTTTTGTTCTTCCTCAAATGTCTTACCATTCTTCCAAGACTTCCTTCAGCATCGCTCCAAACTCATATCAATGCATCCATCACATGAAACAAAAATAAAATAGAAGTCAGTTAGCAAGCAATTAAAAGTGAATAAAAATTGCAAAGTATTTTAGCTCATCTTTAGGGTTTGGCTTATGGAATCAAATTTTTAGGGTTTAAATCTATTGCAAATCACAAGTGGATTGGTTCACAATATGACATATTCAAACAGAAATTCAAAACGGAAGTTCATCACAAAAGCAACCCAAATACAATAGGTACGGGTTCAAGGGCCCAGGAAGACAAAGATTCAAAGAAATCATAATTCACTATCAAGCCCAACAAGCAACATCACAAATAAAAAATTCAAGCCCAAAAGCCTCATATAATGTTGTCCTATCATTGGCTTAGAAACACCTTAATTGCAAATCACAAGATGAATTAGTTCACAAAAAAGACAAAGACAATCAAAAGAAGTGTCAAGTCAGAATTTCAAAAAGATTCATCATGTTTCACACAACAATTAAAGGGCCCTCATGTTGCTTCACTTCAAGGAAAAGTCAGAGTATACAAAATCAAATCACAGGCATAGGAAACTTTACTACAAAATCTCAAAAAAATAATGTGTTATTTGGTTCACAATGAAGGAAAAATATACTGCACAAGCAACCAGTACAATAAAGTACCAAATTCAGTACAAAGTACAAAAGGCCAGCAAGCACAAAGTATCAAAAAAAGATGATAAGTCAAAAGCCAGCAAGCAACAGGAAAACCACAAAACCAGCATAGCTTAGCAGAAGTACAAAGTTGACATTTCAAAAACTATCAGAAAAAATAAGATATCAGAAGTGAAAAGTCCCATATGAGTGGCTCAAGGTTATTCTCTCCCAACAAAGTCAAAGAGAAATCACAATATAAAACAGACATAGTTCCATTCAAAAATATTCAGAATCAGGGGGCAAAGGCCAGAAAAAAAGTTCACAAAAATTACAAGAGAGTTCACAAAAATATAGAGAACCGGGGGGTAACCCAAAAAAATAATCTTGGTTTTCAGTTTCCATCATAATCCTTATCAAAAGAAAAACAAGTTCATAGAAAACAACAACATCCTTTTCCCTCAAAAATCATTTTCAACAGAGTTCATAAGCAAACATACAGAAAACAAAATCGGTAACCCAAAACCTTCGTTTCATTTTCCAACAACAAAAACAAATATCTCTTTCAACAGAAAATCCTTTTCATAAAGAGAGTAACAAAACATAATCAAATCCCTAAATTTCTTCATCATTTTCCTAAAGCCCTAAACCCTTCAGAATCGATAAAGTGGAGTAAAAGGAAAGATCTCACCGAAATCACGCGAAAAGGGAAAATTGGAATCCCTAGGATTTCGCTCACCCTTTTTTAGATCTACTCCAAATCACGCCAAATCTACAAAAATCAGCTACAAATTAATATTCAGGAGAAGGGGCAAATTAAATAATGTAAAAAAAAATTAAGATCAACACATCTCCGCCGTGAGAGCCGTTGTCCACCGCCGCTGAGGGCAATTTCCGGTGAACCACAAGAACAGAGGAGAACGAGAGAACAAGGAGGAAAAGAGAGACATCGTTCTCTGCTTTGTTTAAACAAAATGAATTATTTTTCTTTTTGTTATTCTTTTTTAACAAATTTTATTTGGTGGTGACACTTGTCACCACCCTTATGGTTGCAGGCCTCCCAATTCTGTACAGTGGCTCCACCTTAACCATCACACACCATCACTCAATATCATTTGATGAACATCAAACGCCCAGGACACGCTGCCATATGATGCACTTTCACTCAGGCCACACACAAGATCCAGCAAGGGAAGCTTCTTGGGCCCAGTTTGTTTGTTTTATCTCCAGCGCACCCCCTTTGATATATATATATATATATATATATATATATATATATATATATATATATATATATATATATATATATATATATATATATATATATATATATATATATATATATATATATATATATATATATATATATATATATATATATATATATATATATATATATATATATATATATATATATATATATATATATATATATATATATATATATATATATATATATATATATATATATATATATATATATATATATATATATATATATATATATATATATATATCACCAAAAAAATTTCTAACACAAAAAAAAAAACAGTTTTGGGCCTCAACATTTTTTCTTCAACATACCTCCCACTTTACTAAATTCAGACGCAGGCCCATCACCTCTTTTATTAATTTCTGATTTCAAATAAAAAGGCAAAAAGGTTGTTTTGGGCCTTGTTTACTATTCTTGACCCCTTTTCACTTTTACACCCTCATGAGTTTAATTTTAATTTTATTTTATTTTCTTTTTCTGTATTTTTATTTTTATTATTATTGTTATTATTATTATTATTATTATTATCATTGTTATTATTATTTTTATTAAACAAAAAACTCCAAAAATATTTTATATTTAGTATATTTTATATTTTATTCCTTTTAAAACAAAGAGATCAAAAGTATTTTCTTAAACAATTTTCTTTCCTTAATTTCATTTTAACTTATTTTTGTTAATTTAACAAACTTAGAATTTAGGAATTTCAATTATTTTATTTTCATTAACTTTAAAAACCTTTTTTCATAAAAAAACCCTAAAAATATTTTCCTAACAAATTTAGTTTCTTTTTCTTTTCTTAAATTTAATTGAATTAATATTAGACTTAGTTTTATTTTAATTTTCTTTTAACTTAGAATCTAGGAATTTAATTAATTATTTTCTTTCTTTTTATTAGTTTAATTAGGTTAATATTAAACCTTTTATACAAAAACTCAAACAAAAACATTTTCCTTTTCTTGTACATTATCTTTATATTCTTGTACATTTTTATCTTGCAATATTCAATATGGTTGTAATAGTAATGTAGGGGTTTATTTGTTTTATCTCCCCATTTGTAAATTTGTACCCTCATCCCCAAATGATGTAATAGTGTAGAATTTTACATTTCCGCAATTTATCGCTTTCATTATAAATGGTAATGATTAGGGTTTATATGGAAAGACATAAAATCAACAAGTAGAAAACCCAAATTCAAGACAAATTAAATGAAAATAATACACTTCACATACTTGCACCTCTAGGGTTAACCCACACTTGTTGTCTTCGAATAAAAACAATCATATCCCTCGAACGTGGGATACTTTAGCAATGACCCTCAAATACAAGATTGTAGTCTATCGATGACCCTTCAAATGTTGTCTTTGGTAAACGATCTTATACCCTTAAGATAAATTGCTAAGGTATCCTATAATGTTACTTTATATGACTATATGATTACCCATGCCCGTCTCTTCGCATCCAATGATAGGACTTCTTATTAATCAATGATAAGATAGCAATATCTAAATGAGGAGGAAAAGAACTTAGACTTTTTGAGTAGGTAGAACGTTCGTAGTTGCTTGCTCGCAATCATTTTCAAAACATCTTTCAAACGCACCAACATTTTCAAATGAAATTTTTTCAAAAGGCAACACTTTGTATGCATTTTTATAGAGACGAGAATTATTACAAAGTTCGCCTAAACAAAGGCACTTTCAAAAATACTTTCAAAAACATCACAAACACATTTCAAACAAAGCATTTCAAAGTGACATAGCAACTAAGAGCCCGTATATAACTACGGATGAAAAGGGTGCTAACACCTTCCCTTTTCATAACCTACCCCTCGAACTCAAGAAAATTCTCAAAAGGTCTTTCTTGTTCTTTTCACCCTTTCCTTTATTGATAAAAGTTGGTGGCGACTCTTGCTATCCGCAACAATTGTGATAAAACGCAAAACGCCTAAGTCAGTTCTCCCATCGTATTACATCGTCCTCCTGCAGTAGGCTGGATTCTCTAATTCATATGTCTCCTCCCTCGTCCTCCCGCAGACGCACTTCTCTATTTAGTGCATTTGAGATGGGAGAGACGTCTGATTCTCAGATGACACCAGAGGCCCAACCACAACCTCCATCACAACCTCAATCCCAAACAACACCTGAGGCGTCTCCTTAGTTATCCCAAACACCTGAGCTAACTCATGAGGCGGTACCTGAGTCTGCATCTGCACAGGATGCACCTGCGGCGCCTCAAAATTTTGGAGGAGGACCCTCTGATTTATCCCTTCTTCCTCTTTACCCTGACCATGTTGCTAGATATATATGGGACAAACTTGTATAAATTTTGAATTTTGATTTCTATTACATTTTTGTTATGAATTTTATTATGAATTTTGAATTTTGGTTTGTTGATTAAATCCGTTAAAATATTTATGCAGGAACGTGATACGCTAAAGGTCATTAACCATGGGAGGAAAAACAGTAGACTCATACCCCCTGTTGAGCCATGGTTTGATGAGCTTTTGCAGCTTACAGGGTTGAAAGATTTGACCCAATATGGATACAACAGTTTCAACTGGGGTATGATTAATGCTTTCGTTGAGAAGTGGCACCATGAGACGTCATCGTTCCATCAACTACATGGTGAGATGACAATCACCCTGAACGACATCGCGTGTCTACTGGATATAATAATGAGAGGGACATTTTTATATCATGAGATGATTGACAAAGAGGGGGCATTGGATATGTTGGTTCAATATTTGAGAGTTACCCTTGAGAGTGCCTTGAAAGAGATTGATAAAACCCGTGGTACCCGCATTAGGTATAATTATTTGGATATAGTGTTCACAAATGAGATAAGACGTGCATGAGAGGCTGATGGTGATTCCGAGCAAGTTACCATTCACAAGAGGTTTGCTATGAGATGATACCTTTTGTATCTTGTTGGCCCGCAAATTTTTATGGACACTAGTGCAATTTACACCGATATTATGTACCTACGATATTTTGATGATTTTGAGACGATCCACCCGCGGAACTGGGGGACTGCTTGCTTAGTTTACTTGTATACAAAGTTTGACAAAGGAATTAAGTGGAATACGAGGGAGATGACGATAACATGTCACTCATGACAGTATAACTTCTTGGTCTTAGTGGGTTTTTGTTAATTATTGTGATTCTAGAACTAACTATTTAATTTTATTATTTCAGGGATGGATCCTACAATACTTCTCCCGCATCTCGGGTTGGTCACTTGCTACAGGTTATACTGAAGATAAGCCGTGTGCCTGTGCATACGACCCGTTCCGAGGGAACCAGGCGATATAGCCATTTCAGGTGTACATTAAATGGTTAGTGCATGAGGACATACACTTCTTTTCATATGTCGACCACCGCGTGACGATACTATTTGACGAGGTTACACTGTTTACGGGTTGGTTGGTATGTGGGATTCACAAGACAACAACTTATATGCCTAAGTGAGTGATGTGTTAATTCAGGTTCCTCCAAACCATTCTCCGGGATCCTACTGTATCTGCTCCTCCGACGCTGAAACAGAGGGATATGAATGCTTTGTTTGATGATTTTGAGAATCATCTTGATCTTGATGAGGTCAGGAGTACCGTAGCACCAGGCGATTGGAGCTACAAGTACAATTACATGATATGGTTCTTCTGGGCATCCCATCCATACATGGTACAAGATGCTCCAGGGAAACCATTGAGGCCAGTTCATCAGGAGATCCTAGAGAATGAGCAGACTAGGGCCGATCATGCCACTAACGTGTTGCCTAGGTGCCATCGTAGCATAGAGATTGCACGAGAGATGGTATTGATAAAGGTACGTTTTTTGATGGATCCAATGTTAGAGGTGTTCTGGATGCCATCACGGCGGAGACTCTATTTTACAGGAGGCAGCGGATGAACACCTCGAGGGTGACAACCCGACTAAACTTCTGCCGTACCCAGTAGTATTTGATGATGTATTTGTATTTTGGTTCTAATTTTTTGTTATTGTATTTGGATTGCATTTTTGAGTTATCCCTTTATCGACCACAAACATTTTTTGTGATGTGTACTACTATATCACTATATATATATTTATGTCTTTGTTCTAATTGTCTTGGTTGTATGAGTTGTACATGTTTTTGTATTTAATGCGAAACAACGAGAAAAAAAATGACGTTTCTCTGTCTAAATTTTTCCTACTACTGACACCATTAAAATCAAAAATATATTACCGGTTTACAACCGCAAATATACTTTCGGTTTTCAATCATTTTTAACATAAAAGATACGCACCAGAAATATACTTCCGATTTCAGAAGAACATTTTAAGAAATACCTAAGGTCTTTCTTTTAGCCGTGAAGTGCAATAAGAAATTCCCTTTAAACAATCAATTATAGACCCATTAGTGTATATGGGCTTGAATCATTATAAATAGGCCCATTGGGTAAAGAAAAAAAAATGATGTTTCGAACAAAAACAAAAAACATTACAATTGATGTTAGAATTAGATAATCAGGTCACCGGAAACCCGAGCTCCGAATCACCTCTCCTGCCACATCTGTTCTTCAGCTACTTTCCAACCCCTCTTCCCTTCTTCCCCCAACCCCAAAATCTCATCCTCACTCAACTTCATCTCCTTCATCAACCATAGCTAAACCAAAAACCCAAGGATTCACCTTCCATTTTCATCAATTTTCAGTTACCCCTCTTTTCCCTCTTTTTTTTTTAATCTAATCTTATAATTTTCCCCCTTTTTTGTTCGTTACTTCTTCATATGTGTAGCTCTTATCGAAATTTTATTCATTCCACTTGGTTCTTTGGTTTCTGTAGAATATATATGTTTTCGATCTTATCTGTTTCTGCATTTTCTTTCCTTTTTGCATGTAATTTATCTTATTCCATTGATTCACATTAGGTTTTAATTAGTATTAGGATTGAAAAGTTTGTATTTTTATTTTGTGTTTAGTTGGTTGTGGAAATTTAATCTTAAACTTGTTCTATCTTTGTAGAGATGAAATATAAATACCAACTTATACACATTCTTGGTGGTAATTTAGGCTTGTTATTGAGTTGATTTTGTTTTGATTCAGTTATTATGTTTGGATTTTGGTGATTTGAATTTTTAGTCTTCCTTTTGTGTTTCTGGTTGGTTTTTATTTTCTGCACATTTATGTTATTTAATTTATTACGACCGGTAGTACTCGATATGTTTTACCCTAGCATTTACGCATTTGGTAGTGTTATTAATCGAGGATAACGGAAAATAGTGGTTTGTTCAAATTCTGATATGCTATAGCTCTTTAGGGGCAATTTAGAAACCCTAGAATTTGATATGTTATGGCAATAAATAGTATTTGGGTGTTCGTTTTGGTTCACGGGGCTGCATCGTCAGCGTAAAGATTATAATGATTTCTTCAGCTCATTTTATATACCGAAGTTTTAAATTGACAACTCTTCGAATGTTTCAGAAGTTTGGTTGACTTCAGAATTCAATATACACATGTATTTGCTGTCTATGTTATATAGAATTGATAACTTCTCATTGTTGCAGTTTACATTAGCTATGTGATTTTAGTCTAGTAATTAGTAATTGGCTCGGAACTTATAACTTCTTGCTTTTTCCCTCAGAACAAGCTGTGATGTACGTGCTATGACATTTCGTAGTTGATAAATGACCGTGGAGGCTTCTGGTAATTTAAAGATGTCGCGTGAATTTGATGATGATGATGATGATGGGCCGGTAGTTTTTAAGAGAAGTTCTGTGTCGAAGAGTAATCAATTGCATTCAGAAGTGAGGAAGTCAGCTTCTCATAGTCAGAGTAATCAATTGCATTCAGAAGTGAGGAAGTCAGCTTCTCATAGTCAGAGTAATCAATTGCATTCAGAAGTGAGGAAGTCAGCTTCTCATAGTCAGAGTAATCAATTGCATTCAGAAGTGAGGAAGTCAGCTTCTCATAGTCAGAGTAATCAATTGCATTCAGAAGTGAGGAAGTCAGCTTCTCATAGTCAGAATAATCAATTGCATTCAGAAGCGAGGAAGTCAACTTCTCATAGTCATGATGGACGGCCGTATAAAAAGACCTCTGATGTGCCTTCTTTGAACAACCAAAGTTCTAGCTCACAAAATGGTAAGGTTGTGCCATCTTCTAAGGTATTTGCCGCTGAATCTTCTGTGAGTGTAACAAAGGCATCACCGTCAATTCTCAAAACCTATGTGAGGTCCCCTTCAGCAAATAAAATTCCATCGTTTGGAAATAAAAAAGAGTCTCTTTTAGAAAAGAAAATTCCTGTTCAAGCTAAAGAGGAAAATAATTCTACCAAACATCTTAAAGAAGACAAATATGAAGATTCTGAGGACGAGGAGGATAATATGCCATTGAGTGCTAGGATGAAGACGAACAATGACAGTGCTAAGAAAGCTACTCCTATTGTTGTAAAGAAATCTAATGAAGACTCTAAGAAAGCAACTCCTATTGTTGTAAAGAAATCTAATGAAGACTCTAAGAAAGCAACTCCTATTGTTGTAAAGAAATCTAATGAAGACTCTAAGAAAGCAACTAATATTGTTGTAAAGAAATCTAATGAAGACTCTGATGATGATGATGTTCCCTTGTCAGCAAGGGTGTCACAGAATAATAATTTGGGAAAATCTAGTTCTAATTATAATGACGCCGATCAGAAGAAACCATTTCTAAAAGTTCTGAAAGGACATCAATATGGTTCCGATGCTAGTGTTAAACAGGAAAGGCCATCTACACTGTCTGTTAAGAGACCACTAGATAAGACTGATTCCTTGCACTCTTCTGGTAAGAAGTTAAAACTCTCGGATCCAACTCCATCAATTAATGCTAAACAAACATCGGTGAAATCTGAGCCGAAGGTTGAGGATGATGATGATGATGATGATGATGATATTCCGCTGTCAGCTAAGAGACCACTTGATAAGATTGATTCCTTGCACTTTTCTGGCAAGAAGTCAAAACTCTCAGATTCAACTCCATCAATTAATGCTAAACAGACATCGTTGAAATCTGAGCCAAAGGTTGAGGATGATGATGATGATGATGATGATATTCCTCTTTCCCAAAGAATGAATAAGTTGCCCCCATCAGTGGATAAACCAACTTCATTGAAGAAGGTGACAAATGTCACTAAAGTCAATAAAGGTGCAGCTCCATCTTTTAAGAAAAAGGCCAATTTCAAAAAATCAGGCAACAAATCAGAACAATTCAAATCTACTAAACTTACTCCGAGCTCTGGTGATGGGCAGAAAAAGTGGACTACTTTGGTTCACAATGGTATCATCTTCCCACCTCTTTACAAGCCCCATGGGATAAAGATTCTCTATAAGGGGAAGCCAGTGACTTTGACCCCTGAACAAGAGGAGGTACGAGTTTGTCTGAAAAATGCATACACGGTTTTGGCGACTGTTTGATCTTGCTTTTTTTGTTTTGTTTTTTGTTGAAAATTTCACATTGGATGTGATATGACTTGGAAAAAGTGTATATAATTGTGAAACATTTCTCACTTTACAAGTTGAATTAGGCTCTGCCAAACACTAAGATGATATCAGATTCTATTGTAGATCTCATTGGTAACCCTACCGGATTGGGATCACACTAAAGATATCCAGCCATGTTTGCTGAGTGTCTCACATTAGATGTGTTTTAGCTCGAAAAAAGGTTTTTATAATAGAGCAACATTTGTTACCTTACATGTCGGTTTGTAGGGTTGTGTTAGACCTTGTCTAATTTCCAAGATTTTTTTCTTCTATATTTTTAGTTTTTGTTAAATTTAGGTGAATCAATTATTTCAATGTGAGAATTCTCACATTAGGAAGTCTTTTTCTCAGAGTTAATATGAACTTGGAATATTATATATATGCAGGTTGCCACATTGTTTGCGGTTATGCGGGATACAGATTACATGCAAAAAGAAAAATTCAAGGAAAATTTTTGGACTGACTGGCGGAAGTTGCTGGGAAAGAATCACATGATTCAAAATTTGCAAGATTGTGACTTTACACCGATTTATGATTGGTACCAAATTGAAAAGGAGAAGAAGAAACAACTGACTACAGAGGTAAGTTGTTTTGTGTATTCTCATTTGAAAATGATAAAGGTGAATATCTCCTAGCATCATTTGTTTTTTAAGTAGATATTACACATGCTTTCCAATATCACAGACATAGATTAGTTGTTTTGAGATTTAATTTTGCGTTTAGCTGGTTTAGTTCTGTATTCTCCAAATCATGGTTGTCTAGTTTGTAGATCCTGCATTTGATTGGACCAGATATTTGGGCATGTAAAACATGTGATAGGTAAAATATGAATCATAGGAACAGTATGAATCATAGAAAAAACCCGTCCTGTATCAGCGAGTTTTTTCCTCTGGGAATGGGCTGGAATATTGTTGAATTTGGTGTATCAGCAGTTATCTCACACAGTACCAGGGAGTTTAATGTCCAAGCTTGCAGCTTTTCCACTGTCCCAACAAAATGTGTTCCGAGTTGGGTTGAGGATCATTGAAAGTTGCATAGCATGTAGAGTTATGTGTTTCAACAATCTGACATATAGTCATGTCTGACAATTATAGTCCAAATAACAGTATATCATACATTGCTTCAATTTATTGATTTTTAACAATCTTTTGAAAAGATCGAGATGAATCTAGGCTACCTTATAAAGTTTATGTGGTAAATCTCATACTCCCTTTGAAGCTTTTTGATTTTAATTGATGTGGTTTGTTCTGGACATTACAGTCATACCTCTTTATGCATGTATGTGCCTTTTGTGAAAGCTTTTTATTAGTTAGCTTCAGATGTAAGCATTAGTTATAAGACAAGGATATTTGAAGAAGTTTTGTGTGATTTTATTAACTGATATTTTGCCTCTTATACAAGAGTAAATGTGACAGTTATAGAGATTCCTAAAACCTCTCCATAAGGCCACTAACATGATATACAGGCCATGATTTTAGGCATGAATAAACTAACAGCATTGACCGAGTTTAGTTGAATAAATAATAACAAATAATTAAATTAAATAACATTAATTTAATTCTCTAACATGCCCCCGCAAGTTGGACGGCCGACGGGAAAGTCCGAGCTTGTTGATGATAAATTCAAACTGGGGACGGTGGAGAGGCTTCGTCAGAACATCGGCGAGCTGGTCGCCAGTGGAAACATGAGTTACCCGGAAAACACCACGTTTCACATTCTCCCGAACAAAGTGATAGGCGATGGCAATGTGTTTCATTCTGGAGTGGAATACAGGATTGGATGAGAGAAAGGTGGCACCCATATTGTCACAATATATGGCAGGTTGATGGATCCTGTGATGGAGCTCTTTGAGGAGAGACATGAGCCAAAGAACTTCGGATGCAGTGTCTGCGAGGGCTCGGTACTCGGATTCTGTGGAGGAACGAGCCACAAGTCTTTGCTTTTTGGAGCCCCAAGAGATAGGGGTGGAACCGAGATAAATTATGAATCCAGTTGTGGAGACGTAAGTGTCCCTGTCACCAGCCCAGTCGGCATCGGAAAAGGCATGTAATGTTGTGGATGGGCTGGGAGAAACAACGATGCCCTTGTCGATAGTTCCGACAAGGTATCGAAGCAAGCGTTTGAGAGCAGCCCAGTGAGATGATGTGGGATGTTGCATAAATTAGGACAGTCTATTGACTGCATATGCAACATCAGGACGGGTTAAGCTTAGGTATTGCAAGCTGCCGACGATACAACGATAATCGGTGGGTGAGGGAAGTGGTTCACCTTCTGTTTTGAGTAGGGGAGTTGATGCAGAGAGTGGTGTTGTGACTGGTTTGGCATCCTCCATGCCAGCTTTGATGAGCACATCACTGATATATTTTCTTTGAGACAAAAAGAGGCCACCAGAGTGATGTGGGATTACTTCAACACCCAGGAAATATGACAAGGTGCCTAAATCCTTGAGAGAGAATTGTGCAGCAAGGCGTTGAACAAGTTGGGTCACGGCTGTGTCGGTGTTTCCGGTGACGATAATATCATCCACATATACCAATAATACAAGAAAGATTGACTCACTGGAATGGATGAAAAGTGACGCATCTGCCGCCGAGGTTACAAAACC